>OX346736.1:2405000-3605000 GCA_947063395.1 Hemistola chrysoprasaria | reverse complement strand
CATTTTTTTTTTTCATAATCATAAATAATTTATTTGTCTACAAAACTTTTTAACAATGATTAAGTGGACGCCCTGACTCCTGGAACAGCGGAAGCTGTGGACCAGAAGGCAGTTCTTCCCAGATTCCTTGATATACATTATTGTTTCGTAGCTACATAGTGAAATATAGTATAAAATATATATAAACATGCATGAACTAATTTTTGTTTTATTAATTAATAAT
Source organism: Hemistola chrysoprasaria (assembly GCA_947063395.1). Lineage (NCBI taxonomy): Eukaryota > Metazoa > Arthropoda > Insecta > Lepidoptera > Geometridae > Hemistola > Hemistola chrysoprasaria. The sequence continues at coordinate 3,604,777 of OX346736.1, read as the reverse complement.
ATACTCATAGATGCAAAATGTATAAGAAGTTAATACAAAAAAAAACAAAAATACATTAACGCCTTTTGTCCCGAAGGAGTAGGCAGAGGTGTACCCAGGACTCAGTCCCATAGTAGATACACCCACATTTCGCCAGTATGTTATTGGTCCCATGTAATAGGGGGCGAGCCTATTGCCATCTATCGGGCACAGTTCCAGACTCCAGGCAGTTATTGAGATAATTCCTAATGGAAAAATCCAATATTTAACACTTTGCCTGACCTGGGGATTGAACCCGGGACCTCTTGATTGGCAGTCGAGCATTCGCCCTCTACGCCACCGAGGCAGTCAATACAAGACAATAAAAATAAAATATTACAACAACAAAAATATTGCAATTTGCAATTGCAAACAGTAAAAATCAAATATTAAAACTAGAAAACGTGTAACACTTGGCGGCCTTATTGCTCAGAGCGATCTCCTCCAGGCAACCATGCGGTGACAGGACTTATACTAAGAAGTTGGAAGGACGGTGGTTTCACACTTCAAACAAATTAATTCATAATCTATACCAAAAATATAATAAGTATATAAATCCTAATACTATTATAAAGGCGAAAGTTTGTATGGATGTATGTATGGATGTTTGTTACTCTTTCACGCCAAAACTACTGAACCGATTGGGCTGAAATTTGGTACGTAAGTAGCTTAGACCCTGGAATAACACATAGGGTACTTTTTATCCCGATATTCCCACGGGAACGAAGACGACGCGGGTGAAACCGCGGGTCACAGCTAGTATCTCTATAAAACTAAGACGTAATTTATTTAATAATAATAAATTTAATAAATAGTGTTGCTATACATTAACTCACCTAGCTTGTACATGTTCGTAATGTGGATGAATAACTACAGCTCGTCTAGTTATCAACATGACGGTCGCTAGAAGCGGCATGGAGCCGGCAAACGCTGCGTTATTATCCTTACAGTGTTGCTACACATTAACTCACCTAGCCTGTACATGTTCGTAATGTGGATGAATAACTACAGCTCGTCTAGTTATCAACATGACGGTCGCTAGAAGCGGCATGGAGCCGGCAAACGCTGCGTTATTATCCTTACAGTGTTGCTACACATTAACTCACCTAGCTTGTACATGTTCGTAATGTGGATGAATAACTACAGCTCGTCTAGTTATCAACATGACGGTCGCTAGAAGCGGCATGGAGCCGGCAAACGCTGCGTTATTATCCTTACAGTGTTGCTACACATTAACTCACCCAGCTTGTACAAGTTCGTAATGTGGATGAATAACTACAGCTCGTCTAGTTATCAACATGACGGTCGCTAGAAGCGGCATGGAGCCGGCAAACGCTGCGTTATTATCCTTACAGTGTTGCTACACATTAACTCACCTAGCCTGTACATGTTCGTAATGTGGATGAATAACTACAGCTCGTCTAGTTATCAACATAACGGTCGCTAGAAGCGGCATGGAGCCGGCAAACGCTGCGTTATTATCCTTACAGTGTTGCTACACATTAACTCACCTAGCCTGTACATGTTCGTAATGTGGATGAATAACTACAGCTCGTCTAGTTATCAACATGACGGTCGCTAGAAGCGGCATGGAACCGGCAAACGCTGCATTTTCACTGGTTTCTTTCATTATCCATTGAATTAGCCATTCTTGGTGTATGTCGCTGAATTCCCCTGAAAATACAAGAAATATGAATTTAGTAAAATCGTGTTATTTAAATTTTTGCAGACACTTAAATTCTGTTTTTTTTTTATGGTATTGCGTGACAAGACGAGCAAATCAGGTGCCTGATGGTAAGCATCATGATTGCCCATATCAGACACAGTGCCACCCAATGTTTAAAAATTCAAAATTCTGCGCGGCAGTGCACTGCGCCTGTTACCCTGTGATATAAGTTATTGAATCTCATCATGCCCAGTAATTTCGCTGGTAACATTGCTCTTCATGCCGGAACACAGTAATGTTTGCACATTACTGCTTGGCGGATGAATAAATGGCAAAGGCTTCCCCAGGCGGCCCCCTGCAAAGAGGCCTACCACTACACTGTTTATTTGAAAACATCGAATTTGCGCTTTGTAAAGCAACAGTCGATGGCTCGCCGTAAAGTACCGCTTCGCCTTATTCAACACACCAAGTTTTTTGGACGATAGCTTGAGCTTGCTTGCAATATGACCACGGAACTGTACATTTGCAGTTTTATCGACGCCTAAGTTCCGATGCTCTCAGAAACATCCGGTTTCTTCGCGAGTGATTTGTCTATTCGTTAGTGCTATTATTTTTTCTGTGACTCGAATCAACACGAGTTAGATTCTTCTCAACTCGAGTTCGGGCTGGTGGTACATCAAAGAATCAAACTAGTGCACAAATAGTGCGTTATGTGCGAATAATACCGAACACGACGTTTGCCAATCATAACAAACTCTACAAAGTAGTTCCTAGACCTCATTGTCACAGGAGCAAGACCTCGCGGTAAACCAAAGCGACGCTGGCTTGACGTAGTTAGGGATGACATGAGTGCCAATGAACTCTCCGTAGAGAATGCATAAAAACGAGCGAAGTGGAGGAGAAATAGCCAGAAAGCAGACCCTGGCTATAGCCGGGAAAATTGCTAGGGAGAAGCACAAACTCTACAAAAAAATTAAATAAACAAAAAAATTCAAGGTAAATTCAAAACCTATATAAAAACTACTAAAAAAGGCTTATTATAAAGTACATCAGTAAATAGTGGACAAAGATGCTTGGGAACTTCCGCATAGCCACCACGCGGCACCTTCCAAACAAACGAATGTAACCAAACCAAATATTATTGTAAAACAATCAGTTGAAAAAATTAAGCCCTACAAGTTTCTTGTGCGTTCTTCTTGTAAAGGTATCTTTCCGAACGCACGGCAGACTCATTACTGTTTATTTTCATTGACGTGCAAAAGTGTCAGATTGTGACCTATTTGAAGAAATCTTTTTGACTTTGACTTCTACAAAGTTTTGTCAAATTATTGCAAATTTAAGGTGAGCATTAGTCAAAAATTGTTACTCGAATAAAATTAAAAAAAGTTATTTGTTACGAATAATTTATACTTGGTTTCGCCCAGCAGCCTGCCGAGTTACATGAACTTCAATTCGAATTAACTCAATTCGTTTCTTCCGAGTTGGCGCCTATCTCTACAACAACCGTGGGGACGTTCGATCCTTGATTTGTTTATAGTTTAATAGGATATTTATCTAATTTTTCGAAGTTTGTCTCAACCCTCCGACTGCCTCGGTGGCGTAGAGGGTGTATGCTCGACTGCCAATCAAGAGGTCCCGGGTTCGATCCCCAGGTCAGGCAAAGTGTTAAATATTGGATTTTTCCATTAGGAATTATCTCAATAACTGCCTGGAGTCTGGAACTGTGCCCGGTAGATGGCAATAGGCTCGCCCCCTATTACATGGGACCAATAACATACTGGCGAAATGTGGGTGTATCTACTATGGGACTGAGTCCTGGGTACACCTCTGCCTACCCCTTCGGGAAAAAGGCGTGAATGTATGTTATGTTATGTTTGTCTATGTTTTTTTTTTTTTTTTATGATAGTGAGTGACAAGACGAGCTCATCAGATGCCTGATGGTAAGCATCATGATTGCCCATATCAGACACAGTGCCACCCAGTATTTTAAAATTCAAAATTCTGCGCGGCACTGCACTGCGCCTATCACCCTGAGATATGAGTTGTTGAATCTCATCATGCCCAGTAATTTCGCTGGTAACATTGCCCTTCATACCGGAACACAGTAATGTTTGGACATTACTGCTTGGCGGATGAATAACTGGCAAAGGTGTGGTACTTCCCCAGGCGGCCTCCTGCAAAAGAGGCCTACCACTACAAATGTTGTCTCAACCCTAAGAATAGACACACCCCGGACACTCGACTCAATTCCATACAAAAGTCACGATATAACTTAGAATAACCTACTACACAGACACTGCACACATGGAGTTTTGTACACGCGCAAGTGTGCGTGAGGTGATTAGTGATTTCCCAGCGAAGCGGGGCTTGGGCGAGCTCAATCTGGCTTGAGGGGTAAGGAAGGCCCGTTTGGTGGGCGGATGACTGTGTCCATTGTCCATTCTATACGTAGTATTATTACCTGTTCTGTGGAATGGGTAACAGTGTCTCCATATACACGATAATTACCGTAGATGCACCGTAATCTGACATAATCTACGGTCAACGGTAAACGTGCATTACCGTGTCGTAATTCTACCGTAATAAGGTGATGAATAACTTTTGATATTTTTTTATTATTTAACGCATTTTTGATATTTTTTTGATTACGTGTAACGAAACGTAAAAATGCGTGACGCATACCACCCGCACCCGGGGGAGCGCAGGATGGTTATGTGGGACTCCCCGCCGGCACAGCACCGTACGTCGGTACGTTGCTGTGCCGGCGGGTATACCCACTAAAAAACCCCGGGGTGTTCCTTCGCGACGCCATGTGTCGGGGCTGCGGGCACGCCGAAGCACTCATCCGCGGCCCCGACGGCGTTTGGTCCTCCGTGGAGGACCCCGCCACGGTGGGGTGAGGGTAATCCTTCACCCCAACCCTCCCAAGGGGCGCGCGGAAACACGCGCGCGCCTCCTCGCGGGCCCTTTAGGTGGGCAACGGATACCCCCGCATCCGTTGCCCGGGCCCCACATCTTGGGCTTGGAAGGGTGTTCCGTGCCCTCTCGAACGCCTACCGAACGTGCGAGATGACACGGAAGACCCATTCCCGCCCACCACCACCGCAGGGCTCAAGTGAGCCCCGCCTGCGCCATCCACTGTGCCCTATGCTGACTTCATAGGGACACGTGGAGGCGCAACCCACACCGCGGCAAGCCGTCGGCTTTCCGCCCCAATTCGGTCGCAGAGGATAGGGAGAGCGGCGCATCGTAATACCGACACTCCTCTTCCCCTGCGACCCCACCGCCTTCGCCATCTAACGGTGGCGACCCCGTTTGGGCCGCGGAAGGCAGGAAGAGCGGCGCACCGCAATACCGGCACTTCTCTCCCACCGCGGCCCCACCATTCGGCCGCGATGCGCTACGCATCGCAGCCCGCCTCAGTTGCGTTGCGTCCTGTGGGACGCACCGCAACCTACTCGGCCGCTCACACCTGCCTGGAGGAAAGTGAAGCGGCCGACCACCTCGGGCTCCTCTTCGCTTCACCGTGGGCCCCAACCACGGTTACAGACCCCCACCGCCGCGAGAAGGCGGGAACCCATCGGGGGGGGCAACACAGCACCTAGTTCAAGGGAAAAACCCTACTGTTTACTTTTTATGTAGGCTACTTTTACTCACACATCGACCGTCACACCTTCGCAGTTTATTTTATTTTCGTCCTTATTTACCTTCCTATCCTTATTAAAAATTAAATTTTGATTGTAATTTAATTATTGCTTTTAAATTCCCTTTAAATTTGTTTTTTATCTACTTACGGTAAATTTTTAACTGACACACCGTAAAACACCGTATTTTCACCCTGGCAACACGGTAATCCTTTATTTTTATATGGAGACACTGAATGGGTATGACATTTTTTGAGGTCGACCGAAGGCAACACATGTACAAGTACCGGCGCCCTACAAGGTCTCCTTCAAAAACATATTCGATTAAATCGTTCGATAAGTACGTGAGTAATATTCATTGAGATTGGCCTTAACACAATTTGTGAACAAAACGATAGCGCGAGCTAATTCGAGACTAGCGCCATCTAGTTTAAAAATTTTACATCAAATCGCTACAGTTCTAGTGGCCTAAATACCTTTCATGAAGGAATGAGGATATTGTATTTTAAAAATTGTAATGGTAAGGCCTTTTGCAGGGGGCCGCCTGGGGGTACCACACGTTTGCCAGTTATTCATCCGCCAAGCAGTAATGAGCAAACATTATTGTGTTCCGGTCTGAAGGGTAATGTTACCAGCGAAATTACTGGGCATGATGAGATTCAACAACTCATATCTCTGGGTGACAGGCGCAGTGCAGTGCCGCGCAGAATTTTGAATTTTAAAACACTGGGTGGCACTGTGTCTGATATGGGCTATCATGATGCTTACCATCAGGCACCTGATTTGCTCGTCTTGTCACTCGCTAACATAAAAAAATATGGCTTTGATCTTAATTTATAATATTATGGCATTTATAAATTGACCATAAGCATGTATATCTAGTATAAAAACAGCAGCTTTGCTCGCTTGCAATTATGAAATACATACATACATACATACAGTCACGCTTTGTTCCCGTTGGGGTAGGCAGAGACTATTTCTTTCCACTTGCTACGATCATTATGAAATATGGGAGTTTAATACCAAATTAGGGTATTATTTCAGCTCGGTATTGAACCCTACATTAATCAGAAATAGGTAGCCATGCCACCCTGATAATTATTATTTTATTAATTTATTATTTACGTATGCATTTGCGGTTTATTTACCTAAAATACTTTACATTGGTTATCAGTAAATCCTATTCCAACGAAAGAAATACACAAAAACTGCCAATATTAAGCCAAGGTACAATCATTGGCACATGCCACGGTATAATCATTGGCACTGCCAATGATTGGATTTGATCGATAATATATGTTAAATCCATGCGATATAAATTCCATTACAATGTAAATGAATTTCAACACAAAATAAATCGCATTTTAAAAAACATTTAAAAAGTACAATGATTGGCAGTAGTGCCAATGACTACACCGTCATAGAGTTAATAGTGCAATTATTGGCATATCAAAAACTAGCAAAGTAATCGTTGAATTGCAAATCTTACACAAATATCCCAAATTATGCACCTTCTCTTACGTAAAAATTACAAACATTAAACAAAACCTACATAAATATAATTATTTTAACGCAGTTTTCTTTTCTACTTCTCAAACTTTTTTCAAATCATCAGCAGCAATGGCGCGCAAATTTATGAAAAAAATAAATCCCGCCAATTTAACTGTCAATGTCACTTACAATTTGGTTTTGGCAGACGCTAAATTTAAAATGCTATTTAGGAAAAAATATTCGAAATGGCTACAATCGTGTTGTGTTATAATATAACGATTAAAAGTTGAAAGTGCCAATGATTGGGGGGGTGCTAACAATACTACCGGTTACCCTATTTATTTTTATTATTATTTTTAATTTTTTATTATGGTGTACCTATTAAATCTATATCTCGGTATTTATGCATTATTTACATTATATAATATAATATATTCTTCTTCGGGTGCCATCTTCTAACGAAGGTTGGCGACCATCATGGCGACTTGAACCTTCGACACAGCAGCTCTAAATAGAGAACGCGTGCTCTTTCCGTACCACTGGCGCAGATTTTTAAGCCAAGATGTTCTTCTTCTTCCTGGACTCCTCTTTCCTTGTATCTTTCGCTGTATAATAAGCTGTAACAGGTCATATTTCGAGCTACGCATTATGTGGCCAAGATATTCCAACTTCCTTCTCTTTATGGTCTTTATAACTTCAACCGCTTTCCCCATACGTTGCAACACAACTTCATTGCGTATTTTGTCTCTCCAAGATATCCTTAACATTCTTCTGTAAACCCACATTTCGAAAGCTTCGATCTTTTTACACATAGTTTCCGTTAAAGTCCAAGCTTCGACGCCATACATATATAATATATATATGGCTTTTTTAACTCAGCCGGTATTGCAAAAATAGTTACTAAATTTTTTTACAAATGCCTAGTTTGTGTCGTCACGTCAAGGTGCGAGCTGAAAATCAGCTGCTGACTTGTCTGTCTGCAACACATGCTTAGCTCGCACCCATTCGGGCGACACTGCACGACGCGACTATGAACTTCACACATTTATGATTTTATTCTTTTATTATTAATATTCTTATATTATCTGTTTTGTTTTTATTTTTAATTTATGATGTTTTAGTTTTATGTCTTTTGTGCAGTGTTGTCCAAATAAACGTACTTCATTCATTCATTCATTCAAAACTTTGACGCCCTTTTTGAACCCTTTAGAATGTGAATTTTCAAAAATCCATTGTTAGCACACGTCCAGACAACGAAAACAACTCACATTCCAAGTTTCAAGTCTCTAGGATCAGTGGTTTGGGATCTGCGTTGCATGTCAGTCAGTGAGTCATTTAGGATTTTAAAATAAAACATAATTTTACGGACAACTTCCACACACGGTCATCTGGTCCCAAACTAGGCAGTCTGTTCTATGGTAACCAGATGACTGATATACATACTTATATAGGCTTATAACACCCAGACACAGATCAAACAGACATGTTCATGCACACATGTTTGACCTGGCCGGGGATCGAACCCGAGGCCTGCGGCTACATTTCGGTGAGTGTGCGGGGTTTTGCATAACCTGATACCCCCTTCCCCTTTCCATCACCGAACGACTAGGCGCGGCGAGCAGTTTCACCCTTATGTTGTAGACATTCCTCCATTACGCACGAAGCGGTTTCTCTTCCTTCATTATGCGGACGGCTAAGGAGTGGAACTCTCTGCCGAGGTCGGTATTTCCGGAACGCTATAATCTGGACATCTATAAGGCCAAAGTGAACAGACACCTTCTAGGCAAACGTGTACCATCTTAGGCCTCATCTTCGCCTTCCATCAAGCGAGATTGAGGTCAAAAGTATATTAAAAAATAAAAAAAATCTGAGCCAAGGAGGCTGTCATAATATATAGTGCTTCTTCTTATCCCTATAATTAACATGAAACAATAGTATTTTATAAGTGAAAACTATTAAGCTAATTATTATTATTTCTACCTATTTGTTTAAAGTTGTTTGTTTTCCGAATAAAAAACCACAATAAAAAATATTTGATGGATTTGGGTTAGTAGTGGCGTAGTGGTCTCAAGTTCAACTGCAGATCACGGTTCGATGCCCAGGTCAGGCCAAGTTTTATTATTAGATTTTCTCAATGACATCTTTGAGTCTGGATCTGTGCCCGGTTGATGGCAATAGACACGCCTGCTTATATGGGACTTCAAAACATAATCCCATAGTGGGTGTACACCTCTGCCTACCCCCTCGGGAAAAAGGCGTTACGTATTTATTATTACTTACCTATATGTGACATTTCTTTTGACATATTGATGTATAACTGATAGAAAACCAGCAACAAGCTGCATATCCAAAGTATCGGTACATATTTCATGTAGGTTTTTGGAAGTCTGCAAAAAATTACAATAAAAATTATAATAGTATAATGTCTTTCCCTGCATGGTTGCCTGGAAGAGATAGCTCTGAGCGATAAGGCCGCCAGTTGTTACTTCTTTCTAGTGTTAAGATTTTCTTCTTTGTTTTTTTTTTATCACACGGTCATCTGGTCCCAAACTAGGCTAGAAGCCTGTACTATGGTAACCAGATGACTAATATACATACTTATATAAGCTTATAACACCCAGACAAAGATCAAACAGACATGTTCGTGCACACAAATGTTTGACCTGGCCGGGGATCGAACCCGGGGCCTGCGGCACAGAAAGCAAAGTTACTACCATCTGTGCCATACAGGCTGTCTATATTGTGTGTTACCAATAAATAAATTACAAATTACAAAATTACAAATCTATATATCCATACGACTTGACATCCATAGAAATCCATATCCATACTAAATATTATAAATGCGGGTGTGCCTGTTTGTTACCTCTTTACGCTTAAACCGCTGAACAGATTTATATGAAATTTGGTATAGAGATAGTTTGGTATAGAGACCGCCATCTAGTGTGAGATAGTTAAACTACTCAGTAAGGTCGACAAAGAACGAAGCGAGTAGTGTCGCTATTGATCGGCAGATGGAAAATACAGAAGTAGGCGGAATCTGACATCCCCTCAACTCGCAAAATGTCACGCATTGTGTCACAGTAGAGAAATCTAATTACAACACCTCTCCGTATTTGCTCTGTGGCTGTGACTATGGCAAAATCAAGAGCAAAACTATCCGTTAGTTCATAATATATAAAAACTTACCTATAATAGTTTTTATTCAAAAATAGCGCCGACACGACGCACATTTGCGGAACAAACAGCATTTTTAGCCTCATCACCAGCGCAGCCATGATACCATAGACAACCATCTGCGATATATTGTAGAAGATCGCAGGCTCTATGGTCAGATTGCTTAAAAAACATAGCACTCTATCCTTGTCTGTGGAAGTTTTATTATCTGTGGTGCTAAGTTTATTTTTTTTCACATTCTCTTCTATGCCGCTATCTTCGTCTTCGGATTTGCCATCTTTATCGAATAGTTTATTTTTTTCTGCCACCTCTTTCTTGGAGTCGCATAACGCGTTCAAAATCCAGTGGTAACACACATTTATTACGCTTATAATCACAAATGGTATAAGTAGCGACAGAAACAGTTTTTTCACTGAACTTAGAGGCAAAAAGTCGAAAACATTCGAACAAGTATATAGCAAAGTATGAAAACTTTTATAATTAGTGAATTTTGAATATAAAATATCCCATATATGAGAGTCTTCTTGCACTTCTAAAAAGTCACTTATAATTTTTTTCAAATATATCGATGTACACAAAATTATACTAATCCTAAGCACGATTAGCCATATCTCCACGAATAAATCAATGCGATTTTGGACTTTAACGCGTAGGGAACTGAACAATAGACAATAGGCCGAAACCATGATAAAAAAAGAAGTATATAAGGACGATTTAAGCATGTCGTTCCCTTGTAGGAGTAAAACGGCCATGTGTAGACCGCAGAAATGGGAGTGGAGTAACACACACAGGGACTTTATGTCAATGATTCTTAGCTGCTCCATTACGAAGAATATAGCAGTTTGAGTGAGGAAAATGAACTGCGTGAACTGCCAGAATAGAAGACATAGGCAGTTGAGGATGAATATTGAGACCTGAAACCAAAAACGGTTAATTACATAAGAAATACTTAATATACATATATTTAAATAATACTCAATGATACATAATTTTTTCTCATTGTAATTTTAACTTTTGTTTTTTTTTTTTATAATTTAATGTGCATTTTTATTAAGATTGTATGTATGTATGATGTATATAATGGTGAACAACCGAAATCAATGTTTTTATTATGATAGTGAGTAACAATAAGTTGTAGTGGTAGGCCTCTGGCAGGGGGCCGCTTGGGGAAGTACCACACCTCTGCCAGTTATTCATCCGCCAAGCAGTAATGTGCAAACATTACTGTGTTCCGGTCTGAAGGGTAATGTTACCAGCGAAATTACTGGCCATGACGAGTTTCAACAGCTAATATCTCAGGGTGACAGGTGCAGTGCAGTGCCGCGCAGATTTGTGAATTTTAAAACACTGGGCGCCGTGTCTGATATGGGCAATCATAATGCTGCCATCAGGCACCTGATTTGCTCGTCCTGTCATTCTCTATCATAAAAAAAAGACGAACAAACCAGGTGCCTGATGGTAAGCCTCATGATTGCCCATATCAGACACGGCGCCCAGTGTTTTAATCTGCGCGGCACTGCACTGCTCCTGTCACTGAGATATTAGTTGTTGAAACTGGTCATGGCCAGTAAATTCACTGGTAACATTGCCCTTCATACCGGAACACAGTCATGTTTGCACATTACTGCTTGGCGGATGAATAACTGGCATAAAATGAATGGCTGAATTGCACTTTATTACGTCGGACGCTATTTATTTGAATGATTTTGAGCAGTGTCCCTTCTGTTTCTTAAGTATTCTGTGGTAATACTTAAGGATGTGGATCTACCGATCAAACTAAACAACTCACAAAAGAAAAAAATTGCAAAATTCGTGAAAAAATTAGTTGTCTTGATATTGTCTTGATACTTTACCGATCAGCTGATACATTTTGTATGGCAAGTGGATTTTTTTTTACGAATTTTGCAATTCTTATGATATTATTCAGTTTGACAGTCATTCCCGCTAGTCCTCACTGGTGACAACAGGGAAAAAAAAGTTGTCCACTATGTCCCCAGTGGTGACAACTCTTGTCACCACTGAGTCACTGACAAGTGGGACAACTTAAAAAAACGTTACGGGACATGGCTGTTCACATGACTAAATGTCCAAATGGTGCGATTGGAAATGTGCCAAATAATGTGAGAGTCAAAATGAACATTAGACACATGTAATACTCTTGATATAAATAACGATTGTTAAATACATCACTTGTCATATATTTCATCTGTCAGAACGAGTTAGTATTAAATTAACTAATTGTTACAAAGTGCAAATGTTAGAACGATCGTAAAGAACCCAGCTGTCACCAGTGGGGAAGAAGTAAGCGGGGATGATTCTTAGTTGGTTTATCGGTAGGTGGCGGATAGATACACCCCTTTAAATATTATTCTACGTTTTTTTAACACGTTGTGAAGGCGTTTTGTGACGTACATATATGTACGTCACAAAACGCCTTCACATAAGCTTGGGCTTATAAGCCCATATAGTTCTTGATATTATCCAAAAAATGAGATTTGAAATATAAGAGACTAATCACATGCTATCAGTCTTGATAATTTATGATCAGTTTTCATCAGTCTTAACAAACAGTTAGATTAGGCGTGGGTAACTCAGCTTTAAGCTGGCTCAAATATACAGATCATGTATGTTTGAGTCATGAGTCACAGCTCAACTATAAACTAAACAGCTCATTGGTGGCTTGCGGCTCATGTACTCATCACTGTCATTCCAAAGAAAACAACCTTGTCACGCATTTTGAGTCGAAAATTAAACGCGAGTCGCATCTTTTTGACCCGCAACATTAGTTAGAATAATTATGAGCTCATTTCTGTATTCGCTAGATGGCTCTCATTAGAATCATATTGGATGTAGCCACGGCGAGATTAGTGTACTTTGCATATTTCCATAGCTTGATGTCTTATGGGATTCTGTTGTGGGGGTCAGCTGCAGATATAGAAACTATCTTTATACTACAAAAACGTGCGATTCGTGCCATCTATGAGATGCGTCCACGCGAATCCCTGAGGGAATTATTTAAAGAAATAAACATACTGACCCTACCATCCTTATACATTTATGAGAACATCATGTATGTGCGTAAAAATTTACATAAATTAAAATTAAATAGTGACCTTCATAATTTTAATACTAGGAATAAAGACAAAATAGCTGTACCTAGCTTTAGATTATCTAAAACAAATAAAAAGACATTCTTAGGAAATAGTGTACGTTTCTATAATAAAATCCCAAAAGAGATAACTGGGCTCTCAGAGGGTAAATTCAAAACCTATATAAAATCTACTTTACTTAAGAAGGCTTATTATAAAGTCAACCAGTACATAGAGGACAAAGATGCCTGGAAACTTCTGCATAGCCGCCTCGCGGCACCTTCAAAGAAAACGAATGTAACCAAACCAAATATTGTGAAACTATCTGTTGAAAAAATTAAGCCCTACAAGTTTCTTGTGCGTTCTTCTTGTAGAGGTATCTTTCCGAACGCACGGTAGACTCAGTACTGTATCTTCATTGACGTACAAAAGTGTCAGATTATGACCTATTTGAATAAATCTGTTTGAGTTTGAGTTTGAGTTTGATATTTTATCTGAATAGTTCAATACATGCATTTAGTTTCGAGATGTGTTGAATTGATTTTTGAGCTGATCTGTGAGTCGGTTCACAGTTCCGACTCAAGTGGATGAGCTGTGAGCTGAGCCGTGACTCATAAAGATCTGCTGAGTTACCCATGGCTACGTGCTATCAGTCTTGATAATTTATGATCAGTTTTCATCAGTCTTAACAAACAGTTAGATATTAAAAATAAATATCAAGCCCTTATAGTTCTTGATATCATCCAAAAATTGCGATTTGAAATATAAAAGACTAATCACGTGCTATCAGTCTTGATTAGTTATGATCAGTCTTTTATCAGTCTTAACAAATAATCAGATAGATTAAAAACCAACACACCTTGTAAACAAAACGATACCGTGAGCTAAATTCATGCCAGCGCCATCTAGTTAGAGACTGTACAACAAATTTATAGGGCCCCTAAAATCCTAGCTACGAGACATTTGACATAATCCTATGGAAAATTAATCAAATCGATGTTTTGTATTCCCCTGTTTCCTCCAAATATAGTAAACTTATTTGATATATTTATATCATATTTTGAAGATATTTTGGAGAACTATGTCCCCTATCTACAAATGGCAATAGGTTCGCCCCCTATTACATGGGACCAATAACATACTGGCGAAATGTGGTCATCGTTCCCGTAAAAATTTCGGAAAAAGTACCCCATGTCATGTTCCAGGGTCTAAACTATCTACATACTGAATTCCAGCCCAATTAGTTCAGTAGTTTTTGCGTGAAAGAGTAACAAACTTCCATCCATCCATCCTTACAAGCTTTCGCTTTTATAATATTAGCAGGCCTGGCACACTCCGCATTAGCATATGAACAATGACCTTGAATTGCTTCGTTGCAATTAGCCGAGGCGTCCGTCTTGACGGTACAATTTCTGTGGGCTAGACAGAGAGAACAGATAGAGATATACGCGATAGAAAGAGAGGCAGCTTGTATGTTAATATAACGATAATTAGTTAGTCTGAATTGCACTTTATTGCGTCGGCGCTAGAGTTGCTATTTATTTAAATGATTTTGAGGAATTTCCCTTCTCTCCCTTTAAAATTCTGTGATGTTAGTAGGATAGGAAGTTACCTGTAACTGAAAGCCATGTCTCCCTGCCCTGTTCCTCAGTTGTAAGCTGACAAGCCAAGCTTGCAATATAAGTAAAGGCGCGGCCATGTTTTCCCTTTCGTTGGGCGCCCATTGGACCCGTGTGCATTCCACGTGATTTGTAAAATATTGCAATACTGCCAGGATACCGCCGAAAATTGTTTCACTGAAAAATTCAATCAATTATTGTAAAATCAAGTTAATAGACAAAGATGGCTAATATAAAACATAACATAACATATTATATTCACGCCTTTTTCCCGAAGGGGTAGGCAGAGGTGTACCCAGGACTCAGTCCCATAGTAGATACACCCACATTTAGCCAGTATGTTATTGGTCCCATGTAATAGGTGGCGAGCCTATTGCCATCTACCGGGCACAGTTCCAGACTCCAGGCAGTTATTGAGATAATTGCTAATGGAAAAAATCCAATATTTAACACTATGCCTGACCTGGGGATCGAACCCGGGACCTCTTGATTGGCAGTCGAGCATGCGCCCATTACGCCACCGAGGCAGTCGAGGATGGCTGAAATGGCTTAAAGTAATATCGCTCACCATCTATAACTATAATCTAGTGTAACAAGTAAGAATTATTATATCTTATAATAAGCCTCATACACCTCCTTTTACTATTTTTCTCATAATTCACTACATTTTCCATCATCACTACTTTGCCGCCATATTTCTGCTTATCTGCCTATTCCATAGAGTATAAAACATCTCAGTACTTCTAATATCAAACCAGTAAACTTGTCACTGTCAATATTCTTGATGACAGCGACAAAGCCACAGGCTAAATCCACAAATCCTTACATTTGCCAAAAATACTTATAACACTTAACTAGGGTCAGGCAAACAAGAGGTGCTTGCAAAGTAAGTTATTATATATACCTTGTATGTAGCTCGTACACTTATAGTAATAACACATGGATACAGAAAAACTATACCTACTTAATTGTACAAGTTGCGGTCTTATCGCTAAGAAGCCTCTACAAGAATAATGCACAAGAAACTTCTAGGGCTTAATATATTTCTACTGATAGTTTACTTGGGACGGTCACATTAATTTTCAAACTCAAAAAGATTATTTCAAATAGGTCACAATCTGACACTTTTGCACGTCAATGAAGATAAACGGTAATGAGTTTACCGTGCGTTCGGAAAGATACCACTACAAGAAGGACGCACAACAAACTTGTAGGGCTTAATTCTTTCAACTGATGGTTATACAATATTTGGTTTAGTTACATTCGTTTGTTTGTATCGGTGCCTCGTGGTGCTATGCAGTAGTTTCCAGGCATCTTTGTCCTCTATGTACTGATTGACTTTATAATAAGCCTTCCTTAGTAAAGCAGATTTCACATGGGTGTTGAATTTACCCTCTGGGGGCCCAGTTATGTCTTTTGGGATGTTATTATAGAAAAACAGTATTTATTGATATAAAAGTATTTTGCCTGAAATATATGAATTATTATTATAATACC
Source organism: Hemistola chrysoprasaria (assembly GCA_947063395.1). Taxonomy (NCBI): domain Eukaryota; kingdom Metazoa; phylum Arthropoda; class Insecta; order Lepidoptera; family Geometridae; genus Hemistola; species Hemistola chrysoprasaria. The sequence goes on along the minus strand of OX346736.1, from coordinate 3,588,576 downwards.
TTAGGGCAGCTGCATGCAGGAACACAGCCGCAGTGGTGACTCCAGCCAAAACCCACACGGCTTCCAAATAGAACATGATCGGCTGGCCCAAACCGACGCAGCTTTCAACCGGAGTCAAACCTTCACCACGATCTACCACGTGGCATTGTCTATATGTCGTCGTGTTTAGGATTGGCTCAAGGTAGCGGTATAATGCTCCTATTAACACCTGGAACATTTTATGTGATATTTCCATTAGGAATTCTTTTTTACGGTTCCATACCTCAAAAGGAAAAGAGGAACCCTTTAATTCAATTCGAGGATTTCATACAAATAGAGGAGGGGAAAAATGGTCAAAAAGCATAATGTTCTGGTTCATGCGACACCAAAAAAAGAAAGGGGCCGACCATTTAAAAGATGGGTCGACGAAATAAGGGCTGTAGCAGGGAACTTATGGACCAGAAAAGCCCAAGAAAGAACAGAGTGAAGGCAGTTGGAAGAGGTTTTTGTAGTGGTAGGCCTCTTTTGCAGGGGGCCGCCTGGGGAAGTACCACACCTTTGCCAGTTATTCATCCGCCAAGCAGTAATGTGCAAACATTACTGTGTTCCGGTCTGAAGGGCAATGTTACCAGCGATATTACTGGGCATGACGAGATTCAACAACTGATATCTCAGGGTGACAGGCGCAGTGCAGTCCACGCAGAATTTTTAATTTTTTATAACACTGGGTGGCACTGTGTCTGATATGGGAAATCATGATGCTTACCATCAGGCACTTGATTTACTCGTCTTGTCACTCACTATCATAAAAAAAAGACCTTTGCCAAGAGGCAATCAGACGGGAGCATGGTGGCAGTTTAATGTTAACGAGTTAATATTGTATTTAATGTCTGAATAAAGCCTTTTATTATTATTTTATTATTTAATTTGCAGGCAAAGCAACCCTTTTAAGATCACTTTGTTGTCCGTCTGTCAAGATCTTTTATATTGGGAACGCATTGAGGTATCAAGTTGAAACTCATATCAATAACTCAAGTCCCTTGCTGCTGTAAAAAAAATTAAACTTAGTTTGTCAACACAATCAAAAGATATGGCCAATTTACCACAAATTTCCATACTTTGTGCAACGGGCTAAAAACATCTTGGCCTAGCATCATGATACCTGCAACACCAGAGGTATTGCCAGTATGTTGCTGACCCTACCAATACTCTATTCACTCTTCTTTTGACGTGCCCCATGTTGTAGCTCAACAGGATGACCGCGGCATAAAAGAACGGGAAAATCTCGCAGCGTGCAACATCCACGTCTCTTCATATCTAATAGTTCTCTTGATATAAAAATAATGATAGGGACTTTAACAGACCATTGTGGGGACAGTGAGGTCCACGTCCACTCCACGAAGTTCACATGAAGCTTCTGGGCAGCGTTAGGTTGGCTAGATTAGCCAAGAGTTCACACACAACAGAACAAATCTAAGTGCGGAAAAGGAGTCCACTTTACATTACATGGACACGAGATGTGAAAGGGCTGGCCCTATTATAAAGCCGGGAACCACATGGCCTATTATTAATAACGATATAAATAATAATGAATAGTCTTACCTCAGGGTGTATATTAAATCTATTAAATGCGTTGACATCTTTTGGATGCTCTACGAGTTTATCATACATTAGTTTAGTAATACCTGCCATGAAAGGCCGCTCCTGAAACATTATAGGTAATTATTGGGCAACAATATATATTTACACCACACCCCCGACACTAGACTCAATTCCACTCAAAAATCACGATATAACTACCTACTACACAGACACTGCACACATGGAGTTTCATGCAAACGCAACGTGCGTGAGGTGATTTTCCATAGAAACAGGCCTTGTCGAGAGCTCAATCTCGCTGGCGGGGTGAGGAGGGCTAGATTGGTGGGAGTATGACAGTGTCCATTCTATACGTAGTATTATTATCTGTTCTGTGCTTGCAATTAAGTTATAACAAGCATAACATCATGTGTCACGTAAACAAAAATCAATGTTTTGGTCGTATTTTCTTAAATCAGGTAATTTATTTTGACTATTTTGAGCTTACTGATAAGCAGTGCAGTAAATAGCCTTTTCTGCGCCCTATGCGAGATTCTATAACTGCGCTTTTTTTAGATATTATAGGTACCCTAGCAATGCTATTAAGCCTACTTTATTCGGTTAATGCTTGTGCACTGCCAAAAAATGTTTTATCTAATTTAACAGACGTTTTTGATGATACTGGTATGTAGGTATGTTGGAATCGAGCACTACGGGCACATATACATCGACCGATACATCCAATAATCCAGCACCCTCTGTGAAATGGAATGGAAAAAGGATTTGAGACAAGTGAAGAACATTTAAATTCTTGGTTTGAAGGGATCTAAGAAACAGAGCAAATTATGACAGATGAGGAAATATGTGAAGCAGTACAAGAAGAAGAAAGCCTTACAGCAATATTGGAGCCACCAACTACTACAACTGTTAAAGTTAAACCAGATAAAGCATATCTGTCAAAGATATAATACTTCAAAACATGCGAGGAAAGGTTTTTAAGCACATACATACATTCACGCCTTTTTCCCGAAGGGATAGGCAGAGGTGTACCCAGGACTCAGTCCCATAGTAGATATACCCACATTTCGCCAGTATGTTATTGGTCCCATCTAATAGGGGGCAAGCCTATTGCCATCTACCGGGCACAGTTGCAGACTCCAGGCAGTTATTGAGATAATTCCTAATGGAAAAATCCAATATTTAACACTGCCTGACCTGGGGATCGAACCCGGGACCTCTTGATTGGCAGTTGAGCATGCGCCCTCTACCCCGCGGAGGCAGTTTTTAAGCACAAGTTGCACAAAAGCAGACCTCAATTAAGGATTATTTTAAAACCATGTAATTACATGTTAATTTTGAGATATGTTACGGTTACAATAAAAACTGTCTAACAAGAACACAAATATATATAATCCAGTATCCAGTAATTGGAACATTTCATAGTCCAGCATCCTCTGGTTTTTAATAGTGCCGGCTATTAAATATATTAGTAAGATTATACTGTAGTAATTAAATATTTTGACAGCCATGTTGGCTCAGATGATAGTAACTCTGCTTTCTGTGCCACTGGCCCCGGGTTCGATCCCCGGCCAGGTCAAATATTTGTCCATGAACATGTCTGTTGGATCTGTGTCTGGGTGTTATATGCTTATATAAGTATGTTTATCAGTCATCTGGTTACCATAGTACACGCTTCTAGCCTAGTTTGGGATCAGATGACCGTGTGTGGAAGTTGTCCCATATTATTATTATAATATCACCATTCTCTTTCACCTGTGGCATACTAATGTAAAATGTTTTTACCTGAACTATAGTTTTATAATAAGAGTAGTAGAACCCCATTTCCGTTCGCAGCGACATCTCTCTCTCAATCTCTGATAGATACGAGAAGTATCTGTCGTTCTCAAATAACTGAGACACATATCTGTAGTGAAGATAACCCAACGATAAAGCTGAAAAGATTGTGTACATTTTTCTGTATGTGTTTTAACACAGATTTTTATCATTTCACAATGTATGGCGGTCACTGGGACGTGGAAAATTACGTAAATAACTCGAAACAAAAGTTATATACCAAGGATAATTATGCAAATTAAGTTTTATGTCAATATTTACCGAGTATACTCAGCACGATATATTTTGCCAATTTCCTCTTCGATAGGTACTTCTTCTTAGGCTTGGGAGATTTCTCGATTGCTGTTTCATTTATTTCTTCCATGTCTATTGTCACATTTCCTCACAAAATGAATAAAATTATTGCAAAATACACGAAAATTCGAGTTCGAGAATTACGAGAAACAACACCCAGAGCGTTTTATTTTGATGACAATGACATTGACAATTGACAGAAATCCCAAAACGTCAGCTCGAGGAGTTTTGGGGGGAAGCAAAAGAGTATGGTTTAGCTCCCGTATCTTTATGAATTATCAGTGCATTTTCGAGTGTTTAACGTGAAATAATGGTGGAATATTACGTGTTGAGTGTTTTCGAAGATACACAAGTCTTTTGGCTGATGCGAGAGTTGAAATGCGATTTTTCATGTTCCCACCAAAATTCCAGCAGCTTCTTGTAAAGACCACCACTTTACTAGAGCTGTGACGACTGGGCTTGCTCTGACTCTGAATTGACTAATTGACACTGGCAATACATTCGTGTGGGTCTATAAAAAAAGTCAGCACGTATTATGACAGCTGCCTTTAGTATTGCCATAACACAAATAATAATAACGTTTAGCGGAAACAATATAAATTATAGAGGTAAAAAACAATGTCAATAAAATAACAACTACAAGTCGCGTCACGGTTTAATTTCACTCGGTAAAAGTGGAAAGGGGTCTTGCGCAGATGTATTGGTCTAAAAAGTACTAACAGGATCTTAAAAACCGATTTCTGCGCATTCAAGGTCAGCGCTATTAAAACCGTGACGCGACCTGTATTTAATGTTTTTTTTATGTTAATACGTCTAAAGACACGAAGGATGTCTTCGATATGAAGTTATAAAATAATAGTTACGTATTGTTTAATAATTATGATATTTATTGTGCTTATTTATTAAACATTTATTTCACAACCATTTAGCATTATGCTCTAAAATATTTTTGAAATAAGTAAGGTATATATCGTGTATATTATTTACAATAAATTAAAATTTATTTGTTCTTGTTTTGTTAAATTTTTCAAAAATAATATTTAATAAGCATTGATTTAAAGAAAAGGGGAGATAGGGTACGTTCCCTCAGCCTTAATAACTCGTATGTGCAACTTTAAACAACGAAGATAAAAAGAAGTATCTAAGATCGAAGTGCGAACGAGCCAACAATTAACTTTACTGACTTACGTGGACCTAATGGGACCTAATTTCAGCTCTCCATTTTAGAGAATTCAGTACCTCATCTCCCCTTTTCTTTAAATCAATGTAATAAATGCAGTCATTAAAGCGACGCATGTTTTAAGGCACATAATTTATAAAGGAATTGATATCAGTCAGTCAGAGATTATGATATTATTTTATCTTAATGTAACAAAATTATAGGTACTTTTAAACTCTGTTTACGATTGAAATGATGTGTCGCTGACGTCTATGCTTGAGGATGTTTTTAGTTTCGACATTAGTACTCTTATGGTAGAACGCTAATGTTATCGTAGACTACTCAAAATAAAATAAGGGCCACTATGAGTTTTTCCTTTAGCCCCGTGGTCAATTAGAGCTGAAAATTATCTTTCTTCTGCATGTGCTATTCCAGGGACAAATCTAACTACATATTTTATACCTGAAAACTGAACCGAATTAAAATTTTGGCCATATTTTCGTAAATTAAATTTAAAGAGCGTATTTGATTTGATTGAACAATTTGAATCATAAATTACCCGATAATTATATTATGGTACCATTTATATGACCAAAATATATGTATTTTTGTTCAGCTTTCACATATCAAGCTATATTTATTTTACAAGGTATAATATAGTATATATAATATAGTATATACATACAAAATTTCAGTAGTTTTGGCATGAAAATGTAGAGAATATACACAAAAAAACACACACACGCACACAAACTTTCATCACATTTATAATATTAGTGAGTTGATGAATGCTTAAAATATATTATGTAGCCTGTAACTTATTTGAAACCTAAACAATTGAGATAGGCGACGTTTCCGCATTGACTTTTAGGTGCTAAAGTGCTTGAAATGACTCTCCCGCCCTTTTAGTTTCTCCATTTCTCCGCTTGGCGCCACTATGCAGTTAACGTCGAATTGATTGATCGACGAATGCTTCAGTTGGCGTTTGATTTTCGTGGCGACTACTTGGGTGCGGTAACGACGTTGTCGTTCGAATTTTGGTATCTTAAAATATTTAATTTTAATTATTTGAGATTATAATTAAATTGTACTTTATTTTCTAGTGACCAAGTCTTGTGGAATATGAGTGCGAATAACGATGTCTCTCCCGTCGCGGGAACAAGCGGAGTAAGGAGGATCAACTTTAAGCGACCGCGGCGCTTGTTTAGCAGCAGCAGTGATGACGACGGGGACGACGAGGGTACATCTTACGTACCGTCACCTAAACGTGCGTGCACTATAACCGAAGCTCAGGACCAAAGGTTGGACTACCTTCAAAAGCAGGTTAGCGAAATAAAGTATTTGTTGACAAGGAATTATCAAAAAAATCCCGACTCTACAAGGGAAGGTGGATTTGAAAGCAAGGAGGCGCACGACAGAGATAATATTTCTGTTGCTTCTACGTTGATAGAAATTCCTGATGACGGTTTTCATTGGGACGAGGATACGATTGCCTCGGAAACCGTAAAGAGAGCCCCAGAATATAAAGTAAATTATTTGAAGAAGGTTCAACACCTTGATAGTATCGAATGGAATAGTGTGCGTTACACGGATGTACAAAAGAAATATATTTTAGCTCCGGGCTTCACTAGTTTAACCTCAAATGATGAATTATTGCCCTTTGAATCCAAGTTTAACCATTTAAGGTCCCTTGATCAAACTTTTGGAGCACTGACAAATATGCTCGTTATTCAAAAGGAAACTCTGCAGCAATCCTTGAAAGACTTACTGGAATGGAGTTCCAATGATAATACACAGCTGACAAAGGTCTCGCTCTCAGCAAAAGTGCGCGAGTTGTTTTCTAATACGTGCCCTTAGATGAATATCTCTAAAGATATTTTGCAGATTGTGTGCGGTAGACGCGCTAACATAGTTGAACACCGCAGAGACAGTGCACTTTCGGCAGTTAGAGACAAATTCAATAAAGCAGTATTGCGCAAGATACCTCCCAGTACTGAGTATTTATTCCAACCAAAGGAATTTGGCGATGCCGTTACAAAACAAGGAGGGGTCTCTAAGGTTTTCAGACGGATGCATCAGCCCATGCAAGGTAACAGCCGGCCGTATCTGCCCGCCGAAGGCAGCCAGGCCCCATCCCGGCGGTCAACCGACCCCGTGGTGCCCTTTCGTGGATTTAACAAATCCAAATTCCAGCAAGCGCCCGCTTCTGGCAAAGGTAAATCTCTCGCAGGTAAACGGAACAATTCCACTGCGAAGAAGTCCTCTCACCAACAGAGGGACGATTATCGAGACCGTCGACAACAATGACTATGCCGTGATATTCAAGGCCGGTCGACTACAACTTTTTCTAGACATCTGGCGAAAATTGGAGGCCCCAATGTATATACTAAATATAATTCGGGGATATCGCATTCCCTTTGTAAAAAAGCCACCACTAAGACTGCAGTACAAAAACCAATCTCGGCTGTTGACAACTTCCTCTCTAAGTGCCGAGATAAGCCAGATGCAGAAAGATTTAGTAATAGAAGAAGCCCCACGGAATCCCGGCTTTATTTCAAACATGTTCCCCGTACAAAAAGGAGATGGATCACAAAGACCAGTGCTGAACCACAAGGGGCTAAATCGATACCTCAAACCGAAAAAATTTCGATTATTGAACATGCACAGGGTGCCCCACTTTTTACAGACCGAGGACTTTATGATGAAGTTAGACTTGCATCAGGCATATTTTCATGTACCGGTCGCAGAAACGCATCGGCGATTCCTCAGATTCATTTTCGACGGCAAAACCTACCAAATGACGTGTATGCCCTTCGGGCTGGCAAGCGCCCCGCGGACCTTCGCGGCACTGACCAATTGGGTTGCACAAAAGCTCAGGGAAAAGGGAATGAGACTCCTAGTTTATCTAGACGATTTCCTCTTGGTGAACCAATGCCCTCGCACACTCCGAGAGCATATGAACCAGGCCATCGAGCTCTTGACCAGCCTCGGATGGATAATAAACAAAAAGAAATCGTCTGTGGTACCGTCTCAAATAATGGAATTTTTGGGAATTCTATGGGATACGCGATCAAACAAAAAGTCGCTGCCGCAGATAAAAGTGTCATCCCTAACGAATCGATTGCTTCACGCTCAGCGGTCGAAACAATTAACACTCCTAGAGCTGCAAATACTGGTGGGCACCCTACAGTTCTCCAGTTTTGTGGTGAGACACGGAAAGTTACACATGCGGTATTTACAGTCGTGCCTTCATCAAGCTCTGAAGAAGTGTACAGCTGTTACGCTAACACACCCAGCCCACGAGGACCTGAACTGGTGGCTGCAGAACTCCCGCACGACAAGCGTAATTTGGACAGCTCCGGTCTCTTATCACATAGTGACCGACGCCTCCAATGTGGGATGGGGAGCGTATGTCAACGGCGAGCTTGTTCAAGGTCATTGGTCGCCCGACGAAGCTCATTACCACTCCAATCTGAAGGAGCTTCTGGCCATATACAAAGTCCTATCACAAAATCACTTTGCTCGGAAATTCCAGAACAAAACAGTCCTGGTTCAAAGCGACAACAAGACAGCCTTGTCGTACCTACGCAGAGAAGGAGGAACGAGATCATTAGCTCTAACGCGTCTGACACGATCAGTGTACCAACTGATGGAGATGTACAATGTGAATCTGGTGACGAGTTACCTTCCAGGTCCTCTCAACGGGATTGCAGACGGATTGTCCAGGCACAGAGCACTAACGGAATGGCATCTGCTACCCCTAGCCTGCCAATTGATCTTCAACAAATGGGGAACACCCCAGGTGGATTTGATGGCATCCAGACGAGCGCATGTAGTGTCGAGATATGCGACGCTAGACCTGAGGGATCGCCAAGCTATCTATCACGATGCGTTCAGCAGGATTTGGAACCACAGTTTAGCATGGATTTTTCCGCCGCCTTGCTTGATGCACAAGGTCTTAGCCGCTCTGAATCAGGCCGAAGGCCTCTACATTGTGATCTCCCCGAGATGGAAGAATGTATTTTGGAGAGCCGATCTAAAGAAACGAGCGGTCGACCCGCCATTTACGATACAGAATCTAAGGTCGTCCCTGATAGATACGAGAACCAATCGTCCACCGCCACAAGTGGACAATCTCGTATTGGAGGCATGGCGATGTCGGGGTGGGACGATCTTCTAAGTAACTGGTCTCCGTCAGAGATTGAGGTGATAGAGTCTAGTTGGAGGCCTAGTACTCTAAAGACTTATAAACAGATTTGGGCGCGTTGGCTGAAATGGTGTAAGGATTTTCATGTAGACAATAAAAAGCCTGGTGGTAAGGGTCTGGCAAGGTACTTGATTTATTTACATACAAATGAGGCTTTAAGCTACAAAACAATATTAACACATAAATCAGTGGTGTCATCCTTCTGCCAGCCTGATCTAGAGGTTAAACTGAGTTCACATATTTTAGTCCAGCAAGTATTGAAAGGTATAGCGAACAGAGCTGCATCTAAAGACAAAGTAAAACCACCAGTGTGGAACCCTCAGGTGCTAGTTGAGTGGTTTCTGCAGAGTGAACCTAATCCTGACAACCTGTTTGATGTATCTCGACGCTGTGCCACATTGCTTATGTTATCATCTGGTAGGCGAGTACATGATTTGACACTCTTATCTATAGAAACTGACAAATGCATAATTGATGACAATTCAATAATATTCTGGCCCTTGTATGGTTCGAAAACAGACAAGATTAACAGTAAACAATCTGGTTGGCAGTTAGTGTCTAGTGACAACCGCAAAATTGATCCCGTATTTTGAGTTAGACGACTCATAGAAACATCTAAATTACGGCGAACATTGGGAAATAATATTAAGAACTTATTTGTCACAACAAGAGGTGAACCTAAGGCTGCCAGCAGAACAGTTATTGCCGGGTGGATTAAAACTGTTTTAGTAGATGCAGGTATCCAGGACCCTCCTGGTTCTATCAGATCAGCAGTAGCTTCATTAAATTGTATAAGTGATATGTCATTAGAAGATATTTTGGCACGTGGTAATTGGAAGACCCCCAACACCTTGATTCGATTTTACAGAAGGCCGGTGAGAACACCCCTTGTGACTAATGTGCCTGTTCTGTCTAGTAATTTTCATCCATTATAGATTGTGATTTATTGTAATAATGTTATATTATAGATGGTTTGATTACCTGTTCCCATGAATAATAACATACTTACCTAAGTGATTTAAAATGTGTTAATACTTACTTTTCTCAGAAATAAATGCAATATCATTTAACATGCTTTATTATTTTTAGTCAATATTACCTATTATACCTATAACAGACTATTAGAATATTAGTTATAATATGATAAAATTATCTAGGTTGGTGCCACCATGCGATAATAGACAGGTCTCAATTGTTTAGGTTTCAAATAAGTTACAGGCTACATAATAATAGAATTTTTCCTGAAATAAAAATTGCTTATTATGTACCTAACTTATTTGAAACCTACTTAAGGGCTGCATGGTAATTGAGCCTAACTGAAGCATTCGTCGATCAATCAATTCGACGTTAACTGCATAGTGGCGCCAAGCGGAGAAATGGAGAAACTAAAAGGGCGGGAGAGTCATTTCAAGCACTTTAGCACCTAAAAGTCAATGCGGAAACGTCGCCTATCTCAATTGTTTAGGTTTCAAATAAGTTAGGTACATAATAAGCAATTTTTATTTCAGGAAAAATTCTATTATTAAGTAATTGAAAAATAATTTTATGGTGCTTTTTACAATAAAGATGACTGACTGTCTTGATGTTAGTCGGGAGGAGAAATTTTGGATTGTTCCACCCTGCCCCACCAAACCGCCCCACTGGTGGCGCATAGTGGATTGCTAAATATATTAACTACTAAATATAATAAATTTTGTAGCGGAATATGCCCCACTAAGTTACTCGGTGGGGCGCGCGAAAAGCCGAGTGGAATTTGCCCCACCAGGGTAACACATTACTGTTTGTTCGATTTTTCATACGACTCCATGTTCCTCCACATGTAAGTGAATCAATCATGGTAGACCTTATTTTAAATTGAGAAGCATACCTACCCATTGCCAATAAGAATAATATTATTAATTATATAATAATATGCTACTGTTTTCATAAACGATGTTCGTGATGTTCCAAAACTTACTTTTGTCGCTTTAAGCCATACATTGAGTGAGATTGTAAACACAGAGTAATAACACAATGAGATCTTTACAACGGTCCAGCCCAATAAGTCCTGATGAACTGTTCATGTTTGTACACTTCAGTGAAAGTAGTAAACGTGTTAGCGTTGCATAAGTTCTCGTTGTTCGGGGCGGTGGAGACGATGCCTCGGAGGTAGTAACGCTCTATTCCTTTATCTGACGCTGGGATTACTAGGCCTCCACCGCTGTCACCTTTGCAGAGGGCTGAGCCACCTGGAAATAACAAGATAGATAGATAGATAAACGCTTTATTGGTACACTACAAGAACTTCTTAAAACCAATAACGATTAATAATAACTAGTGTAACAATGGGCGGTCTTATCGCTAAGAGCGATCTCTTCCAGACAACCGTGCAGGGAGAGGAGATAACTGAATGATGATAAAACAATGCGTGATGTTATCACGCATTGTTTCCCCCGCAGAGGTCATTAAGTTTTTATGATCTGTGTTTTCCCCAAAGGGTTAGGAAAGAGGTGTTTTTTTCCATAAAAAGGACACAAACACTTCGTCAGTAATGTTTGAAGCACCATGTAATTGGACAGAAATCTAGACTCTAGGCTGATATTGAGAAACTTATAATGGAAAAATCCAATAACACTGCCCTATCTGGGAATCATAGTACATCCTGCTCAGCATAGTGCTTGCGACAGCTAGACCAAAGAATCAAAATGTGTATAGTATTATGTACTAAACAAGTTTAAATAAATGATTAATTATTGAGAACCCTTTTTAAAAACAAGTTTTTTTAGGGTTTTCTTAGCAAACTTTTCTATTTGATATCCATATCATGAGCGTCGAGCGTGCACAAAAATAACTAATCCGCCTTTTGGGCCGTCTAATATATTAAATTAAGAATGACGTCACTTAGCTTATCATGTATTGTCATTCAAATTTCATCTCAATCGTTGTATAACTGCTTAAAAATTCAAGTTAACCAGAATACACATACTCACATGAACACAGACATTGGATGCTTGTAAGGTAAAAAGTGTTACATTACCAGTTCTAGTCCCAGCGCATATTTTGTCACTAGTAATATATTCGCGGAATCCAGGCGGTGCTCCGCTGATACATTCGGCTACGTCTATATACGGCAAGTCGATCACTTTCAGTATTGGTGACGCGTTGCCGTTCTCCGCTGTTAGACCCCAACCGGCCACCTAGTAATAATATAATCGCTTTTTGTATATTATATTCATTATTATTATTTTTACAATAAAATTTTGATATGACTTAATAATATTTAATTATAAGTTCCTGTAGATGTGCCCGGTAGATGGCAATAGGCTCGCCCCCTATTACATGGGACCAATAACATACTGGCAAAATGTGGGTGTATCTACTATGGGACTGAGTCCTGGGTACACCTCTGCCTACCCCTTTGGGAAAAAGGCGTGAATGTATGTATGTATGTAAGTGCCTGTTATTTTGGATTTCGTGTCCTATTTAACGTCTAAAAATAGTATTGTCTAATTTATCCTACTTATATTATAAATGCGTAAGTTTGTGAGGATGGATGGATGGATGTTTGTTACTATTTCACGCCAAAACTGCTAACCGATTGGGCTGAAATTTGGTATGCAGGTAGCTTAGGCCCTGGAATAACATATAGGGTCGGTACTTTTTATCCCGATTGTCTCACGGGAAAACGGGTGTGAAAACGCAGGGCACAACTAGTTTATCATACTTGCATTCACACCAAAACTAGCGAACAGTTTACTCTGTTATTGCTTTAGTAGGTAACTTAATAATTTAAAGAATAACTCACAAGTGTTTTACTATTTACTCGTAATAAAGCTAAAACTCACCTTCCCAACCTGTCCCACTGACAGCTGCTGTCTATTGAAACTATATACGAAATCCACACAAACGGGCCGCACGTAAGTTTTGTATTCAAATGATATGGTAGTCATCACCACCGCAATATCTTCCTGAAAATTCGCCTGACTCCCTTGAAACCGGGACGGGATGTGGATCTCCTTTACCTGGCAACATTATTTAGCTGTCAATTATATTTTTTTTATTTGTTGTTACAGAATTATTGCGTCGCAGGATTTTGCACTTGCTAAATCGATTTTTATGTTTTGGTGTTTTTATAATAAACAAAGTTTTTATTCTCACATCAGATTTCTGTGAATCGTCCATTGGGTCGTTGTATGGTCGGTACAACTTTCCTACAGCGACCGCGTATCTATTCGCCGGTGTGGCCTTCTCCAAGTCATTCCAAAAACAATGAGCAGCTGAAAAACAATAAACAATTTTTTATATATTATTCTAAGCATTAAATACGTTATAAAGAGTAAAATTTTATTATGTAATATTATATTATTGTTATTTTTTTTTTTATGATAGTGAGTGAGTGACAAGACGAGCTAATCAGGTGCCTGATGGTAAGCATTATGATTGCCCATATCAGACACAGTGCCACCCAGTGTTTAAAAATTCAAAATTCTGTGCGGCACTGTACTGCGCCTGTCACCCTGAGATGTGAGTTGTTGAATCTCGTCATGCCCAGTAATTTCACTGGTAACATTGCCCCTCATACGGAACACAGTAATGTTTGCACATTACTGCTTGGCGGATGAATAACTGGCAAAGGTGTGGTACTTCCCCAGGCGGCCCCCTGTAAAAGAGGCCTACCACTACAAAAAAACTACTTCCCTCTCGGGAAAAAGGCGGGAACTTTACCACTAATTATGTGCATATGTAGGTACAGGTCGCGTCACGGTTTAACAGCACTGAACATTAATGCGCAGAAATCGATTTTTAGAACTGTTAGGACTTTTTAGAACAGTACACCCGCGCAAAGCCCCCCCTCCACTTTGCCGAGCGCTATTAAACAGTGACGCGACCTGTATTACCTACATTGCTTTGTAATTTACAGACTGGCACCAGCCACATCCGTCATCGTATTCATCATCATCAGCCGGAAGACGTCCACTGCTGAACATAGGCCTCCCCCATAGAACGCTATAAACTATTCATATGGGGGGATTTGGCATAGATCAGCACGCTTGTTGTGCGGCTTGGTGATCGCAGCAGTTGGAATACTTGATGCCGGAGAGCGCTGCTGCCCACTCTCCGAATATGTCCCTCTGCCGGGTCTCACGGCTCCCACCAGATTAGAAAAGGGTGGTCCTATTATATAGCCGGGAACCACACGTCACACGTCATCGTATTACCTACCAGATATAACGATATTCCTGCTAATAAGCGACCCGCCACATATCTGCATGTAAGGCTTGCTCAGCTTGCTGTAGATCCCGGCGTGCCACGGCAGCTCGCCGCGCTGCGCCAGGCGGCCGCCTATGACTAGCTGCTCTCCCGCAGGGGTCACGCGACCGCATTCTGGAAATATATTTTTCATTCCATCTATTCGAAAAGAGGCGATTCCGTCTTCAATAAGTGCGCGGAAAGTAGGTCATTTCGGCGCTCTTAATAACAGTGACGAAGTGACTTTTGAATTTAGAACACTATTATTTATATAAATAGTTTGAAAAGCGATTCAACGTCATTGAGTTTGAACGATAAGTTTCGATAAAGTCATAGCTGGCCGGTAAGAAACAGCGCGCCTGCGGCGTTGATTCACGATATTAAAAAAAAAAAACGCGGGAACTTCTAATTCGTTTTTTTCTAAGTACTTTTTATCAAAATATTACAGATAATTTTTATTTCATTTACACAAATTGAATAATAGATGAGTTCTAGCAGTGAAAGAGAAATATTAACACCAGAAAGTGTAAATTTATACGCAGAAACTGTTGTAAACAATTTACTACCAAACACATACATTTGACCTCGAGCGACGAACTTTGTAGAACCTCGCTACGCTTAGGATTCTACGCAAGAATCCTTCACTTCACTCTGGATTAAAACTGAATTAAAAATTAACTCGCTCTCGCTTGTGACACAATTTACTATTTATTTATTTATGCCCGGTTCCTATAAACATGAAACGGTTCGTTTTACCTACGGACAGTTAAATAAGCTACCAGGCGTAAGTGCAAACCGTTTCTATAACAAACGTCTCGTAGGTTCAACTACCAACGGGTTGTTACTAACGGATGGAAGCAAGGGCGACGCCAAGGGGGGGCAGGGGGGGGCTGCTGCCCCCCCCTAGAGAACCGAAAAAATTAGGCCTTTATTGTCAACGTTGACATTCAAATGCCGCCATACGACAGGCACGTATTTTTAAATATTCAGAACCATCTGGACCCTATTTCATAAAAAAAAAATCTACAAAACTGTAAAAAATCTACAAAATTGTAGGATTGTAGGGCTTTTCTGTTTCATAGAAATTTGTAATTGTATATTGTATACAGGCCTGTTGTATATCTACCGTCTACCCAAATGGGGAATTTGGGTAGAAATTCCTTGACTAGCCCCCCCCTTGATCATCGGCTGGCGATGCCCTTGGATGGAAGGTTACCTTTGACGCTCCGTATCAGCTATGTATGGAAATGTCACTCTGTGGTGTTTCTAGAAGAAAGCGATTCTATAACTTTTTTCTATCTGTCAAACTTACCATCCTGTAGCGTACATGGATATATGTACCTACTTTACCTACCTCCGCATTACCTCACTGTGTCCACATTACCGGGACGCAGCTACTCATACCGCTACCGATTACCAAGCACCATCACCTCTTCACCATTACCATAACAAGTTACCAGGATGTACCAGGGAAAGCAATAAATAAGAAGCACACACATTTATTTACATCGTTTGCACATCTCGTCATTCATCAAGAAACACGTGAAGCAAGCCGCCTTGAAAAAGGCGTATTACATTTGAACGCACTTGTTGAATTCGTAAGAAACAGCAGACACAACCATGATTTCACACGCCGCACATCTTCGTCTTCAATCTTCATTATTCAAGCACTGCACGACGACGCCGCCGACACACGCACACGCCGCGGCCGCGATGAGCGAAATGAAAGCCGCGAGTGTGTGCAAGATATTTATATCAGCGCCGACGCCACGTACACACACGCGCACTGCGCATGCGCGAAACATCACGTGATCAGCGATTATAGCGCGCATGCGCGGGTCTATCAATTTGTATATATATTGCGTATTTTGTTATAATAAATCATTCGTATTTCAACCTTCTGACTCGACTTATTATTTACATTTCTATAATCAGTTAGGAACACTTAGGCTACGATCTACGACCTAAATACTCCTAAAGTGGTGACCCACGACAGAACATCAGACCTGCGAAGACACTTCTCCATTCTCCAGCATCAGCATGAACACAGAAACCGCATCACTCGTCCCGGCACCAGCGCCACAGCAAGCTCACGCAACCGTCACACAGCTCCTGCTCGAAGAAATACGCAAGCTCTCTGCAGAAATCGCCGCCATCAAAACGGAACAAGAACAACAAATGAAATTCCACAACCTCCACCGCCGTGAAAGATCTCCGAGTCGCGACAACAATTCCAACAGATCCAGAAGTAGTACCCCATCATCATCACACTGCTACTACCACCGACGCTTTGGCGCACAAGCGCGCCGTTGCACTACTCCATGTACCTACAAACAAGAAAAGTCGGAAAACTAGCACATACGTTGGCAGAGGCGGAACCCAGCGTAGAAGAAAACTCATACCGCCTATTCGTCGTCGATAAAAACTCACAATATCGATTTCTTATCGACACTGGCGCCAACATCTCCGTACTACCGCGGAAAAAGGGCGCAACACCGAAGCCACTCGATTTTCAACTCTACGCCGCTAACAATACCGTCATACCTACCTATGGCGAGAAAACGATCACATTGGACCTCAACCTTCGTCGACCATTCAAGTGGACTTTCATCGTCGCTGAAGTCGGCAAGCCGATCATTGGGGCCGATTTTCTCAGACATCACCATTTAATCGTCGATTTACCTAACCGAAGATTAATCGATGGTAAAACAAGCCTTACGTCGATCTCATCCGTACACATCAGCAACACACCTACAATCAAGACTATAGATGACAACCAGAAATATCACGCCATACTAGCTGAATTTCCCGGAATCACTCGTCTTTCATCAACATCAACTCCGTCAATAGAACCGAACGTCGAACATTACATAGAAACCAGCGGCCAACCTGTACATTGCCGCGCACGTCCTATCGCACCTCACCGTTACGACGCCGTTAAAAAGGAATTCGAGAACATGATCGAGCAGGGCATATGCCGACCAAGCAAAAGTCCCTGGGCATCTCCACTCCACATCGTACCGAAAAAGGACGGCAGTCTACGCGTGTGCGGGGACTATAGACGACTTAACGCCTGCACAAAACCTGATCGCTATCCTATACCGCGAGTCAAGGACTTCACATTCCAACTCACCGACAAGACTATATTCAGCGTCATAGATCTCAACCGAGCCTACTCACAACTTCGAACGAGAGAAGAAGACATAGAGAAGACAGCAATCATCACACCGATGGGACTATTCGAATTCCCGCAAATGGTACCCGGACTTAAGAACGCCGGCCAGACATTCCAACGCTTCATACATGAAGTACTACGCGGACTCGATTTCGTTTTCCCATTCGTCGATGACGTCATGATAGCATCTCCGAACGAAACTATTCACCAAGAACATCTTCGCACCGTACTCCGACGACTGGAAGAAAACGGCATCACCATCAATCCCGCCAAATGCGTACTTGGACAGCCTGAAGTCAAGTTCCTAGGCTACACAGTGTCTAAGGATGGCATAAAACCGCCTACCGAAAAAGTCACTGCAATAACTGACTATTCCAAGCCCCGCACAATAGAAGAATTTTGTACCATTTATACTGTTACCAAACTTGACTACCGGTCAATTTTGGTCGGTTTTGTTGTACCGACGGATTCTTTAGAATTTAAAACATAAAAATAATACATGTCAAGAGGTCCCGGGTTCGATCCCCAGGTCAGGCAGTGTTAAATATTGGATTTTTCCATTAGGAATTATTATCTCAATAACTGCCTGGATTCTGGAACTGTGCCCGGTAGATGGCAATAGGCTCGCCCCCTATTACATGGGACCAATAACATACTGGCGAAATGTGGGTGTATCTACTATGGGACTGAGTCCTGGGTACACCTCTGCCTACCCCTTCGGGAAAAAGGCGTGAATGTATGTTTTTTTTATGTTTTATATTATGGCGACCCCTGAAACTGCCGCCCGGGACTGGTGCCCCGGTTGGCCCCCTCTCAGATCCGGGGCTGTGTGCAGCTAGTATTCCCTCACGCATAAATTGACGTTCCTCTAGGTAATATAAATAAATCTTTGGGATTGGGATTACGTGGAACCAGTGGAACGATAATATGATAGTTTTAGATTAAGAGCGGCCTAAAATTCTTACCCAATACCTGTGCCTAAGGCCTAATCTTTCTAATGTTATATGCCACACCACTACTAGAGGAGAAATATAACCAAAGTATAGGAAGAAGGTTGTTATAAGGATGGAGGAATATTATACGAAATGAAACAAAAATAAAATAAAATACATTTAATGAATACGTAAAAAAATATACATCCATCCTTAGAACAACATGAGAAAATACATAATATTATAATATAATAAAAATTTTCTACTTATCTTCCTAAAATATTATAAATAATGGCACATTTATTTACTACAAACGACATAGGTGTGCCTATTCAGATTTGAAAAGTGCCTAAAAACATGTAAAGGTATCTAATAAATTAATGATATAAGACCGTACAATCGAATTTGTAATTGGAAACAGAAATATACAAAAAATGTACATACTAGAGGTAATATAATAATTAAGATATAATATAATAATCTCTAAGTCTGATAATAATTCAGACACAATGTAAATATTGTTATTGAATAAATTGAATTGAATTGAATAAATATTTAATCTACAAATGTCAATTTCAACGGTACGTCGAATAAGCCTACAATATTATGATACAAGTGTGCTAAGTTTTTTTTTTTTTTTTAAGCTGGCATAGTGCCTTTATTGAAAAAAGACTAAACAATAGAGCTACCTACTTACTATCTACCCTAACTAAATACACTAATGTGCTAAGTTGAACATTACGCACGAGGTGGTATTGTTCGTGCGTGCCAAAGGCGAGCGTGAATAAAAGATACCGAGTAGAGGAATATTCAAAGCACGACGTTTTTCAACACCCTTAGAATAAAACTTTAAGATAAGATCGGTGAGATCTTGTAACTGCTCTTCGTCGATAGATGTTGACATTTTTGATAAGTAATATTAAAATTAAAAATCGACAACCCGCCTGCCAAGCGTGTCGAGTATTGGCAAACCGCCCCTTTATGGGAGAGGCCCCCTTTATGTTCAGTAGTGGATTAACAACGGCCGAGATGATGATAAATATTAATTTTAACATTTAATTGGAACATTTTTGTAAAAATGTTCCAATAAAGAAATTTGTAAAAAAAAATTTAAAAACCACTCAATGAAAATTTTAGCATAGTATACTCTTAGCTAATGAAAAAGGCGCGCTGTTTTATATTTTCACGTGCCGCGCTCATACTCACGCAAATGCACTGGCAAATACGTATTAAAATGTAATAAATATAACATAATGTATTCAGCCGGGTCTACAGCTAAATGTTAGTAACAAAACGTTGTTATGTAACCGTGTTATATAAAACGTGTTATATAACAACTCGTCCACTGCGACTTGACACTGCAAATGTTTTTGTCAGCAATTTTCATTTTCTAAAATAAGCTCCGTACAAGGGCAAGTGTTTTCTTGTTTAAAATCTATTGATTCCGACTCACAATATGCTACAGTCTCTAAATAATAGAAAATTGCTAAATATTGTACGCTACAAAAGCAGATTATGATTTTCAAATATCCAGCAGAGATGTTAACGGCACGAGCGTTAACAAAAAATGAACTACGAACCCCCCCCCGCAGGCGAAATCGGGTGATGTTTTCCATCCGCGACGGATAACGTGTTAGCCTGATAAATAACAATATTTTGTTATATAACACCAAAGCCACGCCCACTTTTCATGTTATTAACATGTTATTGTGTTAGCTAACACAAAAACATGCCGCTGCGGACCCGGCTTTCAATAAACAAATTATCCTCTAATAGATTTTAACTGGAAAATATCTTTGGCAATGTCTTAAGCGATCTAGTGCTAGTGGCAATAATTTTAGGTTTAATCGTTGATGAATTTGGAGAGGTCATCACTTTCGTTTATTTTATCATTGGTTCTACTAGTTCTGTATTTATCATGTGACCCTCAGAATTTTATTTTATTTATCAGGAGACCCTTACAATTAAAGAAAATATTTTAATAAAAACTCTTCTTTTTTATATCGATGGGGTGAATAGGAACAAATTCATGAATCATATTATTTCCCAACGCAACGGTCTTATTGGCGTCTGAAAAATGCCTTTAATAGTTACGGAAAGCTACTTATAGGAAATCAAATAATTAGGTGAACCTTCTGTTTTTATCTCGCTAGTTAACAAACACAAAAGTCCCCAAACACGTGGAGTCTATAAATAAAGAAAACTCGTGGATAACGAGTTAGTTTCCCCTTTATGTATCACTATTTTAAGGTTATTTTTCTAAATACATTATTATTTATTATATTGGCAAGGAATTCATATATTATATTATAAATAGTAATCATAATTATTTCTTCTATTTATACTAATTAGTTTTTATGACTAATTACTAAAAATCAATCTATCATCAGCATTGATATAAACACTGCTGTTAGTTATATTGAAATAAATATTCGTCTTATTATTTCTTGTGGCATAACTATTACTAGCAATAATTTTCCTATTATTATTTTGAGAATTTTTACTATTACTTTGGGTTTTATCATTGGTACTAGGTCCCATTCTCCAATCTAGTTCATCTATATCATAATAACTTACGTTTATTTTATCATTGGCATTACTAGTGCTGTATTTGTCATTATTATTACTATTTTGATTGTTATTGTTACTGTACTTATCATTATTGCCGTTTTGATTATTATTACTGTACTGATTGTTATTATTACTATATTTATCATTACTATTATTGCTAATTTGATTATTGTGTTTATCGTTATCACCATATTTATTGTTAAAATTATCGTTATTTAATTCAGAAATAGGTTTAAAAATAGGAACTGTGTAAGTGATATCAGAGACATGAATTTCGACTGTATCTTTGACGAGAATGGTAATATTGGTGCCGTTTTTAGCCAAACCTGGAATGCAAGTGGCCTGGTGGTCCCAGCTGCCTTCGTAGCATGTCATGTAGGTGAGAGTGGTAGGGGAGTAGTAGTTAGGGGCGACGCATTCGGGGATGACTATGGTTCCGTTGTGTTCGAACTTGTTGCAGTTCCTGGAGCCTTGGACATTGGGGATAAGACAGCGGTACTCGATAGACGGGCTCTTCTTGAGCTCGCACATTGCTGTGGACAATAAATGAGTTGTTAAGTACATAAGATGTCGTTGTTATGAATTTTACAGTGCTAGCAGGGATTTATGATGGTGAGCATTTTAGTAAAGGCAAAAAGAGGCAACCACTAGAGATAAATCCACGGGATAGAGAAAGAATTAGGTAAATTATTAATGTATGCTCTTTGGAGTAGTGGTAGCAAGAGCAGCACGCAAGTCCTATAATAAAATCCTACTAATATTATTAGATAACAAATCTCAGTACAATGAAAAACGGTTGCCTTTGTAAAAGTAACAAAACATTAGCGTGTTCTAACTCGACCCCAGCGCCACTAAGCGCTATTTTATTGTGTGTATGTTTGTTCCGTTTTCATACTAAAACTAATGAACCGATTAAGCCGAAATTTGGTATGTAGATAGCTTAGACTCTGAAATTACACATAGGGTACTTTGACCCGATATTCCCACGGGAACGAAGAGTGCGCGGCTAGTTTAACTCTGACAAAACATCAAGCCTTTTTCCCAACGATTAGGCAGAAAGTGAATATTTTATTTTAAATGATTTAGTCAAAAGCGACATATATTTATAAAGTACGAGTTTTCGTGTATATGAACCTGCACAAAGAAAAAAATATCAGAATAATAAAAAGACTGAAAACTTGTTTGAATTAAATTGTATTTTTATTGAATCTTTGTGTTGTTATTTTCTAGTTCCTAGTTGTCTTTATTTTACGTAATTACATGTAGTATTTTTTATATGTTCAAAATTGTGGTACTTGTGAGCGAGAGGGCGAATTCGCATAGCACCGCGCCTTAATAATTATATTTACTTACTAATAGTTTATTCATTTTGTTTTTGTGTCTTTTGTGCAGTTTGTCTAAATAAATGTACCTATTTCTTCTCTTCTTAGAAATGGAAGGGCCCAACCGGGAACAGAAATAGAGGAAGACCAAAAGAGCGATGGGTTGACGAGATCCAAAAATGCATTGGTGGAAACTGGATGGAGACAGCAGAGGATAGACAGGAGTGGAGAAAGTTGGAGGAGGCCAATACCCAAGAAGGGAACATGCCTCAAAAATAATTGTTCAAAAAAATATCATTAAAGAGAAAAGAAGACATGGGAAATAAAAAAGGCTTAATAATAATCTTCTTCTTCTTTTCGAATCAAAATGGCTAGTTTTCTACTTATAAAATTTTGGTCCAGTATTTTGTCAGGTCTACAGCGTTTTGCTTTGCTTCCAGAAGGTCCGTCATTGAAGGTCAATAATAATAATAATACTCACGAAGACACTGAGGCACAGGATTCTGCCAGATGCCCCTGTAGCACAGCGCAGTGTTCTTATCTGTGACTCCGTACCCTCGACGGCAGCTCACAGTAACGGTGACATAGTCGTAGCTGTTTCCTGGTTTCCCTCCCTCTTCCGTTGTGTAAGTGCCGTGGTCAGGGTAGGGGGGGAGAAGGCAGTCTCCGCTGGAAACTGGTGGCCTGGAGGATAATTGATTATTTGATTTTTTTTGTTGGCATAAATGGAAAGATCACGTATTATAAGATTCGTACCAAAACTATGTTTAGTTTTTTTTTATTCGCTATAATTACAAAGTTATATCAAGTTGAAAAAATATTTTTTAATCCAGTACCGAAAACACGCCGATGGTACCCGAACGAGCTTGTAACCTGTAGTGACGTCACAATGTTATAAAGTATCATACATAATTATAACACAATGACTTCACAATCATGGCGACCATTCGTAGCGTCAGATCGTCTGTCCACCTTGTGGGTGGACGTCCTACCGCTTGTAGGTCCGCGGTCGAGAAAAGAGGTTCGAGAACTTTACAGCCCCATCGGCCATCAGAATATAAATAATGATAACGATATAATATAATGATGTAAAATGATGATAAATTAAGTAAAAGGAAAGCCTTACTTAGAACTGGTCCCGGATGTTGGAGGAGAGACCACGCCCTGACCTCCGCAGAGCTCCACAGCTTCGTCTGACCCATCAGCGCACTCCACGATCTAAACCCAACGCATTTAATTAAAAAACTGAAAGATTTTTGGGGAAAATTGGTCAACAGTGAACTGAGCGGTCTATTCGCTTGAAGTACAATATGAAAATGGAAAGAAAAAACTACCCACGAGCGGAATTAGAACCCTCACCTTCCGCCAATCCGTGTGGTGGGCACTCTACCAAATGAGCTACCGTGGAGGTATTAGTCATCCGTGAAATTTTTCTATCCCACCTGCTTTTTTTTTATGTTAGCGAGTGACAAGACGAGCAAATCAGATGCCTGATGGTAAGCATCATGATTGCCCATAATAGACACAGTGCCACCCAGTGTTTAAAATTCAAAATTCTGCGCGGCACTGCACTGCGCCTGTCACCCTGAGATATGAATCTCATCATGCCCAGTAATTTCGCTACTACCGCCTATAGGGGCGTGTGTGTTTATCTATGTTTTTGAATACAATTTTCAATATGGAAGACCGATGTCTTCCGTCACATTCAATAATATGCAGGAAATCACATAAATATATGTAGAAATAAAGTCATCGGCGAAATTTTTCTATCCCACTTCCTACCGCCTTTAGGAGGTATTTCAAGCGAATATACCACAGTCTATAATTATTTTTTTTATAGGGCAGAGTGCTTTTATTGAGAAGAAGACCAAAAACAATAGAGCTACCTGCTTACTATCTACCCTAACTAAATACACTATGCCATAGAACACTTCGAAAATCCACAGGCCGACATGACAGCACTATAGACAATCCAAGTGCTCTAAACCACTGTCAGATGGCAGCGTACCCAAGATACTGGCGTTTTAATAAAAAAGATAGGGTAGATAGTAAGTAGGTACCTAGCTTTAATGTTTGTTTAGTAATAAAAAACTACATAAAAAAAGAACATTCTCGATCACGGCAGATTTCGAACGAAAAAATCGAACATCAAAATCGGTTCATTCAGACATAATATTATACACAGATACGTCAATAGTCATGCATTTTTTTTTTTAAATGATCTATGCTGTTGGTCTCAGATGGCCTCTACAGCTTTACCGGACAGTGGTGAGCGCAGGAGGCGCTCGACCCAAAGTTGAAGGGCGACTAGCACAAGGGCACCTACACGGTACGAACCTCGGCTTGGGCCGTCGCTAGAATACGTGGGGTCAGACTTGCCCTGGCACCCCAGAAGGGAAGTATCCTAGGGCCCTATCAATGGTTTGATCTGTTTGATTATTTGGAGAAACTAACCGATCTGAAGGATCTGAGAGATCTTCGACCTCGCCGGCGAGGTCGGTGTTGTGTAATCATGCAAAATTAGAAATATACTTTGTATAGATACCTTATTACAATCAGCTCCGCTATCGACACAGGCGCCATAAGCACATTGGAACAGGTAAGATGGACAAGTCTTGGCGGCGCAAGCTCGCACGGTCTCGTCCGAGCCGTCGGGACAATCCTTCACGCCGTCGCAGTGTGATGCCGCCGGGATCAACGTGCCGTCTTGGCACTTGAATTGACCACTGGAAACAATTCAAGCTTGTTAACAGGATACAGGACCTCTTAGCAGTTTGACACAATCCTATGGAGAATTTACTAAATCGATGTTTTGTATTCCCCTGTTTCCTCCGAATACATTAAACCAATTTGATATATTTATATCCTGATATTTTAAAGTTGAAGTAAGGTATGTCCCTATCATTTTATTTTCGTTTATAAACTCTACATTTTTTTGTAGTGAACGTCCAATCACGCGAGTAAAGCTGCGATATTTGGAAGTTCACTATGAAAAAACCAAAGATTTATAAGAAAAAAATAATATGACAGAGACATAAGCTACTTCACTATTAAAATATCAGGATATAAATTTATAGAATGGATTAATTATATTCGGAGGAAACACGGGAATACAAAACATCGATTTGGTAAATTTTTCATAGGATTGTGAGATGATTGATTGTATTGAGGCCAGATTAATAACCAACAAAAAACAATTGAGTGGAAAATTATTCCCTCTTTTTCCATAATTATCTTTGAGTAATTTCATTTTATAGGGAAGAGAAATAAAGCTTTCTTAAGGAAGATGACATACCGGACTTCGTCAGTCTCGTTCCTGCATTTAGGCAGCAGCTCGTCGGAATTATCAGCACAGTCCTGGCGACCGTTACACGCCGCCGTGCCGTCCACGCACGCGCCGTACGTACATCTGAACCAGTTGTACTGACATCTGGGGGAGACAAGTGTAGATTAATAAACAAAACCTCGGTAGCGGTTACATATTTGAACCGTTTGGAATCGAGACTCTGAGACCGTGGGGGCCGGGAGCTCACCGCATTTTCAAAAATCTGTCTGAGCTGGTCGAGGCGCGTGATCAAAATGCTGGCGTTTATATGGCACTTGGATTTTCTATAGGCTGACATGTCGGCATGTGGAGAAGTGTTCTATGGCTTAGTGTATTTAGGTAGGGTAGATAGTAAGTAAGTAGCTCTATTGTTTAGTCTTTTTAAATATAGGTACTCTTTAAAAAAAAATTAAGAAATCTAGAAACCCTCATCCTGTATTTCAGATTAAGTATATTCGGACTGGTTACAATCTATCTGTGACATATTCATTGAGTGGATTCCAATGAGTCGAAACACGATATATTTGACTACTTGTCCATCTGAACCTGATGCTCCAGTATTAGCTCAAGGTTTCCACGTCGTTTCAATATTGTTGAAGTAACATTATTCCAAGCGAATCGATCAGACCACTGGAAGTTGCCTTTCAACCGCTAGAAAAGGGATGACAGTCTTCAAACGGCTTCACGAATTTGCATGAGACATTCTCGTACTCCTACAGCTTTCAAACAATTTCCATTAGGTTAGGAAGCTGCGATGCTACAGACACATACACAGATGCAAGAAAACTTCGGCGCTTCTTCCACTTTCAAGATTATTGTATTATGTTGTTCATACACAATCTTGTTAGTTCTAAGTAATTCTGACCTGGCCTATCCATATTATATTATTCTACTGTTCTTTTTCATACAAATTAGTGCCCGACTACAGCGCCGCGTTGACGTTGGCATTATGCCGACGTTCGTCTGAAAGCTCGCCGATGTTGGTCTGAAAGCTCGCTAAATATTAAATATTTTTATACTTACTGGCTGTTCCTACACAGGGCGTGAGTCTCATCGCTACCATCGGGGCAGTCGACGACGCCATCACACTTGCCGTCGAACGAGATGCAAGACCCGTCGCGACATTGCCATTGGAGTTTACTAAAACAATACAATTTAATTAAATATATATTATATCATGTTACGGAACCCTGACTGCAAGTTATTTGCTGTCGGTACTGAACATTTTAAATCGGTGATGGCAGTTAACTAACTAAAATAGTTAGTTCGTTAGTCACATCGATACTTCAACTTTAGTGAACCAGGAGGGGACGTGATTTGCAGTTTACATGAACATGTATGTTGGCGACAGCCTTTTTGGTGCGCGTATTTGTACATTTTATTTTTGAAGTTATTTCTTTTTGCTTTTTTTATGTTCTCTGCCAAATTGACAAACAGTCCCATTTTTTCCATTCATTGATATATTCACCAATTTCTTGTTTCCCATTTTGCGTCGTCTTACAATGTATTAGCTTAAATGTATGTAGTTCGGATTTTGCCACCCTATAAAAACAGAGCACGTTTTGATATGTTTGCAAATTGAAAAATATAATATTAGTGAGTTAGTTAATTTTTAGAGTTCCATTACTCAAAAGGAAAGAACCCCTTTGTTGTACGTCTGTCTGTCTGTCCATCTGTGTCTCAGTCCGTCTGTCAAGATCTTTTTTCTGGGAATGCGTTGAGGTATCAAGTTGAAACTCATATCAACAACTCGGGTCTACGGTCCCTTGCTGCCGTATAAAAAACAAAGTTCTAAAAGTTAACGCAATCAAAAGATACGGCCGTTTTAGCGCACATTTGCATACTTTGCGCAACGGGCTAAATACCTTTAGGGTACTTCCCGTTGGCCCAGCATCATGAAATTTGGCAAGAAGCCAGATAATATTATATGACAAGTAAAGGAAAAAAATTCAAATGCGTAAAATTAAAAAAAAGTTGTGATTAGGTACTAACATGTTTTATTTGCGGAATCTAGGTACGGAACCCTACACTATGCACACTTACCAAGTACTTTACCAAGATACCTATTCCATTACAATTTATTTAATATTATTTTTTTACCTGCATTTCCTCGCCTGACGCCTCGATCTGCTATGCAATATTGGAGAAACCCCGAAGTTTGTTCTGTAAATAAAACAAAAGTATTTTAATCTACGCGTTTAATTCATACAAGTTATTTGGATAACCCACCCATTGTCAGAGTATCAGGTCGCCAAGATTTCTACATGACCTAATTACATACATAACATACGCAATCACGCCTTTTTCCCGAAGGGGTAGGCAGAGGTGTACCCAGGACTCAGTCCCATAGTAGGTACACCCACATTTTACCAGTATGTAATTGGTGCCATGTAGTAGGGGGCGAGCCTATTGCCACCTACCCGGGAACTCACCGAAGAAGTTGCGTAGGTACTTTTGTTCGAAAGGTGTTCGGCAGAACTACGAAAAAGGGAGGTAGGTGGGGTTATTTTTTATGATGAATATTTTTATGAATGACAGCCTCGTTGGCTCAGGCGGTAGTAACTCTGCTTTCTGTGCCGCAGGCCCCGGGTTCGATCACCGGCCAGGTGCATGAACATGTCTGTTTGATCTGTGTCTGGGTGTTATTAGCGTATATAAGTATGTATATCAGTCATCTGGTTGCCATAGCTTCTAGTCTAGTTTGGGATCAGGTGACCGTGTGTGGAAGTTGTCCCATATTATTCTATTATGGTTGTGTTATACTTACGAGCCTACACCACAAGTTTCGTCACTGCCATCAGCGCAGTCATTGTTTCCATCGCATATGAGGTCCGAGCTGACACAACCGCCGTCTCCACATGAGAACTCAGTCAGGCTGAAATATTACAAAGGTCATCAGTTTATCACTGTTTTGTAGCGTCCGTGGTCCAGCGGGCATATGTCCGGCTTTAAATCCGGGGGCCCTGGATCGAATCATATCATGTGGACTTTTCGCCTGGGTGCTACCGTGTTTCGGATGTCACGTTAAACTGTAGGTCCCGGCTGTTTCCTATAAGATATGTAGGGGGCAACCGTTAGGTCATGTCGCAGGCCTTGTAGGAATCTTGGCGACCTCAATCTCTGACAATATGGGTTGTCCACATAACCCATATGAATTTACTCGAGCAGTGTAATTGGGGGTAACCCGTTCTGTTAGACTATAAATTATTATTATTATTATCACATAAGTACAGTCACGTTGTTAACACCTACATATTTTGGAATCCATGTCAACACAAAGCACAGCAAAAGAACGGCTCATTCCCATTGATCCAAAGTCCATCGTCTATACATTCCATGGTCCCACCCCGGACACTCGACTCAATTCCAATACAAAAGTCGCGATATAACTACCTACTACACTGCACACATGGAGTTTTGTACACGCGCAAGAGTGTGCGTGAGCTGATTTTAGAGCGAATCGGGTCTCGATCGGGTCTCAATCTCGCGGGGTGAGGAAGGCCCGATGGTGGGCGGATGACAGTGTCCATTCTATACGTAGTATTATTATATGTTCTGTGCCATGGTTCAATATTATCTAACCATTGGACTGGATCATAATAACATAACATACATTCACGCCTTTTTCCCGAAAGGGTAGGCAGAGGTGTACCCAGGATTCAGTCCCATAGTAGATACACCCACATTTCGCCAGTATGTTATTGGTCCCATGTAATAGGGGGCGAGTCTATTGCCACCTACCGGGCACAGTTCCAGACTCCAGGCAGTTATTGAGATAATTCCTAATGAAAAAAATCCAAAATTTTACACTTTGCCTGACCTGGATCAGAATGCTAGATAATTTTGAAGAATTGAAGCATGGGTCTTTTGGGTAACCTCTGCCTACCTCTTCGGAGAAAAAGGCGTGCTATTATGTTATATTTCATACCTGCATGCGTCCGGGCTATCCTTAAAAGTCTTTGATACCGCTAAAGTTGACGCTGTAATGAAAGAAAAGTTTAATTTAGTCATAGCCTAGTTTGGGACCAGATGACCGTGTGTGGAAGTTGTCCCATATTATTATTATTATTATTTATTATTATACATTTATACATAAGGTTTTTGTGGCTTGTACACTTGCATATAACAGCTTTTTGCATGTGTTTATATATTTATTGGTGGTATAAATATATAAACTAGTGTAATAAACACGTTACTCGCTGTATATTATGTCCGAAACGAATTCGATCCAAAACCGTATAAATGCGGTCCGAATTAGTCGTAGTAACCATTTATTGTGTTGTAGTTCTATTTCCGTCATCCGATTTCTCTCCGTAATCCGTGAATTTCCATTTTGGAGACGATATTTGTATGAACACTGCGTCCGGACCGAGTCCGATGTAAAACCATGATCACGGATTTAGATAGTGCGAAACGCAATATCCGAATTCGGTTAGTTTTCCGAATAACGGATTCGGACGTATTACATATTATAAACGCTCTCAGCGAGCTTTCAGACGAGATGCACTGACGTGTGTATTCTACTGTGTTACATACATACATACAGTCACGCCTTGTTCACGTTGGGGTAGGCAGAGACTATTTCTTTCCACTTGTTACGATCCTGACATACAACTTTCGCTTCTTCCACTTTCATCAGTTATATATAGGTACTTTTGGCCTTTCCTTAAGATAACATCAACTTGTTCATGAAAGGTACGCCTAGGTCGACCCCTACCGACTTGACCATTCACACTAGCCTTATAAATCTCCTTTGTTAATCTCCTTTCGTCCATCCTCTCCACATGTCCGAACCATCTAAGCAATCCTTTCTCTATCTTTGTCACTACATCTTCTAACACGCCACAGCGTTCCCTTATCACACTGTTCCTCACTTTGTCCTTCAAGGTACACTCCACTCATACTTCTCAAACTCTACTGTGTTGCTCCGTTTAAACTGTACACAAGAACTATGCACTCTCATAAGTGTAAAAATAACTTTCTATCTCAAGAAATCTGGGAAGAACTGCCTTCTGCGGTCCACAGCTTCCGCTTTTCCAGGAGTCAGGGCGTCCACTTACTAATTGTTAAAAAGTTTTGTAGACAAATAAATGACTTAAATAAATGATTTATTATATAATCAGGGAAAATAGGTACCCCTATTACATGGGACCAATAACATACTGGCGAAATGTGGGTGTACCTAACCGGGTACACCTCTGCCTACCCCTTCGGGAAAAAGGAGTGATTGTATGTTATGTTGAGGTACTTGATAAGTTTCCTGTTCACAATCATTTTACGACCTCTATTTTAAATATTTATTAATTAAATACAACCTTTTTCAGTAATTGGCCTATTGTTCAGTTTTCCCTGACACTTACTGAGTCCGACGTAAAAAGATAGGAAGGTAAGGTCTGTAGGTATAAGGTAAGGAAATTACACAGTTGTGGTCTATAACAATAATAATAATACGGGACAACTTCCACACACGGTCATCTGGTTCCAAACTAGGCTAGAAGCCTGTACTATGGTAACCAGATGACTGATATACAAACTTATATAAGCTTATAACACCCAGACACAGATCAAATAGACATGTTCATGCACACAAATGTTTGACCTGGCCGCGGATCGAACTCGGGGCCTGCGGCACAGAAAGCAGAGTTACTACCATCTGTGCCAACGAGGCCGTCAAAAGATAGATAGATAGTAATATTATTAAATATGATAGTATTATCATAAATATGATACTCATAAATACTCTGGTCTGTGATTGTGACGCATAGCTAACGGAAACGCAGGAAAATCCAACTCGGTTGACGGATTCCCCGCGCAATTTTACTATTTGCCAAGACATAACGTCATAGGCACGTAATAATATAACGTGTTTCAAAAAGGTGTAGGTATATATAGGTACCTACCCGTCAAATGAACAACTTTTTAAAGTACATCATCAACAGCCGGATGACTTCCACAGCTGAAGATAGGCCTCTCCCATAGGGGCCGTCCATTAATCACGTGAGGCTCGAAAGGGGGAGGGTCGGCAAAAATCACGAAATATCACAAAGGGAAGGGGGGTGTAGTAAGATATCACGTGTATTTATTTATTCGATGAAACCGACGTTGATCTTTAACAAAGCACAGCGCCAACAACTGACTTGCAAGATGTTTATCCAGTTGTTAGTGTTGAAGAAAGTCTTGCTAATCCGTGGTCTGAGGACAATATAGGTGTACATTAACCAACAATCTACAATGTACAGCAACCTTTCTGTCTAGACATTTTTATCATGGTCCTTAATTTGCTAGAATAAAATTAGATTATACTACGAGTATAAACATGTGTTTAAAGATAATATTCTAATTTTTTTAATATTCTTTGTAGGTAGGGGTTAGTCTTTAATCTCACCACGTATCACCAAGATGGAGGGGGGGGGGGGGGGTTAAAAATGCTAAAAAAAAAAAAACATCACGTGGTTAATGGACGGCCCCATAGATCGCCGTAAACCATTCATATGGGGGGATTTATCCGTAATCACCACGCTTTTTGTGCTGCTTGGTGATCGCAGCAGTTGGAAACTGAGAGCGTTGCCGCTGATAAACTATAATAGAGATGATTTTTTTTATGATAGTGAGTGACAAGAAGAGCAAATCAAGTGCCTGATGGTAAGCATCATGATTGCCCATAACAGAGACAGTGCCACCCAGTGTTTTACAAGAATTCTGCGCGGCACTGCACTGCGCCTGTCATCCTGAGATATTAGTTGTTGAATCTCGTCAAGCCCAGTAATTTCGCTGGTAACATTGCCCTTCAGACCGGAACACAGTAATGTTTGCACTTTGCACATTACTGCTTGACGGATGAATAACTGGCGCGGAAATAAGTATGTATGTATATATATATATCAATTATTAACTTAGGATTTCTCTAGTGAGTTCTTGTGAGTTTTGTGGTTTTTTCCAAATTAATAAATTTATTACTTCTATCTTCAATCATTAATTAACTTAAATACCATTTGGGTTGTTATAAAAACTGGTTTCGCTTGTTTAAGGAAAATGAACAATATTAAATATGTATAGATGTACTATGTATACCTACAAACGTACCTACCTACTATAATTCACTGAAAGAAATAGGTTTTATTTAGACTATAATCATTATAGAATTCTGTAGAATAAAAATTTGATTCATATATAGGTATATACAATACTACGTTAGTAGGTAATATTATTTATTCTGTATGGTACATAAATAAATTTATGCAAAAAGAAACATTAGACAGCCGCAGTACAAAGCTCATTCTAATTTGCTCTTCTTGTCACTCAATATCATAAAAAATTCGCCCTCTCTCTCACACACGTACCCACATTTTTGAAGATATAAAAAATATTACATGCAATTACGTAAAATTAAATCTAGTTGGATCTAGAAAATAACAATACAAACCTTCAGTAAAAAATCCCATAAAATCCAAACAAGATTTCATGTATAAAACCTGCACAGAGAAAAAGAATCAAAGAAAAAAAGACACTGAAGACTTGTCTGGATTAAATTGTTTTTTTACTGAAAGTTTGTATTGTTACTCGTTTCTAGATCCTAGTAGACTTTATTTCACGTAATTACGTGTAGTATTTTTTATATCTTCAAAAATGTAAGTACGTGTGAGCGAGAGGGCGAATTAGGTTTGCACCGCGCCTTAAGAACTTTTTTACGGAGAATGAGAACCTGTATGTTCAGTAGGATTCATGTGTGAGTGTAGTATGTACCTGTGTGAGACCTGATGAAGAAGATCAGACAAGTTTCTATTGGACTAGCTGTGCCCCGCCGTTTCACCCGCGTAGACAGAATTCTCGTATAAAAAGTACCCTATGTGTTAAAGAAGCGACGATGGGAAGATGATATTAAAAGAATAGCTGGAAATACATGGAAAAAGAACACAGACAATAGACCGATATGGAAATCTCTTGGGTAGGTCTATGCTGGAAAGCAAGCCAATGACCATGACGGTGTCACCTAGCTAGCTACCTTGAAGCTGTGTAAGTAAATTATTTAATATCACTATTTTTGTTCTTTTTTTTAATTCTTTATTGTCATAAAAACTTAAAATATACAACTGAGCGCACACGCATTAGGCGTGTATGTAATGTAGCTCTAAACAGCTAGTCGTCATACAAAATGTATGGGATCCGACGCGCCCAGATCGGCGTACGTAGCACACGTGTGTCAGATGTAGTTCTAGCTTAATACCTACTAAGATAAATCTAACTTAATTGAAGTGGTTTTACAGGCTAGGAGCACCTTTTTAAAACTATTAATACCAAAAGGATAAAGTTTACAAGTCACATTAAATCTTAATAACTTTTCGGGTAGACATTATTATTGATTATGTGTGAACAAATGCGTAAATACACTGCTGGTACTTACGCTGGTAACAAATTGTTATCAGTAAACTTAATAATATTCAGATATTAGATTAAGTAATAATAATAATTTCTGAGATAGACCCCGATAGGTGCTATACATTACCTTTAGATTAAAAGCTCAAAGAGGCCTCTGCACGTTAAACTTAAAAAAAAAATGGTCTCCGTGCACGCCTATCAAAAGACCGGGTATATCCCGTGTTTTCGAGCGACATAATAATAATATGGGACAACTTCCACACACGGTCATCTGGTCCCAAACTAGGCTAGAAGCCTGTACTATGGTAACCAGGTGACTGATATACATACTTGTATACGCTTATAACACCCAGACACAGAAAAAACAGACATGTTCATGCACACAAATGTTTTACCTGGCCGGGGATCGAACCCGGGCCCTGCGGCACAGAAAGCAGAGTTACTACCATCTGAGCCAAAGAGGCTGTTTTAATGTTAATATTGGCAATAAAGGCTTTTTATTATTATTTATTTATTTATTATTATTATTATATGTTAAACCAGGGTCCAAGCTATCTACATACTAAATTTCAACCCAATCCAGTCAGTAGTTTATGCGTGAAATAGTAACAAACATCCATCCATCCATCCTCAAAAGATTCGCATTTATAATAATAGTACCTGGATGACCGAGCTTTGTACAGTATTTTTTTTTTTAATTGTGTTTTTTGGAAATTATATTTATGTACGAATTACTAATAAAATGATGAAATATAAATAATATTTTTCGATCTTACCGATAGAATGATATAAAAATATAATTTTTCTTCCAAGTTTAGTCGATAAAACACGAATAAAATGACATTTTCTAAAAATGATTCCTAGCTAGATCGATTTATCGCCCCCGAAACCCCCTATATATATACTAAATTTTATGAAAATCGTTGGAGCCGATTCCGAGATTCCAATTATATATATATATATATATATATATATATATATATATATATATATATATATATATATATATATATATATAATCAACCTTTCACGGTAAATGTTGGTCCAGTGAGAAGTTAGAACAATTGTTGATCCACCTATTTTACGTGTTTACTCAGCTCTGCGTCGTGCAAACTGATATACTTTGATCCGTCCTTGATGCGCGTGTGACGTCGGTGGATCTGCACTTACAGGTTTTCAACATACTCGTCATCGATTTGACCAACATTTTTTGATCCATCCAACGGTCGAAAAAATCACACTGAATATGATTACTTAGATCCAGAGTATATTTAATTTATATGCGACATTTACATAGATTAAGTGGATCCGGAGCCAAAATTGACGAATAGGTACTCGAACACAAAGCGGCAACGTCGCATTCTTCGTGTGACAGAGAACCCAGTATACACTACTTCGTTAGAGTAATAAGGTAAGATATATGCGTTAGCTGCGGCGTTTGAGGATCAAACTTTTATTCCTTCACTCGTGTTTGGCAGATTTTATTGCGTAAAAACGTTTGCGCATGTTTTTGGTATCGTGTTAGTGAATTTGTGTTATTTTGTTTTTTGTCATAGACCAATCAGAAGATGATGGTGAGTATTTTATTATCCATATGCATTTTGATTATCTATCAATTTGGCAACATGATTTTATGAATGTTTTACATTAATAAATTAATCTGGCCGTATGTGATCCCGGCTCAAATGAATGGGGTAGGGGGGAAGTAGAGACCGCTTCAGTGGAAAGGCACCCCTCATCCATGTTCGATACGTATGGTTATAAATAGGTACCTATTCACATTATGATACCTAAGGACTAACTTAACTACCTACCGGCTTGTAACCTCGGACGAAAAGGAGTTGCAATTATGTTAAGTTATGTGTACATTCTTAATATGCGTTTCAAATAACAATAGGACCAGTAAAGACGCTATCTTTTCACCAATGCTGCCTGCAAGAAGTCAAATCAGATTAATAAAATAGATAACCAATAACTATATGACTGGCCTTTTGGCTCTGTGGTTAGTAGCTCTGATTGCGGATCCTGAGGTAGTGGGTTCGATTTTCAACCAGGACAAACATTTTTGTGACGAACGCGGATGTTTGCTCTGTGTCTTGGCTATGTATTTCTCAGGCCTCCATACCTAGTACAGTAGGTTTTGCCTAGTTTGAGACTAGGGACTTATGTGCGAAATGTCCAGAACATTTATTTATTTTATTTAAGTACGTAAAAAGACCAAACATCCTTCTGATGTTATAAATTAGAAAGTTTGTGAGGATGGATGGATGGATGGATGGATGTTTGTTACTCTTTCACGTCAAAACTGTTGAACCAATTGGGCTGAAATTTGGTATGTAGGTACCTTTGACCATGGAACCATGACCATGGGCCCATGACATTAGACCATGAGATAATTATTTTCCGATATTCCGACAGGAACGATGTCAACGCGGGTGGGACCGCGAAGTATAGCTAGTACCTACATATTTACAAAACCAGTGACCCGCCCCGGCTTCGCACGAGTAGCGGGTAGCATATGTATACCTAGAGAACGATTGAACATGAATAATTTCGTGATACATTGTATTTTTTATTTATACAACCCTATTTTTTACGTAGCCAATGGTGTACTTATGGGACTGAGTCTTGGGAACACCTCTGCCTACCTATATGGGAAAAAGGCGTTATTGTCTGTTTATGTTTGGTTCACGTAGCGCACGCAAATTAATGACTATTTGTGATAGAGATAAAGACTGCCTCGATGGCGTAGAGGGCGCATGATCGACTGCCAATCAAGAGGTCCCGGGTTCGATTCCCAGGTCAGGCAAAGTGTTAAATATTGGATTTTTCCATTAGGAATTATGTCAATAACTGCCTGGAGTCTGGAACTGTGCCCGGTAGATGGCAAAAGGCTCGCCCCCTATTACATAGGACCAATAACATACTGGCGAAATGTGGGTGTATCTAGTATGCGACTGAGTCCTGGGTACACCTCTGCCTACCCCTTCGGGAAAAAGGCGTGTATGTATGTTATGTTGTGATAGAGTGATAAAATCTTAATAACATAACATACAACCACGCCTTTTTCCCGAAGGGGTAGGCAGAGGTGTACCTAGGACTCAGTCCTATAGTAGGTACACCCACATTTCGTCAGTATTTATTAGGCCCATGTAATAGAGGGCGAGCCTATTGCCATCTACCGGGCACAGTTCCAGACTCCAGGCAGTTATTGACATAATTCCTAATGGAAAAATCCGATATTCAACACTTTGCCTGAACTGGGGATCAAACCCGGGATCTCATGATCGCCAGTGAGGCTTGTGCCCACTACGCCACTGAGGCAGTCCTAATAGATGGATGATATATTATCCGCGGACTACTTTGTAGATATTGATAAGTTCTACAAACCCCTTGTACATTAATTACCTTGTTCTACCACCAATAGTTGTCACAGAGCAATAATTACTGCTTTGATAACATAACATAATATCAACATATGATCACGCATTTTTCACGAAGGGGTAGGCTGAGGGGTAGCCCTGGGTACACCTCAGGGCTCAGTCCCATACTAAATACACCCACATTTCACCAGTATGTTATTGGTTTTATGTAATAGGGGCGAGCCTATTGCCATCTACCGGGCACAGTTCCAGATTCCAGGCAGTCATTGAGATAATTACTAATGGAAAAATCCAATATTTACCGGGATCTCATGACTGAGAGTCGATCATACGCCCATTACGCCATCGATATAGTCACTGCTTTGATTATTGTGACTAAACCATAATAGATGGATATAATGTCTGCCGACTATTTTTTAGATATTAATAAGTACTACAAACCCATAATACATTATTTTATTCAACCATCAATAGTTTTCATAGCGTACGTAAGTAAATTAATGATTATTTTGCTGTTTTTTACGGATCCCTAATTTTTTGCAATTTCTTTTATAGTCATTGTTACTCACATCTATACTAATATTATAAAGAGAGAAACTTTGTATTTTTGTTTTTTTGTTTGTAACGAATAGGCTCCGAAACTACTGGACCGATTTTAAAAATTCTTTCACTTATGGATAGCTTAATTCAGTGTGAGTAAAATAGGGATCCGTAAGAAAACTGCAATATTGTGAACTAAGGTGTCACATAATATAATTACCATATTCATAAATTTGCGTGCGCTGTGAAATCCATTGATGGTAGAATAATATAATGCCCCTACATTATATTATTCTACCATTATATTTTGTACATTATATTTTGTAGTACTTATCAATATCTACAAAATAGTTCACGGAAATTTTATCCATCTATTTTGGTTTAGTCACAATAATCGAAACAGACATTATATGCATACGCTGTGAAAAGTATTGGTGGTAGAATAAAGTAATGTACTAGGGGTTTGTGTAGTAATTATCAATACCTACAAAACAGGATACATGGATTTTATCCATCTTTTTTGGTTTAGTCATAATAAACGAAACAGTGATTATTTTTCATGCGGTGTGAAAACTATTGGTGGTAGAATAAAGTCATGTACTAAGAATTTGTAGTACTTATCAATACCTACAAAACAGTATACATAGATTATATTCATCTTTTTTGGTTTAGTCACAATAATCGAAACAGTGATTATTTTTCATGCGATGTGAAAACTATTGGTGGTAGAGTAAAGTAATGTACTAGGGGTTTGTAGTACTTATCAATACCTACAAAACAGTATACATAGATTATATCCATCTTTTTTGGTTTGGTCACAATAATTGAAGCAGTGATTATTTTCATGCGGTGTGAAAACTATCGGTGGTAGATTAAAGTCATGTAGGTACTAGGGGTTTGTAGTATTTACCAATATCTACAAAACATTTTACGGACATTATATCCATCTATTTTGGTTTAGTCACAATAATCGAAAGTCATTATATGCATGCGCTGTGAAAAGTATTCATGGTAGAATAAAGTAATGTACTAGGGGTTTGTAGTACTTATCAATATCTTCAAAATAGCCCACGATAAATTTATACATGTGTTAAGGTTTGGTCATTGTAACAGAAATAGTCATTAATTTGCGTGCGCTGCATAAACCATTAGGGTTATATCTATTAAAATACAATGTATCACGAATTTACTCCTGTTAAACGTCCACTATACCTACTTCTACTACCCGTCCGAAGCCGGGGCGGGTCGCTAGTTCATAAATAAAATAATGTTTTAAACAAACAAACATATAGAGAAGCGTGCAATTTGTGCAGTTTCAAGATACTTTAATTCATTAAATATTGAATTTTTTTCATACAAATTTTCAACCCTTATTTTTGCCCTAGGGGTTGAATTTTGATAAACCTTATTAAAAACGGATTTAATTCAATACATTTTTAAGTTATTTTTGCTAAGGTAATCTCAAAAATAAAACTTTCACTATTTAATTTTTGAATCCCTATATTTCGCGCATAGGGTTGTTTTTAAAGAAACCGTGAAACACGTATGTACTTATTTATTAAAACGAGGCTTCATGTAGAATTTGAAGTAAATCAGCTGAATATATTTTTATTTTTCATACAAACTTCCAACCCCTATTTAACATACTTAGGGGTGGAATTTTGAAAAATCCCTTCTTGTTACTTGTCTAGGTTAATAAAATAATCTTCTGTCCAAATTTAATCAACATTGGTATAGTAGTGTTGGCCCTGAGTTGATGAATCAGTCTGTGAATCACTATCTCTCTCATTATATAATTCTACTTATAGAAGTATAGATTTCAGAAGTTTTGTTTAGTGACGTCGCAGCATAAGATGGGTCCTATTGTTATTTGAAATGCATAGTAGGTACCGATACTGTATTATGCGGGGTTAATTTTTATCATCCCGAATAATCTCTGACTGCCTCGGTGGCGTAGAGGGCGCATGCTCAACTACCAATCAAGAGGTCCCGGGTTCGATTCCCAGGTCAGGCAGTGTTAAATATTGGATTTTTCCATTAGGAATTTTGTCAATAACTGCCTGGAGTCTGGAACTGTGCCCGGTAGATGGCAATAGGCTCGCCCCCTATTACATGGGACCAATAACATACTGGCAAAATGTGGGTGTATCTACTATGGGACTGAGTCCTGGGTACACCTCTGTCTACCCCTTCGGGAAAAAGGCGTGAATGTATGTTATGTATAATTTTAGAGATTTTCCTACTCATGAAAACAAACAACTTTTATTAGAGAACTAAAGATGAGATCGCGAAAAATTGCATCTGTTCCATTCAAAAGTGCTAAAATATTTAATCAAAACGTACCTATATAATATAACAGCTGATATTTTTCGCGATTTCAGTTTTGGTCCCACATTATCTGGGGTCAAACTCAAACTCATTTTATTCATAAAAAATAATTACACGTCTTGTTTTATTTTATAGTATTAAAATAATCTTCATTATTACAATGTCAAAAATGATATTCAAAAAAAAAGTCTGGTAGAACTAGTATTAAAAGCATTCAAAATGAGTTAATTGATAGGTATACAAAAAAGAGAACATCATATACCTATATCCTACATAATATCCTACTACGGTCCTAAATAACCCTATATTATTAGTTTGGGACACGTCCTGTATGATTTGATTGAACCAATTTTGATCGTTTTTAGGGTTTCGTACCGCAAAAGGAAAAAACGGAACCCATATAAGATTACTTTTTGTCCGTCTGTCTGTCCGTCCGTCCGTCTGCCTGTCAAGACCCTTTATTTCTTTATCCCTTTATCCACCACCGCCCACCGACCCCACTCTCTCCGCCTCCACCACAAACTCAGCTTGATCCACCTCCTACCCCGTTCTTCCCGCTTCCACTATCTCCGACTTCACCACAAATTCCGCTCCACCTCCTCCGCTTCCGTTTACGTTACCACCTTCACCACAAACTACGCTGTCTCCGTTCTCAGACTTCTAGAAGTAGAATTATATAATGAGAGAGAGAGAGTGATTCACAGACTGATTCATCAACTCAGGCAAGGGCGTCGCCAGCCGATGATCAAGGGGGGGCTAGACAAGGAATTTTACCCAAATTCACTATAGATATACAAACGGTATTTGCCTGTATACAATTTACAATTACAAATTTGTATGAAACAGAAAAGCCATACA
Organism: Hemistola chrysoprasaria; assembly: GCA_947063395.1. Classification (NCBI taxonomy): domain Eukaryota; kingdom Metazoa; phylum Arthropoda; class Insecta; order Lepidoptera; family Geometridae; genus Hemistola; species Hemistola chrysoprasaria. The sequence continues at coordinate 3,547,466 of OX346736.1, read as the reverse complement.
ATTTTGTAGATTTTTTTTTATGAAATAGGGCCCAGATGGTTCTGTATTTATGAATACGTGTCTATATGGTATGGCGGCACTTGAATGTCAACATAGACAATAAAGGCTAAATTTTCTCGATCTCTAGAGGGGGGGGGGGGGCAGCAGCCCCCCCTGCCCCCCCTTGGCGACGCCCTTGAACTCAGGGCCAACACTACCATACCAATGTTGATTAAATTTGGACAGAAGATTATTTTATTAACCTAGACAAGTAATAAAAAGGGATTTTTCAAAATTCCACCCCTAAGTATGTAAAATAGGGGTTGGAAGTTTGTATGAAAAATAAAAATATATTCAGCTTGAGTGTGTTTTAGCCACACTCGCCAAATTCAAGTTGGTGGATGTCAAATTTGATGGTCTCCGACTACCTATAAGGTGTTTCAATGTCAGCCGGGACCGATGGCTTAACGTGCTCTCCGAGGCACGGAGGAAACTCGTTGTGTAAATAACTGCCACCCATCCAAATGCCGGCCGTACCTAGTGTCGCTTGACCTCGGTTACCGGCTGATACCTACTAGTAGCCGCCATTTGGCCACGAGCGCCTCGACTACATTTCTCACACATACATTCACGTCTTTTTCCCGAAGGGGTAGGTAGAGGTGCACCCAGGACTCAGTCCCATAGTAGATACACCCACATTTATGTTATTGGTTCCATGTTTTTTTTTTATTATGATAGTGAGTAACAAGACGAGCAAAGAGCACGAGTAAGCATCATGATTGCCCATATCAGACACAGTGCCACCCAGTGTTTTAAAATTCAAAATTCTGCGCGGCACTGCTCTGCGCCTGACACCCTGAGATATGAGTTATTGAATCTCATCATGCCCAGTAATTTCGCTGGTAATATTGCCCTTCATACCGGAACACAGTAATGTTTGCACATTACTGCTTGGCGGATGAATAACTGGCAAAGGTGTGGTATTTCCCCAGGCGGCCCCCTGCAAAGGAGGCCTACCTCTACAATTTCAATAATACTTATTATGTACCTATTATGGGTACCTATTACCTATCCTATTGCCATCTACGGGGCACAGTTCCAGACTCCAGGCATTTATTGACATAATTCATACATACATACATACATACATACAGTCACGCCTTGTTCCCGGTGGGGTAGGCAGAGACTATTTCCCTCCACTTGCTACGATCCTGACATACAACTTTCGCTTCGTTCACTGACATAATTCCTAATGAAAAATTCAATATTTAACACTTTGCCTGACCTGGGGATCGAACCTGGGACCTCTTGATTGGCAGTCGAGCATGCGCCCTCTACGCCACCGAGGCAGTACATTTCTGTGTAGTTATTTCTAGTTTATATTTTATTTTCATATGGGCTGGCATTAGTTTTTCCTACAGGGGGTTCTGAAAAGTGAGTACGACCGATATACGAGAATGTTATAAATGTCTTCGTAGTCATACTGATATGACAAATTAGTATGACCACCTGAAATCCGCTATTAGCCGTGGTGTTGTCAAGTTGTTGAGTTATCCGTTTAATCTGTAGCTTCATAGCTTGTACACACGAAACGGCAACGTCGCGGCTGCTTTTAGCCAATCCGATCGTTTGCTGTGCTCTGATTGGCTCATTTAAATAGGATCAACATTTACCGTAACCATCGCACGGTGGATTTGTATATCGGATCAACTTCGACGAACGCGAGGAAGCAGTCACGTGAGTGTAGATGTTGATCCGGTTGGAGCCACATTAGTTACTAGAGATATATATTAGATCAACAAAAGGCGCCGGATCAACATACATTTTTGGATCAACAAAGTGCTCGCGTGAAGTCGCGTGAGATCAACATTTACCGTAAAGAGATCTCTATATATATATATATATATATATATATATAATCAACCTTTCACGGTAAATGTTGGTTCAGTGAGAAGTTAGAACAATTGTTGATCCACCTATTTTACGTGTTTACTCAGCTCTGCGTCGTGCAAACTGATATACTTTGATCCGTCCTTGATGCGCGTGTGACGTCGGTGGATCTGTACTTACAGGTTTTCAACATACTCGTCATCGATTTGACCAACATTTTTTGATCCATCCAACGGTCGAAAAAATCACACTGAATATGATTACTTAGATCCAGAGTATATTTAATTTATATGCGACATTTACATAGATTAAGTGGATCCGGAGCCAAAATTGACGAATAGGTACTCGAACACAAAGCGGCAACGTCGCATTCTTCGTATGACAGAGAACCCAGTATACACTACTTCGTTAGAGTAATAAGGTAAGATATATGCGTTAGCTGCGGCGTTTGAGGATCAAACTTTTATTCCTTCACTCGTGTTTGGCAGATTTTATTGCGTAAAAACGTTTGCGCATGTTTTTGGTATCGTGTTAGTGAATTTGTGTTATTTTGTTTTTTGTCTTAGACCAATCAGAAGATGATGGTGAGTATTTTATTATCCATATGCATTTTGACTATCTATCAATTTGGAAACATGATTTTATGAATGTTTTACATTAATAAATTAATCTGGCCGTATGTGATCCCGGCTCAAATGAATGGGGTAGGGGGGAAGTAGAGACCGCTTCAGTGGAAAGGCACCCCTCATCCATGTTCGATACGTATGGTTATAAATAGGTACCTATTCACATTATGATACCTAAGGACTAACTTAACTACCTAACGGTTTGTAACCTCGGACGAAAAGGAGTTGCAATTATGTTTAGTTATGTGTACATTCTTAATATGCGTTTCAAATAACAATAGGACCAGTAAAGACGCTATCTTTTCACCAATGCTGCCTGCAAGAAGTCAAATCAGAATAATAAAATAGATAACCAATAACTATATGACTGGCCTTTTGGCTCTGTGGTTAGTAGCTCTGATTGCGGATCCTGAGGTAGTGGGTTCGATTTTCAACCAGGACAAACATTTTTGTGACGAACGCGGATGTTTGCTCTGTGTCTTGGCTATGTATTTCTCAGGCCTCCATACCTAGTACAGTAGGTTTTTCCTAGTTTGAGACTAGGGACTTATGTGCGAAATGTTCAGAACATTTATTTATTTTATTTAAGTACGTAAAAAGACCAAACATCCTTCTGATATTATAAATTAGAAAGTTTGTGAGGATGGATGGATGGATGGATGGATGTTTGTTACTCTTTCACGTCAAAACTGTTGAACCAATTGGGCTGAAATTTGGTATGTAGGTACCTTCGACCATGGAACCATGACCATGGGCCCATGACATTAGACCATGAGATAATTATTTTCCGATATTCCGACAGGAACGATGTCAACGCGGGTGGGACCGCGAAGTACAGCTTGTACCTACATATTTACAAAACCAGTGACCCGCCCCGGCTTCGCACGAGTAGCGGGTAGCATATGTATACCTAGAGAACGATTGAACATGAATAATTTCGTGATACATTGTATTTTATATTTATACAACCCTATTTTTTACGTAGCCAGGTGTACTTATGGGACTGAGTCTTGGGAACACCTCTGCCTACCCATATGGGAAAAAGGCGTGTATGTATGTTATGTTGTGATAGAGTGATAAAATCTTAATAACATAACATACAACCACGCCTTTTTCCCGAAGGGGTAGGCAGAGGTGTACCTAGGACTCAGTCCCATAGTAGGTACACCCACATTTCGTCAGTATTTATTAGGCCCATGTAATAGAGGGCGAGCCTTTTGCCATCTACCGGGCACAGTTCCAGACTCCAGGCAGTTATTGACATAATTCCTAATGGAAAAATCCGATATTCAACACTTTGCCTGAACTGGGGATCAAACCCGGGATCTCATGATCGCCAGTGAGGCTTGTGCCCACTACGCCACTGAGGCAGTCCTAATAGATGGATGATATATTATCCGCGGACTACTTTGTAGATATTGATAAGTTCTACAAACCCCTTGTACATTACTTACCTTGTTCTACCACCAATAGTTGTCACTGAGCAATAATTACTGCTTTGATAAGATAACATAATATCAACATATGATCACGCCTTTTTCACGAAGGGGTAGGCTGAGGGGTAGCCCTGGGTACACCTCAAGGCTCAGTCCCATACTAAATACACCCACATTTCACCAGTATGTTATTGGTTCCATGTAATAGGGGCGAGCCTATTGCCATCTACCGGGCACAGTTCCAGATTCCAGGCAGTCATTGAGATAATTACTAATGGAAAAATCCAATATTTACCGGGATCTCATGACTGAGAGTCGATCATACGCCCATTACGCCACCGATATAGTCACTGCTTTGATTATTGTGACTAAACCATAATAGATGGATATAATGTCTGCCGACTATTTTTTAGATATTAATAAGTACTACAAACCCATAATGCATTATTTTATTCAACCATCAATAGTTTTCATAGCGTACGTAAGTAAATTAATGATTATTTTGCTGTTTTTTACGGATCCCTAATTTTTTGCAATTTCTTTTATAGTCATTGTTACTCACATCTATACTAATATTATAAAGAGAGAAACTTTGTTTTTTTGTTTTTTTGTTTGTAACGAATAGGCTCCGAAACTACTGGACCGATTTTAAAAATTCTTTCACTTATGGATAGCTTAATTCAGTGTGAGTGCCATAGGCTATATGAGATTTTGAAAAAAAATAGGGATCCGTAAGAAAACTGCAATATTGTGAACCAAGGTGTCACATAATATAATTACCATATTCATAAATTTGCGTGCGCTGTGAAATCCATTGATGGTAGAATAACATAATGTAGGGGTTTGTAGTACTTATCAATATCTACAAAATAGTTCACGGAAATTTTATCCATCTATTTTGGTTTAGTCACAATAATCGAAACAGACATTATATGCATACGCTGTGAAAAGTATTGGTGGTAGAATAAAGTAATGTACTAGGGGTTTGTATAGTAATTATCAATACCTACAAAACAGGATACATGGATTTTATCCATCTTTATTGGTTTAGTCATAATAAACGAAACAGTGATTATTTTTCATGCAGTGTGAAAACTATTTGACAGCCTCGTTGGCTCAGACGGTAGTAACTCTGCTTTCTGTGCCGCAGGCCCCGGGTTCGATCCCCGGCCAGGTCAAACATTTGTGTGCATGAACATGTCTGTTTGATCTGTGTCTGGGTGTTATAAGCTTATATAAGTATGTATATCAGTCATCTGGTTACCATAGTACAGGCTTCTAGCCTAGTTTGGGACCAGATGACCGTGTGTGGAACGTTGTCCCATCTTATTATTATTATTATTATTATTATTGGTGGTAGAATAAAGTCATGTACTAAGAATTTGTAGTACTTATCAATACCTACAAAACAGTATACATAGATTATATTCATCTTTTTTGGTTTAGTCACAATAATCGAAACAGTGATTATTTTTCATGCGATGTGAAAACTATTGGTGGTAGAGTAAAGTAATGTACTAGGGGTTTGTAGTACTTATCAATACCTACAAAACAGTATACATAGATTATATCCATCACTCCTGTTAAACGTCCACTATACCTACTTCTACTACCCGTGCGAAGCCGGGGCGGGTCGCTAGTTCATAAATAAAATAATGTTTTAAACAAACAAACATATAGAGAAGCGTGTAATTTGTGCAGTTTCAAGATACTTTAATTCATTAAATATTGAATTTTTTTCATACAAATTTTCAACCCTTATTTTTGCCCTAGGTGTTGAATTTTGATAAACCTTATTAAAAACGGATTTAATTCAATACATTTTTAAATTATTTTTGCTAAGGTAATCTCAAAAATAAAACTCACTATACAATTTTTGCACCCCTATATTTCGCGCATACGGTTGTTTTTAAAGGAACCGTGAAACACGTATGTAATTATTTATTAAAACGAGGCTTCATGTAGAATTTGAAGTAAATCAGCTGAATATATTTTTATTTTTCATACAAACTTCCAACCCCTATTTAACATACTTAGGGGTGGAATTTTGAAAAATCCCTTCTTGTTACTTGTCTAGGTTAATAAAATAATCTTCTGTCCAAATTTAATCAACATTGGTATGGTAGTGTTGGCCCTGAGTTGATGAATCAGTCTGTGAATCACTATCTCTCTCATTATATAATTCTACTTATAGAAGTATAGATTTCAGAAGTTTTGTTTAGTGACGTCGCAGCATAAGATGGGTCCTATTGTTATTTGAAATGCATAGTAGGTACCGATACTGTATTATGCGGGGTTAATTTTTATCATCCCGAATAATCTCTGACTGCCTCGGTGGCGTAGGGGGCGCATGCTCAACTGCCAATCAAGAGGTCCCGGGTTCGATCCCCAGGTCAGGCAGTGTTAAATATTGGATTTTTCCATTAGGAATTATGTCAATAACTGCCTGGAGTCTGGAACTGTGCCCGGTAGATGGCAATAGGCTCGCCCCCTATTACATGGGACCAATAACATACTGGCAAAATGTGGGTGTATCTACTATGGGACTGAGTCCTGGGTACACCTCTGTCTACCCCTTCGGGAAAAAGGCGTGAATTTATGTTATGTATAATTTTAGAGATTTTCCTACTCATGAAAACAAACAACTTTTATTAGAGAACTAAAGATGAGATCGCGAAAAATTGCATCTGTTCCATTCAAAAGTGCTAAAATATTTAATCAAAACGTACCTATATATAACAGCTGATATTTTTCGCGATTTCAGTTTTGGTCCCACATTATCTGGGGTCAAACTCAAACTCATTTTATCCATAAAAAATAATTACACGTCTTGTTTTATTTTATAGTATTAAAATAATCTTCATTATTACAATGTCAAAAATGATATTAAAAAAAAAAAAGTCTAGTAGAACTAGTATTAAAAGCATTCAAAATGAGTTAATTGATAGGTATTTGTATACCTATCAATTAACAAAGAGAACATCATATACCTATATCCTACGTAATATCCTACTACAGTCCTAAATAACCCTATATTATTAGTTTGGGACATGTCCTGTATGATTTGATAGAACCAATTTTGATCGTTTTTAGGGTTTCGTACCGCAAAAGGAAAAAACTGAACCCATATAAGATTACTTTTTGTCCGTCTGTCTGTCCGTCCGTCCGTCTGCCTGTCAAGACCCTTTATTTCTTTATTCTTTTATCCACCACCGCCCACCGACCCCACTCTCTCCGCCTCCACCACAAACTCAGCTTGATCCACCTCCTACCCCGTTCTTCCCGCTTCCACTATCTCCGACTTCACCACAAATTCCGCTCCGCCTCCTCCGCTTCCGTTTACGTTACCACCTTCACCACAAACTACGCTGTCTCCGTTCTCAGACTTCTAGAAGTAGAATTATATAATGAGAGAGAGAGAGTGATTCACAGACTGATTCATCAACTCAGGCAAGGGCGTCGCCAGCCGATGATCAAGGGGGGGGTAGACAAGGAATTTTACCCAAATTCACTATAGATATACAAACGGTATTTGCCTGTATACAATTTACAATTACAAATTTCTATGAAACAGAAAAGCCATACAATTTTGTAGATTTTTTTTTTATGAAATAGGGCCCAGATGGTTCTGTATTTATGAATACGTGTCTATATGGTATGGCGGCACTTGAATGTCAACATAGACAATAAAGGCTAAATTTTCTCGATCCTCTAGGGGGGGGGGGGGGGGGCAGCAGCCCCCCCTGCCCCCCCTCGGCGACGCCCTTGAACTCAGGGCCAACACTACCATACCAATGTTGATTAAATTTGGACAGGAGATTATTTTATTAACCTAGACAAGTAATAAGAAGGGATTTTTCAAAATTCCACCCCTAAGTATGTAAAATAGGGGTTGGAAGTTTGTATGAAAAATAAAAATATATTCAGCTTGAGTGTGTTTTAGCCACACTTGCCAAATTCAAGTTGGTGGATGTCAAATTTGATGGTCTCCGACAACCTATAAGGTGTTTCAAAGTCAGCCGGGACCGATGGCTTAACGTGCTCTCCGAGGCACGGAGGAAACTCGTTGTGTAAATAACTGCCACCCATCCAAGTGCCGGCCGTACCGAGTGTCGCTTGACCTCGGTTACCGGCTGATACCTACTAGTAGCCGCCATTTGGCCACGAGCGCCTCGACTACATTTCTCACACATACATTCACGTCTTTTTCCCGAAGGGGTAGGTAGAGGTGTACCCAGGACTCAGTCCCATAGTAGATACACCCACATTTATGTTATTGGTTCCATGTTTTTTTTTTTTATTATGATAGTGAGTAACAAGACGAGCAAAGAGCACGAGTAAGCATCATGATTGCCCATATCAGACACAGTGCCACCCAGTGTTTTTAAATTCAAAATTCTGCGCGGCACTGCACTGCGCCTGACACCCTGAGATATGAGTTATTGAATCTCATCATGCCCAGTAATTTCGCTGGTAATATTGCCCTTCATACCGGAACACAGTAATGATTGCACATTACTGCTTGGCGGATGAATGACTGGCAAAGGTGTGGTACTTCCCCAGGCGGCTCCCTGCTAAAGAGGCCTACCACTACAAAGAAAAGCTAGAGGTAGGCCTCCTTTGCAGGGGGCCGCCTGGGGAAATACCACACCTTTGCCAGTTATTCATCCGCCAAGCAGTAATGTGCAAACATTACTGTGTTCCGGTATGAAGGGCAATATTACCAGCGAAATTACTGGGCATGATGAGATTCAATAACTCATATCTCAGGGTGTCAGGCGCAGTGCAGTGCCGCGCAGAATTTTGAATTTAAAAACACTGGGTGGCACTGTGTCTGATATGGGCAATCATGATGCTTACTCGTGCTCTTTGCTCGTCTTGTTACTCACTATCATAATAAAAAAAAAAAACATGGAACCAATAACATAAATGTGGGTGTATCTACTATGGGACTGAGTCCTGGGTACACCTCTACCTACCCCTTCGGGAAAAAGACGTGAATGTATGTGTGAGAAATGTAGTCGAGGCGCTCGTGGCCAAATGGCGGCTACTAGTAGGTATCAGCCGGTAACCGAGGTCAAGCGACACTCGGTACGGCCGGCACTTGGATGGGTGGCAGTTATTTACACAACGAGTTTCCTCCGTGCCTCGGAGAGCACGTTAAGCCATCGGTCCCGGCTGACTTTGAAACACCTTATAGGTTGTCGGAGACCATCAAATTTGACATCCACCAACTTGAATTTGGCAAGTGTGGCTAAAACACACTCAAGCTGAATATATTTTTATTTTTCATACAAACTTCCAACCCCTATTTTACATACTTAGGGGTGGAATTTTGAAAAATCCCTTCTTATTACTTGTCTAGGTTAATAAAATAATCTCCTGTCCAAATTTAATCAACATTGGTATGGTAGTGTTGGCCCTGAGTTCAAGGGCGTCGCCGAGGGGGGGCAGGGGGGGCTGCTGCCCCCCCCCCCCCCTAGAGGATCGAGAAAATTTAGCCTTTATTGTCTATGTTGACATTCAAGTGCCGCCATACCATATAGACACGTATTCATAAATACAGAACCATCTGGGCCCTATTTCATAAAAAAAAAATCTACAAAATTGTATGGCTTTTCTGTTTCATAGAAATTTGTAATTGTAAATTGTATACAGGCAAATACCGTTTGTATATCTATAGTGAATTTGGGTAAAATTCCTTGTCTAGCCCCCCCTTGATCATCGGCTGGCGACGCCCTTGCCTGAGTTGATGAATCAGTCTGTGAATCACTCTCTCTCTCTCATTATATAATTCTACTTCTAGAAGTCTGAGAACGGAGACAGCGTAGTTTGTGGTGAAGGTGGTAACGTAAACGGAAGCGGAGGAGGCGGAGCGGAATTTGTGGTGAAGTCGGAGATAGTGGAAGCGGGAAGAACGGGGTAGGAGGTGGATCAAGCTGAGTTTGTGGTGGAGGCGGACAGAGTGGGGTCGGTGGGCGGTGGTGGATAAAAGAATATAAGAAATAAAGGGTCTTGACAGGCAGACGGACGGACGGACAGACAGACGGACAAAAAGTAATCTTATATGGGTTCCGTTTTTTTCCTTTTGCGGTACGAAACCCTAAAAACGATCAAAATTGGTTCTATCAAATCCTACAGGACATGTCCCAAACTAATAATATAGGGTTATTTAGGACTGTAGTAGGATATTACGTAGGATATAGGTATATGATGTTCTCTTTGTTAATTGATAGGTATACAAATACCTATCAATTAACTCATTTTGAATGCTTTTAATACTAGTTCTACTAGACTTTTTTTTTTTGAATATCATTTTTGACATTGTAATAATGAAGATTATTTTAATACTATAAAATAAAACAAGACGTGTAATTATTTTTTATGGATAAAATGAGTTTGAGTTTGACCCCAGATAATGTGGGACCAAAACTGAAATCGCGAAAAATATCAGCTGTTATATATAGGTACGTTTTGATTAAATATTTTAGCACTTTTGAATGGAACAGATGCAATTTTTCGCGATCTCATCTTTAGTTCTCTAATAAAAGTTGTTTGTTTTCATGAGTAGGAAAATCTCTAAAATTATACATAACATACATTCACGCCTTTTTCCCGAAGGGGTAGACAGAGGTGTACCCAGGACTCAGTCCCATAGTAGATACACCCACATTTTGCCAGTATGTTATTGGTCCCATGTAATAGGGGGCGAGCCTATTGCCATCTACCGGGCACAGTTCCAGACTCCAGGCAGTTATTGACATAATTCCTAATGGAAAAATCCAATATTTAACACTGCCTGACCTGGGGATCGAACCCGGGACCTCTTGATTGGCAGTTGAGTATGCGCCCCCTACGCCACCGAGGCAGTCAGAGATTATTCGGGATGATATAAATTAACCCCGCATAATACAGTATCGGTACCTACTATGCATTTCAAATAACAATAGGACCCATCTTATGCTGCGACGTCACTAAACAAAACTTCTGAAATCTATACTTCTATAAGTAGAATTATATAATGAGAGAGATAGTGATTCACAGACTGATTCATCAACTCAGGGCCAACACTACCATACCAATGTTGATTAAATTTGGACAGAAGATTATTTTATTAACCTAGACAAGTAACAAGAAGGGATTTTTCAAAATTCCACCCCTAAGTATGTTAAATAGGGGTTGGAAGTTTGTATGAAAAATAAAAATATATTCAGCTGATTTACTTCAAATTCTACATGAAGCCTCGTTTTAATAAATAATTACATACGTGTTTCACGGTTCCTTTAAAAACAACCGTATGCGCGAAATATAGGGGTGCAAAAATTGTATAGTGAGTTTTATTTTTGAGATTACCTTAGCAAAAATAATTTAAAAATGTATTGAATTAAATCCGTTTTTAATAAGGTTTATCAAAATTCAACACCTAGGGCAAAAATAAGGGTTGAAAATTTGTATGAAAAAAATTCAATATTTAATGAATTAAAGTATCTTGAAACTGCACAAATTACACGCTTCTCTATATGTTTGTTTGTTTAAAACATTATTTTATTTATGAACTAGCGACCCGCCCCGGCTTCGCACGGGTAGTAGAAGTAGGTATAGTGGACGTTAAACAGGAGTGATGGATATAATCTATGTATACTGTTTTGTAGGTATTGATAAGTACTACAAACCCCTAGTACATTACTTTACTCTACCACCAATAGTTTTCACATCGCATGAAAAATAATCACTGTTTCGATTATTGTGACTAAACCAAAAAAGATGAATATAATCTATGTATACTGTTTTGTAGGTATTGATAAGTACTACAAATTCTTAGTACATGACTTTATTCTACCACCAATAGTTTTCACACCGCATGAAAAATAAACACTGTTTCGTTTATTATGACTAAACCAATAAAGATGGATAAAATCCATGTATCCTGTTTTGTAGGTATTGATAATTACTATACAAACCCCTAGTACATTACTTTATTCTACCACCAATACTTTTCACAGCGTATGCATATAATGTCTGTTTCGATTATTGTGACTAAACCAAAATAGATGGATAAAATTTCCGTGAACTATTTTGTAGATATTGATAAGTACTACAAACCCCTACATTATGTTATTCTACCATCAATGGATTTCACAGCGCACGCAAATTTATGAATATGGTAATTATATTATGTGACACCTTGGTTCACAATATTGCAGTTTTCTTACGGATCCCTATTTTTTTTCAAAATCTCATATAGCCTATGGCACTCACACTGAATTAAGCTATCCATAAGTGAAAGAATTTTTAAAATCGGTCCAGTAGTTTCGGAGCCTATTCGTTACAAACAAAAAAACAAAGTTTCTTTCTTTATAATATTAGTGTGACTAAACCAAAAAAGATGGATATAATCTATGTATACTGTTTTGTAGGTATTGATAAGTACTACAAACCCCTAGTACATTACTTTACTCTACCACCAATAGTTTTCACACCGCATGAAAAATAATCACTTTTCGATTATTGTGACTAAACCAAAAAAGATGGATATAATCTATGTATACTGTTTTGTAGGTATTGATAAGTACTACAAACCCCTAGTACATTACTTTACTCTACCACCAATAGTTTTCACACCGCATGAAAAATAATCACTTTTTCGATTATTGTGACTAAACCAAAAAAGATGGATATAATCTATGTATACTGTTTTGTAGGTATTGATAAGTACTACAAACCCCTAGTACATTACTTTATTCTACCATGAATACTTTTCACAGCGCATGCATATAATGACTTTCGATTATTGTGACTAAACCAAAATAGATGGATATAATCTATGTATACTGTTTCGTAGGTATTGATAATTACTACAATCCCCTAGTACATTACTTTAATCTACCACCGATAGTTTTCACACCGCATGAAAATAATCACTGCTTCAATTATTGTGACCAAACCAAAAAAGATGGATATAATCTATGTATACTGTTTTGTAGGTATTGATAAGTACTACAAACCTCTAGTACATTACTTTACTCTACCACTAATAGTTTTCACATCGCATGAAAAATAATCACTGTTTCGATTATTGTGACTAAACCAAAAAAGATGAATATAATCTATGTATACTGTTTTGTAGGTATTGATAAGTACTACAAATTCTTAGTACATGACTTTATTCTACCACCAATAGTTTTCACACCGCATGAAAAATAATCACTGTTTCGTTTATTATGACTAAACCAAAAAAGATGGATAAAATCCATGTATCCTGTTTTGTAGGTATTGATAATTACTACACAAACCCCTAGTACATTACTTTATTCTACCACCAATACTTTTCACAGCGTATGCATATAATGTCTGTTTCGATTATTGTGACTAAACCAGAATAGATGGATAAAATTTCCGTGAACTATTTTGTAGATATTGATAAGTACTACAAACCCCTACATTATATTATTCTACCATCAATGGATTTCACAGCGCACGCAAATTTATGAATATGGTAATTATATTATGTGACACCTTAGTTCACAATATTGCAGTTTTCTTACGGATCCCTATTTTTTTTCAAAATCTCATATAGCTTATGGCACTCACACTGAATTAAGCTATCCATAAGTGAAAGAATTTTTAAAATCGGTCCAGTAGTTTCGGAGCCTATTCGTTACAAACAAAAAAACAAAAATACAAAGTTTCTCTCTTTATAATATTAGTATAGATGTGAGTAACAATGACTATAAAAGAAATTGCAAAAAATTAGGGATCCGTAAAAAACAGCAAAATAATCATTAATTTACTTACGTACGCTATGAAAACTATTGATGGTTGAATAAAATAATGTATTATGGGTTTGTAGTACTTATTAATATCTAAAAAATAGTCGGCAGACATTATATCCATCTATTATGGTTTAGTCACAATAATCAAAGCAGTGACTATATCGATGGCGTAATGGGCGTATGATCGACTCTCAGTCATGAGATCCCGGTAAATATTGGATTTTTCCATTAGTAATTATCTCAATGACTGCCTGGAATCTGGAACTGTGCCCGGTAGATGGCAATAGGCTCGCCCCTATTACATGGAACCAATAACATACTGGTGAAATGTGGGTGTATTTAGTATGGGACTGAGCCTTGAGGTGTACCCAGGGCTACCCCTCAGCCTACCCCTTCGTGAAAAAGGCGTGATCATATGTTGATATTATGTTATCTTATCAAAGCAGTAATTATTGCTCTGTGACAACTATTGGTGGTAGAACAAGGTAAGTAATGTACAAGGGGTTTGTAGAACTTATCAATATCTACAAAGTAGTCCGCGGATAATATATCATCCATCTATTAGGACTGCCTCAGTGGCGTAGTGGGCACAAGCCTCACTGGCGATCATGAGATCCCGGGTTTGATCCCCAGTTCAGGCAAAGTGTTGAATATCGGATTTTTCCATTAGGAATTATGTCAATAACTGCCTGGAGTCTGGAACTGTGCCCGGTAGATGGCAAAAGGCTCGCCCTCTATTACATGGGCCTAATAAATACTGACGAAATGTGGGTGTACCTACTATGGGACTGAGTCCTAGGTACACCTCTGCCTACCCCTTCGGGAAAAAGGCGTGGTTGTATGTTATGTTATTAAGATTTTATCACTCTATCACAACATAACATACATACACGCCTTTTTCCCATATGGGTAGGCAGAGGTGTTCCCAAGACTCAGTCCCATAAGTACACCATTGGCTACGTAAAAAATAGGGTTGTATAAATAAAAAATACAATGTATCACGAAATTATTCATGTTCAATCGTTCTCTAGGTATACATATGCTACCCGCTACTCGTGCGAAGCCGGGGCGGGTCACTGGTTTTGTAAATATGTAGGTACAAGCTGTACTTCGCGGTCCCACCCGCGTTGACATCGTTCCTGTCGGAATATCGGAAAATAATTATCTCATGGTCTAATGTCATGGGCCCATGGTCATGGTTCCATGGTCAAAGGTACCTACATACCAAATTTCAGCCCAATTGGTTCAACAGTTTTGACGTGAAAGAGTAACAAACATCCATCCATCCATCCATCCATCCTCACAAACTTTCTAATTTATAATATCAGAAGGATGTTTGGTCTTTTTACGTACTTAAATAAAATAAATAAATGTTCTGAACATTTCGCACATAAGTCCCTAGTCTCAAACTAGGATAAACCTACTGTACTAGGTATGGAGGCCTGAGAAATACATAGCCAAGACACAGAGCAAACATCCGCGTTCGTCACAAAAATGTTTGTCCTGGTTGAAAATCGAACCCACTACCTCAGGATCCGCAATCAGAGCTACTAACCACAGAGCCAAAAGGCCAGTCATATAGTTATTGGTTATCTATTTTATTATTCTGATTTGACTTCTTGCAGGCAGCATTGGTGAAAAAATAGCGTCTTTACTGGTCCTATTGTTATTTGAAACGCATATTAAGAATGTACACATAACTAAACATAATTGCAACTCCTTTTCGTCCGAGGTTACAAACCGGTAGGTAGTTAAGTTAGTCCTTATACGTATCGAACATGGATGAGGGGTGCCTTTCCACTGAAGCGGTCTCTACTTTCCCCCTACCCCATTCATTTGAGCCGGGATCACATACGGCCAGATTAATTTATTAATGTAAAACATTCATAAAATCATGTTTCCAAATTGATAGATAGTCAAAATGCATATGGATAATAAAATACTCACCATCATCTTCTGATTGGTCTAAGACAAAAAACAAAATAACACAAATTCACTAACACGATACCAAAAACATGCGCAAACGTTTTTACGCAATAAAATCTGCCAAACACGAGTGAAGGAATAAAAGTTTGATCCTCAAACGCCGCAGCTAACGCATATATCTTACCTTATTACTCTAACGAAGTAGTGTATACTGGGTTCTCTGTCATACGAAGAATGCGACGTTGCCGCTTTGTGTTCGAGTACCTATTCGTCAATTTTGGCTCCGGATCCACTTAATCTATGTAAATGTCGCATATAAATTAAATATACTCTGGATCTAAGTAATCATATTCAGTGTGATTTTTTCGACCGTTGGATGGATCAAAAAATGTTGGTCAAATCGATGACGAGTATGTTGAAAACCTGTAAGTACAGATCCACCGACGTCACACGCGCATCAAGGACGGATCAAAGTATATCAGTTTGCACGACGCAGAGCTGAGTAAACACGTAAAATAGGTGGATCAACAATTGTTCTAACTTCTCACTGAACCAACATTTACCGTGAAAGGTTGATTATATATATATATATATATATATATATATACAAGAATTGCTCATTTAAAGATATAAGATTAGGAGGTACGATGTGAAAAAGAGATATTCTAGAAAATTAATTAAATTAATCGAAATCGTGGTCCTGCGGTACATGGCTCTCGGGGACTGTGGTTCTAAGCAACGAACCCGATATTTTTCATAAAAGTAGGTGTACATACCTACATTATCGTGTGTTTATTTTGTTACGAGATCTAGAGGTCAATGACCCGCATTATCGCATTATTTAGTCGATATTAAAAACAAACAATAATTACATTTGTAACGTTTTCTATATACATTTTTAATATACTATGTAGACTACTTCCTATTCTCAATTTTTTTAATTATAAATTCTTATGAAAAAATATTTTAGGTTTGTATTTTTTTTTAATTACAAACGAACAAATTTATCTAACATACCATTTAACATATTCCAATAATCATTAAGAATTATATTTATCTCTGACCGTCTGACCTCGACCTTCTAGCATCAAAACAAAAAACTCACCCAATAAAACAATAAGCAATTTGGCAAACATCTTCACTACACACCACCCTTATAAAAAAAAGACTAGCAAATTAAAAAGCACTTCACAATTTTTATAACATTATGGCAAGAATTTTATACAATTTAAATAAAAATAAGATTTTGCTATGACGCTCGGGCCATCGGAAAAACCACGGAGCACTGAGCGCTAAGTGATACCAATTTTGTGAAGATTTTTCCTCAATTTGTGATTGAACTTAGTAAAGATTGAACTTGGCTTAAGAGGGCGTTAGTGACGTCTCATCATAGAATCAGTATGTATATTCTGTGGAGACTATAGTTCATCAAATCTAAGAAGTACCGTGTGACAGTTTTTATTTAACCTTGTTTGAAGGATTTGAATTTAAATTTAGTGATTAAAAATCATCTTGTGATAAAATTCATAATTCTATGATTTTACAGCGAAGGTTATCGAAATTGTATGCAAAGTTATTGAGAGAATAAAACATCAAACGGTACTTCTTATATTTGATGGATTTTAGATATTATTTTTATTTTATTTAATGATTTTGTTAATAAAACGTTAAATTACTTTTAGCGCTTTCTTGCCTTGGGTTACTAAACAATCTAATACTAACACAATCTATAGGTAAATACAAAATAAGAAGGGATAGTAAGTGCAATATAATTCAACTCGTGCAACGCTAAAATAATATTCACCTACAAATTGCCTCTCTTTCTATTTCTATAGCTATTCTTTTATTTCTCTCTGGCCCTTTGCAATTGTACCGCGATAATGTACCGTCTTGTGCAATCACCAGCTAGTTACTTATTAGCCATTCTGTGCAGGCTTATAAAATATATAATAGTTCCAATTATGGCCGCGTCAGTCCTGTTTCTGAATAGGTTATAATAAAAAGGTCGTTAGGTTATCTGCTATGACACCTTTTAAACTTTATCATGTAGCATGTACTGATAGATTTATAATGTGATTGATTTTAAATTATTTTGATGATTAAATAAATAAATTATGTACACCTATAGAGTTTTGGCTTTTAGATAATATAATGTACAATATTAATGTACTTACCTACTTATTTATTTATTTAGGTTTTTTTTGTGAAAATGGAACCACAGGACAGTGACCAGGGGAAACGAAGCACTAGGAGATTAGAACGAAACAGCAGATGTGCAACGCATAAAAAACGGGGAAAACACTTTCTCCCCATGCCATGCCAAGCGGGCTGAACCTCAACCTTTCTTTAAAAATAAGAATTTAAAAATTATTGATCCAAAATTCCTGCACTTGACGATGTTATCGATAAACTCATAAATAATGGCTTTAAGCTTTTTATTTAATCCACAAAAACATCACAAAAAATCTCCCATAATAATGCAAACATTCTCGTCACTGGCAACACCAAGGTAATGACCACGAAACAAGTTATGCCGGTTGTATACGGTAATATCTCAATAAGTGGTATTATTGTGTACAGATGTTATGTAAATAAGTATTGCATACCTACCTAGTACCTATGGATATCGTATACTAATGACTCGACGCGCGCTAAGACTGACTTTTGACCATAACAGTACTTAGTATTATATTATCTGTTCTACTACTTCTTACAATTCATACTAATAATCTTATAAATCTCAAATCTCAATGCAATGTAAAAAAGTTACCTCTGTAACAGGTATAACAAAACGCTAGCGAGTTCCAACTCGATCCCAGCGCCATCTAGCGCTGTTTTTAGGGTTCCGTACCTCAAAAGGAAAAAAGGAACCCTTATAGGATCACTTTGTTGTCCGTCTGTCTGACTGTCTGTATGTCAAGACACATTTTAACGGGAACGCGTGCAGGTATCATGTTGACGTTGATATCAACGAGTACTCAGGTCTTGGGTCCCTTGTGGCTGTAACCGTAACATCTCCAGTAGATTGTCACTTGTGTTATCGTGTCACTTTTGTTGTCGTGTCACTTGTGTTGTCGTGTCACTTGTAATATTGTGTCACTTTTGTTATCGTGTCACTTGTGTTATCGTGTCACTTGTAATAATGTGTCACTTGTGTTATCGTGTCACTTGTGTTATCGTTTCACTTGTAATATTGTGTCACTTGTGTTTTCGTGTCACTTGTAATATTGAATCACTTGTGTTATCGTGTCACTTGTGTTGCAGTGTCACTTGTGTTGTCGTGTCACTTGTAATATTGTGTCACTTTTGTTATCGTGTCACTTGTGTTCTCGAGTCACTTGTAATATTGTGTCACTTGTAATATTGTGTCACTTGTGTTATCGTGTCACTTGTGTTGTCGTTTCACTTGTAATATTGTGTCACTTGTGTAACGTGTCACTTGTGTTATCGTATATTTCATAAAATCAGTTTACATGTCGTCTTACTAAGTCATAAATATTTTCATTATAATTAATTATGATTAAACCACTATTCTCTTTAAAAAGAAAAAAAAAATACAAAGTAAAAAACTACAATAAATATAATTCATTTATAATTAATCTGCTAATTCTTCTCCTGCTAATTCTTCTCCACCTGCTAATCTCCTCCTGCTAATTCTCCATCGGACAGCGGAGGCGATCTGTCCTTCCCCGTCATCAGAAGAGGGATATTAATACACTACTTCCTCCGCGGCGTGGGACACCAGTGCTGCCGACAGGCAGCACCAAGTAGTGACCATCTCTGCAACACTGTGACTTGGGCTACCTTCACCAGGGTGCTGCGCCATAAAGGGTTTATTCAAGAATTGGTAAGAACACTAACATTATGAGTGCTTCCCTAACATCAGAAGTGGACAAACTACGTATGTACTCGTTTAAAATTCGGTTCGGTTCGGTTCGGTACATCGAGTACGATGTTTGTAAGAGAAAGGTTGTCCTAGAAGAATTTTTACCACTGATCATGAAATCTCAAGGAAATTGCAATCCTTGATCTAATGTTATTAAGTTGCAGGCTGCAGGACTTTCTTTAAACTTTTCAGGATTTGCCAAGTTCTTGTAACATTTTTATAATTTGTTCTCTTCCAGGTACCAGGGTTTTCTGCGACGTCGGCAATATTGAACTGAAGAAGCCCTGCCTTCTGCTGATATATAAACACTTTGCAAAAAAAAATGGACTTGTTTGCGAAAACACTATTTTTGTATTGTGAAAAATAAATTTTTGTAATAGCATTTGCGTTGTTTTATTTCACCATGGTTTGAATTGAAATAATGAAAATCAAAATTTTTGGGTCTAGTTTATTTTCCATCAGCCCCTTTTGCATTGTCTTTCACGAGGAATTATTTTCTGTGTTTTTGTTCTAAACTTTCTCGGCACCCGATTAATTCATGATCTATTATTATAGTATTGTTTATCTATTGTAATTTGGGACGCAAAAGTGGCATGCTATCAATGCATGCATTATGTATCAATAAATTAATTCTTTTGCAATAATTTGATGTTAAAAGCATTTCGTTGTTATCCTGCTTTGGCGTGCATTATGTAATTGACCATAATATATACTGTGAATTAATAGGTATATAGATATCTACTGTTTCAGCTATTTTAAAACCATTATCGTTGTGCCTACCTATAATATGCCTTCTTGATTGGTCATTGGTCAGAATTGGTTTTGACTCTGGTTACAGCGTTCAACGAGGTAACATCTCGAGGAGCGGCGTCGTACTAACATTAGTCGCCTTTACAGCGGGGTCAGAGTCTATTTCCTGATGATGCGTCGTGTAGACGCGAAACATGTAACAAAATAAATAATACCTAATAGCATTTCCTTTTTGCATGCAATTTTGCGTCCCGGAAGGCGGTGCACTGGGCATATTTTTGACACTAAAAATCGGAACTAAAAACTAAATATTCTTGTTCCAGGAGTTTAAGTAAAATTTGAAACCGTTTTACTTCGCCACTGCTCAATTGATGTAATAATGTAGTTGGTCAGTAGGTCATTCAATTAAAAATCAAAAAATAATGACACACTGTTCAAAAATCCTCTATATTTTGATATTGAATTCCTCTATATTTTGCATTTCGTTGGTAAACGTATCAATCTCTTTGAAAAGACTCAATGTGGAAATATAGATAAATCATTTCCTCTTTTGAACTAAATTTTCTTGTCTTGGAACTTCCTTTGGAAGCTCAGTGAATAGTGATGTACACATACAAAAGGAAGGAGAAATGTGCTTCGGGAGCAGCACTAGCCAGGCCCGTGATGGGACTGGGAGAGGAGTTCTGCATGGAGACCAGTATGCATGGGTTCAGACATATTGCTGAGCCTGGGAGGCATTGGTTTGAAAGGTAAGACAGTAAGGTTCTATCACCGTAGGTACTAGCCGACATGGCTTGAGAGCTCATCCGTACATAATCGATACGTGGAAGTCGCACAATGTGTGATTTTCCCGTTCTTTTACGTGCAAACTGTGGAATAATTTCCCTGCTGCGGTCTTCCCGTTGTGCTACAACATGGTTCTTTAAAAGGAGAGTTAATAGAGTGTTGGTCGTGTCGGCAACATACTGGCAATATTCCTGCTGTTGCAGGTATCCAGAGGCGCCGGTAACTGCTTACCATCCGGCACATCATCTGCTGGCATTCAGGATTGCATTCTACTAATATTATAAATGCGAAAGTTTGTGAGGATGGATGGACAGATGGATGTTGTTACTATTTCAATTGTAGTTAACACACTAGATACGATTTCTCTCATCGGATTTTTCTCAGTCATCCGTGGAATCTCCATTTCGGAGACGATATTGGCGAACCATAATTTTTTATTGTATAAAAACGCTTGCGTACTGCGTCCATCCGATCTAAATCCGTGATCACGGATTTGGAGGTAGTGCGAAAAGTTATATGCTAATTCGGTTCAGTCATCTGGATGATGGATTCGGATCGAATTCGTTTTGGTTTAGTGCATAACTGATCTCAAAGCTATAGCTTTATCCTTAGCTGTATCCTTTTCTTATAAGAAAAGGATACACAATACGTATGATACACAAAATTATCATTGTCATAAGTCTGTTTTGGTATACCGGACCCAACCTTTTTACTAATAATGCTGGTTTCATATGAAGGCAGAACAGTAGGACAGATCAGTTTGGAAGGACAGTGGCGTTCAAATATAAGACCAAATTTATTATAGGACAGTCCGCCAATGATAGCGATGGAGCGTCGAAGACAACAACAGCAATCATCATCATCATCATCTCAGCCACAGGACGTCCACTGCTGAACATAGGCCTCCCCCATAGATTTCCATTCAATCCGGTCGCAAGCGGCCTGCCTCCATCGTGTTCCTGCCGCCTTTATCAGATCGTCTGTCCACCTTGTGGGTGGACGTCCTACGCTGCGCTTGCCGGTTCGTGGTCTCCATTCGAGAACTTTGCAGCCCCATCGGCCATCAGTTCTACGTGCTATGTGCCCTGCCCATTGCCACTTCAACTTACTAATCCGCTGGGCTATGTCGATAACTTTCGTTCGTCTACGGATCTCCTCATTTCTGATTCGATCTCGCAGAGAGATTCCGAGCATAGCCCTCTCCATAGCTCGTTGCGCTATTTTGAGCCTGCTGATAAGGCCCACAGTCGGAGACCACGTTTCAGATCCGTAAGTCATCACTGGTAACACACACTGGTCAAAGACCTTCGACTTGAGGCACTGAGGTATTTTGGACGAGAAGACATTGCGTAGGTTTCCGAACGCTGCCCAGCCTAGTTGGATTCGACGATTGACCTCTTTCTCGAAGTTGGACTTACCGAGTTGGACTGCTTGTCCTAGGTAAACGTATGAGTCAACAACTTCTAGAATCGAGTTCCCAACCGATTTATTTATTTATTTATTTATAATATGGTTCTCCACCGATTGCTACATTGTTTCATGCTTAAAATAACATTTTTCAAACTTAATGCTAAATGTACAATCTTTATAGGCGAACACCGATACTGGGGTCGGCACAACATGGGCATTACACAACAGCAATATTTACGCACAAATACGTAGCTCTGGATAAGCTAATTAAAATTGTAAGGAGTGAAATAAATAGGAAATAACCGGTCCTGTCCTTTGCACTGTACTGACCTCGCATTCACACGATTCCAGCCACAAGACAGACGAGCGAAAAAGGGGGTAGGGGAGCAAACTGCCCAGAAAAAATAGACCGGCAAACTTTAAATGTTCTGCCTTCGTTACTGTCAAGACTGTTCTGTCTCGGCGTTTGCGTTCAAACCGTAGCAGTACTGCACTGTCTATTGCTCTGGCTCTTTGTTCTGCCCTCGTGTGAAACCAGCATAACTCCGTCTAATTCCTAGGATATTATGGGTAGCAGCCACGTGCCTAGCAGCATGGGGCGCGGTGTACGTCTCTCTCGGACAACTGCAGCGGTACAACGAGAGCCCTACCGTCGTCACACTGGAGAAGAACTTCAGATCGTGGCACTACAGCTTACCCGCCATCACTGCTTGCATGAAGGTCGGAACTCTTGCTGGGTTATGGTCTCCTGGTACTATATAAACTGAAAGTTTGAAAGATCCAGAATAACGTCTACGTTTGCCGTGGGGTTAGTACCCCACCCACCCTCTCTACTCGTGGTTGCCGTAAGAGCCGGCGGGTTATGAGATCCAGAGGACGGACAACAGCGTCCTCTGATAAACCATCGAACTGCACTCGCCAACCCGCCTGGCAATCATGGCGAGTATTATTAAAACGGGTAGGCCTATGTCCAGTGGACTTTCAAGGGCTGAGTGATGATCAGATACATAGTAGCAGGGAGTTTACAACTCACCATTGTTTTGTCACCGTAAACGTGGTCTTATTAAAAAACTGAACTTCTAGCTGGAGTGTGGTTTCCTGGTACTTTTCTGAAACTTTAGGCATTTTCCAGTTATATTAAGTTAGGCATTTTCCAGTTATATAGGTATAAATATTATTATGATCGGGGCAAATATATCGGTCACTAGCTGTGTTTTTTCCTCCACTGCTGTCTTAATACATCGTTGTTGGGGGTGGACGTCCTACGTGAGTCTGTTTCTGCACACACCTCTGCAGTACCCTTTCCATACTTCAGGAATAAATTTGGTTAAACGCTAGACTATGCATGCTACGAACATTATATATTTCTTTCAAATTGCGCGCACTAACAATGCGTTTACTGTCTCTTAAATCACATATTGGTTTAAAGTTTTAAATGATGAATTAACACATGTTAGAGAACTTCGCGCCAGCCTAATATGCTATACAACTGGTTTCTCAGAACCGCGTAGACCCAACCAAACTCCGTCAAGTGATCAAAGACACCTGGGACGCGGAGCCATCAGACCAGTCTTTCGAATACTACAGCAGATTCGTCCACACCGTCGCCGACTCGGACCTGCTGCATCTCGAGAGCTACCAGGAGTTCAGAGACGACGAGAAGCTGGATGTGGATTTGTTTCAGCTTGCTGTTGATGTAAGTTTGAAAACCTAATATCGTTACCGTTTTCTCTTTGGTGTTAGGCGTCGTCATAATAGAAACTGAACTGAACAATCCGACATAACCTTTATACTTTTTAGTATCGAGGCAGTAATTATCATGATAATCAATTTGCGAGGTGTGTATTCCACGCAAATCAATCGCAAATTGCGCCATTCGTGCGTATGGTACAATACAGGGAAATGCTCAGTGTCGAAGAGTTCTTGTTTACGCTAAATGCTCACGGTCAATAAATAAAAGAACGAGCGTGGCGCTCGATGTTCAGTTCGATAAAATTGAAAAACGGCGAATGCTATATGTTCGCGGAAATGCTCGAGTCTATCACCATCCTTTAGCTCCGCCTGACAACTATGAGTATTCTCTCTAAGCTTCTGTTTGGTAGATAATAAACACATCCTCAGCTATTTTTTATTACACAGCTTACCACAGCTCTAGCTTTGGCTAAAGACAGCCTCTGCGATTGTCATGAACCAACGTGCTGCCTTAGCCGACTCAATTGTTAGACTTGTTTCTTCTAGTAAAGTATATTTTGCGTGATGATTTACGGCTTGCGGCTCGTTCCTAGGGCAACATCCAGTCACTGCTGAATAGTTGTGTAAGGGTTACAGAACTGAATCCAGCCAGCAAAGTGAATACATGTATTATATACATAATACGCAGTATTGTAGAACCCCAGCTAGATATTAGTCTGGCAGAAAACTAAATGTTGCCGTGAAACTGTAATAAAAGCAGCATATTCCAGGTAATGCCAGCATTAGATATAAAGACCACGACATCGCGAGCCTCGCTCAAATGGACGCCGGTGATGACGGAAGCTGGAGTGTGCTTCTCTACCAACTCAGTGGCTTTGGATGACGTCGCTATTATGTGAGTGGTGAACAGAAACATAAAGAAAGAGAAAAGAAAGAAAGAAAAATGCGTTTATTACCCAACTTTAATAACAAACACGTAATTACATCTGCTAGTACAGGTCGCGTAACGGTTTAATAGCGCTCGGTAAAAGTGGAGGGGGGCTTTGCGCAGGTGTATTGTTCTAAAAAGTCCTAACAGATCTAAAAATCGATTACTGCGCATTCAAGGTCAGCGCTATTAAACCGTGACGCGACCTGTAATTATTGTAATTATTGAAGCAGTGGTTGTGGTAATCGGCTTGTGCTCAGTATGTGCTGCGCTCGGCTAACCGTGCTCTGCACGCAACAGTAACATACAATCACGCCTTTTTCCCGAAGGTGTAGGCAGAGGTCAACCCATTACTCAGTCCCATAGTAGGTACACACACATTTCGCCAGTATGATAATGGTCCCGTGTAATAGACGGCGAGTCTATTGCCATCTACCGGGCACAGGCAGTTATTGAGATAATTCCTAAATGAAAAATTCCAAATAACACTTTGCCTGACCTGGGGATAGGTTTGCGTCCACTACGCTGCCTAGGCAGTCAGATAGAGTTAATTTTTTGTGCTTTAAGTAGCTAACTAACCTCACTGCACGTGGTGCACCGTGCTGCCATACAAAAGAGGCTCTGGCAAACCACCGTATACAATTTCTAGGTAATGTTCACTAAATGGTCCTGCATCCGACCCGGCACCACACGTATTGACTCGTCGTTCTGTGGATTCTACCGGTTAGGTCGAGAGAGTGGTGTAGGTCTAGGACACGCCTGCGCTATCTTATTTGCATCCCAGGCGATGCAGCGTCCGTGGAGAGATTTCAGCGCAGCTAAGTTGAAATCAGCCTTATTAGTCATGTGCGTAAGTGCCGATCCTCGAGCATGTACGCTGCTTGAATTCTTCAATTTCATCTTTTGTAAAAGGCTAGTAATGAATGTAGCTAAAGTATAATCTATCTTGTTGCAGTCCACCGAACCCGAACGACACGGCTCTACTCCCTTTGACCTGCAAGTACGGAGCGATATTCTGTCAGATTCTGCTCGAGATCAGCGAATCCACCAACGTATGTACCTAATCATCATCTCAGCCATAAGACGTCTCACTTTTGGATATAGACCTCCCCCTCCAGATTTTATCTTGTTCGGTTGTAAGCGGCTTGCATCATGCGTGTTCCTGCTGTTTTTGTTAGATGGTTTGTCCATCTAGTGAGTGGACGTCTAAAGCTGCGCTTGCCGGACCGTGGTCTTCATTCGAGAAGCTTACAGCCCCATCGGCCATCAGCTCTATGTGATATGTGCCGCCCATTGCTACTTCAACTTCCTAATCCTCTGGGCTATGTTGATAACTTTCGTTCATCTACGGATCTCTTCATCTCTGATTCGAACTCGTAGATTTTTTTCTCTTCTCTCTATGGGGAGGTTTATCCCTTGCTATAGCTAGTCGTGCTACTTTGAGTTTAATATAAGGCTCATAGTAAGAGACCACGTTTCAGAGCCATAAGTCATCACGCAACACTGGTAAATTACACGTATATATTCGAAACTGTTTTCGAAAGATTACGCCAGTATGTTATTGGTCCCATGTAATAGGGGGCGAGCCTATTTTCATCTACCGGGCACAGTTCCGGACTCCAGGCTGTCATTAAGATAATTCCTAATGGAAAAATCCAATAACACTTTCACTGACCTGGGATTGAACCTGGGGTCTCATGTTTGCTCACTGCCTGTGGTGTTATCACAGGCAGTCTAATCACCGATTTTTTAATTAATCATAACTAGTGTAAGAACAGCGGCTTTGCCCGCTCGCAATTATGAAATATGGCAGTTTTATACCAAAACATTGACGCCCTTTTTGGACCCTTTAGAATGTGAATTTTCATAAATCCTTTCTAAGCACACGTCCAGACAACAAAAAGAACCTACATTAAAAGTTTCATGTCTCTGGGATCAGAGATTTGGGCTCTGCGTTGCATGTCAATCAGTAATTTAGGATTTTATAATATATAGTGATTATGTATCATTCCGCCGTGGAGTGGTAACTCCACGCTTTAGAATAGTGCTCCACCCTCTCCACCCGTGGTTGCCGTAAGAGCCGGCTAAAAGCTAACAGTTCCAGAGGACGGCCAGCACGGTCCTCTGCTAAAAACTATCGAACTGCGCTCGACAAGCGTGTCAAGTATTGGCAAAACCCCCCTTTATGGGGGAGGCCTATATTCAGTAGTGGATTACCAAGGGCTGAGAAGATGATGATGATGATTTATCATTCCAGTTCTACTTCCACTCTCCGTACGACGTGTTGGACCTGACCACTCCATCATCAAACGTCCATCCTGGCATCAAACGTATGATAGATGTGACCGTCACTGAAACTGGGTGTGGACGGGGAGTGAAGACCCTCAGCCCTGAGAGGAGGGCGTGCCGGTTCATTGATGAACCTTATGTTGAAGGGAGAAAGGTGATCATCATCATCACGAAAAGGCGCTATTAAGGCGCCTATAAGAGCCAAACTTCCCTCTCGCTCGTATTGCAAGTTAAGTTACACAGGCATTGAATTTCCAAAAATCATAAGTTGTGTTTCTCAAGACTGCCTCCGTGGCGTAGTGGGCGCATGCTCGACTGCCAATCAAGAGGTCCCGGGTTCGATCCCCAGGTCAGGCAGTGTTAAATATTGGATTTTTCCATTAGGAATTATCTCAATAACTGCCTGGAGTCTGGAACTGTGCCCGGTAGATGGCAATAGGCTCGCCCCCTATTACATGGGACCAATAACATACTGGCGAAATGTGGGTGTATCTACATGGGACTGAGTCCTGGGTACATCTCTGCCTACCCCTTCGGGAAAAAGGCGTGAACGTATGTTATGTTATGTGTTTCTCAATCATACCATTCATATAAAAAATCATTTATATAAAAAATTCAAGAAAATTTAGTTTTGATATCTTTTGATTTAACGGAAGAGATAGAAAAAAAACTGTTTTTTTTTTTTTTTCAATGTACACAATCAAATAAAAACAAAAAAAAAAGGAAATATAGAATAGAATAGAATAAAATAATACTTTATTGCATACCAAAATAAATAAAAAAACAATGTTACAAAACAATTTACAGGTAATACGGTAAACAACCGGCGGTCTTATCGCGTTAAGCAATTTCTTACAGACAACCTGGGGATGGAAACGGAGAGTTAAAAACAATAAACGACGGTGGTGTGCAATAGGGAATATCTAGATAATTTGGGATTTGGTATTGGACTATATTTACAGAGTATAATAATACAATGGTATTAATAATTATTATAATTAATACTTATATAATACTATAAAATTACATAATATACAATAATAATATACATAATAAATATGATGTATAATAAAATAATACATATTATAAAATATATAAATATAATTGAGCTACAGGCAATTTTATGAAATGGAAGATAGGTAGTGTTCTTTTATTAATTATTTGAAAATATGAATGGATTTAGCATGCCTAATGGATACGGGAAGAGCGTTCCACAGCCTAACAGCTCGCACTGTAAACGAATTGAGAGCTAGTCAAGGTATGCTGCAGCAGCCGTGTGTCTGAGGAGCGCAGATTAAATGGGTGAGAAAGATGAACATATTTAAATCGCTCTTTGAGATAGGAAGGAGAAGCAGGATTAAAAAGAATAGAATAGAGCAGAGACAGAATGTGAGTATTCTGGCGAAGTCGGATAGGTAACCATTTCAGCTTGGCACGAAATTCGGATATGTGGTCATACTTACGGAGACCAAAAATAAATCTAATACAGGCGTTCTGGAGACGTTCCAGTTTATTAAGCTGTTCTTCGGTTATATCAAGATAGCAGGCGTCGGCGTAGTCCAGTATGGGAAGTAAGAGAGATTGTGCAAGGGCAGTTTTGGTAGTAATCGGGAGAAAATTGCGCAGCCGTCTGAGCGAACCCAGTGAAGCGAAGATATTTTGGCTGACTTCCGCCAATTGCGGTGCCCATGACAGCTGCCTGTCTATGAGCACCCCAAGATCCCTTACTGTTTCACTCAGTGTGATAGAAGTACCATCGAACATCACCTGTGGCAAGCGAAACCAATCGATTTTCGATACCATTCGTGAGCTTCCAATGACAATAGTTTGCGTCTTCATTGGGTTCACTCGCAGACCAAATGAGTTGCTCCAACCGAGAATGCTGGTCAGGTCAGAGTTTGTAAAATGAATGGTCTCCGGAAGTCGATCAAGGGTAGTGTGCCGGTAGATTTGATATACTTAAAAACATGCATTATTCTAAAGATAAACAAATGGAAAGGGCGATTTTGAAATATCACATTGTGATTTTTTATCATCAATTAT
Source organism: Hemistola chrysoprasaria (assembly GCA_947063395.1). Taxonomy (NCBI): domain Eukaryota; kingdom Metazoa; phylum Arthropoda; class Insecta; order Lepidoptera; family Geometridae; genus Hemistola; species Hemistola chrysoprasaria. The sequence continues at coordinate 3,518,052 of OX346736.1, read as the reverse complement.
GAAAATTGCCCGAGCGAGATGGAAGTTTGCCTCCTATAGGGGATTGTTCCACCCTGCCCCACCAAGCCGCTCACGGTTGGGGCATAATGGAATGCTATAAACTATGTCGCGGAATATGCCCCACTAAATTGACTTGCTGGGGCGGATTCCAAGACTTGAAAAGCCTGGTGAATTTTGCCCCACCAGGGTTATCACCTTACTGTTTGTGTCTTTTATAACGTATCTTGTACAGGACGCCATACCCTGCTGGGATTAAAGAACTGATCTGAACTGTTGTGTACAGGTGTACAGCACCAACTCCTGTCGTTTGACGTGCAGAAGTAAGGTAGCCATGAAGCTGTGCGGATGTAGACCCTTCTACTATTTTTATGAAGGTTTGGATTCTGAATTCCAGTATACGAATAACAACTAGGTCCTCCTTGACTCCTCAACATCGCCTCAGCCGTATGAAGTCACGGCTGGACATAAGCCACCCCTGTTACGGGGGCTTTGCCAATACTCGTCAACCTGATTATGCGGATTGGCGAGCACAGATCGAGTCTAGAGGATGTTCCTGCCCGTCCTCTGGATCTGATAACCCTTAAGGACGTAGCACACTAATCAACTTTAGTCTAGTATTCTTTGTAAGAAACTCCCTACTGCAACGCACGCACTAATCGAATTCGTAACGTATCACCTCGGGATAAGCTCACGAACCGCATGCGGTGCGCGGTCAACTTGTAGTTCCCGCGTTTACGTTTTATCGTCCCTGCCCTTATGTCCCTCCGTAGCTGCGCTTACGTCTCTTCGTCGCTTCCCGCGGCCTGATTGGTGGAAGTGGTGCCGCCTAGCTATTAACCAGCAGTCGTCGAGCCGTAAGCGCGGCGTCGCCTAACCGTAGCCAAGTCGACTCCCGGAGGTTGCTGATCCACTTTGGTTACGTGCTTGCGTAAGGTTGACGCCTGGTTGACGACGAGGTGAAAGGCGATACGATGATCCCTTTTCGAGTATATTGGTATGCTACGACCTTTACCCGGTCGTCATGGCAACCACGGGTTGCTACCCGTGGATGGTGTTCTATTTCCGATACCGCACTGTCTTACTTTCTATTCAACCTTTATTTCCGCTCATTATAATAATCTGGTGATTTTATCTACGTAGTCTTCGTTCCCGTAGGAGTAAAAAGGATAAAAGGAGTTTCTAAGCTATCTACATACCAAATTTCAATCTGTTATGTAGTTTTAGCGTGAAAACGGAACAACTATAAACACAGAAAAACAGCGCTTGATGCGTGTTCTAACTCAGCTCCGCTGGAGAACGATAGCCTTTTCACCCACTGAAAAGCATGTGTTGTTATTCCAGGGTCTAAAGTCTAAATAGAGGTTTTTTTGTAGTGGTAGGCCTCTTTTGCAGGGGGCCGCCTGGGGAAGTACCACACCTTTGCCAGTTAATCATCCGCCAAGCAGTAATGTGCAAACATTACTGTGTTCCGGTATGAAGGGCAATGTTACCAGCGAAATTACTGGGCATGATGAGATTCAACAACTCATATCTCAGGGTGACAGGCGCAGTGCAGTGCCGCGCAGAATTAGAATTTTAAAACACTGGGTGGCACTGTGTCTGATATGGGCAATCATGATGCTTACCATCAGGCACCTGATTAGCTCGTCTTGTCACTCACTATCATAAAAAAAAAAGGTACCTACCATCTCAACAGCACCTCTGCCTACCGGGAAAATGGCGTAATGTTAGGAAATGAATAATGCTGCGGTCTTCCCGTTGAACTACAACATGGGGCTCTTCACAAGAAGAGTGAACAGTGTTGGTCGGGTCGGCAACATACTGGCAATACCCCAGGCGTTGCAGGTATCCATAGGCGCCGGTAACCGCGAGCCATCACCGCACACCGTCTGCTTGTTTACCTTCTATGGCATAATAAACATAAAAAAAATTGACAAAGGGTCCCACCATTATTTCCCTAGCTGGTCCAGCTTGCAATGCATCAGGGATGTCATGTTTATCTCACCGAGCGCAGCAGCTCGCCAGCATCGAAGGAGTACCGTGTTCTTGCAGCCCTCAGTGCCTCTACTCAGTGTTTAGACAGAGCACTTCTTCTGAATATGTCTGGTAAGTTGATTTATTCCGTCAATTCCCACGCCTTTGAAATCGAGTCTCATCATACACCTAGTTCTTGTATATTATGTAGGTAGCTCGTTTTTTAGGGTTCGGCTCAAAAGGAAAAAAAGGAAACCTTATAAGATCACTTCGTTGTCCGTCTGTGTGTCTTAATGAATGAATGAATCAATGAATGAAAACTCTATTGCTACCACAATATAACAAAGAAGAAAACCTTAAAACTAGAAAGAAGTAACAAATGGCGGCTTTATCGCTCAGAGCTTGTTTGAATGATCTGAGGCTCAGAGCGATCTCTTCCAGGCAACCATGCAGGGAAAGGAAATACATATTATATGTCTGTCCGTCTGTCAAGATCCTTCTTCTCGGAAACGCGTTGAGGTATCAAGTTGAAACTCATATCAACTCTTCTACGGTCCCTTGCTGCTATGAAAAAAATTAAATAAAATAAAAAAAGTTAACGCAATCAAATGATACGGCCATTTTACCGCACATTTCCATACTTTGCGCAACCGACTGTAAACCTTTAGGGTACTTCTCGTTGGCCTTGTATCATGAAATTTGCCAAGAAACAAGACAAGTAGTGGTAGGCCTCTTTAGCAGGGGACCTCCTGGGGAAATACCACACCTTTGCCAGTTATTCATCCGCCAAGCAGTAATGTGCAAACATTACTGTGTTCCGGTGTGAAGGGCAATGTTACCAGAGAAATTACTGGGCATGATGAGATTCAACAACTCATATCTCAGGGTGACAGGCGCAGTGCAGTGCCACGTAGAATTTTGAATTATAAAACACTGGGTGGCACTGTGTCTGATATGGGCAATGATGATGCTGACCATCAGTCACCTGATTAGCTCGTCTTGTCACTCAATATTATAAAAAAAAAAGTTTTTTTTAATATGGGACAAGTTCCGCACACGGTCATCTGGTCCCAAACTAGGCAGAGCCTGTACTATGGTAACCAGATAACTGATACGCATACTTATATAACCTTATAACACCCAGACACAGATCAAACAGACATGTTCATGCACACAAATGTATGACCTGGCCGGGGATCGAACCCGGGGCCTGCGGCACAGAAAGCAGATTTACTACCATCTGAGCTAACGAGGCTAACGAGGCTGGTGAGAATTATATCACAAGTAAAGGAGATAATCCCTAAACCGTAAAATTTTACAAAAGAAATTTGTGATCACTAACATGTTAGCGGTATCTAGGTATGGAACCCTACAAAGCATACTTACCAAGCTATGCCATATCACATTATTTTTCCAGGTCAAACGGACCTTTCTCTGGTGAAGGATCATGCAGATATTCAGTCCTATCTCCTAAAGTCAGGTACACCAGGGAAATAGTGTTTCATTTCCAAGATTTAGTTGGTAAGTTCAATTTTAATCTCTTGCACTCGCTTAATTATTCGTATCTTTGGGGTAGAGATGTCACGAATATTCGGCAACTATTCGGTATTCGGCCTATTCGGCCACATTTTTTGCTATTTGGTATTCGGCCGAATAGTACGTATTATTCGGCCAAATTATGTAAAAAAGACACGTTATATTACTCAAAATTATGTATTTTTTTCCAAATTACAACACTTTACCTACAAGTTTCTTGTGCGTTCTTCTTGTAGAGGTATCTTTCCGAACGCACGGTAGACTCAGTACTGTTTATCTTCATTGACGTGCAAAAGTGTCAGATTATGACCTATTTGAATAAATCTGTTTGAGTTTGAGTTTTAGTTTGACATAATTATTATAGTGTCATTCGGAGGTGCAGCCGGTCTGTTCCTAGGAGCGAGTTTCATCAGCTTTGTAGAGATGTTCTTCTTCATCATAGAGAGGATTCTAAAGGCCGTCTCCACTAAGGACCACAATGTTTCGGCTGGCGTCCTTCAGGTTAGTTGTTACTGGAACTAGATGGCGCCAGGGTAGCGTTTTGGATTAGGGAGGTTATAGGTTTAAATTAAGGACTATCTTAGTAGCGTCGTGGGTGCAAGGCTCGAGTGTCGATCATGAATATCCGGATAAAAAGTACTTTTTATGTTAATTCAGGGTCTAAACTATCTATATACCGAATTTCAGCCCAATCGGTACAGTAGTTTTGGCGTGAAAGAGTTACAAACATCCATCCATCCTTTCGCATTTGTAATATTAGTAGGATGAGTATAAGGACAATAATCCCTTTTTGTATGATTTGAGGACAATAACAATAATATAATGTTATAATATTGTAGTCATAGAAGCTTTTTATAAGACCATATACACACGCTCATCGTTTGCATCTAAAGATCATTTGAAATGGTTACGTCAGGATAGCGTACCCCCATTTGAATGAATTTTTTTTTTTTGTGATAGTTACAAGACGAGCAAATCAGGTGCCTGATGGTAAGCATCATGATTGCCCATATCAGGCACAGTGCAACCCAGTGTTTTAAAATTCAAAATTCTGCGCAGCACTGCACTGCGCCTGTCACCCTGAGATATGAGTTGTTGAATCTCATCATGCCCAGTAATTTCGCATAAATGAATATCTACTCATTAAATTTTAACAGAATAATTTAATTTCCAGCACCAGAAAAATACTACGAGCTTCGAAGAACAAAGGATCAAGGAGTTGACTTCTATTTTGGAGCAGAATAACTTTGCTAGAAATAATTATTACTTATAATCATGGCCATTTGTTGAGTAAGCGCTGGGAGAACGTACCCTATCTCCCATTTTCTTTATATCAATGACTAGCGACCCGCCCCGGCTTCGCACGGGTAGCAGAAGTAGGTATAGTGGACGTTTAACAGAAGTAAATTCGTGTTTAATGGTTTAAGCAAATGGTTTACGCAGCGCACGCAATTTAATGACTATTTCTGTTACAATGACCAAACCTTAACACATGTTATAATTTATCGTGGGCTATTTTGAAGATGTTGATAAGTACTACAAACCCCTAGTACTTTATTCTACCACCAATACTTTTCACACCGCATGAAAAATAATCACGGCTTCGATTATTGTGACTAAACCAGAAAAGATGGATATAATCTATGTATACTGTTTTGTAGGTATTGATAAGTACTACAAACACTTAGTACATGACTTTACTCTACCACCAATAGTTTTCACACCGCATGAATAATATTCACTGTTTCGATTATTGTGACTAAACCAAAATAGATGGATATAATCTGTGTATACTGTTTTGTAGGTATTAATAAGTACTACAAACCCCTAGTACATTACTTTACTCTACAACCAATAGTTTTCACACCGCATGAAAAATAATCCCTTTTTTGATTATTGTGACTAAACCAAAAAAGATGGATATAATCTATGTATACTGTTTTGTAGGTATTGATAAGTACTACAAACCCCTAGTACATTACTTTACTCTACCACCAATAGTTTTCACACCGCATGAAAAATAATCACTTTTTCGATTATTGTGACTAAACCAAAAAAGATGGATATAATCTATGTATACTGTTTTGTAGGTATTGATAAGTACTAGAAACCCCTAGTACATTACTTTACTTTACCAACAATAGTTTTCACACCGCATGAAAAATAATCACTTTTTCGATTATTGTGACTAAACCAAAAAAGATGGATATAATCTATGTATACTGTTTTGTAGGTATTGATAAGTACTACAAACCCCTAGTACATTACTTTACTCTACCACCAATAGTTTTCACACCGCATGCATATAATGTCTGTTTCGATTATTGTGACTAAACCAAAATAGATGGATAAAATTTCCGTGGACTATTTTGTAGATATTGATAAGTACTACAAACCCCTAGTACATTATATTATTCTACCATCAATGCATTTCACAGCGCACGCAAATTTATGAATATGGTAATTATATTATGTAACACCTTGGTTCACAATATTGCAGTTTTCTTACGGATCCCTATTTTTTTTCAAAATCTCATATAGCCTATGGCACTCACACTGAATTAAGCTATCCATAAGTGAAAGAATTTTTAAAATCGGTCCAGTAGTTACGGAGCCTATTCGTTACAAACAAAAAAACAAAGTTTCTCTCTTTATAATATTAGTATAGATTATTATATAGAATAATACTTTATTGCATACCAGAATAAAATAAAAAGCAATGTTACAGAACAATTATTATTTACAGGTAATACGGTAAACAACCGGCGGTCTTATCGCGTTAAGCAATTTCTTACAGACAACCTGGGGATACACGCACAAGAAACTTGTAGGGCTTAATTTTTTCAACTGATTGTTTTACAATATTTGGTTTGGTTACACTCGTTTGTTTAGGAGGTGCCGCGTGGTGGCTATGCGGAAGTTCCCAAGCATCTTTGTCCTCTATGTACTGATTTACATTATAATAAGCATTCTTTAGTAAAGTAGACTTTATATAGGTTTTGAATTTACCCTCTGAGAGCCCCGTTATCTCTTTTAGGATTTTATTATAGAAACGTACACTATTTCCTAAGAATGATTTTTTATTTGTTTTAAATAATCTAAAGCTAGGTATAGCTATTTTGTCTTTATTCCTAGTATTAAAATTATGGAGGTCACTATTTAATTTGAATTTATGTAAATTTTTACGCACATACATGATGTTCTCATAGATGTATAAGGATGGTAAGGTTAGTATGTTTATTTCTTTAAATAATTCTCTAAGATAAAAGAAAAAGATAAAAGATAGTTTCTATATCTGCAGCTGACCCCCACAACAAAATCCCATATGACATTAAGCTGTGGAAATATGCAAAGTAGACTAATCTCGCCGTGGCTATGTCTGTTAGTTGCCTAATTTTGTAAACCGCGTAAGCTGCAGAGCTTAGTTTCCCTGAGAGCTCGGTGATATGAGTGCTCCATTGCAGTTTAGAGTCTATATGTATGCCAAGGAACAAAGTTGCATTGTCGATATTGAGTCTTTCACCGTCAAGAACTATGTTTGGTTCTATACTTCTGACGTTAGGCAAAGAAAATTTCAAACATTTAGTCTTTTTCGCATTCAATAACAGATTGTTTGCTGTGAACCATCTGGATATACTTGCTAAAGTATTATTAACATGTGAGGTATCCTTCCTATCAACTTTAAAAATCAATGACGTATCATCGGCAAATAGAACTATATCTGCTAGACCTTGGACCATATAAGGCAAATCGTTAATATATGCCAAAAACAGGAAAGGACCCAAAATTGATCCCTGTGGGACCCCCATTTTGACAGGAGAACTAGCAGATGTGATACCATTGACGCTTACCTTCTGCTACTATACAATAGATATTTATATAATTTATATAATTAATACCGATTAAATACTTATTACATAGGTATATATTCAAAATAATATTATAAAATATAATATACATAATAAATAATATGATATATGTAATATATACAAATACATACATGTACAAACAAGTAAGATTATTTATTGACAAGATACGGAGATATTTAGCGAATTTACTCAGCATACGGAAAGGAAGTTGACACGCAATTTAAAAGATGCCAGAGACGCAGATGCAGAGATGCTTAGGTATGATATAAGGACCGTGGGTTATTTTTTTCTGGTCTGGAGTTTAATTTTCTCTCTTCTCTCGAAAATTCTCTACACTCTCAAGACCTCAAATGCTATTATAACCCTATTCGTTCCCCTATTTACGTGGATAAGATCGATTGCAAGCCTGACCTAATTATATTTATCACGGAATATTCCACTGTGTGAAAGGAACAGTGAATGTAGGGCGAAGTTGTTAAGGGAAAGGACTTTACAATAAATAGATGGAGTTTATGTGTGATGTTTTGAGTTTTATTTCATACAAATTCTTGTGTAAAACAGTTGAATTTAGATCACTAATTGTGTACAAAAAAATGAGTTTTATAACCAACTAGCGACCCGCCCCGGCTTCGCACGGGTAGCAGAAGTAGGTATAGTGGACGTTTATCAGGAGTAAATTCGTGATACATTGTATTTTATTAGATGTAACCCCAATGGTTTACGCAGCGCACGCAAATTAATGACTATTTCTGTTACAATGACCAAACCTTAACACATGTTATAATTTATCGTGGGCTATTTTGAAGATATTGATGAGTACTACAAACCCCTAGTACATTACTTTATTCTACCACCAATACTTTTCACACCACATGAAAAATAATCACTGCTTCGATTATTGTGACTAAACCAAAAAAGATGGATATAATCTATGTATACTGTTTTGTAGGTATTGATAAGTACTACAAACCCTAGTAGGTACATTACTTTACTCTACCACCAATAGTTTTCACACCGCATGAAAAATAATCACTTTTTCGATTATTGTGACTAAACCAAAAAAGATGGATATAATCTATGTATACTGTTTTGTAGGTATTGATAAGTACTACAAACCCCTAGTACATTACTTTACTCTACCACCAATAGTTTTCACACCGCATGAAAAATAATCACTTTTTCGATTATTGTGACTAAACCAAAAAAGATGGATATAATCTATGTATACTGTTTTGTAGGTATTGATAAGTACTACAAACCCCTAGTACATTACTTTACTCTACCACCAATAGTTTTCACACCGCATGAAAAATAATCACTTTTTCGATTATTGTGACTAAACCAAAAAAGATGGATATAATCTATGTATACTGTTTTGTAGGTATTGATAATTAATACAATCCCCTAGTACATTACTTTAATCTACCACCGATAGTTTTCACACCGCATGAAAAATAATCACTGCTTCGATTATTGTGACTAAACCAAAAAAGATGGATATAATCTATGTATACTGTTTTTTAGGTATTAATAAGTACTACAAACCCCTAGTACATTATTTTACTCTACCACCAATAGTTTTCACACCGCATGAAAAATAATCACTGCTTCAATTATTGTGACTAAACCAAAATAGATGGATATAATCTATGTATACTGTTTTGTAGGTATTGATAAGTACTACAAACCCCTAGTACATTACTTTACTCTACCACCAATAGTTTTCACACCGCATGAAAAATAATCACTTTTTCGATTATTGTGACTAAACCAAAAAAGATGGATAGAATCTATGTATACTGTTTTGTAGGTATTGATAAGTACTACAAACCCCAAGTACATTACTTTACTCTACCACCAATAGTTTTCACACCGCATGAAAAATAATCACTTTTTCGATTATTGTGACTAAACCAAAAAAGATGGATATAATCTATGTATACTGCTTTGTAGGTATTGATAAGTACTACAAACCCTTAGTACATTACTTTACTCTACCACCAATAGTTTTCACACCGCATGAAAAATAATCACTTTTTCGATTATTGTGACTAAACCAAAAAAGATGGATATAATCTATGTATACTGTTTTGTAGGTATTGATAATTAATACAATCCCCTAGTACATTACTTTAATCTACCACCGATAGTTTTCACACCGCATGAAAAATAATCACTGCTTCGATTATTGTGACTAAACCAAAAAAGATGGATATAATCTATGTATACTGTTTTTTAGGTATTAATAAGTACTACAAACCCCTAGTACATTATTTTACTCTACCACCAATAGTTTTCACACCGCATGAAAAATAATCACTGCTTCAATTATTGTGACTAAACCAAAATAGATGGATATAATCTATGTATACTGTTTTGTAGGTATTGATAAGTACCACAAACCCCTAGTACATTACTTTACTCTACCACCAATAGTTTTCACACCGCATGAAAAATAATCACTTTTTCGATTATTGTGACTAAACCAAAAAAGATGGATAGAATCTATGTATACTGTTTTGTAGGTATTGATAAGTACTACAAACCCCGAGTACATTACTTTACTCTACCACCAATAGTTTTCACACCGCATGAAAAATAATCATTTTTTCGATTATTGTGACTAAACCAAAAAAGATGGATATAATCTATGTATACTGTTTTGTAGGTATTGATAAGTACTACAAACCCCTAGTACATTACTTTACTCTACCACCAATAGTTTTCACACCGCATGAAAAATAATCACTTTTTCGATTATTGTGACTAAACCAAAAAAGATGGATATAATCTATGTATACTGTTTTGTAGGTATTAATAAGTACTACAAACCCCTAGTACATTACTTTACTCTACCACCAATAGTTTTCACACCGCATGAAAATAATCACTTTTTCGATTATTGTGACTAAACCAAAAAAGATGGATATAATCTATGTATACTGTTTTGTAGGTATTGATAAGTACTACAAACCCCTAGTACATTATATTATTCTACCATCAATGCATTTCACAGCGCACGCAAATTTATGAATATGGTAATTATATTATGTAACACCTTGGTTCACAATATTGCAGTTTTCTTACGGATCCCCATTTTTTTTCAAAATCTCATATAGCCTATGGCACTCACACTGAATTAAGCTATCCATAAGTGAAAGAATTTTTAAAATCGGTCCAGTAGTTTCGGAGCCTATTCGTTACAAACAAAAAAACAAAAAAACAAAGTTTCTCTCTTTATAATATTAGTATAGATGACGTTGAATTGCTTTCTTCCTATTTGTAACCCATTATTTTACACTCAGGAAAGTAGTTTTTTTTTTAATAATTGTGCTCAACATTTTAAACCACTTTCAATATTTATTTTTTTAATAGGCAGAGTAGGTACCTTTATTGAAAAAAGACAACAATAGCTACTTACTTACTATCTACTCTAACTAAATACAATATGCCATAGAACACTTCCCGGCCACAGGCCGACATGTCCGAGATGTGTATGACAATCCAAGTGCTCTAAACCACTTTCAGATGGCAGCGTACCCAAGATACTGGCAATGCCACGTTGAATAGCAATGCTTAAATGTTGGGCCAGAAAAATGTCATTAAAGAGACATTATATTGGACAATCTTTCTTCTTCTTTTATGTACCCACACGAATGTATTGCCAGTGTCAAGTTATATAAATTTTCAAGTCAATATGGTCAATTAGTCAATTCAGATTCAGGGCAAGCCCAGTAAAATCACAGCTCTAGTAAAGTAGTGGTCTTTACAAGAAGCTGCCGGAATTTTGGCGGGAACACGAAAAATCACATTTCAACTCTCGCATCACATGCCAAGAGACTTGTGTATCTTCGAAAACACTCAACACGTAATATTCCACCATTATTACACGTTAAACACTCGAAAATGCACCAATAATTGATAAAGATACGGGAGCCAAACTGTATACTTCGGTCTCCCGCCAAAACTCCTGGACAATATTTAATGAGGACTGATCACCAGTAACACATTCACTGCCATCTATTATCGCATTGTGCCGGCAGCTCGCATATGCCGTCGACTCACATGTGCGTCAAAATAATGTTTCCACAGCGTTGGCGGCGTTTTACATTACTACAATAATAATACTAGTTCTGTCCCACAATTTCATCCCAGTAACTTATTTCTCAGTCCATCCAACTCGACCGCGGCCGAGAACAACCATCAACACATCATCAGTTGGTTCTATAACGGGAGCCACGCGCGGGTGGAAGCGACGGGTTCCCGCCTCGTTGGGGGATGTTGGAGTACCTGAATATAAGATATTTGTGATGTTATAATATAATTGTTGATATAGTGTAACAAAATAACGTGTAGCGCCATCTATGCTCATACTGAGTAAGTAATGTTTATGTTTCATATGTGTGAAGTTTGCACACTCTGCACCGAGATTCTGCTGTTTCATTAGAGGTTATGGGCCCAGCACGCTTGCACTGCGCTGCTGCATTAGCTGTGCTCCGCGGTTTCAACCACGTTACATTCCCGTGGGAATATCAGGATATAAAGTATCGTATTTTGTGTTATTCCAGAGTCTTAAACTATAATATATGTACATTACTACATACCGTATTTCAGGCCAAACCTTACATTAGTTTTAGCGTGAAAGAGTAACAGACATCCACCCATCCATCCATCTATCCTCACAAACTTGCAAATTTTCGCATTGGATTGGAACGAAGACTACGCGTGTGAAACCGCGGGGCACAGTTAGATTTAAATGCGGAAGTTTGTCGGTGTGTGTGTATGTTTGTTACCACTTCACTTCAAAACTACAGAACCGATTCGGATCTATTTGAATTTTAAATAACTTAGTTAAGTATACCCTAAATTAACGCAAAATAATAATATTACGCTAACAGAGATGTTCTTAGGACAATGGCAAGGGGGCAATTAAATAAGTTCATTATTCACTCACCGCCGCCCCCGCGGCGCTGCGATCGCTAGCTGTGCGAGCGAGAGGCACTGCGCCGCCTCAAGAGTGAGCAGGACGATAAAATGATGTGCAGCACCGCCAACGAAGTGTATATCGCCGTCGCGTACCGATCTAGCCAGTTCTGTATCGTTGGTTTACACACCTGAAATTCAGAATGTTTTGTTACGTGATCAGAGCTAATGTTCACTGAAGTCGAATTATTAATACGGCATTTTGTTCGTTAGCGCAAATTCCTTTTACGTCGGACATCAAAACAGCAAATCTTAGAGCAACAAGCTATTAAATAAAAGCTTGAGCGTTTTAGGGAAATTCTCAATTGTTGCAATATTTTGGTTAAGTACGCTATTGAATTAGTCAAAATATTATCCCTTAGATAGGTTTAAATAAATACGGAAGTTTGTATGACTGTTTGGTCTACGTGTTTGTAAGATTTGTCTGTCTGTCTATGTAATCTGTCGGTCGGTCTTTCTGTCTGCTGTTTGTTTAGAGTTAGGAACTGTGCCCGGTAAATGGCAATAGGCTCGCCCTATATTGCATGGGTCTAATAACATACCTAACTGGCAAAGTCTAGGTGTACACAGAATGGGTCTGGGCCTTCTTACATCTCTGCCTACACCTTCAGGAAAAAAACGTGATGTTATATGTTTGTATATTGGCTTTTTTGAAAAACTCTAGTTTAATGTAGTTAAGTAACTAATATTCTGGTATAATATAGGTTAAGGAGGCGGCGAATCATACTTGTCTAGTAGGCAGCAGAAGGTTAGCGTCAATGGTATCACATCTGCTAGTTCTCCTGTCAAGATGGGAGTCCCAGAGGGATCAATTTTGGGTCCTTTCCTGTTTTTGGCATATATTAACGATTTGCCTTACATGGTCCACGGTCTAGCAGATATAGTTCTATTTGCCGATGATACGTCATTGATTTTTAAAGTTGATAGGAAGGATACTTCACTAGTACATGTTAATAATACTTTAGCAAGTATATCCAGATGGTTCACAGCAAACAATCTGTTATTGAATGCGAAAAAGACTAAATGTTTGAAATTTTCGTTGCCTAACGTCAGAAGTATAGAACCAATCATAGTTCTTGACGGTGAAAGACTCAATATTGACAATGCAACTTTGTTCCTTGGCATAAATATAGACTCTAAACTGCAATGGAGCACTCATATCACCGAGCTCTCAGGGAAACTAAGCTCTACAGCTTACGCGGTTTATAAAATTAGGCAACTAACAGATATAGCCACGGCGAGATTAGTGTACTTTGCATATTTCCATAGCTTGATGTCTTATGGGATTCTGTTGTGGGGGTCAGCCGCAGATATAGAAACTATCTTTATACTACAAAAACGTGCGATTCGTGCCATCTATGAGATGCGTCCACGCGAATCCCTGAGGGAATTATTTAAAGATATAAACATACTGACCCTACCATCCTTATACATTTATGAGAACATCATGTATGTGCGTAAAAATTTACATAAATTCAAATTAAATAGTGACCTTCATAATTTTAATACTAGAAATAAATACAAAATAGCTGCACCTAGCTTTAGATTATCTAAAACAAATAAAAAGACATTCTTAGGAAATAGTGTACGTTTCTATAATAAAATCCCAAAAGAGATAACTGGGCTCTCAGAGGGTAAATTCAAAACCTATATAAAATCTACTTTACTAAAGAAGGCTTATTATAAAGTCAACCAGTACATAGAGGACAAAGATGCCTGGAAACTTCTGCATAGCCGCCTCGCGGCACCTTTAAAGAAAACGAATGTAACCAAACCAAATATTGTAAAACTATCTGTTGAAAAAATTAAGCCCTACAAGTTTCTTGTGCGTTCTTCTTGTAGAGGTATCTTTCCGAACGCACGGTAGACTCAGTACTGTTTATCTTTATTGACGTGCAAAAGTGTCAGATTATGACCTATTTGAATAAATCTGTTTGAGTTTGAGTTTTTTGAGTTTGAGCGACCGGAGAATTCCCCATACAAACGTAATAGTTGAATCATTTGAAATCAGAGCATATTTAAAATATTTAATGATGTAATTCGGAATGAGACACTATATAGTTCTCTAGGTTCCTAATTATTATTATATTTTAGACTAAAATACTTACAATTTGAAGTTACATTTCAAAATACCTATATTTTGGATATTTATCATATTTTAGTCCAAAGTACTTCTATTTTGGATTGAAATATATTTAGAAACCTAGATAAGTAGTGTGTCATTCCGAATAACATCATTAAATGTTAGAAATATGCTCTGCTTTCAAATGATTCAACAATTACGTTTGCCTTTTTTCCTTAAGCGCGTCAAACAGCACGACTAGTAAATCCATATAAAATGCCTTACCCTTCGAAAAACATCCGCCACTGTACAGTTATCAGGGTAGAAGTTTGTACCACAACATGACCATGGTGGTTGCGACACTTCTGGGTATCTTGTGCTGAAAATATAACATTCTTCAGTTTGACAATAATGGTAGCATCTGCAGATCAGTGAGAACATATCCTTCTTCGAATCCGAATCCCTGATTTCATCATGACATGTAGTATTCTACCGCGGTTTGGAACGCTCGTGTTGGTCCTGCTTCGATAGGGTACTTTAGGGGCCTGAAAACTCCGACGCTACGGTTGGTCACAACTGACTTGACTAAAAGACGTTCGATTAGTTGATCAAAAATGTTCTGATAATTTATAGAGCAGGTTCTACCACTGCTTGACGCAATTTTCGCCAAACGCGATGAAAAAATTAGGTCCAATTTCACCGATACGATCCGAAAACGCGTTCAACTGATCTTAGTTCATGGTGAACTAGTTCAAATATTGAATTTAATCTGGGCTTAAGAAACAATCATTTCACCAGTACATTTAGTTATTGACCAAGCCCCGTTTAGACGTAAATAATGTGCTTGACTCACAAAATCTTAAAAATTACTAGTTGCTATAAACTTTGTAAGGCTAAGGCTGGACGTTGATGGGTGAGTGTGTCAGTAAATCAGTGCGTCAAAACTTTATTTAACTTACGAATTGAAGTCGCAGCAGTTAAATGCTAGGCGAGTGTAATGAGCCCACTGTCCATCCCCTTCTTGGATGCCCTTCTGAAACAGAAATAAAAAACAATGTCTCAAAGTCAGCATATTATTCTTAAAATCCTGCTTCGTTCATACCTCAACTAAATTTGATGAGAAGTAGTAGACCAGAGCGCACTCTAACATCAGCATAAGTAGCACTAGAGTTGCATACTGAAAAAAAAAAGTAACATAATAAAATATCACGTCGTTTTCCCGAAGGGGTAGAAAAAATATACAGCAGGTGTATAGCCCAAGTATTTAATAATAATAATAATCCATTTATTTCGGTTGTTCGTTTGTTAATGAAAAGCTTGTTCCTTTTCTGATCCCTGTCTATATGATGGTACAGGCGACTTGGGTACGCCGCTATCTTAGTGGTTTAGAGCACTTGGACTTTTCTATAGGCTGGCATGTCAGCCTGTGGATTATAGAAGTGTTATACTACTTTCTATTCTACTAATATTATGAATGCGAAATTTTGTGAGGATGGATGGATGGATGGATGATTGTTACCCTTGCACGACAAAACTTCTGAACCGATTGCCTTGAAATTTGATATGTAGATAGTTTAAACCCTGGAATAACACATAGGGTACTTTTGTACCCCGATATTCCCATGGGAACGAAGACCACGCGGGTGAAACCGCGGGGTGCAGCTAGTACTAGAAAATAGGTAGAATACTGTAATTGAGACCTTTACAATAAAAATTTCAATATTATATATTAAACAAGCTGTTACCTGCGACTTCATCCGCGTTAGCGTTCATTAGCTGGGTTTAAAAATTTTTATTCGAAATCCATCCTTAAATCCTAAAATCTTCTTGTAGAGGTATCTTTCCGAACGCACGGTAGACTCAGTACTGTATCTTCATTGACGTACAAAAGTGTCAGATTATGACCTATTTGAATAAATCTGTTTGAGTTTGAGTTTGAGTTTTGAAAAATAACTTTAATTATTTCATACAACATCAGCTATCTGCTAGTAAGTCTCTCTGAAATCGGTTCAGAGGTTTCGGCTGTAGTATTTTTTTCCTTTTATAATATCAGTAAAAGGCACTTGTGCTTGCCCTTGAAAAAAAAAAACGGTAGATCGTGAAGTAGTAAAAATATACCATAAAGAGCAAGAAATGCGAGCGGCTCACCGCTCCATAGAACCCCATGAAAGCTATAATAAAGATGAAGGTCGCCAGCACCACGCAGCCAACTCCTGACTGGATGGAGAGGCTCTCGGGAGGAAGTAGGGCCTGGAGACAAACATATAGATTCCACTAAAATAATGAATGTGCAAGGATGATATTATAAATTGTTAACTCGATCACGCACAAACTACTTAACCGTATAAGCTGGTTAGTGTGAAATTTATTACACACCAAGCATTTTCGTCCATTTTTAATTTTGACTAAACAAATATATTCTATAGAGATGTATTCTATTGAAATACGAAAATAAAAAATGGTTCAAATAAATATTTTGTATGAAAACTAAAGACGTGTAGCCTGATTGGCTACGTCCAATCTTTTGATAAGTGTATTACTCACGTGTTTTATTAACAACGAAACATCTCAGCCTTTTATGGTCTTTGTACATCAAAAACAAAAGCTACTGAGACGCAGGGTCCCGGAAAGTAATAGGAAGTGGTCAATTCTAAGAATTAACAATACGCGCGACGCCTGTGAGACTCCATCTCCCTGGTTAAAGGTAATTAAAAAATCCCTTCTCTCATTCCTGCTCCATCATTAAACCCTTATTATCTATCTGTAACATACTCATCGAACGATTCCAATGAGATAACATAGCATGTAAACTTAAATAATTTTATTTATTACCACTTAAAGTTTATCACTGATAAAATATGTACATTTCTCACGTTATCATCATCATCATCTCACCCGTTGGTAATCCACTACTGAACATAGGCCTCCCTATGAAGGAGGGTTTTGCCAATACTCAACACGCTTGGCAGGCGGGTTGTCAAGCTCATTTCGATGGTTTTTTGCAGAGGACGCTGCTGCCCATCCTCTGAATCTGTTAACCCTTAGCCTGCTCTTACAGCAACCATGGGTAGAGAGGTTGGAGCACTATTCTAAAGCCGGTAACTCTACGGCCGACGTTCTCACGTTATATACAATTATAAAACCTGTAAATGCGGGAACACATTCACACTGCCATGATTACCTATAGTCATAATTTAATATTGTACTGTGTATCCCCCGTTGGGAGTTCTAATAATTGAATTCCGGAAGTGATTTTATCTGTGACCTGTTTTTGCCCCTCGATATTCCTTAATCCGCTCCTGGGTTTTCTACCAATAACAAACTATTAAGATAGTAAATATAAGACACTTTTCTATAATACCAAATACAATAATCCCTAATAGTTTCAATAAACGGTCAATCAATAAGTGGTTCTACACACGACAGCTCAATTACCCGTTAGATTACCCATAATTACTATTATCTAGGTCATGTGACAATGCATGACCTGTGTAACTAGGTCATTGGCTTATAGCGTTCCTATTCTGTTATTTTTAAAGCAGGAGTTTAGGTAACATTTCACATTCGGGCCTAGAACCACTCAGTATGCGCAGAGAAATCGGGTCTCTTAGTGTTTTCACGTTGAACGCATGGGGGAGGATCGGGCAGTAAAGAGACCGTACTTGGGACGCGTAACCGGGAAAAGGCCGGTCGGGCGTCCTAAGTACCGTTGGAAGGCTGAGGTGGAAAAAAACCTAAAGCCGCTTCAAGCAGAATCGTGGATAGCTATAGCTCAGGACATAAAAGTGGCGTCTTCTTGTTTCGGACGCCAAGACTCACTTTGGGTCGCTGCGCTAGTATAATTAGTGTTTTCACCGCATTTACAACGGGGAGTATTCTGATGAACTTTACAACCTGATACCGGCGTCACGGTTCTATCACCGTACTAGCCGCCATCGCCTGAAAGCTCATCCGCACATAATCGATACGTAGACGTCGCACACGGCGCGATTTTCCCGTTCTTTCCTGCCGCATACGTGCAAACTATGGAATGATCTCCTGCTGTGGTCTTCCCGTTGAGATACAACATGGGGCTCTTCACAAGGAGAGTGAATAGAGTTGGTCGGGTCGGCAACATACTGGCAAAGCCGCTGGTGTTAAAGATCCATAGGCGGCGGTAAACGCGAGCCATCAGGCACACCGTCTGTTTCTTTGCCATCTATTTATTTCCAGACTTCAGACTGTCATAATAGATATAATTCCTAATGGAAAAATCCTAGTGTAACTATAGTGGTAGGCGTATTTTGCAGGGGGCTGCCTGGGGAAGTACCACACCTTTGCCAGTTATTCATCAGCCAAGCAGTAATGTGCAAACATTACTGTGTGTGTTGTGTTCCGGTCTGAAGGGTAATGTTACCAGCGAAATTACTGGGCATGACGAGTTTCAACAACTAACATCTCAGGGTGACAGGCGCAGTGCAATGCCGCGCAGAATTTTAAAACTCTGGGTGGCACTGCGTCTGATATGGGCAATCATGATGCTTACCATCAGGCACCTGATTTGCTCGTCTTGTCACTCACTACCATGAAAAAAAAACCTTTGCCTACCTGGGGATAGAACCCGGAACCTCATGATTGGCAGTCGAGTTTGCGCGCACTAAGCCATTGAGGCTGTTTATCCGAAACACGACTAATAATGAATTCAATAGAGTGATACACTGCATTGATAGATCGAAGATTGTACGTCAGTGCATGTTACCGGGTGGTACCTCGCGACCTAGATTATGTAGGCCATAAGATATATCCATCGATACATTACTATAATATTACCACTATAGCAATATTTTGTATATTTTAGACTAAGCGGTCTATTCGCTTGAAGTACAATATGAAAGTAGGAAGTGTAGTGGTAGGCCTCTTGCAGGGAGGCGCCAGGGGAAGTACCACACCTTTGCTAGTTATACATCCGTCAAGCAGTAATGTGCAAACATTACTGTGTTCCGGTCTGAAGGGCAATGCTACCAGCGAAATTACTGGGCATGATGAGTTTCAACAACTAATACCTCAGCGTGACAGTCGCAGTGCAGTGCCGCGCACAATTTAGAATTTTAAAACACTGTGTGGTACTATGTCTGATATGGGCAATCATGATGCTTACCATCAGGCACAAAATGGAAGAAAAATATCACTAACGAGCGAGATTTGAACCCGCACCTTCCGCACCAATCCGCGTGGTGGCACTCTGCCAATTGAGCTACCGTGGAGGTACTATAGTCATCGCCTAGAACACTCGAAAATGCACCGATAATTGATAAAGATACGGGAGCCAAACTGTATTCTTCGGTCTCCCGTCAAAACTCCTCTGAGTTTTATTTATCTGAGGCGGCGGGAGGTGAGTGTCGCTTCTTTACGAAGTAATAGAACAGAATACTAAAGTACTAAATGAACAGAAGAGACACTCCACCAAATCATTTAAATAAATAGCGACTAGCTTTGACGTAATAAAGTGCAATTCAGTTCGCACTGGGCTTAACTTATTGTCGTTATTTTAATCTACTGCTACCTATCTTTTTATCCTGTATCTCTCTGTCTAGCTTATTGAAATTTTTCCGTCAAGACGGCACCCCAGCTACTTGTAGCTTCATATCTTTATTGCGGAGTGTCCCAGGCCTGGTTATAGCAGTTAGTATTCTTTGCCTTAGGAGAGTCACAGAAGTGAGAGTAGCCATCACTAGAGCCAATCGTCCATTCAATTATTATTATTAAATTAATTTATTCAGTTAATTTTTTTTACAGACCATATTTTGTTAGTATCATGTTTCTTACATCTAGTGTTTAGTATACATCAAAATTTTATTTATAATATTTTGTAAATCATAATTCATTATGGCGATATATACTAATAAAAATAAATAATTAAAATTGTGATGTCAACAGTTGAAATAAAATTAAAATCTGCGATAAAATAAAATTAAAATTGTAATGAAATTGAAAAATATTAGATTAGATTAGATACTAAAATTAGATTAGATTAGATACTAAGATTAGATTGGATACTAAAATTAGATTAGATTAGATACTAAAATTAGATACTAAGGTACCATTAATCCGAGTATGTATTTTATCTTTGTCCTAAATCAACCTTTTTCATAACAACAAAGGCATTTGAACACATATCGTGATAGTTCACTGTTCACGCCATTCACAGGGGTTTAAATAATTAACCAGAATCGGTGATCACGACCGTGCTGTCCCAATTTATGCCTAAATTGTCTGAATTAGTTTGTAATCGGACAGAAGGGTAAACACGCCCTTAATTTACTCTATATTTCAACTAAAATGTAAACAAAACTATCACACTATTAAATAAACGTGAAATATTATATTGGAGGATTAAGGACTAGTGTAAACAAAACGGCTTTGCCCGCTCGTAATTACGAAACATGGAGGAAACAGAGGAATACAAAACATCGATTTAGTAAACTTTCTATAGGATTCTGTCAAATTGCTAAGAGGTCCTCTTTCCTGTTAATGGTTATAGAGAACAAGCTAAGCTATTTAAAGAAAACAAACGTCAATCAAAAATCTATGACATTTTTTCGAAGGAATCTCTATGTCTTTTCCGTTCACTGCAAAAAAGACATTTTTTTTATGATAGTGATTGTGATTGTGATGATTTTTTTTATGATTTTTTTTATGAGTATGACATGACGAGCAAATCAGGTGCCTGATGGTAAGCATCATGATTGCCCATATCAGACACAGTGGACCCAGTGTTTTAAAATTCTAAATTCTGCGCGGCACTGAACTGCGCCTTATATCTACCCTGAGACATGAGTTGTTGAATCTCGTCCTGCCCAGTATTTCGCTGGTAATATTGCCCTTCAGACCGGAACCGCTCCGCCAAGCAGTAATGTTTGCACATTACTGCTTGGCGGATGAATAACTGGCAAGTAGTTACTATAGTACAGGCTTCTAGCCTTGTTTGGGACCAGATGACCGTGTGTGGAAGTTGTCCCTTACTATTATTATTATTATGATGGTCCTTTTACGTTTCTATTCCAGTGGGGCTTGAAAGCATAAAACTTACAGTTAAACGATTCCCTCCCAAGGCTTGAATGCTGGTAGTAAGAGTACTCGATGATGATATTGTCCATAAACTGAATACTATGACCGCCGTGCAGAATACCTGAAACACATATTGATATAAAGTAAAGGGGAGATAGAGTACGTTCTCTCAGCGCTTACTCAACAACTGGCACGTGCAATAATGGCAATAATATTCAGAGCAAGCCGACTTCTATAGGATAGGTTTAGTTAGGTTTGTCTTGTGACACTTGTGGTTTTCAACACAGTTATAGTGCAAACCATTGATTTAAAGAAGAGGGGAGATAGAGTACGTTCTCCCAGCGCTTACTCAACAACTGGCACGTGCAATTTGCTCAGTGTGAAGTTTGCACAGTGACATATAATGAACAACAAAGATAGAAATACGTACCTAAGACCGAAGTGCGACCGAGACAACAATATTATTCGCTCGTACGACCTTACTTTACTGACCTTTACCTAATTAGAGCTTGCCATTTTCGAAAAGCCAGAACCCTCATCTCCCCTTTTCTTTATATCAATGGAAACACATATTATTATTATAATAATAATACCTACTAGATAATAAACATAACATACAATCATGCCTTTTTCCCGAAGGGGTAGGCAGAGGTTTACCCAGGACTCGACCTAATAATAGGCACACACACACATTTCGTCTCCATGATATGGGTCTCATGTCTGGAGTATGATTTGTGCTCGGTTGATGACAATACCTCCGTGGAGTTACCGGCTTTAGAAGAGTGCTCCACCCTCTCCACCCGTGGTTGCCGTAAGAGCCGGCTAAGGGTTAACAGATCCAGAGGACGGGCAGCAGCGTCCTCTGCAAAAACCATCGAACTGCGCTCGACAACCCGCCTGCCAAGCATGTCGAGTATTGGCAAAACGCCCCCTTATGCGGGAGGCCTATGTTCAGTAGTGGATTACCAACGGCTGAGATGACGATAATGATGATGACAATAGGCTCACCCCCACTCGGGACTTGAGAGTTGGCAGTGTAACTTAAAAATTATACTTCAAAATTAACGCAATCAAAAGTTGTGGCCAATTTACTGCATATTTCCATACCTTGCGCACGGAACTAATAGATGGCGCTGTATGTTCTTGGTATCTAGGTATGGAACTCTACACTATGCATAGATACGTATGCTTTAACAATTTATTTTATAGGTACTTATGTTTAAACTTTTTGTGGCAATAAACACTTTTTTTTATGAAGCCTTCAACACCTTGAATTACCTATATATAATATATATAATATAATATATAATATATATAATAATTTTATTACAATGTTGAACTCTACAATTCGTGTTGATATCAAGGGCTTTAGTTCAATGTCAGTACTAGATTAGGCACCCAAACGCCTTGCCTGAAGTGTATTACACTTACTATGTTTTAAATTATAGCCTTGTCCCTGGCCTGGCCTGCTGACATTGATAATGTGACAGTGTATTTCGACTGCCTCGGTGGCGTAGAAGGCGCATGCTCGACTGCCAATCAAGAGGTCCCGAGTTAGATCCCCAGGTCAGGCAGTGTCAAATATTGGATTTTTCCATTAGGAATTATCTCAATAACTGCCTGGAGTCTGGAACTGTGCCCGGTAGATGGCAATAGGCTCGCCCCCTATTACATGGGACCAATAACATACTGGCGAAATGTGGGTGTATCTACTATGGCACTGAGTCCTGGGAACACCTCTGCCTACCCCTTCGGGGAAAAAAAAGGCGTGAATGTATGTATTTCGCCTTTCGACGTTAAATATGAATTTATTACAAAGGAGTTGTTGGTTTCAGGGCTACGTCGTTTTTACATAATAATTTTGGCTTTATTTGATAGGCTTATTAATAAGATTTTCGAATGTGCGTAAACATAGTTCATACTGATTTCTCGAATGAAACCGCAGGGCACAGCCAGTATACATATAGGTATATTACAGACGGACATATTTGTCCGCTAAGAATTAAGATTAGGATTACTTTAGGGTTCCGCACCCAAAGGGTGTCGAAGGAACCCTATTACTAAGCCTCTGCCATCCGTCCGTCCGTCTTTTCCAGGGTTCTATCTCATTAACCGTAGTAGCAAATCACTGTAATACTTACAATATATGTATATTGCCGCTATAACTACAACAAACTACAAATCCATTTATTTCTCTATTTTATATTATTTACACAGCAAATGTGAATTTACAATGTGTTAATTCACTTTGGATCATGAGGCAACTTGAATCCAACCATATCTGCCGTCTCTTTAATCGACCTCTCTTCTTTGCCTTTGAATTCTGACAACAAATAATAAATAAAATAAAGTTTATAATTAAAAGTTCTCTTCATGGAACTATTTTAGTTGGAAGGTGAGGAGAGGTGATACCTATAATAAGGTATGTAATAGGTAAATAGTGGGTAGGAACCCTTTATATGCGAGTATCATACGCATTTGACCAGTTTATTATGTTTATTTTACCATAACAATGAGGTTGAAGGTCGTCAGGATGGCGGCCGCGAGTTTCGAAGCAACGCCTGAACTTGAACTGGTTTGCTGAAAATAAAGATTACCTTGTTATTATGCTATTAATTAGCATTATATACGCAAGCACTACTGCTAAGCAAAAGGACCTGATCATGGCCGTATGCAAAGGGAGGGTTTTAACCCCCCACCCCCAAAAATAAAAAAAAGTCGCCTCTTTATTAAAACTTAATTTTTAGTCGCAGCACGCTGCTCGCGCCTTCTTTGTTTACAACCATAAAAAGTTTCCTCGTATTCTCGCAGCGAGCTTCTAGCGCCTTCATTGTTATAACCGTTTTGTTTCCTAAGGCTTGCAGCATGCTTGAGTGAATTGACCTAGGTGAATTGATGGGACGTGTAGTGGTAGGCCTCTTTTGCAGCGTTCCGCCTGGGGAAGTACCACACCTTTGCCAGTTATTATTCATCCGCCAAGTAGTAATGTGCAAACATTACTGTGTTCTGGTCTGAAGGGCAATGTTACCAGCGAAATTACTGGGCATGATGAATTTCAACAACTCATATCTCAGGGTAACAGGCGCAGTGCAGTGCCGCGCAGAATTTTGAATTTTTAAACACTGGGTGACACTGTCTGATATGGGCAATCATGATGCTTACCATCAGACACCTGATTTGCTCGTCTTGTCACTCCCTACCATAAAAAAAAAACTTTTTGTTCCCATTGGTTCACCCAGGTGAACAAACGGAAATAAACCTTTCATTCCGCGTGGTGTGCACTCTACCACTGGAGCTACCGTGGAGGTACTAGGAAAAGAATACTTACTCAAACCTTTTACCTTAAGTGTGAAGCTGGTCTATACTGGTCTATACAGCTCGAGCCCCCCTCCCCTTCCCCCCCTCCTCCCCTCCAATTTATTCCTGGCTTCGGCATTACCTTAAAGTGCTACTGTATTTCTCCATTACAAATTTTCTTAATGACAGCCAGGTTAATTGCATGCTATCAACTGTACCCACAGATGTGTTACCTACTACGGGACTGGGTCTTGGGTACCTCTGCCTGCCCCTTTGAAAAAAAGGCGTGATGGTGTCATTTCTAAAACGCTGCATTGAAAATCCTGTCAGTGCCTGAAATCTATTTGTTAATAGATTTCAGGAAATAAAAAAAAAACAGGACTATACAGGACTGTAAATGCAGGACTGTAGTCCTGCAAAGCTAATTTGAATATGAAATGAGAGTTGAACGGCCGGTTCATTACCCGCATTACACTTATGAATTATTCATTCACTGGACGCGGGTTCCCTTGGGACGTTACAGATGTTTTATACTTATACAGAGTACATACATTACATTATGACAGCCTCGTTGGCACAGATGGTAGTAACTCTGCTTTCTGTGCCGCAGTTCGAACTGCGGCACAGGCCAGGTCAAATATTTTTGTGCATGAACATGTCTGTTTGATCTGTCCCTGTGTGTTATAAGCGTATATAAGTATGTATATCAGTCATCAATGGTTACCATAGTACAGCCTAGTTTGGGACCAGATGACCGTGTGTGGAAGTTGTCCCATATTATATTATTACAATATACAACACGGTCTTATACTCGTGAGCTTTAGCTACTACAGTAATAGTACGTCAGGATAATGGTTACGTGCGCGATTTTTATTTGGATCACTTATAAAACATAACATACATTCACGCCTTTTTCCCGATGTGGTAGGCAGAGGTGTACCCAGGACTCAGTCCCATAGTAGATACACCCACATTTCGCCAGTATATTATTGGTACCATGTAATAGGGGGCGAGTCTATTGCCATCTACCGGGTACAGTTCCAGACTCCAGGCAGTTATTGAGATAATTCCTAATTGGAAAATTTAATATTTAACACTGCCTCACTTATTGGATCACTTATGACGGGATATTTTTCATACGGGATACTTTTTTGGGATTTTTAGTAGTTCACTATGAGAAAACCGAGAGTTTATAAGATAAACTAATATGACAGGGACATAGTTAACGTCACTATTAAAATAGCAGGACATAAATGTATAGAATGGGTTAATTATATTCTTTTTTTTAATGATAATGATTGACAAGACGAGCAAATCAGGTGCCTGATGGTAAGCATCATGATTGCCCATATCAGACACAGTGCCACCCAGTGTATTAAACTCAAAATTATTCGCGCAGTGTACTGCGCCTGTCACCCTGAGATATGAGTTGTTGAATCTCATCATGCCCAGTAATTATGCTGGCAACATTGTCCTTCATACCGGAACACAGTAATGTTTACACATTACTGCTTGACGGATGAATAACTGGGAAAGGTGTGGTACTTCCCCAGGCAGCCCCCTGAAAAAGAGGCCTACCACTAAAAAGAAAAAGAGGCCTACCACTACAAAAAAATTCGGAGGAAACAGGGAATAATTACACATCGATTTGATTTTTTTTTCTTAGGATTGTATCAATTTTCTTGTATCTATGATTCGCTCATGATAATTTGCATAATTTATAATAGAAACGTATGCTTTAAATAATAATATTAGTTACCTTCTCAGCCATAATTAATTCACATAATTTTTCAAGAACAAAAAATCACCAATTACGTTCCCGCGTGAAAGTTCCGCGTAGCGCGTAGCACTTTCGTAGCTCCGTAGCCGCGTAGCTCCGTAGCGTGTCTACGGGGCGAGCGCGTGAGCGGTACTAACTTTTCACTACAGAGAAATCAAATAGGTAGTTGATGATTTCCGTTCTTTTCCGCCGCATACGTGCAAACCGTGGAATGATCTCCTGCTGCGGTCTTCCCGTTGAGCTACAACATGGGGCTCTTCATATGGAGAGTGAATAGTGTTGTATTGGCAATACTGTTTATCCCCCATGATACTATTGCTTGGCACTATTAGTAGTGCTTAGGAATTTGGGATTTTTACTTATAGGAAATATTTCTCTCCCGTGACAGTACCAATGTCCTATAGATGAATTTTTATATACAATTCATTCACTTCCTTTGTCAAAATGCAAACTAAAGTGCCTTGAATGGCTGCTAACTCTTACATATGAAGATTTTGAAATGCTCATCAAATAAAATAGTTACCAACATCTATCGCTCAATCAATCACCGAACACACTCAACACACGTCATCATACACACTCAAACACACCCCCACTCACTTACACACATTCAGACACATAAATAACATATTACTGTTGGAGGAGTTAATGTTGTATCATATTTTATAATATTTTTTGTTAAATGTTTTAGATACTATATTTACTTATATTCTGTTTACTATTTAATCTAGTATGTAACTTATTATAAGAACCTCAAAATTCTTTGTTTTTTGTATTGGAATAGCATTATTTCCGGAGGAGGGCGTTGATGTCTGTAACACAGTTTTTTACTACCGCAGACATGATGATGTCATATGTACTTTTGTGTTTTTGTTTATTGTTCCAAATAAAGATTATTTGTATTTGCATTTGTAATGTAATTACCCGTGGACTTACTACCGGTGATACTACTGAATTTATCACTCTAAATTATAAAATCCTAAATGACTCACTGACTGACATGCAACGCAGAGCCCAAACCACTGATCCTAGAGACTTGAAACTTTGAACGTATGTTCTTTTCGATGTCTGGACGTGTGCTAAGAAAGGATTTTCAAAAATTCACATCCTAAGGGGTCCAAAAAGGGCGTCAAAGTTTTGGTATAAAACTGCCATATTTCATAATTACGAGCGGGCAAAGCCGCTGTTCTTAAACTAGTATACGTATGTATGTACAGTGTAGGGTTCCATACCTAGATGCCAAGAACATACAGCGCCATCTATTAGTTCCGTGCGCAACGCATGCAGTAAAATGGCCATAACTTTTGATTGCGATAACTTAGAAGTATTATTTTTTTTACAGCCACAAGAGATCGCAGATCTGAGTTGTTGACATCAATTTCAACGTGATACCTCCACGCGTTCCCGTTAAAAAGTGTTTTGACAGACGGACAGACAGCCAGATAGACAGACGGACAACAAAGTGATCTTATTAGGGTTCCTATTTTCCTTTTGTGGTACGAAACCCTAAATAAATGTCAGATTTAACATTTCGATAAACAGGGTTTCAGCATATGAGGTACTAGGCGGCCAGAAACTTCAAGAGTTAAAAATGCTTTTCTGAATGTCAGTCCTAATTGTGATTTGTTTGGTGATGTATGGAAGGTTATCTTGACGGAATGGTTGAGGTTTTATGAGAAGGAAGGATGGGTGGTGTCCTCTATTAAATAAACTGACATAAAATATGATCACTATGGTTATTATGACATTGTATTCTTTATCCCACCAAAAACATTCTGTAAAAAACTAGCCAAGTCTCGATGGAGCTGCTTGTTTATCTCTAAAAAGTAATGAAATCTAGACAAAGTCGTGCCAAGTCTAAGGTTCCTTACTGCGATTTCTTTATTATTATAGTTAATGTTGTGTGACTTGGCCGTTGAACATTCTTTATACGTTAGTGGGTACAAGTCAATTTTGTTTACACGTAATGTTATATCTGTTGTAACTACCTATGTTTATTAAGCGAGATAATAGCCCATACTGGTATTGGTAATTGGACGCTAGTGTCTCATTTTAGGCTGTTGTTAATAATAATTGTGCAACACATGCATTCAGCATTGATTGACGATGCTGACTTCTGCTCTCTTCTTTTTGAAGCGTCAAATCGACCACCGATCTATCATAAAATAGACGTACAGACGGACTTGATTAGAAGTATCCCTTCAACGGCCAAGTCACATAACATTAACTATAATAATAAAGAAATCGCAGTAAGGAACCTTAGACTTGGCACGACTTTGTCTAGATTTTATTACTTTTTAGAGATAAACAAGCAGCTCCATCGAGACTTGGCTAGTTTTTTACAGAATGTTTTTGGTGGGATTTCACTTCTTTTTGTAGAAACGTGGGCATATTGACTTATTTTATTAATCGACATTTTTTACAAAATTATCTTGCTAAATCAAACACAAATAAACTCAACGACCTTTAGTATATGGACAACAAACCAGAAATACCGATAATATTTAGACTAAAACAATAATAAAACCTATATGTTTATGACTTCTTTTGTCTTAATAAAAAAAGAAACTCAAAGAAAATAATAAACTCAGCCTACTCAATCTATACAAACTATAAACAAAACGTTAACTCTTAATTATTAGACAAGTGTCAATATAATTAACTACCTATCAATGAACTTTGTACCAAAGGTATTACCTACCTAGTACTGAAATACAGCTAAATTAATGATATTTTTAAACGAAACGAAGTATTATCTACCTAAATAAACTAAACCTAGAATACTAGAAAAGTACTTACTTATAAACACAAACGCGATTCGAAGTACTGCCTAACTGTAAATAAAACCTAGAAAACTAAGAGTACTAAAAAACTAAAAATTAAATAAGGTATTCAATTAAAAGTATCGCCATCTAGCGACGGGTGCGGGTATCACCGCCACTCTTAGTCCAATGAATTATATTTTGACCAAATTTTGATCTTCGATTTTCCTAGTTTTTATAGTTTTCCCTTTATGTGGCCATTAAACCCTAACTTGTACCAAATTTCAGCTCTCTGAGTTTATGGGAAGTACTAGTTCTTTTTGATGATCATGAGTGAGTGGCTGAGTGTCATAAATGCGAAACTTTGCTTTCGCTTAACTTCGGAACTAAATGACCTACAGACTTGAAATTTTATTTTAGTTATGTGATTCTATAGCTTACTGGATGACGAAAATTTCTACGTTCTGGTCTTATCCAGAGGTTCTCAAATAGGGGCCTGAAAATGCGGCGAAATGGTTCCAGTAAAGGATGGTACGGCAGTGTTTGCTTCGCGCTCGACTTGGCGGGGGCACTGCCGTGCCCCCCGATTATTTTTAATTTTATTGGTAATTTTTGATTAAAGTATTTTTTTTTTATTAATATTGTTCTATTTTTGTACTCACTTTTTTTTTTTTTTGGATTTTTGTTTAATTACTGTTTTTTTATACTAATTATTTTATACTAATTAATGTAATTGGCGATTGCAGCCGTTCTTATTAAGTTAAATAAATAAATAAATGGGTATTTAAAAAAACAAATTTTATTTATAACATTTTATAATTAGTAATAAATTATTGTCTTAACAATAAAAAGGCATTAATTGTATGGTCCCTAGTAACTAACAAAAACAATAAATACCTAAGTCCCCATAAGTACCACGTGATTTAACGGTTTGTTCCAAAAAGGTGTAGGTTAAGAGCGTACATGGCCTTCTAGGAATATGACACAATCCTATGAAAAATTTACCAAATCGATGTTTTGTATTACCGTGTTTCCTCCTAATATAATAAACCCATTCTATAAATTTACATCCTGATATTTTTATAATGAAGTTACCTATGTACCTGCAATTTTAATTTTTCTTATAAACCTTTGGTTTTTTCATAGTGACCTTCCAAAAATCGCAGTTTTACTCGCGTGATTAGACGTTCACTACAAAAAAATGTAGTTTATAAACAAAAATAAAATGATAGGGACATACTATACTTCATCTTTAAAATATCAGGATATAAATATATCAAATAGGTTACTGTATTTGGAGGAAACAGGGGAATACAAAACATAGATTTGGTAAGTTTTCTATAGGATTGTGTCAAACTGCTACGAGGTCCTGTATCCTGTTAAGGAGGTGCATCTTCCTGTCAACATGCAAAAAAGAAAGAATGTAATTTGCAAATTTTGCAATAATTTTACTTTTGGTAGTTATTGTAGTGGTAGGCCTCTTTATCAGGGGCCCGCCTGGGGAAGTACCACACCTTTGCCAGTTATTCATCCGCCAAGCAATAATGTGCAAACATTACTGTGTTCCGGTGTGAAGGGCAATGTTACCAGCGAAATTACTGGGCATGACGAGTTTCAACAACTAATATCTCAAGGTGACAGGCGCAGTGCAGTGCCGCGCACAATTTCGAATTTTAAAACACTGGGTGGCACTGTGTCTGATATGGGCAATCATGATGCTTACCATCAGGCACCTGCATTGCTCGTCTTGTCACTCACAAAAAAATATGTTTAATGATAGATTCACCCCCTTAAGTATTACCACACCTTTTTTTAACAGGTTTTATAATATTACTATGTACATACACCTTTCACCAAAAAAAATAAAAAAAACATTGTATACCAGTTATTAGAAAAAAATGTGAAAAAGCTCATTTTTATTACACTTAAAACGTAACATCACGCCTTTTTCACGAAGGGGTAGGTAGTTAGGTAGGTAGGTAGTTGTACGCAGAACTCAGTTCCATAGTAGGTACTCCCACATTTCGCCAGTATGTTATTGGTCTTATGTAATAGGAGGTGAGCCTATTGCCATCTACCGGGCACAGTTGTTGACACCAGGTCTAAAAGAAAATCTTAATGGAAAAATGTCAACTTCTCATAGGAAATGAATCCAGCTGATCGGCCAATTCCGAGGCGTAGTGGGCGCTAGTTCGACTGCTGATCAGGTCCCGGGTTCGATCCCCAGGTCATGCAAAATCTTATTGGATTTTTTCTTAGTGAATTATCTCAATGAGTGTGTAGTCTGGAACTGTGCCCGGTATATAGGAATAGGTTACTACTGCACTCTCCTCTACTTGCACGGTTGCCTGGAAGAGATCGCTCATAGCGACCAATTGTTACATTATTTGTTATAATTGAATTTTAAATTTAAGGTTTCTTGTTTGTAATTATAAAGAGTTAACTTATCTATCTAATTTTAATAAGCTCACTTATTATTATTCGTAGGCTCACCCCCTATTACATGGGACCAATAACATACTGGCGAGAGTCCTGAGTACACCACTGCTTACCCTTCGGCAAAAAGGCGTGAATTAATGTTTAGATGCTTAAAGAATATTTTCTATAAATAATTAATATA
This sequence comes from Hemistola chrysoprasaria, assembly GCA_947063395.1. Taxonomy (NCBI): domain Eukaryota; kingdom Metazoa; phylum Arthropoda; class Insecta; order Lepidoptera; family Geometridae; genus Hemistola; species Hemistola chrysoprasaria. Next base: position 3,486,122 of record OX346736.1, on the reverse strand, counting down.
AAATACATGGCTTTTATGCAATTTTAGCGTCAAATCTATCCAGAGTTACTTTTAACCTGACAATAAATAATTAGTTTAATTCATTGATTTAAAGAAAAGGCGAGATGAGGTACTGGCTCCTGGAAAATGGAAAGGTTCCATTAGGTCCACATAGTCAGTAAAGTAAGGTCGTACGAGCGACTAATATTGTTGTCTCAATCGCATTTCAGTCTTAGGTATGTCTTTCTATCTTTGTTGTTCATTATATGTCACTGTGCAAACTTCACACTGAGCAAATTGCACATGTCAGTTGTTGAGTAAGCGCTGGAAGAATGTACCCTATCTCCCTTTTTGTTTAAATCAAAGTTTAATTGCATATTATAGTAGTTTGATATGAAGCATACACTTACTTTCCCCTGTAGCGCCTTTACTACAGTCCATCAAATATAAGCAATAACATTTGACAGTTTTTCTTTTATCTCATTTTAAGTGATTAATAATTCATTATTATTGGACATCTTGTGGTAAAATTCATAATACCATGGAACTTAAAAAAAAGGCGAAAGGAGTATAATAAAACAAGTGAAGCGTCATAGTAAGCCAGCTCACTAATACAGACATGCCAGCTCACTAATACAGACATCCCGGCACATACACATCCCCTGACTTTTTTTACATGAACTAGTATTGTTTCTATTAGCGAGATGGCTTACTATGGTGCTTCACTTATTGTTTTATAAGACTCCGTCCATCTTTTTTCTAGGTTCATGGGTTTACAGAGAATGTTATTAAAAATTGTGGGAGTTACACCTATGCAAAGATATTTCTAAAAAGCCTATTATACAGTTGTGTGGTTTCTGGATATTTATTTAATGTTATAGGGCCACCCCTTTCTCACCCCTTAGGAGCCGTGAGACCCGGCAGAGGGACTTATTCCAATAGTGAGCAGTAGCACTCTCCGGCACCAAGTACCATGAGGAAAGATAATCAGCTTGAAAAGATAAAACGTCATATGATACTTTTTAGATTTGATGGACTGTAATGATCTAATTTTGATGAATGAAAAGTTAATTGATTTTTTATTTAACAGGTGATATAGGCTACATTATAACATTCCATAGTCTATTTTTCTTGTTGCAGCTTAATAATCTTTCCAAATAAACCCACTTAGTCTAAAAGTCCCAGACATGTCCCAATTAAAGATTCTCTCCCCTGCTTTTTGCCCTCCCGCCCCTGCAATTACTACTAAAGGCATAAAATGTTCTGCAGCTTGCATAGGATGGGCTTCAGTAGCCCCTGATTGCGACCTCCATGATAACAAACCTTCTTTGCGAATTTTTCCTTCCGAGGTGCAAATATTAAAAAGATAATCATCAAACTCTTTGTTAACAACGCCATTTTTGTGTCTACTGAAGCGAAATTCCCTCATGTTGTGGTAGGACATTCCGGAACCAAAAACAGCAATGCCTTCTTTACGAAATTGATGCAAAACTTCACCTATCTGATAATGTTGTTCAGGGTCTTGGTTATTCAGCACAGATACTTGGATAATGGGTATATCGGCCGATGGGTTAATAAGCATCATAGGCACAAAAACTCCATGGTCCCAACCTCTTTTCGCATCCATTTTCGAACGGATTCCCGCACTTTTTAACGCTTCGTGAATACGCTCGGCAGTTTCCGGATCACCTGGCGCGTTGTATTTATATTTGTAGGATTCTGGCGGGAAGCCGTAGTAATCGAAGTATAAATCGTGGTGTTTACCAGATGATATGGTTACTACGTCTTCTTCCCAATGAGCGGTTACCAAAATGATAGCTTTCACCTCGTTCAGGTTGACATGTTTCTTAACTTCATCACGAAGGAATGTTGTAAGTTCCGCGTGATCCTTGTCTCCCAGAAGCGGCATAGGACCGCCACCGTGGTTTACGAACAGCGCTGGAGCAATTACAGCCATTTTACGTACACTTCCAGTGAAATAACGAATGACGTTCATCGAAATCAATGACATAAACACTATGAAGGACACTTGAATAAGTATAGACAACGTATTGAGTATGAGCATGTATACAAGTTGCGGTTAACCCCGTACATTAAATAATTTAATCAGTAAGTAGAGGTCAAAAGAACAAAGATAAAATAGATTATATGGTTTATTTAAATACAAATACAAATCTCAGTCGAAAATGACAGCTGACTTGAGCTAACACTGTAGTCAGCTGTTTTCAATGTTCCATAACTATTATTTTATTAAAGCATATGATACGGTTTCTCTCTCTTTTAATCATACAAAAAAGTGTACTAGTTTATGGTTAAGCTAAATGTTATTACAGTTATTTTGTCAGCTCTGGAACATAAATTTGACAGTCATAGCGATGACCTTTTGGCAATAGACTAAAATCCGATTAGACTATGACTGGCTGAAACAGTATCACTACACTTTATTAATTTTTGTATACTGGCAAGCATAGATAATACATATAAACTGGTACTGGCAAGCCAAGCATTTTACGATGGTTTCCGAACGAAGATAGAGATGGCATGAATAAATGAAAGAGAAAGCATTTATTTCCCTCCAATAAAAATGGCGTCTTTCTGAGTTGTCCTTTTCGCACTAGCTTAGATTCAACAAATAATCACAATTTGCAGAAACAAATAGGATATCTAGTTATTAAAAATCCGTGTAGTATGTTATAAAGCGTATAACAACCCAGATGCTATAACTAAGAAACGTCTAAATCAGTGAAAAACAATGTTCATAGGGTAAGGCGTTAACACGACACAGCAGCAGTGAAAAAGTGCAAAAATGGACAAAAAGAGTAAAAAGAAGGTGGTGAAGCGCAAAAGTGACGAGCCTGCGGAAGGTGAGAACAAGAAGAAGATAATGGTTCGGAAGACCGAGAGCGAGAAGGAAAAAGTGGAGGTTGTGAATCAAGTTGTCGAAGTTCCTGTCGAACAGGGACAGCAAATCGTTCATGCGGGGCAAATTGTCGAAGGGAACTTCGAGCAGCCAGTTTTTGTAAACATGAAGGGGGAGCCGGTTCAATTAGGGCCCAATACAGTGATACTCTATGAACAAAGTGGTAATCCATCTAATTTTGCGTTCGGTGGGATGTGGACTATGGACAGTACGGGTCGGATTGTTATGGCAGAAACTATTTATGATGTGAAAGGTGAACCGGAGGAAGAAGGCTCTAATTTCGTGCAAAACAACTCTGAAGTCAATTCTGTGAGTATTTATGTCATGTATTTAATCAAAGGCTCTTTTTACCAGAGGCCAAGTTATCATGGCAGGTTATTACCTGCCATTTTCTACCACAGATTTTTACATAAAAGTTCTAAGCATATCGAGAGAAGACGAGAAACTTTGTTTACCATGGAAGGATATCTCTGTGATGACCTAATTATTCATAGGTGAAGACCTCTAACCACTCATGAACCTCTCAATATGAAGTTTATTTGGGACTAGTGGCCCTATGGCCTATGTAATATAAATTTGATATTATAGACAAAGCGGTCTATTCACTTGAAATACAATATGTATATAAATTTCACCCGCAAGTGGGATTTGAACCTTCCGCACCAATCTGCATGGTGGGTACTATACCAATTGAGCTACCGTGGAGGTACTGTCATACTGTCAGTAAAATTTTAACCCACCATTTCTTTGTAGGCTTCTTTTGCAGGGGGCCGCCTGGGGAAGTACCACACCTTTACCAGTTATTCATCCTCCAAGCAGTAATGTGCAAACATTACTGTGTTCCGGTCTGAAGGGCAATGTTACCAGCGAAATTACTGGGCATGATGAGTTTCAACAGCTAACATCTCAGGGTGACAGGCGCAGTGCCGCACAGAATTTATAATTTTAAAACACTGGGTGGCACTGTGTCTGATATGGGCAATCATGATGCTTACCATCAGGCACCTGATTTGCTCGTCTTGTCACTCACTATAGTAAAAAAAAAAAAATTATAATATAATTCTCTGAAAATATGATATTTTATGAAAATTAGATTTGATTATAGTTATCTAATACACCCTATGGGCAAAAAGCGTGAGGAACAACATTGTATTAGTAGTAGATAAGACCTATATACCTAAGTATAGTTTTTTGTTTTATGATAGTGTGTGACAAGACATAACCATATTTAAGCTGATTGTCTCGTACAAGATATTATGTACAGGCAGTTTTAGCTCATGTCGGAACATTAGAAATCACTAAGTATGATAATTTTTTTTTCTATGATAGTGAGTGACAAAACGAGCAAATCAGGTGCCTGACGGTAAGCATCATGATTGGCCATAACAGACACAGTGCCACCCAGCGTTTTAAAATTCAAAATTCTACGCTGCACTGCACTGCGCCTGTCACCCTGAGATATGAGTTGTTGAATCTCATCATGCCCAGTAATTTCGCTGGTAACATTGCCCTTCATACTGGATCACAGTAATGTTTGCACATTACTGCTTGGCGGATGAATAACTGGCAAAGGTGTGGTACTCCCCCAGGCGGCCCCCTGCAAAAGAGGCCTTCCACTACAGAATATATAGTTATATAGTATCACTGTGGCTCTCACACTAAACAGCTTCATGTCTCACCTACAACGCTGGCTTGTTGAGCATTATTTTTATACTTACAGGGAATTTATTAATTTAAAATGACCTAATATATTTATTGTATTTTTTACTTTGAATTTCTTTACAAGAGAATAATAATTGTTTAATCATAATTGATTATTATGAAATTATTTTTAGCTTAGTAAGATGACATGTAAACCGATTTTATGAAATATATGAATCATCATCATCATCATCTCAGCCGTTGGTAATCCATTACTGAACATAGGCCTCCCCCATAAGGGGGGTTGTTGCATATACTCGCCACGCTCGGCAGGCGGGTTGGCGAGAGCAGTTTGATGATTTTACGCAGAGGACGCTGCTGCCCGTCCTCTGGATCTGATAACCCTTAGCCGGCTCTTACGGCAACCACGAGTAGAGAGGGTGGGGCACTATTCTGAAGCCGGTAACCCCCACAGCCAGAATATATCCATGTTTTTATGCAAATAATTTTTTTCGATATAATCGTATTTCTGACAGAACCTCCTCATTATTTTGGAAGTCAGTTAATAATCTTAAAATTTTCAATGGTAAATTGGAAGTGTTTGTCACATTTCAGCAAGTACAAGAGGAGCAGCAGAACACATACCAGCAGTACGAGATCACCAGCACCCCGCAGGTGGAAGGAAATCAGGAGTATGAGGTGGCCATCATTGAGAACCCTGGCACTGAACCGGAAAGGTAACATCTTTTTAAACCCTGAATGAAATAGGAATGGGTGTTATAAGTTTAATGTGTCTGTGTTTACTGTGTGTAATCTGTCTGACATAGTAGCTGCTAAACAAATGAACCAATTGATGCAGTTTTTTGTTTTTGATAGCTGTTGTGAACTATATTATAGTATTCTTCGATTATGTCTCATAAAAATCAGGTGGGATTTTTTCACTGTTTCAGTAACGTAGTGCGCGCGCTAATGCCGATCCCAGGTGCCGGGTTCGATTCCCCAGTCAAGCAGTGTTAATGGATTTTTCCATTACAAATTTTGTCAATGACTGTCCGGTACTGTGCCCGGCACCTCAGCGCTAATGCCGATCATAAGGTGCCAAGTTCGATTCCCCGGTCAAGCAAAAAGTGTTAGAGCTCTTGTAAGACGATACCGCCGCCGCGCCGTCACCGCACCTCTACCTACGCTGTGTATGTTCCTACATTTCCGTGCGAGGGCGATACGTATGATCTTCGTAGCCAGCAATGTATTAATAACAACTGAAAAACCAAGCGGTGACGGCGCGGGTGGCCTTCGCTCGTTGCGTATACACAGCGCAGAGGTGCGGTGGCGGCGCGGCGGCGGTATCGTCTACAGGAGCACTTAATTTTCCATTACAAATTTTCTCAATGAAAGTCCGGAACTGTGCCCGGTAGCTTACTCATTGCTCACCCTATTACATGCGACTGCTATGAGATCAATCAATAATTTACTTTATAATTTTCCAGAGTTGTAGTAGAACCTCAAGTGATAACGTCTGAAGAGCAGCTGGTAGCTCTCGGGGCCAACGCTGTGCGTTGGTTGAACCAGAAGTACGATGTCGTCGTTAGGAAACTGCAGTTGAGCTTCGGTAAGTTATCCAAAGTGAAATACAATATAAAATTTTGGAAGAAATAGTAAACGGACTCGTAATCCAAGGAAGCTGGGTCCAGAAAACCTTACACTGTCTATCCTATATTGCCGGGTAGAGAATGTTATTAGCAATAATATTACCAAACATAATAATATATAATTGTCGGCGTTTAATATATAATTTAACTACTGTACACTCTAACTACTGTATAAAACAAGAGGATGACACAGGTCACATACTGAGCGAGCCAGCAATAGCACCAACCAACATACTTCTGAATGTCCCAGGATGGAGACAGATTGTAGTAAAAAAGAACACAAAATTTTATGTAGTGGTAGGCCTCTTTAGCAGGGAGCCGCCTGGGGAAGTACCGCACCTTTGCCAGTTATTCATCCGCCAAGCAGTAATGTGCAAACATTACTGTGTTCCGGTCTGAAGGGCAATGTTACCAGCGAAATTACTGGGCATGACGAGATTCAACAACTCATATCTCAGGGTGACAGGCGCAATGCAGTGCCGCGCAGAATTATGAACTTTAAAACACTGGGTGGCACTGTGTCTGATATGGGCAATCATGATGCTTACCATCAGGCACCTGATTTGCTCGTCTTGTCACTCGCTATAATAAAAAAAAATAAAAAATAAAAAAAATTGATTTGAGTAAAGTGAGGTTAACAACTATTTTTGTTTAATGAAAAAAAAAAATCATACATAGTGATTTCTAATGCCCCAACATGAGCTAACAATTGCCTGTACACAATATCTTGTACGAGGCAGCCAACTTAAATATGTTTAATCTTACAGATGCGGGTGTAAAACTCCTTCACTCTGCGTCGGGTTGCATTCAATGTGTATATCTAACAACGCCAAGTATGCAGTTAGCGTTCAATGCCGTGCCGCAGTTTTTATGTATTGAAACTGGTAAGTTATGTTTAAAAAAATGGTTTTTTTTTAATGACATTTCTAGAATGAAATGTCATCTGGCTACAATCTAGCCTTTTGGAGGATATATATTTATTAGTATATAATATTTAATATATTATTTAAATATGTATAGTCATTTTCTTCAACCAAATCTATTTTGGCGAAATAAAGGCCAGATCAAAAAGCAACAACGAACAATTGGTGGAAAATGATTATATATCTCTCCATATATTTATATATTGATATTTGTGTATGTATATATTTGAATGATTATGTAAGTAGTTTATTTATTATATTACTATATCTTAGTGTAGTGTATATGTATAGTAAAATGTTTTGTATGTATGTATGTATATATTTATTTCGACATTATTTCAGTCACACCACCGACCAAATGTGAACTACTTTACTGTCCTCTCCCTGCACGGTTTCTGGAAGAGATTGCTTTTAGCGATAACACCGCCAATTGTTACACTGGACATATTCCTATTGTTACATTATAGGTTTAAATTTTTTTTAATATGTGGTGTTATAATAAAGAATTTATCTATCTATCTATCATATGACAGCCTCGTTGGCTCAGATGGTAGTAACTCTGTTTTCTGTGCCGCAGGCCCCGGGTTCGATTCCCGGCCAGGTCAAACATTTGTGTGCATGAACATGTCTGTTTGGTCTGTGTCTGGGTGTTATAGGCTTATATAAGTATGTATATCAGTCATCTGGTTACCACAGTACAGGCTTCTGGCCTAGTTTGGGACCAGATGACTGTGTGTGAAAGTTGTCCCATATTATTATTATTATATTATTTTATATTTGGGAAATTTAATTTTTATGGAAGTATGATCCCTTTTAATTTACACTTGTTCTATGGGCTTTAACTACTAATAACAAGTACAAAACAATCTGTCTGGTTAGCTAGTATATTAATAAATACCCTCTATCATTCCAGGCATAGATTTCAACAGTCAAATACCAACAGTGGGCGGCAACGGGACGCAACCGAGCGTCAAACACAATGTCACCTTGTTCCTGGCTGAGGATGGCAATGGAAAATCTGTTATTGTCAGTGCTGGTATGTTATATTGTTATTAACTATAGCCCAGTAAATATAACAAGTACCATTTGACGTTTCATCTTTTCAAGTATTGAGAGAGAAGAAATAACTTTGTATAGACGTAACTCACACAATGTCAGTAATGGCCCAAGAGCCCGTGACGGCCAGACCTTCGTTATTTTATAAAAGCTGAAAGTTTCTCTGTGTGTGTCCCTAGTACAGGTAAGAATGATCCCCACTCACGAAGCTGAGGCAGCGGTGGCTTTGGCAGGTAACCACCCTTAAACTATAACCTTCGCTGTGAAACCATGGAATTATAAATAAAAATAATGTTTTATTTTTAGACATTACATCCATAGTCTATCATACATATATACTTGATCATAGAAAATAAAATTAAAATAAAATTAAATCAAATTAATAAAATCATAATAAAAATTGAAATTCAAATAAATAAAAATGGTAAGAGTGTCGGGAGTTGGTCGCATTAGAAAGGACCTCTTAACTTGATGCTCAACACTTAACACTTTACCTGATCTGGGGATCGAACTCGAGACCTCCGGGATCGAAAGTACGCCACCGAGGCAATCAAACTTTCCCATTTATAATATTAGTAGTTAGTGGGATCATAGTCATGGTAGGCCTCTTTACAGGGGCCCGCCTAGGGAAGTACCACACCTTTGCCAGTTATTCATCTGCCAAGCAGTAATGTGCAAACATTACTGTGTTCCGGTATGAAAGGCAATGTTACCAGCGAAATTACTGGGCATGAGGAGTTTATAATAACAATATGGGACAACTTCCACACACGGTGATCTGGTTCCAAACTAGGCTAGAAGCCTGTACTATGGTAACCAGATGACTGATATACATACTTATATAAGCTTATAACACCCAGACACAGATCAAACAGACATGTTTATGCACACAAATGTTTGACCTGGCCGGGGATCGAACCCGGGCCTGCGGCATAGAACGCAGAGTTACTACCATCTGAGCCATCGAGGCTGTCCAAAAAAAAAAAAAATATTATTATTTTCTGCTGACTGTGCGAAGCCAGGGCAGGTTGATAATTTATGATTAAAAGAATCCATGTGTTTCTCCAGGTATTTCAACGTTAATAGGGGAAGATCTAGTATGGTTACTAGACACGTTCAAGTCGTGCAATCCAGCGTGGAGGCAGGTCAGATGCGTCGTCTGCGATCCCACCAAATGTCAACAGGTTGGTTGAATTGCATCTGCATCCCCGATAATTCAATTCAATTCTTATTTTGTGGCTTGTGAAAATGCTTAGTAACACCACAACTTTGCCAATGACACGTGGGAGATTGGACATCAAACGAAGGAAATTAACCAATAAGTGCTTTTGAATTTTGAACACAATCAACAATGATATATATTCTACAGCTTGATAGTAAACTATAATAATAAGCAACACTACAATAAATATTAAAATACAACTCGCATCTCCTTTGATAAACTATTTTTTTACTTATGAAAATTGTAGAGTAGTTTTTAGGTTATGTTTAAGTTATTTTTAAATAGCAAAAAAACTATATGGTTTTCTTTAACAAAATATATTGTCTCGCAAATAAAGGCTTCAGAGGCAACTATTTTGTATGGAAGACAAATCACCTTAAATATGCAAACTTGAATAAATAAATAAATGTTGTCATAACCCCAGGTGGTTCGCACAGCATTCCCATCCGCCCACATAACCTCGTCGATATGGCAAGCGGCCCGCGGCGCCGCCAGGCTGGCCAGCGAGGCCGCCCGGAGGGAGGACTCCGCCCTCTCTGCGGAGGACGTGGCCGCGAGGGCGGAGGCCTACGCCGACGCTCTGCTGCGGGGGGACCACTCCGCACAACAGCTGCAGGTAAATAACATGTTACAAACGTAATTACAAAATGACATATTACAAATATACAAATAAAAAGCATGTTACAAACGTAATTACAAAATGACATATTACAAATATACAAATAAATAACATGTTACAAACGTAATTACAAAATGACATATTACAAATATACAAATAAATAACATGTTACAAACGTAATTACAAAATGACATATTACAAATATACAAATATGTAAATAACATGTTACAAACGTAATTACAAAATGACATATTACAAATATACAAATAAATAACATGTTACAAACGTAAATAACTCCCCTTACAAACGTAAAAGTTAAATCATTTCAAATTAGAGCATATTTCCAACATTTAAGAGCGTACGCGGCCTTCTAGGAATTTGACACAATCCTATGAAAAATTTACCAAATCGATGTTTTGTATTCCCCTATTTCCTCCGAATATAATAAACCCATTACATAAGTTTATATCCTATTTTTTTATAGTGAAGTAACCCATGTCTGCATTGTTGCAGGTGTTGAAGCGTGCAATAATAGGCACAGGTGCTGGAACGCTGAGACTGTGGGAGTTATTGACTCGGCCCAACGGTGCCATCATTAAGCTGGACTCGTGGCTCGAGGCTGACAACTACACCAATATACTGCATAAGGTACCTCTAACATGTTCTAATAATAATAATAATAAAAAGTAAAAAAGGTAAAAGTTTAATGTCCAGGGACACCTCTCCTACCCTTAGCCATTCACACCAAAGTTGCCCCTCTCGCCGCCCTTATTCCCATGTGGTTTATGGGGCCTTTATGGGGGGTCCGTTTAGTGAGCGGCGAGTCATCGCCTGCCGTCATATTTCACCATGAGACGGAAGTGGCAGGTGCCGGAGTCTAGCAATAGACCAGTTACCATACATCTAGGAATCACACCTATAGACAAATCATGTAGTTTCCATCCATTCACAACAGTCCTTGTACCTAGCGGGAGCTGTCTTCGAACTCATCTGAAATAGAAAATTTCGAGCGACATAATAATAATAATATGGGACAACTTCCACACACGGTCATCTGGTCCCAAACTAGGGTAGAAGCCTGTACTATGGTAACCATATATATTCACGCCTTTTCCCGAAGGGGTAGGCAGAGGTGTACCCAGGACTCAAACCCATAGTAGATACACCCACATTTCGCCAGTATGTTATTGGTCCCATGTAATAGGGGGCGAGCCTATTGCCATATACCGGGCACAGTTCCAGACTCCAGGCAGCTATTGAGATAATTCCTAATGGAAAAATCCAATATTTAGCACTATGCCTGACCTGGGGATCGAACCCGGGACCCCTTGATTGGCAGTCGAGCATGCGCCCACTACGCCACGGAGGCAGTCATGGTATATAGTATATGGTATGGCATATGGTAACCAGATGACTGATATACATACTTATATAAGCTTATAACACCCAGACACATATCAAACAGACATGTTCATGCTCACAAATGTTTTACCTTGTCGGGGATCGAAACCGGGGCCTGCGGCACAGAAAGCAGAGTGACTACTATCTGAGCCAATGAGGCTGTCAATATTTAATAATATGTTCTATTTAACATATCATAAACATACATACACGCCTTTTCCCCGAATGGGTTTAGATTAGACTAGCTGTGCCCCGCATAGTCTTCGTTCCCATGGGAATCATCATCATCATCTCAGCCGTTGGTAATCCACTGCTGAACATAAGCCTCCCCCATAAGGGGGGTTGTTGCCAATACTCGACACGCTTGGCAGGCGGGTTGTCGAGCGCAGTTCGATGGTTATTTTTTTTTGCAGAGGACGCTGCTGCCCGTCCTCTGGATCTGTTAAACCTTAGCCGACTTTTACGGCAACCACGGGTAGGGGTACCTACGTGATAAAAACCCCTACATGTTATTCCAGGGTCTAAACAATATCAAACAGACATGCTCATGCACACAAATGTTTAACCTGCCCGGGATAGAACCCGGGGCCTGCGGCTCAGAAGGCAGCGACACTACCTACTATTACTTTATTATTATATACTATTTGAGCCAATGGCTCAGATGATAGTAACACTGCTTTCTGTGCCGCAGGCCCCGGGTTCGATCCCGCCGCAAACATTTGTGTGCATGTTGTGTGAACATGTCTGTTTGATCTGGGTGTTATAAGCTTATATAAGTATGTATATCAGTCATCTGGTTATCATAGTACAGGCTTCTAGCCTAGTTTGGAATCAGATGACCGTGTGTGGAAGTTGTCCCATATTATTATTATTATATTACTAGGCTGAGCTAACTGGCCAGTCAATGATCTAAGAATAAACGAAAATAAATGATTTATTATTAACATTGAAACACATTTGTTTTAGGGTTTAGAACGGCTTCTCAGCAAATTCCAGCCTTCAATGCGTACCCAGATGCAGCCGGAAGAATTCATATCTTTGTTGTTCAATGTTGCTAACCAATTGGAAGACGAGAGGAGAAATTTCGCTATCACTCGGCTAAGGGTATGTGTATCTTTCTGTTATAAAATTCTTATAAAGAGATAACTGGGCTTTTAGAGAATAAATTAATAGCGTGAAGATTGATTAATTTGAAACCCTGGAACAAGAATATTTAGTTTGTAGTATATATCCGATTTTTAGTGAAAAACAACATGCCCAGTGCATATCTAATTCCTAATAATAATGTGGTTAGTTGTTATTCATTTTTGATTTTTATAATTTTTTGTAATAACATAACATAACATACAATCATGCATTTTTCGCGAAGGGGTAGGCAAAGGTGTACGTATGAAAACTATTGGTGGTAGAAATAATGTACTAGGGGGTTTGTAGTACTTATATCTTCAAAATAGCCCGCGGAAAATTTATACATGTGTTAAGGTTTGGTCACTGTAACAGATATAGTCATTAATTTGCGTGCGCTGCGTAAACCATTAGGGTTATAACATAACATACATTCACGCCTTTTTTCTCGAAGGGGTAGGCAGAGGTGTACCCAGGACTCAGTCCCATAGTAGATACACCCACATTTCGCCAGTATGTTATTGGTCTCATGTAATAAGGGGCGAGCCTATTGTCATCTACCGGGCACAGTTCCAGACTGCAGTTAGTTATTGAGATAATTCTTAATGAAAAAAATCCAATATTTAACACTGCCGCCCTGAAGATCGAACGTGGGACCTCATGATCCGCAGTCAAACTTGCGCCCACTAGGCCACCGAGGCAGTCTAAAAGATATAACTAGGCTAAAAGAGGATAATTCATAGTGTAACAGCACGCCTTTTTCTCCAAAAGGTTAGGTAGAGGTGTATTCAGGAGGGCCCAGTCCCATAGTAGTCCTGGGTTCGATCTCCAGGACAGGCAGTGTTATTGAATTTTCTCATTAGTAATTTTCTCAATGACATCCTGGGGTCTGGAACTTTGCCCGGTAGATGGCAATAGGATCGCCCTCTATTATAATAGGATGACCCCACATGAATCAAATAACATACTGGCGAAATGTGTGAGGTACATGGCCTACCCCATTGGGAAAGAGGCGAGATGCTATGTAATGTTATATAGATCGTCATTGTAATACATCATCAGCTGGGAGACGTCCCATCCATAAACTATAGATATAGTCCATGTATCCTAGATGTCGCCGCTTGTTGGTTGTGTTGTCTCACGCAGCAGTTGTAATACTTGGGCCCGGAGAGACTGCTGCCCGCACATAGCACTATATGGGGCTCTATAGGGAGAGCTTCCCACTAGGGGAGGGAGGGGGGTATATAAAGCCGGGAATCAAGCCGGGAACCACACAGACAATTATTACATATTTTAATGAATGGACATGGGTATAATTGATTTAAATTTATATTATGACATTTTTTTATTATTATTTAATTCATTTTATAACTTATGACTATTCATTTCTAATTTCAATTAATTATAAATACAATAAGTCAATAAAAGGTATACAATAAATGTACATGTCAAATTAATCAACTAACCCGCCCCTGACTGTTCCCTGAGCAAAGGTGCCCATCACACTCGCAGCATTACCGCGCTGAATGGCAATGGCCAACCTTTGCACCAGGAACGAACCGGAGCGGGAGTCACCGGTCACTTGACTTATCCTACGCCCTAATTATAAATTAATATGTTGATTCATTTTATTATGTACTTTTTTTGTTTGTTAATTCGTATTGTAATTTAATTTAGTAATTAATATTGTGTACCTATCTATGATCCTTGTTGATCGAAATAAACGATTAATAATAATTACTACACCTTTTTCAATTATCTTGTTTCCAGGACACGGAATCATTGAAACAGTCGCCTACGGATACAATTACTCAGTACGCCTACAACTTAATGAGCCATCAGACAAAACTGGCGCAGAAATGTTTGGACGATCGAGCCGGCAGGTATGTTTATAACACAATAATCATTCGAATGTTTAACAGAACGGGTTACCCCAATTACACTGCTCGAATCAATTCATATGGGTTTATGTGGAACCCATGAGCAGCATCAGATTCAGATGGGGCAGTAGTCCAATTTATCGTATGTTGTCAGTTATTCATCCGCCAAGCAGTAATGTGCAAACATAACTGTGTTCCGATTGGAGGGCAATGTTACCAACGAAATTACTGGGCATGACGAGATTAAACAACTCATATCTCAGGGTAACAGGCGCAGTGCAGTGCTGCACAGAATATTGAACTTAAAACACTGGGTGGCACTGTGTCTGATATGGGCAATCATGATGCTTACCATCAGGCACCTGATTTGCTCTTGTTACTCACTATCATAAAAAAAAAAACATACGAATATAACCAAACAAATATTGTAATACTATCAGTTGGAAAAATCAAGCCCTACAAGTTTCTTGTGCATTCTTCTTGTAAACGGTTCTTGTAAACTTGCACGGTAGACTCATTACTGTTTATCTTCATTGGTGTACAAAAGTGTCATATTGTGCCCTATTTGAATAAATCTTTTTGACTTTGAGAGAGCTCCGAGCACAAATACTTGACCCAGCTGGGATTCGAACCCAGGACTCCTTGCTTCGCAGGCACAGCTACCACCAACTCGGCCATTAAGAGCGTACATGGCCTAGGAATTTCACACAATTTTATGAAAATTTTACCAAATCCATGTTTTGTATTCCCCTGTTTCCTCCGAATATAATTAACCCATTCTATAAATTTATATCCTGATATTTTTATAGAGCAGTAAAGTATGTTTCTGTCATTTTAATTTTTCTTATAAACCCGTTATTCATAGTGAACTTCCAAAAATCGCAATTTTACTCGCGTGATTGGACGTTCTCTACAAAAAAAAATTAGAATTTATAAACAAAAATAAAATGATAGGGAAATACTTTACTTCAACTTTAAAATATCAAGATATAAATATATCAAATAGGTTTACTGTATTCTGAGGAAACAGGGGAATACAAAACATCGATTTAATAAATTTTCCATAGGATTGTGTCAAACTGCTAAGAGGTCCTGTATCCTGTTAAGCCGTCAAATATATTATTTGATAACAGACGGCACAGCAGCGCTGCGATATGTAAATACGGCACATCGACGCAGGAATGTTCCTGTCTCTTCAGTAAAGTGTTCAAACTGCCGTGTCGGCATATACTCATGCTCACCACTGAACTAAAGGTAATTATTACATAATATGATATTATGCATCGGTGGCGTAGAGGGCGCATGGTCGACTGCCAATCAAGAGGTCCCGGGTTCGATCCCCAGGTCAGGCAGTGTAGTGTTAAAAATTGGATTTTTCCATTAGGAATTATCTCAATAACTGCCTGGAGTCCGGAACTGTGCCGGTAGATGGCAATAGGCTCGCCCCCTATTACATGGGACCAATAACGTACTGGCGAAATGTGGGTGTATCTACTATGGGACTGAGTCCTGGGTAAACCTCTGCCTACCCCTTCGGGAAAAAGGCGTGAATGTATGTGTTATGATATTATATGTCGTTACTTAAAATCTCAAAGGGCTTAAAGGACAAAACAGGGAACAAAGAAGAGGCAAAACACTAATATTATTGTGACGGAGGCCAGCGTGCTTATTACGAACAGCAGTAGAAGTGTGGAAAGCGTTTCATTGCTTAATGTCTGCTGTCAAACGGCATACAAAAAAAAACGTCATTTTTTGTATGCCGTTTGACAGCAAATTTTACTGCTGTTTAACAATTGCAAGTTCGTAATAGGACCCCTGGTGCAGTGTAGAGTGAGAGGCGCGTCAAGCTCTCTCGGTCTAACCTGTAGCTCTGGATTTAGGACTCTAGCAGACCATAAAATTGTATAATTAACAGGATACAGGACCTCTTAGCAGTTTGACACAATCCTATGGAAAAATTACTAAATCGATGTTTTGTATTCCCCGTGTTTCCTCCGAGAATAATTGATTTTATCCATAAATTTATATCTTGAAAATTACAAGATGAATTAGGTTATGTCCCTGTTATTTTATTTTTGTTCCTTAAGAGGATACATTAGGGGTGATTTTTCCATACAAACGTATTCCCGTGTTTCCTCCCTAGATAATTGCGTCAGAGCAATGGTTTTTTTTTTATAAAATCTAGGTCTTCAGTGAGCATGTCCCTTTTATTTTCATTTTTCTACAAACTTATTATTAAATGAAATATGACCCTTTAAAAACATGAAAAACTGTCCCAGTTTTACTCGCGCAATGGGGAATGTCCAAATTATCTTGACCTCCATTTTTATTTTAGATAATGAAAATATAGAGCAATATAAGAAACTAATTTGAATATTTTTGCTATTTTCGTCGTAGTTATTTTTAAAAACATTTTTAAAAATTTGAGAATTTTTGGTGATGATGACGTCATCATAAGCTTTATAGACGGTGACTGCGGCCTCAACAGAAAAAAAAAAAGGCAATGAAATTCAGATTGTCAATGTCATTATATTATCACACACCTATAACCCCACTTTTCTAAAAAAACTGTTCATTGCTTTTTTTTTCTTCTTTTATGGACCCACACGAATGTATTGCCAGTGTCAAGTTATATAAATTTTCAAGTTAATATGGTCAATTCAGAGTCAGGGCAAGCCCAGTCAAGTCACAGCTCTAGTAAAGTGGTGGTCTTTACAAGAAGCTGCCAGTAAACAATAAAATCACAGTAACTTTCTAAGATTTTGCAGTCGGCTAGATATAGGTTATGTTTACATACATCGACATTTGACAACTTAATGACATAAAAGGACATTTCACTTTTTTTTTTTTTTTTTTAGGCTCACACGTTTTTCCATTAATCTACGTGTGACGTCATCTAAGGTCAAATGAAGGTTATTCAATTAAATCCGAAAATAATAATAATCCGTGATTATTTTCTGTTTTTAAGTAATGGGTAGTGATCAGCAACCTTATTCCTCCAAATGGTTTTGAAATTACAAAAAACAAAAATAAATAGACATTCCCCATTAGACGTTCACTAGAAAAAAATGAAGAGTTAAGGAAAAAAAATAAAATAACAGAGACATAGCCTAATCTATTTCCTAATTTTCAAGATATAAATTTATGGATAAAACTAATTATTCTCGGAGGGAACACGGGAATACAAAACATCGATTTCGTCATTTTTTCCTAGTTATAATCGCTTTGAGCTGCAGTTGTCCCTTTCGCGTTCTACGGGGTGCGGCAGGCGGTGAGGGGGGGTTCCACTCACACTTATACAACTAGGGAAGGGACTCATAGACATAGTATTTTGAAAAATCCTAGTGATGTTCATAGAAAACGAGTTTAAACCAATACTTCTTACGAAGAAATAGAAGACTAATAGTATGTAACAATATCGATTTAAATGCAATTCAACTATAATATCAATCTTCATATGGCCCATTCTCGTTCAGTTAGACCTTCGGAGAACCTAATGTTGAGATGTCTAGAGCATTGCACTTGTTTTTATGATCTTTCATTGTCTTCTATACTGTTAAGTAGGTAATTTGTTAATAAATATTATATAATATGTAATTGTATTAAAATGTAATACTTTATCATCATTATCATTATTGGCCTTGTACGAGTAGATACATCTTTAAAAAAGAGATGGTTCAAGAGCATTATCGCAAGCTACTGCATTTGCGTTCATGGGTGAAGACTCAGTGGAATTTTCTAACACTTTGCCAGTAATATTTTAAATCTCTTGTACGAGTAGTAGAAGTCGTACCTATTGTCATCTATTGGGTTCAGACTCCAAGCTGTTATTCAGAAAACCCCTAATAGAAAATCCAATTACACTTTTTGGCTGACTTGTGGATCAAACCCGGGTTCTCATGATCATATGATTGGCTCAAACACCACCTAAATGGTTTTCAAGTTTGTAGTTGATAGCGATCAACGGTTCGAACGGATCGAATTTTTGCGGTCGACATGACTATCAAATGCTCACCCCTAACATCACTCATTAGGTTGAAGAAATTAATTTGAATTGCGTTTTATCGTAATTTCATGATGAAAAACACAAAATAATTAAGTATGTACGTATTACCTATACTCAAACGGATGGCAAAGGCGCAAAATGTATTTGCCGTTTTATACGTAAATGGTGTATTTTTCGTAGAGCGTTCAAAAATAAACGTCCTGCCCCTTTTGCTTTTACCCATTTTCAGAGCAAAATACTGAAAGAAATTCATACAAACAAGCCAAAACCGTAAGTACTAAAGCAAAAGAATCAATACGAATAAGGAAAGAAAAATTTCACCCACGGGCGGGATTTGAACCACGCACCCTCCGCACCAATCCGTGGTGGGTGCTCTACCAATTGAGCTACTGTGGAGGTACTAGTCGTCGGCGAAATTTTTCTATCCCTTCTACATAACGCTCTAGGGGCGTGTGTTTATCTATAGGTGATGCATTTCGCAATCTACCCACCGACAAGTCTAATGTTACAATTAGAATTCATATCGAAATTGATTTAAAATATTAAGCAAAAGAATCAAGTCTGTAAACAACAGCACAGGTCGAAAATTATTTAGGCGAACTATTATTAGGTAGATATTACAATGAAAAGTTATATTTTCAGCAAACGTCTAGACTGACAGGATGAACTGAAAAAGTCAATACTTACCTTCGAAGATAATACACATTGATATGAATTTTTAAGCGCTGGGCGACTGCTGTCATAAAAACTATAAATATATATTATAGTATCTATTTTTTTATTATATAATATCACAATAATATAAATACAGATAATGAAGAAAAAGTTCCTAACAAAAAAATATCCGGGCAAAAATTACTCCTGGGACTGGATTCGAACTCGCATTCGTTGATCGATGACACGATTTTGTGAACGCTGTCTGAATACTGCAACCACTGGTCCATTTCATACTAGACGTAGCTAATGAATTTAAGCAATCATCTTTACTAGAATGTAAATAAAAATAAAAGTCTAAAAGAATACCTACGATAAGTACCTACCTAATTTGAATACAAGCGTCACAAACTTTACTACTGACATGAATATGCGCGCGAAGTCGCAATAATAATCTTCTTACACACACATTCATAGCTCATACTTTCAGGAGCAGAGCGACGGCGATAGTTTTTACAAAAACCGAAATTTGAAATTCTTCGTCACTCAGGTTTCCCGTTAACTCTTCATTTATTTCTAGTGAACGTCTAATTACGCGAGTAAAACTGGGACAGTTTTTCATGTTTTTATAGGGTCATACTTCATTTAACAATGAGTTTGTAGAAAAATAGAAATGACAGGGACATGCTCACTGAAGACCTAGATTTTATAAAAAAAAACCATTGCTCTGACGCAGTTATCTAGGGAGGAAACACGGGAATACGTTTGTATGGAAAAATCACTCCTCATGTAACCTCTTAATGATGATGGCGTTACTTTTCGGAATATTTCGGAATAATTCGAAATTTACAAAGAATATTTAGTTATATTCCGATTTTTAAGTGTCCAAAACAACATGCACAGTGCACCGCCCTCCCGCCCGCTAAATTGCATGCAAAGAGGAAATGCTATTAGGTACTATTTTTGGGAGGGCGGTGCACTGTGTTTTTGACACTAAAAATCGGAACTAAAATAAAATGATAATGCTTTATTTTCAGATATTAAATCCCATAGTCCATAGTTAATCATGTCATTAAAAATAAAATTAAAATTATATTCCATTAAATGAAGTTAATTTACATCAATTCAATCACATCAATAAAATCATAATAAGATAAAAATTATTCAATATAAAAATTCTTATATTTCTTATATAAATATAAGATTCTTGTTCCAGAAGACTGGAAATGAATATATGTATATATATTTCTAGGTGAAAACTCACATACCATTCGAGCCGCGGTGGACAGTACAACATTGTCTGTTTGGCTGCGAGACTGCAACCACGCCTAATAACAATAACTCAGGTAACATTAGACTTACATATTATATTATATACAAAATACACCTTTGCCAGTTATTCATCCGCCAAGCAGTAATTTGCAAACATTACTGTGTTCCCGTCTGAAGGGCAATGTTATCAGCGAAATTACTGGGCACGACGAGATTCAACAACTCATATCTCAGGGTGACAGGCGCAGTGCAGTGCCGCGCAGAATTTTGAACTTTATAACACTGGGTGGCACTGTCTGATATGGACAATCATGATGCTTACCATCAGGCACCTGATTTGCTCGTCTTGTCACTCACTATCATAAAAAAAAACATACATACGCGTTGTTCCCGGTGGGGTAGGCAGAGACTGTTTTACTCCACTTGTTACGATCCTGACATACGGTTTTCGCTTTGTCCCCTTTCATGACATTCTTCTTACATGCTCGTCATTTGTTGGTACTTTTGACCTGGCCTTTCCTTAGAATAACTTCAGTTTGTTCATGAAAAGTACGCCTAGGTCAATCTCTACCGACTTGACCGTTCACACTCGCCTAGATCTCCTTTATTAATTTACTCTTATCTATACTGTTTATTATTTTTCATGGTGTGAAAACTATTGGTGGTAGAATAAAGTAATGTACTTGGGGTTTGTAGTAATTATCAATATCTACAATATAGCCCACGGACATTATATCCATCTATTTTGGTTTAGTCACAAGTTTCGAAGAAGCCATTATTTTTATGCGGTATGAAAACTATTGGTGGTAGAAATAATGTACTAGGGGTTTGTAAAACATATCTTTAAATAGCCCCCGGAAAATTTACACATGTGTTAAGGTTTGGTCACTGTCACAAAAATAGTCATAAATTAGCGTGCGCTGCGTAAACCATTAGGGGTATATCTATAAAAATACAATGTATAATGAATTTACTCCTGTTAAAACGTTCACTATACCTACTTCTGCTACCCGGGCGAAGCCGGGGCGGGCCGCTAGTATTATATATATTTTGTTAAAGAAAACCTTACAGTTTCTTCGTATTTATGAAAATTGTAAGAATGTGGTTTTTAGGTTATGTTAACGATTTCTTTTTAATAGCAAAAAAACATACGGTTTACTTTAACAAAATATGTTTTCGCGGTAAATAAAGGTCAGATCCGGATCCAACAACAAACAATTGAGTGGAAAACTATTCCCTATTTGTTCATATCTGTGTATTTTCATTTTGTATGGGTGACGATTAACCTTAAGTAATACCAGAGAACAGATAATAATACTACGTATAGAAGGGACACTGTCATCCGCCCACCAATCACCCCGCGAGCGAGATTGAGCTCTCGAAGAGCACTGCTTCTATGGGAAATCACCTCACGCACACTATTGCTCGTCTACATAAATCCATGTGTGCAGTGTCTGTGTAGTAGGTAGTTATAGCGCGGCTTTTGTATGGGATTGAGTCGAGTGTCCTGGTTGTGGTACTACTACTTCGTTGACAGATTCTGTGCCAATTTTGTCCAAAATCGTGTATGATTATGTATGTTACAGGCGGTACATTCATGGAGCAAGTTGTTGTCGAAGACAATCAACATCGCCAGGCCATTCAACAACAGCCTCAGCAAATACATCAGGTAAACTATCATTAATTATATATTTGTAAAAAAATATGTATTTACTAGCGGTGCCTCGCGGTTCCACCCGCGTAGACATCGTTCCCGTGGGAATATCACGGGACACACCTCGATAGCCTCGACAGCCTCGTTGGCTCAGTTGGTAATAACTCTGCTTTCTGTGCCGCAGGCCCTGGGTTCGATCCCCGGCCAGGTCAAATATTTGTGTGCACGAACATGTCTGTTTGATCTGTGTCTGGGTGTTATAAGCTTATATAGGTATGTATATCAGTCATCTGGTGACCATAGTACAGGCTTCTAGCCTAGTTTGGGACCAGATGACCGTGTGTGGAAGTTGTCCCATATTATTATTATTTCGCGGATCAAACCCGGGAACCTTCCGATCGGCAGTCGATCTTGCGCCCACGCCACCGAGGCAGTCCGCAGGCATATCTGAAATGAAATGAAATGAAATGAAATGAAATTTATTGTATAAACTGTGTCAGGAGGGTCTTCAATTATTATAACATTCGGGTGTCATAAAGTGTCGCAACAGTTTGCCCAGGACGGACGTACAATATTTATTACATTATAATACAATTATACTAGTATTGTAGTGGTAGGCCTCTTTTGCAGGGGGCCGCCTGGGGAAGTACCACACCTTTGCCAGTTATTCATCCGCCAAGCAGTAATGTGCAAACGTTACTGTGTTCCGGTATGAAGGGCAATGTTACCAGCGAAATTACTGGGCATGATGAGATTCAACTACTAATATCTCAGGGTGACAGGCGCAGTGCAGTGCCGCGCAGAATTTTGTATTTTAAAACACTGGGTGGCACTGTGTCTGATATGGGCAATCATGATGCTTACCAACAGGCACCTGATTTGCTCGTCTTGTCACTCACTATCATAAAAAAAAAAAAAAAAAAAAATACTAGATATGAATTTAAAATACGAATTATACATGTCAGATACAATAATTTAAAATAATATAATCATAACATAATCAAAAGAATTCAAACATAATAATCAGCAATACATTATCTAACATTTAACAATTGATTGATATTATAATATGATTTATCTACCAGCCATCTGCATCTGACTTGCATCTGCTTTTGACTAGTATAGTCAAACGATAATATGAGCCACCATGACAGTTTCTTTTTCTTAATTAAGATGTTTATCAAAAAAGGTTTGTCATAGTAATACTCAATAATTAAAAAGAAAAAAAATTTATAAAAACTTTTAAGTTTCAACGAAGAATGCTGGAATGGCGGAATATTTTCAAATAGTAACGGTAATAATGTCGTTTAAACATTTATTTCAAGATTTTTTTTGTTACTATTCTGATATTTCCGGTTAAAGTGTTATACAATTATTATTATGTCACAAGTAGTGATGGTAATTAATGCGATTACACATTTATTTTATAAGCATGCGAATTAATGAGTCTCAGCATGCTAATTGCTATTTGCTAAGACAATAATTCGCACTTCGCACTTAACACCGCCCTGCTATTAATTTTAACGAATGAAATAATCACACACGTTCATTCAATAAACGACCCTAACCACAAATAAATAAAGATAATAACTGCTTAACCGTGCCTACCAAATTGCTAATAATTTCACTTAAGCGATTTATTCGCTTCATTCGCATTCACAGAATTTCGCAACGTTATTTAATTTGCTAAATGCTAATTAAGCATTCGCATGCTAACAATGAATGCGAATGTTAATTAATCCATCACTAGTGACAAGACTGTTCATTAGTGACCGAAGGCTCCTAGCAAGTTTTTTTTTTTTTTTTATTATAGTAAGTGACAAGACGAGCAAATCAGGTGCCTGATGGTAAGCATCATGATTGCCCATATCAGACACAGTGCCATCCAGTGTTTTAAAATACAAAATCCTGCGCAGCACTGCACTGCGCCTGTCACCCTGAGATATTAGTTGTTGAATCTCATCATGCCCAGTAATTTCGCTGGTAACATTGCCCCTCAGACCGGAACACAGTAATGTTTGCACATTACTGCTTGGCGGATGAATAACTGGCAAAGGTGTGGTACTTCCCCAGGCGGCCCCCTGCTAAGGAGGCCTACCACTACAAGTGGACACAAGCCTGTCATTAAAGTTAAATCGTTCTGACAGGTTGGTGGTGTGAGACAACAGCAGTATGTTTTGGCAACGCCCGGACAACCCGCCACACCAGTCTCACAGGTAACACATTAAAATTAAGGAATATTTAAAACTGCCTCGGTGGCGTAGTGGGCGCATGCTCGACTGCCAATCTAGAGGTCCCGGGTTCGATCCCCGGGTCAGGCAAAGTGTTAAATATTGGATTTTTCCATTAGGAATTATCTCAATAACTGCCTGGAGTCTGGAACTGTGCCCGGTAGATGGCAATAGGATCGCCCCCTATTACATGGGACCAATAACATACTGGCGAAATGTGGGTGTATCTACTATGGGACTGAGTCCTGGGTACACCTCTGCCTACCCCTTTGGGAAAAAGGCGTGAATGTATGTTACGTTAATATTTAAAAAAGTTCCTCCTGGTCTCCTGCTCGATCATCAGACACTGGTCATAATCTATCTGAGGATTTTCGAAGTGTCTAATGGCTATATTAACATACTATTAATTAGTTAGGGTAGATAGTAAGTAGGTTTTTTTTTTTTTTTTTTTTTTATTATATTCTTACATGAACTGCTGCTATGGCTTATGCAGCACCATTATACACTGACTAATATACATAATATTATACTAGACTGACTTAAAGCTACTTACAATTTAGGTAAACGTAATATAGACATATTTATATATTTTATTTTATTATATGTAGTTTCTCCTTCCTTATTATTATTATTATTATTATTATTTTTACTATGTATACATGTCATATAATATATATCTTTTTTTTTTTTTTTTTTTTTTTCCCTTCTGCTAAGTAACACAACTTTTTAACTACAATATAAATTATTTTATATCTAACTACACCATACTATACCATCAAATACGTAGACAATATTCAGACCTATCATTTTAACCACTATATTACATAGTAAGTAGGTAGCTCTATTTTTTTGTATTATTAGAGTTATGTACCTTAAAAGGAAAAAAGAAACCCATTAGGATCACTTTGTTCTCCCTGGTGTCTGTCTGTCCGTCTGTCAAGACACTTTTTAACGGGAACGCGTGGAGGTATCAATTTGAAATTGACATCAACTACTCATCTGATCTGCTGTCCCTTGTGGCTGTAAAAAATTCTTACTTCTAAGTTAGCGCAATCAAAAGTTATAGCAATTTTACTGCATATTTCCATGCTTTCCGCATGGAACTAATAGATGGCGCTGTATGTTCTTGGTATCTAGGTATGGAACCCTACGCTATGCATACATACGTATGCCTAAACAATTTATTTTAATAATGGCCTTGCCCTATAAAAATTATTATTTTTTTTTTTTTATGGTAGTGAGTAACATGACGAGCTAATCAGGTGCCTGATGGTAATCATCATGATTACCCATATCAGACACAGTGCCACCCAGTGTTTTAAAATTCAAAATTCTGCGCGGCACTGCACTGCGCCTGTCACCCTGAGATATGAGTTGTTGAATCTCATCACGCCCAGTAATTTCGCTGGTAACATTGCCCTTCATACCGGAACACAGTAATGTTTGCACATTACTGTGTGTGGAAGTTGTCCCATATTATATTATTATTATATATTATACTGCTTGGCGGATGAATAACTGGCAAAGGTGTGGTACTTCCCCAGGCGGCCCCCTGCAAAAGAGGCCTACCACTACAAAAACTTATTTAAGAAAAATGTCTTAATAATTGTATCTCTTCACAGGTAATATTCTGCGGCAGCGGTGTAGGTGGAGTAGGATCCGGTCACACGGTGGCCGGAGCGCCTGTACTCACCTCCGTCCTACCTGCGGGGGGCGCTGTGCTCACACCGCACCATACTATGCATCATTGAACATCAATACACTGAGTGAAGTGAATAGTGAAATATACAGTGTAGGGACGAGTGAACAAATGTGTAAGGAAAATCCGGAAATGGAAAGTGTAAGAGGAAAGCAAGGAGTGAAGTGTGTTGGGAAAATTATGGAGGGATTATGGTTAAGAGAAAAGTGTTTAAGGAAACATAGGGGAAAAAGTGAAGAGTGAAAAGTGTGGAGGGAATATGGTTAATATAAAAATTGGATGCAAATTGTGTATAGAGCATATGGTTAGGCAAAAGAAAAATTTTACCCTTTATAGATCAGATAAAACAATTATGTAGAACGAAAATAAAATGTGATTAGTGGGGAAAATGTTATCTTTAATATATAAAGGGTTAAAAAGAAATGAGAAGGGAAAAGTGGAGAAAGAAAAATGTAAAAGTGTTCAGTGAAAATGTAAATCAATAAATAAAAAAAAAACATCTAAGAAATACCAACACAATTGATTGTTATACTTGAAATTATATCCCAAATCTCAATGAAATAAAATAATTTAAGAAATTATGTTATGTTCCTCTGCTATGATAGTTTTTATCAATTATACATTATACATTAAATGCTAGTCAAAAAAAATAAACGCCGGGCAAAATTCTACCTTAACATATGTAAGGCAATAAATAATTAAATTAAACAATATCACAGAACAGATAATAAAACTATGTATAGAATGAATACTCATCCGCCCACCAATCAGACCTTCCTCACCCTGCGAGCAAGTTTGAGCTCTCGATGAGCCTCCGTGAGCTCGAAACGCACCATGTGTGCAGAGGCCGTTGTAGTAGGTACTTATATTGTGACTTATGTATGACTTATGTACTTATGTATGGAATTGAGTCGAGTGTCCAGGTTGTGACAATAATAATAATAAGGGACAACTTCCACACATGGTCATCTGGTCCCGAACTAGGCTAGAAGCCTGTACTATGGTACAATATGATTCATTTTTGGGGAAAAGAAACCTTATCCTTAAAGCATCTCTTTGTCCGTCTGTCAAGACCCTTTTTATCGGGAATGCGTTGAGGTATCAAGTTGAAACTGATATCAACAACATAAGTCTATGGTCTCTTGCTGCTGTAAGAAAATCAACCTTGTAAGTCTACACAATTCAAAGATACGGCTATTTTACTGCACATTTTACAGTCTCGTTGGCACAGACGGTAGTAACTCTGCTTTCTGTGCAGCAGGCCCCGGTTTCGATCCCCGGCCAGGTCAAACATTTGTGTGCATAAACATGTCTGTTTGATCTGTGTCTGGGTGTTATAAGCTTATATAAGTATGTATATCAGTCATCTGGTTACCATATTACAGGCTTCTAGCCTAGTTTGGGACCAGATGTCCGTGTGTGTAAGTTTGGGACCAGATGTCCATATTTTACGCACCAATAAATACACGGTGAATATTCAAAATTATCCAAACATTAAATAAACAAACACAATGGCCCTTATTTTCTTTTGACTAGCAGACAAATAAATGAATTATTGAAAATTATGTAGAATGATTGTATCCTATAGTTAATATCTCTTATAATAATGTAGCAAATAATAGAATACCAGAGTTAAAGGTCACTGGGAACATTTGCCTGATAAGAATACTCCATTCCAATTGTTAAGGGAAAAACTGTCATTGACCCGAGGTTATAGCATACTAATTATTGCTGGAGTAGCGCTCAACACATATAATACGTGTATGTGGAATGTGGACGAAATGGTTGCAAACAACACATATAATAATAAAGATGTTTATTATTAAATCGACTAAAAAATATAACACAGATTTTTCTCTTTCTTTCAACTTGACACTCAATTTGCGGAAACAAAAGATAGATTGACATCATCGAATTCAAATTACTTGTATAGAACAACTCTATGCCTAATAAACCTAGCAGTCTTATTTGACAAACCAAAGAGGTTTTCTAACACTCCTCCTTAATTTGAATTCCCTTGTATCCATCTGTCTAGCAAACCACTTCACTCACATGCATCTACCTAGTGCACCACATCTATCACTCCCATCTGTTTTGTACACCATACAAACTTGCCTTTTGCCAACGGTTTTGTCAGTCCATCCGCAATCATATGTGAGGTATCCTGATAACTCAAATTGATGGTACTGCTCTCAACCGCCTGTCTTATGAAGTGATAGCGCACATCAATATGCTTTGTGCGCTGGTGATGGGCAGGGTTCTCAGCAATATGTATTGCTGATTGACTATCACTGCATATAGTGATAGAGCTCTCTTCTTTCTGTGTTATTTCAGAAATAAATCTTCTCAGAAAGATAGCCTCCCTTGCAGCTTCAGATATTGATACATATTCTGCCTCTGCTGTTGAGAGGGCAACAGTTTTCTGCTTCTTGCTCTCCCAGCTCACTGCTCCTCCTTGAGATAAGAACACATATCCCGTGTATGACTTTCTGTCATAAGTACTAGCATGACTTGCATCGGCATGACCTTGTATAAAAAGTTGTTGTGTGTCCCTGGAATACATAAGTCCATAACTCCTTGTACCCTTCAGGTATCTCAACACACGTTTTGCCATGCTCCAGTGCACCTCAGTGTAACAAGTGTTAAACTGGCTGAGATAGCTCACCGCATTTGCTATGTCCGGTCGTGTACACACAGCAAGGTACATCAACGATCCTATTAAATTCTGGTATGGTATCCTAGGATCAGGTTGATGCTCCGCATTAGGTCTCTCCAGTTTATGCCATTCACCAGGAACAGAGGGTGTTGCAGCTATTTTACAATCCTCCATTCCAAAGGTCTTGAGAATTTTCTCAACATATTTTTCTTGATCCACCTTGATTCCATCACTATTCTGTGTGATTCTCATTCCCAGAATGAGCTCTGCTTTACCAAGGTCTTTCATCTCAAACTTTGAAGTGAGTTCTTTCTTTACTCTTCTAAGTTCAGTGACATCGTCCCAAAAAATTAGCATGTCGTCTACGTATATGGCCAAGATAATAATCTTTCCATCTGTAATTCTCGTGTAGACACAAGGTTCGTTTTTGGACTGTGTAAAGTTCAGTTGCTTTAGAACTTGATCCAGTTTTTGGTTCCAGGCTCGAGCAGCTTGCTTAAGGCCGTAAAGAGACTTATTCATGAGACAGACATAGGTCTCTTTTCCGCGTTCTACAAATCCGTCTGGCTGTTTCATATAGACAGTCTCTGATATCTCTCCATTCAGAAACGCTGTCTTCACGTCCATTTGATCAACTTTAAGACCAGTTCGGGCAGCTAAAGCGAGTAACACTCGTAACGAACTGTGACGAACAACCGGTGAGAACGTCTCGTTATAGTCAATACCGCATCTTTGGCTAAAACCACGAGCGACCAACCGAGCTTTGTATCGTTTTCTATTTCCCGCCTGTTCTTTGATTTTAAATAACCATTTAGAATCAACGACGTTACACTTAGCTGGTGGTTTTACCAATGTCCAGGTATTGTTTTTCTTTAATGCATCCAGCTCCTCCTGAATTGCATTTTTCCATTTCACTCTATCATCCCTCGACAAAGCTTCGTTAACAGTTTTAGGATCCTGCTCTGATTCTGTTGTTTGATATAGAACATAGTCCTGAAAATTCTTTGGTTTACGGTTGCGTGATGGATACCTTCTCTCACTTTCTTGATCATCGTCTTCCTCTGCAGACATGTAGTCATCAGTCTCATGATTATTATCCACTGGCACCTCCAAACTATCATTTTCATTTTCTCCGTCAGTATCCAACCGAGGTTGTTGAGCTTGTATAGGGATATCAAGTGTTTCAGTACCCACACAAGGATGCTGAACTTCTTCGTTTTGAAGAATATTATTCTGAATATCTTCAGAATCTTGAATATGCTCCTCCAAGGGCATAATATCCTCAGATTGTCTTGAAACGGGTACCACCATGATTTCATTTGAAGGTTTCGCCAAATTCGCGTTTAACTTTTGATTTTCAAAAAATACCACGTCTCTGGCTTTAAAACATTCTCCTGTTTTAGGATCCACAAGCCGATAAGCCTTAGAATTGTCGCAGTATCCAGTGTGCAGCAATTCTTTACTCTTGGCGTCCCATTTCGTTCTTTTCTGATCTGGTACGTGCATAAACGCTTTACATCCAAATGTTTTAATCATGCTTAGATCACTTTTTATGCTAGTCCAGGCTTCTTCTGGTGTCATGTTTTTGACAGCTACCGTTGGTGATCGATTTTTCAAGAAGACTGCATGTTGGACAGCCTCTGCCCAGAACTTCTTTTGAAGTCCCGCTTCTTGAAGCATGCATCTCGCCTTTTCGCAAATTGTTCGATTTGCACGTTCTGCAACTCCATTCTGTTCGGGTGTATACTCTACCGAAAGTTGGTGTTTAATTCCTTTTTGTTTCAAATATTCATCCATAGCGTTGTTGACGAACTCCCTACCATTATCCGTTCGAATGGCTTTTATTTGTTTCCCTGTTTGCGTTTCCGCTAACGCCTTAAACTCTTTAAATTTTCCTAAAACTTCACTCTTCTGTTTTAGAAAATATATAAAAGTTTTCCGCGTAAAATCGTCAATAAACGTCAAAAAATATTTCAAACCTCCAAAAGAATCTTCACTCATAGGACCGCATACGTCTGAGTGAATCAAGCCTAAAGGTTCTTTAGCTCTCGTACCACCTTTTTTCGTAAAAGGTTGTTTGGTTTGTTTTCCCATCAAACAAGCTACGCAGTTGAGTTTCGCAGAAGAGTTAGGAAAACTTACCCCAGTCGCAAGTTTATCTCTAAGGAGGAGGAGGTTGCGCATACCCAGATGTCCCATCCGCTGATGCCACAGAATCATCTCCTGACTGACAGTTGTGTTGAGAGCAGTATCCTGTAAACACTTTTTAAGTTTATATACGCCTCTCTCTTTTATTCCTTTCACAACAGCCTTACCTTTCACCTCACATTCTCCTTTCTTATAAACCTCGAATCCATTCTCTGTAAATACTGCAATGTGACCTTTCTTCACTACAGCACTCACACTCATTAAGTTCGCTTGTAATCCCGGAACATACATAACATCACTTACAGTCAACCCTAATGATTTACACTCTACCATACCTTTTCCCTCACCATACACCTTTTTTCCATCAGCACATGTTACAGTCACTCGAGCATCCACACTAAACTTCTGGAAGTCATTAAACCAATCTCTTTGCTTTGTCATGTGCGTAGAGGCGCCTGAGTCGAAGACCCATTCTTCGTCATATGCATCTCCCGCAGTACTAAGAGCATATGTATGTAAAGCTTCCTTTTTGTTTCTGGGATTCTCTGGACATGTATTGGCTTTGTGAGGTCCGTCACATATAAAGCATCTGATTGTTCTTCCGTTCTTAGTCTTCGATTTCGTAGACTGCTTCTTGGATAATAACGCAGACGCTTTCTCACTAGAGCTCGATGTATAGGTGTCCTCCATTTGGAAAAGTTTTGTTTTTACGTAGTCGGTAGTCAGTGCTATATTACTGTTTTCTACAGCTAATCTCATAGGTTGGAATTCTTTAGTAAGTCCTTGGAGAATCAATGCAGCTAACAGTTCATCGTCGATCTCCTTTCCAA
This sequence comes from Hemistola chrysoprasaria, assembly GCA_947063395.1. Taxonomy (NCBI): domain Eukaryota; kingdom Metazoa; phylum Arthropoda; class Insecta; order Lepidoptera; family Geometridae; genus Hemistola; species Hemistola chrysoprasaria. Next base: position 3,454,557 of record OX346736.1, on the reverse strand, counting down.
GGTCAGTTAATTCTTGAGTAACCGCCATCATAGTTGTTACATATTCTCGAACTGTTCCGAATTGTTCCAATTTCAAATTGACAAGTCTTGACAGCAGCCTGCATCTATTGTTTAATCCTTTATCTTCAAAAGCTGTTTTTAAAGATTCCCATGCATCCTTTGCTGTCTTAGTATGCCTTACATGCACCAAGCAATGCGGTTTTATCATCAAGCAAATCTTTGCTCTTGCCTTCTGATCTTTTCTTGTTCCGACTGCATCTGACGTTGGAGGGGTGACACTCGTGTACTCCCACAGGTCATCATGTATAAGGCACAGCTCCATAAGGAACTTCCAACTTGCATAATTTGAATTTCCATCAAGCTTCTCGAAAGTAGGTAAATTCAAAGTCGAACCATTATGTGTGCTACTATTACCACCACCGTCCATGGTTGCAGCGGGCCATAACCTGCTGGAGTAGCGCTCAACACATATAATACGTGTATGTGGAATGTGGACGAAATGGTTGCAAACAACACATATAATAATAAAGATGTTTATTATTAAATCGACTAAAAAATATAACACAGATTTTTCTCTTTCTTTCAACTTGACACTCAATTTGCGGAAACAAAAGATAGATTGACATCATCGAATTCAAATTACTTGTATAGAAAAACTCTATGCCTAATAAACCTAGCAGTCTTATTTGACAAACCAAAGAGGTTTTCTAACAATTATGTATGTAACCTCTTTAAAAAAGTCCAGCTATCTACATATTAAATTTCGGCTCAATCGGTTTAGTAGTTTTGGCGTGAAAGAGTAACAAACATTCATCCATCCTAACAAAGTTTAGCATTAATAATAATAGAAGGATTGAAATATAAAAATTCACAGAGATTATGCAAGGGCCGGTTTTATGATCGTTAGTTACAGTTAACCATTTGTCAAACTAACTATAGTTAAGTTTCTAACCAATGGTTAAATCGTGTGAAAATAAATAGTTAACCAGGGATGAAACAAATTTTGTAAATTTTTTTAACTACTTGTCAAAAAGTTTAACCATTGGTCGAATTAACCAGTGATCAAAAAACCCAGCCTAAGGAGAGATTAGTCACAGAACAGATAATAATACTACATAGAATGGACACTGTCATCCTTGGGTGTGCTTTAGGGCGATAATTGCTTTCGAGAGAGGATAGTCTTTAGAGAGGAGAGGATAGAGATAGAGTTTAGTCACACCATTTGTTCTTATGCAAACTTTTGAAGAAGTAAATGGCAAATGTTCCCCGTGCGAGACCACCTTTTTAAAGCTTATAGCAATAATATGATAATGTAACATCATAATATTATCTGAGACTGCCTCGGTGGAGTACTGGTTCTCAAACCATTACCATCCACTGGGCACAGTTCCAAATTCCAGCCTTTTAGAAAATTCCTAATGGAAAAATCCAATAACACTGTTTGCGTGCCCTGGAGATTGAACCCGGGACCTAATGATCGGCAGTAGTGGTTGCAAGCACTACGCCACCGAGGCAGTTCAGGTTTATGGATAGATTACTGTGTTCAAGTATTATTGCAACTATTTTTAACACTGTATGATAACCCTCTTTTACTGTAGTTGGGTAAAGGTCAGCGTAGATAGAGCGCGGGCGCGGAACGGGCTCCTCCGGTGTGGGGAAGTGTAAGGAAAAGCGCTCGACCTGCGCACGCTATGTGTGTTGTACATAATATTATGCTGTAGTCACAGACCTCTATAAATCAAGAAAGGAGATCCATGGTCTCCTTTCGACGCTGTTTTATTTAGCCTGTGCTCCATCGGTAAGCAGTAATGTGCATTACATTAATTTCATGTGCATTAACATTACTGTGTTCCAGTCTGAAGGGCAATGTTACCAGCGAAATTACTGGGCGAGTTTCAACAACTAATATCTCAGGGTGACAGGCACAGTGCATTGCTGCGCAGGATTTAGAATATTAAAACACTGGGTGGCACTGTGTCTGGTAGTGGCAATCATGATGCTTACCATCAGGCACCTGATTTGCTCGTCCTGTTACTCACTATCATAAAAAAAAAGAAAAAAATATATATCCCGCTGTACTCATGACACGTCATGGGCCCGCGTTCTGTGTCCGCTGACCTTAACGTTTTGTTCATAATAATATCAATCATGTAGAATAAGGAAGGAATTGTAAATATTATGTAGGTATTAAAATATGAATAAATATATATATATATATATATATATACACAAGGTAATGGAATAGGCATTTTTGTTGATCAATAATAACCCAATTTATATAATTTGTATTTTGGTGAAAAGCCGACGGCAATCATTTTAAATTTCTAAAATAACAGCCCGATCCACAATCCGATAGAAAAATACAGGCTCTCTATCGCGTCTCACTTCATGCGTCAAACATAAGTGAAATAATTAAGATATTTCGACAGCGTATGTAACTTGCGGGTACCAGAGCGCGGCTAAAATATCTTTCATCCTATATGGGATGAAGTAAATTTCTTTATTTTTGTCCATAGACATAAATTGTTTGCGCTTTGCTCTTTTTGTCTATTACCAATGAGATTTTTTTTTTGGTGTCACACATAGTCAAAATGTTTTGATGAAATTTTTTTTTGACATTGAATGAAATAAACAATTTACTGTGCTTCACAATGTGCTTCAGAAACCAAATTGTATATGAGGGAGTAAATAGAAACCGAGTTATAATGGGTTTTAGTCCCGTTTGTTACACTCTACTATTCATCCAAAACATTTTGGCTAATATCCTATACTTGTGACACTATAAAAATATAACAGATAAAAATTAAATATAAAAATAATATTTTATGTTATTTTAGCTCTGCTCTGGTACGCAACAATGACAGTCTTTTTAGAGCAAGAGTAGCGAAATCTACTATTTTTTTTTACGTACTACGCCTCATCACATACATTCACCAAAATATAGATGAAATAATGGATGATACTTTTTAGACTGAACCAATATTTAGGTGCATTGTTAAAGGTCTTTATTCATTGCTGCGGAGACTGATGGTGGATACATTTTAAGTTAAGTGACGCGTTGGTAGAATAGATAAACTTTGCTTTGAGCAGCAGGTCTAAGTTTCGACCCCAGGCAGGTCAAACATTATGTGCATTAAGCATGTCTGGGTGTTTTGCTAGTATAAGCATAGTATAATAAGTACTACCCACTAGTAATTCAACTGCGTCTAGACGGAGCCACGATGGGTTGGGTACTAGACGGCGTAGTCAACTCATTTCGTCCAAAAATTGACAAAGGTTGTTGACAAAAACCTTACTGATACCGGGGCGCAATTGAAGAATTGCCCCCGGTACGCTCGTTTGGGTTGCCTGAATGAAGACAGGTAGTACTTATCTTATGGTATAAGTTTGCATATCAGTATTAGCCCGGCCATTTATTCATAATCGTCTGAATCAACCTCAGAATGAGAGATAATAAGCTGGATGTTCGTATATACCTTAATTTGGCGTTCCAAATGCTGTCTCAAAAGTCTCATAAAACCTCGTGTCTGCGTCGTAAGTTAATCATAGAAAACTATTGTTCTAATGATGTTAAACTCTATTATAAAATTTTAGAGCATAAAATTTGCGAAAAATGACCTTGAATAACTTACGATGCAGAGACGAGATTTTATGAGACTTTTGAGACACCATTTAGAACGGCAAAATGAAGGTATAAAAGAAAATCCAGCGATCGTTTAATTTCAGTGACTCATGATTTATGTTCTGGTTTGCTCTGCCTAGTTTAGCTCCAAATGACAGTGTATGGAAGTTGTCCCATAATATTATTATTAATATAATAATAATATGGGACAACTTCCACACACGGTCATCTAGTCCCAAACTAGGCTAGAAGCCTGTATTATGGTAGCCAGATGACTGATATACATACTTATATAAGCTTATTACACCCAGACACAGATCAAACAGACATGTTCATGCACACAATAAATGTTAGACTTGGCCGGGAATCGACCCGGGGCCTGCGGTACAGAAAGCAGAGTTACTACCATTTGAACGAGGCTGTCAGTAATTATACTAGTACTGGCTTCGTACGAGTAGCAGAAGAGCATAGTTAAAAAATAGATCTTTTCAAGAGAAATAATTCTGTAATAAATTGTTTTCATCATAAAACTATTGTTTAGTAAACACAGCAATGGAGCAAGACTTCTTGTTTCTCATGTAATACTAAATTGTATGTAATTTATTATTATAGCGGTGTATTTTATAAATATAACTGATTGTATATAATGATTTTATTATATATAAACTCTTAATTATAACATCACTATGTCGCTCGAAAACACGGGCTAAACCCGTTCTGGATAGGCGTACACAGAGACCATTTTTGTCGAACGTGCAGAGGCCCCTATGATATAACGACTTGAACGAATTAACCACGTGATTTCATACTTCATTATGTACGTTTCGCGTCCAGTGGTTAATTCGTTCAAGTATAACGGTAATGGATAGTAGGTACCTATCGGGGATAATAATAAACAGGAAAAGGTTTCCCCAAACAAAATATACATTTTAAAACTGCTAATAGTTATTAAAGGACGTTAATAATATATTTAAAGTATTTCCTTGGGAATTCCATAATTCTGATAAAACCTATTTGTCGTTGTAAAGCGTATTTTAGTATAACTAGATATTATTTGTTAATTATTCTCACAATTCACTATCTATACTAATATTATAAAGAGATAACCTTTGTTTTTTTGTTTGTAACGCATAGGCTCCGAAACTACTGGACCGATTTAAAAAAATCTTTCACTTATGGATAGCTTAATTCAGTGTGAGTGACATAGGCTATATGAGATTTTGAAAAAAAAAAATAGGGATCCGTAAGAAAACTGCAATATTGTGAACCAAGGTGTCACATAATATAATAACCATATTCAAAAATTTGCGTGCGCTTTGAAATCCATTGATGGTAGAATAATATAATGTACTAGGGGTTTGTAGCACTTATCAATATCTACAAAATAGTCCACGAAAATTTTATCCATCTATTTTGGTTTAGTCACAATAATCGAAACAGACATTATATGCATGTGCTGTGAAAAGTATTGGTGGTAGAATAAAGTAATGTACTAGGGGTTTTATACCTACAAAACAGTATACATAGATTATATCCATCTTTTTTGGTTTAGTCACAATAATCGAAGCAGTGATTATTTTTCATGCGGTTTGAAAACTATCGGTGGTAGATTAAAGTAATGTACTAGGGATTTGTAGTAATTATCAATACCTACAAAGCAGTATACATGATTATATCCATCTATTTTGGTTTGGTCTCAATAATCGAAGCAGTCATTATTTTTCATGCGCTGGGAAAACTATTGGTGGTAGAATAAAGTTAAGTACTAGGGGTTTGTAGTACATATCAATATCTACCAAATAATCCATGGACATTTTATCCATCTATTTTGGTTTAGTTACAATATTCGAAGTAGTCATTATTTTTCATGCGCTATGAAAACTATTGATGGTAGAATAAAGTAATGAACTAGGGGTTTGTAGTACTTATTAATATCTACAAAAAAGTTAGCGGACATTATATCCATCTATTTTGGTTTAGTCACAATAATTGAATTAGTCATTTTATTTGCATGCTCTGTGAAAACTATTGGTGATAGAGTACAGTGCTTTATGTACTAGGGTTTCGTAGTACTTTTCATTATCTACAGAATATAGTATATTATAAAATCCTAAATGACTCACTGACATGCAACGCAGAGCCCAAACCACTAATCCTAGGGACTTGAAACTTGGAATATAGGTTCTTTTCGTTGTCTGGACGTGTGCTAAGAAAGGATTTTAAAAAAATCACATTCTAAAGGGTCAAAAAGGGCGTCAAAGTTGGTATAAAACTCCCATATTTTATAACTGAGAGCGGGCAAAGCCGCTGTTCGTACACTAGTTTAAAATAAAACACTAGTGAAGAAATTGTATCTCTTCTATCATCGTCATTGGTTCCTCAAAGTTTGAATGGGAAATGATGTCGGACCAAACACCTTAATGTGGTTTTCATATCTATATGGCATGATGAGATTCAACAACTAATATTTCAGGGCCTCAGGGTGACAGGCACAGTGCAGTGTCGCGTAGAATTTTGAATTTTAAAACACTGGGTGGCACTGTGTCTGATATGGGCAATAATGATCACCTGATTTCCTCGTCTTGACACTCGCTGTCTTTTAAAATTAAACTTTCTTCTCGTATAACTTGTCATCACCGGAAATAAAGTTTCCGATTTCCATTCAGCAAACATAATCATTGGAACAAAGCAATGAGTAAAATTCGTTGGAAATATTTCTCATAACGGATATAAAATTGCTAGGTACGTGCTTTGTCATTGGTGATTGGCTTTAGGATATTTTATGCAGAGCTGGACTTAGGTCTTAAAATTTAGTTTAACATAGCATCACGCCCTAGACAGAGATCAGACAGAAAACCACGCACCTACCATCTGTTTGATGACCCGAACGTGTAAAAATTGCCAATGTCGGCCGCCTCCGCTGGTTAGGCCATGTGAAGCGCATGGAGGCGTCTTCTAGGAGCAGTTTAGGTGCCCTCACCTAAACTGCTCCTAGAAGGGAAACCAGAAGAACGCAAAAGTCCTGGCCGACCCAAGCTGAGATTGAGTGGTCAGATCGATACGAAAATAGGTATCCTGTTACTTCATCAATATTGCAATGACTTGGTAATCTTGACCTGATGCTGCAGCATCAGGTTCAGATGGGGCAGTAATCCTTCTAATACTATAAATGTGAAAGTTTTTTAATGTTTCACGCCATAACTACTGAACCGATTGGGCTGAAATTCGGTATGTAGATAGATTAGACCCTGGATTGGCACATAGGGTACTTTTTATCACGATATTCCCACGGGAACGAAGACTACGCGGGTGAAACCGCGGGGCATATCTAGACAAATATATCGTGATTAAGCTAATTGAGATCGTCTCAATGAGTATGTTACAGATAGATGATAACCTCGAAGGAGAGTTTTATAAATTTCCTAATTTACATAATTTGTTATTTGCCAAGACTATTTCTTCGTTAAATGTCTCAGTCCAGCCCTGTTTTCACATAGTAACCTATGCTAACTATAGTACTATATCGAACACAAATATAATTTGACGGTTTATCGATACTATTCCCATAATCTTATCAGCTATTGATAAGAACAAATGGCGTGGCCCTAAAACTTCTTGTGCTAGGTATACCTTTCAAATAAACCGAAGGTTATCATATTGTAAAGGATTCATTGGAAGTTGTTTTCAGTTTGATGAGCAGATGCACCCCCCAGCGCTGCTGACGATCATGAGGTTCCGGGTTGATCCCCAGGTCAAGCAAATTAAATGTTTCCATTAGAAATTTTCTCAATGAGAGTCCAGTCTGGAATAGTGCCCGTTATACGGCAATAGGCATTTGAAATGGCTACGCATAAGCCCAATCGATTATTGAACATGAAATGACAGAGTTGGAATATACTAAAATACCCTATAATTTCCTGTATAGGGCGGACGAAACCGTTAGGCGCAGTTGGTAATAATACTATAAATACAAATCAGTATAAATGAGCAAACATTGCGGTCCCAGAATCGAACCCTGCGGCACACCGCCCGCGTTATCACTTTTATCATTATCACTAACTTACGAGTACATATCTACCTTTACACTGAATTTTAAAGATAAGATATCTGATAAAACGCGTATGCTATTGAAAACCCTTTCGGATTATACATTGTGCAGTGCGTTATCGAACGCTCCAGTCTTTTCTGGGGAGTCTAACTGGGACAAAGTCCTTGGTATTAATTAAGTTTGTTTAGTTATAAGTGAAGATGAGTGTAAAAGGACTGATTTTCGTTTTGTTGGTCGCGGGTGCGTCGGCGCAGAATAATTGTAAGTTGTTATGTAATTTTGTAATCAGCTTATCTATTATCTATAGAGGAAAATTCGATTTAAATTTTGTAACCCACTAATATTATAAACGCATGAAATGAAAGAAAAATGCGTTTATGAAAATTAATTAAAGGTTGTTTAAATGTTTATCCCCTTTACGCCAAAACTACTGAACCAATTGGGTTGAAATTTGGTATGTTGATAGCTTAGATAGTGGAATAACACATGGGATACTTATTTTCAGGGAAAGGCCGCAGTTACTGGGACAAAATATTAGGGTGGCGTAGAGGGCGCATGCCCGACTGCCAATCAAGAGGTCCCGGGTTCGATCCCCAGGTCAGGCAAAGTGTTAAATATTGGGTTTTTCCATTAGGAATTATCTCAATAACTGCCTGGAGTCTGGAACTGTGCCTGGTAGATGGCAATAGGCTCGCCCCCTATTACATGGGACCAATAACATACTGGCGAAATGTGGGTGTATCTACTGTGGGACTGAGTCCTGGGTACACCTCTGCCTACCACTTCGGGAGGAAGGCGTGAATGTATGTTATTATGATATGAATATTATAGGTATTGGTCACCCATTTTAAATAGGCAAACACGTGCTTTCCAAAATATCACTTGGACTAGCATGGCCAGTACTCCCCAGTGGAGAATGATGTGTGTGAAAGAGATAACAGATGCATTCTCATAGAGTACGAAAGGGAGAAAAATAGGGTGGAAAATATATCCTCGCGTCATAATGCAGATATGGTTTGCATTCAACAATTCAAATGAAATTCGACAATGCAAATATATTTCATCACCAACATCTCTTTTATCCATACTGAAAACACAAATATGTCAATCTAGATTAAAATATATTCTTATGTACATACCTAATACCTACCTAGATTTTGACTTATTTGGTCATACCACCACTGAACTGACTTTGTGCATATATTATTTTATCTAGGTACTTATATATACATATTTTTGCAGTCTCTTTCTCACTTATTACTCTCGTAAGGGTAGCGCTGCCCATGGTAGTCCGGGATCTTTGATTTTCATAGCGCATATATAGACAACTTGTTTTCACTATAAGTACATTTGCATTTTGGGGAAATAATTATGATGGAGCTTCCTTCCAGCGCGAGCGGTAATCTATCTCTTAAACTTATTATTTACGCCATGACGTAATCTAATAAAAATAGAGTAGCTTCAAGGAATGAATGAATCATTCGGCTCGCCTTGCTCTTATCTACCGGTCGGCGTAATCAACTTGTAATTCAACAGTATGACTATCTGGCAACAAGGTAACGCGATGAAATAGTTATTAAGGAAAAAATTGTAGGATTATTTATATGTTAGGTTTATTAATGTATATTGCCGTGGGGTTACCGGCTTTAGAATAGTACCGCACCCCTCTACCCGTAATAGCCGTAAGAGTTAGGGTTTAACAGATCCAAAGGACGGGCAGCAGCATCCTCTGCGTGCAACCGAACTGCGTTCGCCAACCCTCCTGGCAAGTGTTGCGAGTATTGGCAAAATCTTAAGCTTTGAGAAAACTGAGCCCTGGCTGAGATGATCCTAATAAATTGTTATAAGTTTCTATTGAAAATTGCAAATGAGTCACTAAGGGAATCCACTACACATTTAACACTATTTTTTAATGTTTTGACTTATAGGACCACCTATATGCTTATTAAAGAATAACACAAGAAGCTGTTGGTATCGGTATTCATCATAGTCCTCGGTCAATTCAACGGCTGACCTGAAAACTGACCTCTGACTGACATGATCAACGGGCGTTGATAGCCGTTGATGACCTCATTTATCAACGCCCAACTCTAACCTCTGGAACTAAAGAAGCTGAAAGACTTAGTTCAAATAATATGTTCTTATTCCTTGTGAAATACATGAATTAGAAAAACGACAGGTAAATCTATAGCAAAATCACGTGATATTTCGGCTGTCGGCTTGATTATAACATAGCATATTATTATAAGTATTGTAGTGGTTACTAATATATCAATATTAGGTAGGTATATTAAATAAATAGTCTTTATTCAGATTTTTCTTAAACTGTTTACAAATCACTTAATGTATTATTATACTATAATCTGTTCGCCCTTTGGCAAAGGCCTCTCGCAGGTATCTAAGGTAGGTATTAATAAGTAGTTAAAACTAACGTAGAATAACAATTTCCAGATAAAGTATGCATATCATCGTCATCCCCCACGGTATGCCAGAGTTTAGACAAGGATGGAAGCAGAGCTGTCTGCGAGACCGTCGAATCCAGGTAATTATTTAACAAATAATTCTCATAGTGGTAGACTGCCTCGGTGGCGTAGTGGGCGCAAGCTCGACTGCCGATCATGAGGTCCCGCGTTCGATCCCCAGGTCAGGCAAAGTGTTAATTAATTTTTCCATTAGGAATTAGCTCAATAACTGTCTTCAGTCTGGAACTATGCCCCCGGTAGATGGCAATAGGCTTGCCCCCTATTACATGGAACTAATAACATACTGGCGAAATGTGGGTGTACCTACTATAGGACTGAGACCTGGGTACACCTCTGTCTACCCCTTCGAGAAAAAGGCGTAATTGCATGTTATGTCGCATACTCCTGTCGTATTGTATGGATCAGTGTTGGGCTATAAAAGCAGTGGATGAAAGCAGAAAGCATGCAGCAGAGATGAGGATGTAGAGATGGATATGAGGAGTGACAAGAATGGATAAAGTTAGAAATGAGTATGTAAGAGGAGGAGAGTCTGAAAATAGCACCAGTAAACTGAGAAATTAAGAGGAAAACGGACCTGTTAGCAGTTTGACACAATCCTATAGAAAATTTACCAAATCGATGTTTTGTATTCGCCTGTGTCCTCCGAATATAGAAAACCTATTTGATATATTTATATCCAGATATTTTGAAGATGAAAGGATCTCTATCATTTTAATTTTGTTTATAAACTCTTAATTTTTTAGTAGTGAACGTCCAAACAAGCGAGTAAAAATTTTTAGAATAGAATAGAATACTCTTTATTATGACCAAGGTACACCAAATACAATCAACTTAAAAATTAAATTATTCTTATTGGTCAACAATGGGCGGCCTTATCGCTTTAAGCGATCTCTTCCAGGCAACCAGTCTGGCCGGATAGGGCATGATAGGAAAAAACAATATTAAGATAATATCTTAATATGGTTTTTTTTTTTTTTCATTATAATACAGTTTAGTCATAATAAGATCTTATATTAAGAGTAAAATATATGAAGTTAATTATAAAAACAGTTACCGGCTTTAGAATTGTGCTCCACCCTCTCTACCCGTAGTTGCCCTAAGTACCGGCTAAGTAAACAGATCCAGAGGACGGGCAGCAGCTTCCTCAGCAAAAAACCATCGAACTGCGCTCGACAACCCGCACAACAAGCGTGTCGAGTATTGGCAAAACCTTTATGGGGGAGGCCTATGTTCAGTAGTGGATTACCAACGGCTGAGATGAATGAATTATACAAAACTGAGAGTTTAAAACACAAACTAAAATGACAGAGACATGGTTTACTTTACTATAAAAATATCAGGATATCAATTTATAGATAGGTGAATAATATTCGGAGGAAACACGGGAATCCAAAACCTCGATTTGGTAAATTTTCCATAGGATTGTGTCAAACTGCTTACAGGTCCGCTTTCTTATTAATTTCTCAGGTTACTGGTGCTACTTTCAGACTTCCTCTAACATACTCATTTCTAATTTTATCCATTCTTGAGATCGTCGTTAATGATTATGTTACAAATAGATTGTTAATGGTGATCTAATTGCGCAACGAAGAAGCAGAGAGGAAATTTTTTATTTTTTTATTACAATTGTTAAAAATGTATCTACCTTTTTACATAATTCAGGGTGGACTGTGCGTTGAAAATAGCCCGCGGTGCGGCTGACATTGGAGCGTTCTCAGAGGAAGAGATGATGTTGCTCTCGCAGATGCAGCCCAACGACCACAGGGTGGTGGCTACCATCAGAGATGTTAATAGAATGGGTAAGGATATACATAACATAACATCACACCTTTTTCATTGAAGGGGTAGGTTGAGGTGTACCCAGGACCCAGTCTTATGCTAGACTAGCTGGGCCCCGCGGGTTCGCCCGCGTAGTCTTCGTTCCCGTGGGAATATCGGGCTAAAAAGTACCCTATGTGTCATTCCAGGGTTTAAGCTATCTACATACCAAATTTCAGCTCAATGGGTTTAGTAGTTTTAGCGTACAAACGATACAAACATATACGCAAAAAAACAGCGCTCGATGGCGTTGGGGTCGAGTTAGAACATGCTAGCTTTTTTATGTGTTACAAACGGAACTATTTTACATTGTACTAAGATTTGAGATTTATAATATTATAGGATATGGGTCAACCGGACCAGACTCCGTGTTGTTATTGACTAAACTACTAATGGGAAACTCCAACAACACTGTCTGACCAGAGGAATGGAACCGGCACCTCACCGGTTTGGTTTCAGGGTGTTTCAGCGTTTGGTTTTTGATTACTCTGTTTGCTTTTGTTGTTTTCTGTAATGCAAAAAAGTTTAGTTCAGCTATATACCCATAGAATAGTCTAGTGAACAGTTCTGGTGCTGGGTCAACAAAATCAAATAATTTAAAGAACAAGAGCAACTAACGATCTAACTGATTGACACACTGAAAAACACAATTTCTCTAAAATCGCAGTGAAAGTAGATCATCATCATCATCAGCCGGAAGACGTCCACTGCTGAACATAGGCCTCCCACATAGAACACCATAAACTAGGGGGGATTTTGCCGTTATCACCACGCTCGTGCGGCTTGGTGATCGCAGTAGTTGATATACTTGGTGCCGGAGAGCGCTGCTGCTCTCTCCGAATATGTCCCTCTGCCGGGTCTCACGGCTCCCACCAGATAAGGAAGGGGGAACCACACGGAAAGTAGATCCCTTAGAGCTTGTGGATGGCCTCTTTCAATGCGACGTTAATTCCAGAGCCCTACGCCTTCGAGTCCGTAGCAGTAGTGCCCAGTCGTCACACAGGAGGGCTGGAAGGGTTGCGGCGAGCTCGGTACTGTCACCCAGGGTTGGACCAGGTCGATCTACGATGGTCGCCGCGGGTTTTGAAGACTTTGGAGTATAACGTGAGTATGACTTTGTATTTCAGGCTCTTTTCTACTGTTGGTTTTAAAACACTGGGTGGCACTGTGTCTAATATGGGCAATCATGATGCTTACCACCGCACCTGATTTGACGAGGCACCTGATTTGCTCGTCTTGTCATTCACTATCATAAAAAAAAATGAATAAGTGTACTTATATCTCAGACGTATGACCCAAACCCTGGTACTCCGCAGCTAAAACGGCTAACTTCACATTGGTTATAAAATTTTGCGCGAGTATCTTGACCTGGTGTCTAAACGCCAATTAAAATATTAATTGTATAAGCCGGTTCAATAAAGAACCAAATTCAAAATGGCGGCGCTATTTATGTCCTCTCACTTACACACTAGGCTCGTAACTAGTGTGCAAGCAAGATAACATGATTATTAGAGATCATTTTAGATCCGTTTCTTTATTGAACCGACTTATACTCTCCAGGCAGCACAATCGGACCGCTGCACCGACCCCGACGTGGCGGACAAGACAGCAGAACAACTAGAAGTGGAGAGACTGAACGAGTTCTTCTCAGCAGCCTGCAGACCTGGGGCCTGGTCTGCTAACGCTACCGTCGATGCTCAACTCAGTAAGGAACTTTATTCTTCTATAATTAACAACTTGCTACTGTAGCCGTTCCTATTCCATTAAATAATACTCGAACACTTCAACATATTTTAAATGATTTATTCCAAGCCCACCATCTTCAATCTCGCTCTACAATCATCTGTCGCGCTGGCACGTCCCTGTGTTTCCATCGCGCCCTCGCACATGCCATAGATCTTCCTTAAACCACACATTGCCATTAATACTTTCCATAAAACCACCAAAACGTTCACAGAATCCGTAGCATGCGCGTCATAAAATAACATCAACCCTACACTACTCACTACAGCTACGTCTCCTCATGGGTAGCATTGCATTACACTTTGTCAAATATAGCTTGATCTTGGCTTGATCAATGGCAGATGAACAAAAATAAATTTTTTGGTCCTTCGCATCGAGAGCATTGAGAGCGGTTAGAGGTAGCCCTGTATAAGTCAAACGCAAACTCAAAGAAGATAAATTTAAATAAGTCTAAAAAAACATTTTTAAACGTCAATCAATAATATCAGTATAATATAAAACTAGTTAATAAACCTCTACAAGAAGAACGCACAAGAAACTTGTAAGATTTAATTTTTTCAACTGCGAGTTTTACAATATTTGGTTTGGTTACATTTGTTGGCTTGTAAGGTGTCGGTTGGTATGGCTATGCAGAAGTTTCCATGCATCTTTGTCCTCTATGTATTGGTTAATAATAATAATAAGTTCTTATGATAATGAGTGACAAGACGAGCAAATCAGGTGCCTGATGGTAAGCATCATGATTGCCCATATCAGACACAGTGCCACGCAGTGTTTTAAAATTCAAAATTGTGCACGGCACTGCACTGCGCCTGTCGCCCTGAGATATGAGTTGTTGAATCTCATCATGCCCAGTAACATCGCTGGTAACATTGCCCTTCAGACCGGAACACAGTAATGTTTGCACATTGCTGCTTGGCGGATGAATAACTGGCAAAGGTGTGGTACTTCCCCAACAAAAGAGGCCTACCACAAAAAAAAAAATAGAAATATATATTATTCTTTCCAGAGAGCCAATTCCCATCTCTATGCTCCCTCTGCGGAGCCAACTCTTGCAGCAGCTACTCCATCAACATGGGCGCGGCGGTGGCCGGAGTCAACAACAACAACAGGCACATACAGGCGCTCGAGTGTTTGAAGATTAATTCCAACGGGACCGACCCTGCAGTCGCTTATGTCGCTTGGTTGCATGTTAGGGAATACTTCAATGTGAGTATTAGATTAGATTAGATTACACTTTATTCTGCCGTGGAGTTACCGGCTTAAGAATAGTGCTCCACCCTCTCTCCCCGTGGTTGTGTTGGCTGGCTAAGGGTTAACAGATCCAGAGGAGGCAGCAGCGTCCTCTGCAACAAACCATCGAACTGCGCTCGACAACCACACAACAAGCGTGACGAGTATTGGCAAAATCCCCCTTTATGGGGGAGTCCTATGTTCAGTAGTGGATAACCAACGGCTGAGATGATGATGACTCTTTATTCTGACTATTTTCATAAAATTACACAGTACATAATAACTTAAAAACAAAGCTATAGCTAGAAAGTGTTAGGTCACCAAAGGGCGGCCTTATCGCTTTAAGCGCTCTCTTCCAGGCAACCAGTATTCATCTATACTTCTATACTAATATTATGAAGAGAGAACCTTTGTTTGTTTTTTATGTTTGTAACGAATAGGCTCCGAAACTACTGGACCGATTTGAAAAAATCTTTCACTTCTACAAAGCTTCGTTCAGTGTGAGTGACATAGGTTATATTAGATTTTGAAAAAAAAAATACATAAAAACATACATGCACGCCTTTTTTCCCGAAGGGGTAGGCAGTGGTGTACCCAGAACTCAGTCCCATAGTAGATACACCCACATTTCGCCAGTATGTTATTAGTCCCATGTAATAGGGGGCGAGCCTATTGCCATCTATCGGGCACAGTTCCAGACTCCAGGCAGTTATTGAGATAATTCCTAATGGAAAAATCCAATATTTAACACTTTGCCTGACCTGGGGATTGAACCCGGGACCTCTTGATTGGCAGTCGAGCATGCGCAATCTACGCCACCGAGGCAGTCTAAAAAAAAATACGACAATAGATGATAGACGCTGCTTAATGCCGAGCTCTTGGAGTATTGAGACGTTGGTTCTAAATTCGGTCCACGATACTCCAAGCATTTTTCTCCAGCACCACATCTATATAATAGCTCATCATCGGGAATTTTTCCAATTTTTTTTTATGATTTTTTAAATCGAAAAAAATTGAAAAGAAAAATTAAAAAAAAAATCGAAAAAATAATACTAAAATTATTTCGAAATTTTTTTCAATTCCAGTTTTTTTTTCAAAAGCTTTTCGAGTTTTTTTTCAGTTTTTGTTTCGAAACTGAAATTTCCTTTCGAAATTTTTCTTCGAATTTTAATTTTTGTAATTTTTTATTCGTATTTGTTTTTTGAAAAATTTAATTTGGTTTAATGTCAAACTTACATCAAATCTTAAATTAAATCTTTATCATTAAAACAATATAAAATAAAGAACAAAAACATTGCGATATTTAAACTGCCACATCCTCGACTCCTACCGACTTGACCATTCACACTCGGCTAGTATATTATTATAATATATCGTCACCAGATCCGTAACCCACAAGACGCGGCATCGTATTCCCTCCTCTGTCCTGACGGAACCCTACAACCTCTCAGCACCCTCAACCTCGCGAACACAACCGCGCCTTGCAGCTTTGTCAAACAACCCTGGGCTGGTATTGTTGCTTCCACGTAAGTATAATATTAACTAGTTGTTTTTGTAGTTGTAGAGTCGACTGTTTGGAGTCTCTGCATACATTGATTTTATCGTTAAGTTATAAATTAGAATTAATTGTTTGTTAGTTGTTGACTACGGGTGCGCGACGCCGTGACGCTAAGTTTGAAAATGAAAGAGCAGTGTGCTCTGAACGACGCCTTTATTGGTACTGTTTGTTATAACAAACTTATAGCTAAAGAAATCTGTGTTAAGTTTAGCGTGGGAACTCAAGTGCTCTGTATGGTGAGCCCATACAGTAGTGGTAGGCCTCTTTAGCAGGGGGCCGCCTGGGGAAGTACCACACCTTTGTCAGTTATTCATCCGCCAAGCAGTAATGTGCAAACACACTCATCATCTCAGAATCTCAGCCATAAGATCCTAGGCCTCCTCCATAGGTTTCCATCCAGTCCGATTGTAAACGGCCTCCATCTAAAAGGCCGCGAAAACATATTTTGTTAAAGAAAACTAAGGTTTTTATTTGGTTTGGCTCTCAGAGGGTAAATTTAAAATCTACCTTCTTTACAAAAGAAGGCTTATTATAAAGTCAATCAGTACATAGAGGACAAACATGCCTGGAAACTTCTGCATAGCACCACGCGGCACCGACACTAACAAAAGAATGTAACCAAACCAAATATTGTAAAACAATCAGTTGAAAAAATCATGCCCTACAAGTTTCTTGTGCGTTCTTCTTGTAGAGGTATATCTTTCCGAACGCACGGTAGACTCATTACTGTTTATCTTCATTGGTGTACAAAAGAGTCAGATTGTTACCTATTTGAATAAATGTTTTTGACTTTGACTTTGTATATAGGTATGTACGTTTATATCAGTCCTATGGATACCATAGTACAGGCTCTGCCTAGTTTGGGACCAGATGATGGTGTGTGGAAGTTGTCACATATTAAATAAATAAATATCGTTCATTTCTTCATGAGTGCCGTACATGTTTTTTTGATATTTAAATCATAAATTGTAAAAACTTAGATATAATATGAAGATAGCCTGAGCTAGGTTCAACAAAACCTGTATTTAACGCAAAAATCGGCTTATAAGTAGGTACAATGGGATACAAATAAATTAACAATTAGGTAACTATGTATTGCTTAAGTACTGAGTCAAATTATTTTAGGTAAACATAAAAAAAATAATACTTAAAACAATTTACTTATTTACACACTAAAAGTAAGTCCTCTGTCTGTTTGTAAGACAGGGTCTGTAAATATAGGTACATTTTTCTTACAACAAAAATTATTATTATTTATTGTTATTATTATTTATTTTCAGGTCACTGAACATGCATTTATTAGGTAATTGATAAAATCATATTCATTTAACATGATTATATTTCTCCAACAGTGTGAACTCAGCTGACATCCTAACCAACATGCAAGCTTGGTGGCCAACTGGGTCGAACCCCTCAGACAACTCGTGGCAAGCTGTTCTCTTCACCGCACTGGCCGGAGGGAACAACGCGAGGGTTGTGTTTGAAAACACGCCTGTTGCTGTCATTGATTATACCAACACTAGTAAGATAATCATGTTATTATTATAACATCACGCTTTTTTCCCAAAGGGGAAGACGGAGATGTAGCCAGATAGATAGATAGATAGATAGATTTTTTTTTATGATAGTGAGTGACAAGACGAGCAGGTAATGAGGTGCCTGATGGTAAGCATCATGATTGCCCATATCAGACTCAGTGCTCAGTTTCTTCGTATTTATGAAAATTGTAAAGTAGTTTTTAGGTTATGTTAATGATTCTTTTAAATAGCAAAAAAACCATACTGTTTTCTTTAACAAAATATATTTTCGTGCAAATAAAGGTCAGATCCAGAGCCAACAAACAATTGAGTGGAAAGTTATTCCCTATATTATCTTCATATTAATGAAGTTTTACTTTGTATGGACGAGCAATCATTCCCCTTAACAAAATAAATGACATTTTAATCAAAACTAATTTGTACGCCTTTAAGGTGAAAACGCTCTAGAGCGGCGCAGCGGCGGAGAGGTGCGTCGCGGCGGCGGAGCGGCGCGGCCAGAAAAATATTCTTTACACTGTTTCCTAAGAAATAAGACGCACTACAGTAGCACTGCAGCGGAGCGGCGCGGCGCGGCGCTGTAGTGCGTCTTATTTCTTAGGAAACAGTGTAAAGAATATTTTTCTGGCCGCGCCGCTCCGCCGCCGCGACGCACCTCTCCGCCGCTGCGCCGCTCTAGAGCGTTTTCACCTTTATTGGCAGAATTTTGCTGGAAATTGTAGACGGTAGGATTACATGTAACCAAAATTCTGACAAATTATGTGTTTATTGTGTGTGTATTAAGATGTATATTGATAGCCAATAGCCACATACTTTACTAAGCATTAAACTTATCTGTTTATGTTAATCTAAGTTTTCCGGCCTGTTATTTTAGTTATAGTTATATAAAGAAAAAGGGGAGATAGAGTACGTTCTCCCAGCGCTTACTCAACAACTGGCACGTGCAATTTGCTCAGTGTGAAGTTTGCACAGCGACATATAATGAACAACAAAGATATAACGACGACCGAAGTGCGACAGAGGCAACAATATTATTCGCTCGTACGACCTTACTTTACTAACGTACGTGGACCTAATGGGACCTAATTTGAAATTGCCATTTTCGAGAAGCCAGTACCTCATCTCCCCATTTCTTAATATCAATTTCTTTCACACGCAATTTATATAAAATTTTCTTCAGTTTTCAGGATAACTGGCAGAAAATGATAGCATTGTACTGAATTATATTTACATAAAAAAATTAATAATATTTATAAACTTTTTCCATTATAGTTCGTCAAATAAGCAACATAGATGCGACAGCGAGCTGCCTGCCGGCTCGCCGGTGGTGCACGCTCTCTTCATCGGAACAAACCAAATGTTCCTGGGTTCGAACCTCGGCGTACTCCCTGGGCATATCTCCCACCATATCCTGCCAACAACGGGCCGATATGTTCTCCTGCCTGAGAGATATAAGAGATGAACGCGCGGATTTCATCTCTTCACCATCTAACTACGGATATTTGGCTAGAGAGTAAGTTATACTACATAATCATCATTATCATCAACCGGGAGACGTCCACTGCTGAACATAGGCCTCCCCCATAGAACACCATACTATTCATAATGGAAGATTTTGCCGTAATCAGCACGCTTGGTGATCGCAGCAGTTGGAATATTTGGAAACGGAGAGCGCTGCTGCCCACTCTCCGAATATGTCTCTCTACCTGGTCTCACGGGTCCCACGGGATGAGAAAGTGGTGGCCCTATTATATAGTTACTAGCGGCCCGCCCCGGCTTCGCACGGTAGCAGAAGTAGGTATAGTGAACGTTTAACAGGAGTAAATTCGTGATACATTGTATTTTAATAGATATAACCCTAATGGTTTACGCAGCGCACGCAAATTAATTACTATTTATGTTACAATGACCAAACCTTAACACATGTATAAATTTATCGTGGGCTATTTTGAAGATATTGATAAGTACTACAAACCCCTAGTACATTACTTTACTCTACCACCAATAGTTTTCACACCGCATGAAAAATAATCACTGCTTCGATTATTGTGACTAAACCAAAAAAGATGGATATAATCCATGTATACTGTTTTGTAGATATTGATAATTACTACAAACCTCTAAGTGCATTACTTTTATCTACCACCGATAGTTTTCACACCGCATGAAAAATAATCATTGCTTAGATTATTGTGACTAAACCAAAAAAGATGGATATAATCTATGTATACTGTTTTGTAGGTATTGATAAGTTCTACAAACCCCTAGTACATTTCTTTACTCTACCACCAATAGTTTTCACACCGCATGAAAATTAATCACTGCTTCGATTATTTTTACTAAACCAAAAAAGATGGATATAATCTATGTACACTGTTTTGTAGGCATTGATAATTACTACAAACCCCTAGTACATTACTTTATTCTACCACCAATACTTTTCACAGCGCATGCATATAATGTCTGTTTCGATTATTGTGACTAAACCAAAATAGATGGATAAAATTTCCGTGGACTATTTTGTAGATATTGATAAGTACATACTACAAACCCCTAGTACATTATATTATTCTACCATCAATGGATTTCACAGCGCACGCAAATTTATGAATATGGTAATTATATTATGTGACACCTTAGTTCACAATATTGCAGTTTTCTTACGGATCCCTATTTTTTTTCAAAATCTCATATAGCCTATGTCACTCACACTGAATTAAGCTATCCATAAGTGAAAGAATTTTTAAAATCGGTCCAGTAGTTTCGGAGCCTATTCGTTACAAACAAAAAAACAAAAAAACAAAGTTTCTCTCTTTATAATATTAGTATAGATGTTATACTTACTAGCATTTTACAAGCTTTTATTTGACTGCGTAAGCCTCAACTGCCGATAATGAGATCCACATTTAAAATAATTGAAACAGTCATTATTAGCATGCAGTGTGAAAACTATTGGAGTTACGTAGAATAAAGTAATATACTAGGGGTTTGTGGTACTTATAATAATAATATGCTAATAATATGGGACAACTTCCACACACGGTCATCTGGTCCCAAACTAGGCTAGAAGCCTGTACTATGGTCACCAGATGACTGATATACATACTTATATAAGCTTATAACACCCAGACACAGATCAAACAGACATGTTCATGCACACAAATGTTTGACCTGGCCGGGGATCGAACCCGGGGCCCGCGGCACAGAAAGCAGAGTTACTACCATCTGAGCCAACGAGGCTGTCGTATATTTAATATTTATTCACTCTTCCTTTCCAGACTCTACAAGTTAACCCCAGTGAAGCTGGTGCAGAACCAACGCGCGGCCACAGCACGAGTGGCAGCTCTCATCAAGGAGCCCGGCAATAACAACAGCATCACTAGGTTCGAGAACCTCAGGGATAAGAAGGCTTGCTTCCCGGAGTACGGTGGACTTGGTGAGATCTTCTTTTCTTTTTTTTATGATAGTGAGTGACAAGACGAGCAAATCAGGTGCCTGATGGTAAGCATCATGATTGCCCATATCAGACACAGTGCCACCCAGTGTTTTAAAATACAAAAAGCCTGTCACCCTGAGATATGAGTTGATGAATCTTATCATGCCCAGTCATTTCGCTGGTAACATTGCCTTTCATACCGGGACACAGTAATGTTAGCACATTACTGCTTGGCGGATGAATAACTGGCAAAGGTGTGGTACTTCCCCACGCGACCCCTGCAAAAGAGGCCTACCACTACAAAAAATATAGAATTTGTGATTTAAGATCTTGCTTCTGGCCAAATTTCAGGATAATAGGCCATCGGGAAGTACCCTAGGGGTTTTCAGTCTGTTGCGCAAAGTATGGCTGTATCTTTTGATTGCATTGACTTAGAAGTTAGATTTTTTTTCCAGCATCAAGAGACTCGTGACCTGAGTATTTGATATCAATTTCAACTTGATACCTCAACGCGTTTCCGTAAACCCCTTGCCCCTCCCCCCCGCGTTCTTTTTTCCTATTGAAGTACGGAATCTTAAAAATAAGTACTTCAAATATAACAAGATGCGACTGACCCGAACGAGCTCGTGACCTTTCGTGACGTCACAACGTTATAAAGTACCACACATAACTATAATATTACTACGTCATAAAAATGGCGATCAATCGTGGCGCGTTCGTATTCATGTGACTCTATGGGAATTTTATCATTTAATAAATCATTCAAAAAATATAAGTTTAAAATGATTTTTGAATCAGATGATAGATAATTTTCACTTAACTTTCAAAATAAAATAAAAAATACGCGTTTTTTCTCAACAATTCAATTGAAATTTATTGTTATAGCATACGTGGCGTTCGTCCGCGCAGCCCAACTCCGCGGCGTGATCAGCGACAAAGAGTGCGACTATGGAAAAGCTGTCAGCGAGTTCTTCTCCGAAGCCTGCGCGCCTGGAGCCGAGGACGCCTCACATCAACTTACAGATGCTGTGAGATATACATCATCACTATTTATTGACAGTCTGGTTGGCACAGATGGTAGTAACTCTGCTTTCTGTGCCGCAGGCCCCGGGTTCGATTCCCGGCCAGGTCATGAACATGTCTGTTTGATCTGTATCTGAATGTTATAAGCTTTATATAAGTATGTATATCAGTCATCTGGTTACCATAGTACAGGCTTCTAGCCTAGTTTGGAACCAGATGACCGTGTGTGGAAGTTGTCCCATATTGTTATATTATTATTATTATAAATATACAGAAGAGACACTCCTCAAAAACACCTTTTATAAGATAATAAATGACAAGACGAGCAAATCAGGCGCCTGATGGTAAGCATAATGATTGCCCATATCAGACACAGTGCCACCCAGTGTTTTAAAATTCAAAATTCTGCGCGGCACTGCACTGCGCCTGTCACCCTGAGATATGAGTTGTTGAATGTCATCATGCCCAGTAATTTCACTGGCAACATTGCTATTCGTACCGGAACACAGTAATGTTTGCACTGTTTGGCGGATGAATAACTGCCAAAGGTGTGGTACTTCCCCAGGCGGGCCCCTGCAAAAGAGGCCTACCACTACAAAACCTCATAATATTGAAGTCATTATTTATATTTATTTTTTTTATTTCAGGGGTTCGACGCTAAAAACCTTTGCTCGTTGTGCAAACCCGCCGCCACTGCTAATGCGACGGCTTGTGAGTTTCTTAAAAATAAATAAATTTAAAATAATATAGTACATTCACGCCTTTTTCCCGAAGGGGTAGGCAGAGGTGTACCCAGGACTTAGTCCCATAGTAGACACACCCACATTTCGCCAGAATGTTATTGGTCCCATGTAATAGGGGGCGAGCCTATTGCCATCCACCGGGCACAGTTCCAGATTCCAGGCAGTTATTGAGATAATTCCTAATGGAAAAATCCAATATTTAACACTTTGCCTGACCTGGGAATCGAACCCGGGACCTCTTGATTGGCAGTCGAGCATGCGCCCTCTACGCCACCGAGGCAGTCGAGGCGAGAATTTAACTTTTGAAAATTAAAATTCTCCTCAGTTCCCGCGGGAATTTCGGGATAAAAAGTACCCTATGTGTTATTTCAGGGTCTAAGCTGTCTACTCACCAAATTTCAACTTAATCGGTTCATTAGTTTTAGTATGAAAACGGAACAAACATACACACAAACAGTGCTAGATGGCGCTGGGTTAGAACACGCTAGCGTTTTGTTTACCTGTTACAAACGTAACTAGACTTTTCTTCATTGTACTGAGATTTGAGATTATAAAGATGCGCCACCGTCTTTTTGCTGCAAATTAATCCTCTCCATCCATCGGTTGTCTGGAGAAATCGCTTGTTAGCGATAAGACTGCCGCTTGTACATTTAAGTATAGTTGATGTAGGCGTGCCTTTTCCATTAAATAATACTCGAACACTTCAGCATATTTTAAATGATTTATTCCAAGACCACCATCTTCAATCTCGCTCTACAATATTG
Source organism: Hemistola chrysoprasaria (assembly GCA_947063395.1). Classification (NCBI taxonomy): domain Eukaryota; kingdom Metazoa; phylum Arthropoda; class Insecta; order Lepidoptera; family Geometridae; genus Hemistola; species Hemistola chrysoprasaria. Next base: position 3,430,551 of record OX346736.1, on the reverse strand, counting down.
TCGAGGACGCCCAGCAAATGTAGCATTAAGTTAGATATAAGATTCTTTATGTATTTAGTCCTAAGGTTTAAATAAAGATGATAGATAAGGATAGGGATACAAATAGACAAGGATAGAAATATAAATAAATAGTAATTACCACTAATGTAAGAAAGAGAGGGTATTAGAGTAGTACAAATATAGAGAATAGGTATCTACGTAAGAAAGAGATAGTCTGAGTTAGAACAGGATAGATCGAGGAAATAGGTATTAGAAATTGAAATAAAAGGCGAGCAGTTTCCCCGAAATTCGTCAGTATTCGGTTAGCGGTATCATAGTAAACACCTAAGAATAAGTGGAACCAAGAAGTGAAAATAAAAGTGTGAACAGTGTAACAAGGCGTTTTCCTGAACAGGCAACCTACTTCACGAAGGAAAATAGAATCCTACAATCCATCTGCGACAAATATCATCTGTCGCGCTGGCATCCACCTCCCTGTGTTGCCATCGCGCCCTCGCACATGCCATAGATCTCCTTGAAATCACACGTTGCCATTAATACTTTCCATAAAACCACCAAAACGTTCACAGAATCCGTAGCATGCGCGTCACAAAATAACATCAACCCTACACTCTGCCAACCTGACAACGTGTATGCCCCCATACACGCATTATATAATAACCCTACATTCTCTGTATCCTTTGTGTTGGTTCTATAAGTGTGGTGTACAATAAAGTATTCTGTTATCTGTCTTCTGTTATCTAATGGGATATTAATTTATTTAATTTCACGATTTCATCCGCTTAGACATCGTTCCCGTGCGAATATCGGGGGAAAAGTACCTCATGTGTTATTCCAGGGTCTAAGCTACCTACATACCAAATTTCAGCCCAATCTGTTCAGTAGTTTTGGCGTGAAAGAGTAACAAACATCCATCCAACCAAATCTAACCAAAACCGCGCTAGATGGCACTGGAGGTGTTTTTTGTTGTTTTTTACATTGTACTGAAATTTAAGTTTAAATATTAGTAGGATACACAATTAACTCTAAATGTTGAAGTTATGGATATTTTGTTACAGCTACATGTGCATACGACAATACCAACATGTACTACGGGAACAGAGGCGCGCTCGCGTGTCTCGCCGACCCCAACACAGATGTCGCTTTTATCAATATACAGAACATTGCTAGTAAGTTGTTTTTTATTTCTTCTTTGGACCCACACGAATGTATTGCCAGTGCCAAGTTATATAAGTTGTCCGGGGTGTGTTAAGGGGAAAGGTGGTTGGACCGACATCATTTCCCATACAAACTTTGAGGAACCAATGACTATGATAAAAGAGATATTATATTATCTTCATTAGTGGTTTATTTTAAGTAATAACTGATTATAACATAGCATCAACTAATATCTTAGGGTGACAGGGGCAGTGCAGTGCCGCGCACTATTTTGAATTTTGCCCATATCAGACACATTGACACCCAGTGTTTTAAAATTCACATTACTGCGCGGCACGGCACTGCGCCTGTCACCCTGATAATATATTGGTTGTTGAATCTCGTCATGCCCAGTAATTTCGCTGGTAACATTGCCCTTCAGACTGGAACACAGTAATGTTTGCACATTACTGCTTGGCGGATGAATAACTGGCAAAGGTGTGGTACTTCCCCAGGCGGCCCCCTGCAAAAGAGGCCTACCACTACAAAATATGATAAAATATCTGATAAGTCGCTCTAGTTATAAAGTGGCATTTATCTATGTACATTATATTGCAAAAGATATGTTTTATTAAAGGAAAGACTTATTTTACTATTACGAGTATTTTATGAAAAACTTTCCGGTTACATGCGGTGACATGTTTTAAAAAAATGTCCCAACGAACAAGACTCATTGGGAATATTTTTCAGCGCACCTCACAGCCCTAAACCTGCAAGCGTCTCAGTTCCGGGCTCTGTGCAATAACAACACCCTGGCTGCTACCAGCGGGGTCAATATTGATGATAATTGTGCTTTGGCTCATGTCGTTGACGCTGAGGTCCTCACTAGACGGTAAGAAAGAAAATCTAATACCTAAAATAGTATATTGTTACACAAAGTGGTAAAGAAACCCATTGTTTACGAAGTAGTTTTAGTACTTCCAAGCTTTAGCGAAGGAGTAAATAAAAAGCCATAATGGATTTCAGCGCCGTGTAAAAGTAGACTCTACTTTTTACTACGATTGTAAGAAAATAAAATTATTAATTTCATCAAAACATTTTGGCTAATATCCTATAAGTGTGACACCAATAAAATATAATCATATTGGTAAAAGACAACAATTAAAAAGAAATTTACTTTATTATCCACTAGAACTAGAGCTTGAAAAATTATTTAGACGCAACAATGACGGACTTTTCGAGCAAGAGGAGTGAAAAGTTTATTTTACTAATTATTTTAAATATTATTATTTTATTATTAATTATTAGTTTATTTTAAAGTTTGTTTTCTCCTGAGCATCATCAGACAAGCTTGAAGTAAGTTATTGTATAGTCATCAAAACACTACTAAAATATGTGACGATCTGACTATTGTACGTTAAATACACGATAGGTTGGGTGTCAATCAAAACCATCGATCGTGATTGATACTGAGCGATGGACGCTAATTTCTTCCTTGATTAGCTTCAATAAACACATTACACGTTAACTCAATCATAGTTATACGAGTTAACTTTCAACAAAAAATATTTTTAGAATGTAATGGGAATATATTCTCACAAGTAACGTGACCCATTGGGAATTCCCAACCAATCTCAACTCATTGGGAAAAACACTGGTTTGCACCAATAACTTTTTTAATACACTTCTAAATACTTACCTATGTTATTTCTTATTTTGCAGACGTGACCCTCTTTTCAACAGCCTGAACGTTCTATTCGATACTCTTGACTATTTCTTCGGCTACAACGCCGCTTCGGGCACTCAACTCATCAACTTGGAGATATTTTCTCCTTTCGACGGCATTAGCGACCTCCTTTTCAAAGACTCCACGATAGGTCTTACAGAACCGACAAGCGACAGTACTCATGCACCGGCGAAGAATTACATCGATTTATTCAGCCATTTGAATGCTTGCACGGGCTCCGCCCCTCCAGTTGGCGGCTTCGCCACCCGAAGCTTCTATTCGATTTTCTCTTTAATCGTACTTTCTTTGTTGACATTGGTTATTAATTAATTCGATTATTTTAGTCGATTGCACCGCACTTAACTAATAACTAGTAACTAGGCGAGAAATTTTGACAGTTGACACCAAAAATGGCGGGCATGACATTTTAAAATTCCCTTCCCAGTGTTTTTTATTTTTCACAGTTTTTTAGTCATATAATTGTAATTACAAGACCAATTTCAAGTGTATGTAACTTAAGTATTTTATAACAGTAGGTAGGTAGGTAGTAATGAAGGTTGTAAAATCGTAACCGTAAGTACCATTTTTATTTATGTGATTAAGAAATAAACGTGTTTTGATAAGTATTTTTGTGTTACTTATTTAAACTTTTAATATAATGGTATCAGCCAAAAGCAGCATGTACCTACCTATACTACCTAAGAATCTTATATTTTATATAAGTATACTACACTATTTTTAATGATAGTGAGTGACAAATCAGGTGCCTGATGTTTGATTTTAGTTGATCAACTTATTAGTTGTTCAACAATAATTTTAAAATTAATTTGATGAATGTTCGTGGAATTGAAATAAAATTTATAGAAAGCATAGAAGAAAGACGCAGAGAAAGTGTGAAGACCAAGGAGAATCTATAGCTTTACAGTAAGGCCACTCTTGGCCCAACTCTCTTTTTTGCGTCAGTTGTTATTTTGATGCGTTTTTCATCTATGATAGAAAGTATGTTCAGACGGTTCGAATCGTATGCGATTTAGCACTTGATCTACTAAAATTGAACCCACAGAATATTGAACCGTGATTTACTATGTTACTCATGGAAACTAACTCTAGGAAGGTCTACTTTAGTGTGTATGTCTGAGTCTGATATGGGCAATCGTAATGCTTAACCATCAGGCACCTGATTTGCTCGTCTTGTCACTCACTATCATAAAAAAATCTAGTCATTCAAAATGCCTATTATTAAAGAAAAAAGAGAGAGTAAATAGAAAACATTTATTGGTTAAGACACGCATAATTTCTCAATATCACCTATGATTATGGCAAGGCACAAACGAGACGACAGTACCTGAAAAGACGAAAGATACTGTGAGAAGAGTTTTTGTAGAAAACCGTTAGAAATGTAATAACGATGGACTCTACAGTCTAGAGCTGTGCGCAGTAGATGGCATGAGCTCGCCCGCTACAAATTAAATGACAGCCCCGTTGGCTCAGATGGTAGTAACTCTGCCTTCTGACCCGTAGGTCCCGGGTTCGACCCCGGTCAGGTCAAATATTTGTGTGCACATGTCTGTTTGATCTGTGTCTGGATGTTATAAGCGTATATAAGTATGTATATCAGTCATCTGGTTACCATAGTATAGGCTTCTAGCCTAGTTTGGTGACCCGGGGTGGTATTACAAACATGCAATCGCGTAACAACAGCAGTAAATTTTGCTGTCAAACGTAATATTTTGTATGCCGTTTGACAGCAGATATTAAGCAATTGAACGCTTTCCACACTTCCACTGCTGTTCGTAATAAGGGGGCGTGTGTGGAAGTTGTCCCATATAAAAAAAATGGAGCTAAAACATTACTAGCAAGTATGGGTGAACCTACTATGGGTTCTGGATACTGGATACACGTCCGCCTCTACCCCTTTTCGAAAAAGGCGTGATGTTATGTGTTATGTTAGGAACTATTTTAGTAAATGCGGTATTGCGAGCCACTGTATTTTTCAACAAATGTAAACAATTAACACTTAGATAATATATAATTCGTTCCGTTTCCACTCTTTTCTGTCGAGCTTTTAGTACAATAATTATATACCATGGAGGCGACACCTCACACGATTATTGATAAATAATTAGAAACATAAAATGAATCCCTGATACGTGCACTCACGACCGATTCCCAAACGCGACTGAACCAGGAACCAGGGGGTGTCAGCTTAGTTCCCGGCCAATGCCAACACGGCGAAGGAAATGTTAAAAAGAAACGGAGCTCTTAAAACGACAGAGAAAGCACTATTTACTGACCCTACTAAGGAAAATATAACATTTTAGTAGAATTCAAAATTATGGGAATTATTTAATTAATTCGGAAGATAGAAATAATAAAGAATAAACACTTTTGAAATAAGTAATGAAATTATTTAATAATTTTATTACATATATTGTTCAAATTAGTTAAATCTAGACCTCAGATTCTTATGATTACTTGAATCAGCGTTAGAAGAATTTCTTTTTTGCCATCTGGCAACCGGATAATAGAAATGGCTGTTTTTATTCTGTGCTGTTTTTTGTTTACGATTTTCACTTTTTAGTTGATTTGCACTTTGCACATCTTTAGTGGAAATAAGTTTTGTAAAGTTTCTCGTATTTTGTTATATTGCGCTATAGAAAGTTTTGTTCTTGTGCTAACGAGATCATAAAGAGCTTTGATATAGAACTCCAATCTTCGGACGTCCGGGATGTCTACAGAACGAATGCAAGGCCAGGATACTGTAAACCAATTATTGACGAGTTTAATAGTGTAATAACTAAGGAGAAATTTCTTAGTGCTGCAAAGTCGTATTATAATAAACGCTATCCAAGCAACCGGCTAAATACGTCATTATTGCAATGACTCTATTATTGCGATTGTGCGAAAAAGACGCCTAGGTTAGGCAAAGTGTTAAATATCGGATTTTTCCGTGAGGGATTATCTCAATAACAACCTGGAGTCTAGAACTGTGCCCAGTAAATGGCAATAGTCTCGCCTTCTATTACATAGGACCAATAACATACTGGTGAAATGTGGGAGTTTACTTAGTATGAGACTGAGTTCTGGGTACACCTCGGCCAACCCCTTCTAGAAAGATGTTGTGTAATATAAGATTTACCTTATTTTCATCTGAATAAAGACTACTTCTAATACCTGCTCTTATTTTTTACCCTTTGCGTATGTCATGAATAGATATAGAAGTAAATATACATATAACATTGGTAGGTACCTATAGCTAATGTTAGAAATATTAAATCTCCCGCGCTACTGAATAGTTCCAGTGCGAAGCGTTGGTAGCGCTAGCGTCGCTTCGTGTACGCAAATCTGAAGTACGTAGTGGGACTTCTTCTTGTATATGTGTTCTGTGGACTGAACACAGAACACATATACAAGGACTGAACCACAGAACACATATACAAGACCGAACTGCAGTCAAGCGTGTCGGGCGTAGGGTAGACATAATTGATTAAGATTATTATTTTATCCACCTTTCAAAATGCGTCACTCGTCTGTGTATGTACTGTAATGACTATTATAGTAGGGCAGTTGTTACTTGACTTACCAGCTCAAGGGCAGCTTCAAGATCTAGAGCGACATCTGCTGCGACTCCGCGACATAGAACAACACCGTGTTGGTCGGCTGAAACATAAAATGACATCAATCTTCTGTTCGTCATCATTCATCATCATCCATCTCAGAAGTAGGAAGCCCACTGCTGGACATAGTAGTGTAGATTCTGTCCATGCATGCACTACACATAATCTACTCCATGCGTTGCAAAGCATATGATGGTATATTTTGTGCCATCTCTGTGTGCTTTTGCGGCAGAGCGGCACCACACGTATTGACTCATTCCTGTGGATCCTGCCAGTAAGGTCGAGAGAGTGGTGTAGGTCTATGGCATACCTGCACCATCTTATTAGAGTCCCAGGCGATGCAGCGTCCGTGGAGAGGACACTGCACCCACTTCAGCGCAGCTAAGTGGAAACAGCCTTACTAGTCATGTACGTAAGTGCCGACCTCGAACATGGACGCTTCTTGAATCATCTTCTATAGATGTTAATGGCCAGTGATGATGATGATGATGATAATGATAATGTGAGCGTGTGTGTGTATGTATGTGTTCTCACCGTCTCCTCCTACAAGAGCATCGCCTCCTAGAGCAGCGTCGTCTAGGCCTGCAGCTCGGCTGTCTCACTGGGTACCGACGGTCGCACGAACGACACCGTTTGAAGCGACCAGACTTTCCGCGGCAACGACTAAACATTTCAAACGGTTACTGGTGATCGGTTAAAAAAAATAACCTGGACAAATAGGTATACTTTCAAAACTAGCAGCATGAGGCGCGTAACACGCACGTTTGCGCGGGGTTTTAATCACATAACATTGTATTAATTCATTCACTGATCATCAAACAGCTAGCGAAAACAAATTTGTATTTGATTGGCTGTTTGATGCATTAACATACTGTTTTGACCAATGAAAAGTACGTTACAAATGCTTTAAATAAAGTCCAAAGATTAAGCGCAATAAAGATCTATAAAAGGTCAATTATCTAAAACTAGGTTTTCCAGGTGTCCTCGATGTTAAGTTATTTCGGTGGAGCTCTATATTTAATAAATAAATATGTGATCGCTTTATGGTCAGTAAATCTAAATTAGATGGTAAAAAGTAGCGAGATTATAATACCAAATTGTCTATCTTATATGTTCAATACTATAGTAGTAATTATAAATTAACAGTTCGGTGACATCATTTCGGTGGTATTTCTTCCTCGACGTTTCGACAGAGTTGCATCAGCCGTGAGAAGATATTCTTCTCGTCAGTCTTCTAGTGACCACGGGATGCAACTCATTCGAAACGTCGAGCTAAATAAAAAAACATTTTTAGTGCTATTAAGTTCCGTTTCTTTCATAAAACATGTGTTCGAATTACGAAAGTTTTAAAATTACAACTTTAAAAATAATACTCGCTACGATGTGCCTCTTACAGCAATGTATTTGTAAACCGTAAATCTGCACTTGTGCATAATTATTTCAATCAATATATTAAAATAAATATGTACCACCTAAATGACAAATAAAAAGGTTGAAATAAAAGCTTGAGCACTAGACTGACTTTTGAGGGCCGGCGCTTGATGAACAGCCTAGGCGTCCAATTAACTGGGATGGCTTCGACATACATACATACATATTTGAATGCAATAATAATATCTAGTACTTAGGTACTCAAAGTATTACCTCTTTAGATGTGTGTTAAAATTACTAGGAGACAACTTACGTTCTGCACATTCTGTAAAATAAAAAATATTGTCAAGATGGCATCTCTTGCTCAGATAAATAAAAGATGTCATAGATTGCGCGCTTACAGCAAGATCCTCGCGAATTCTGTTATAACCGTACAATTTTTCTTCGCGCTCGCATCAAGGACCTCGCGCCTTAATTGTTATAATTTTTTTTTTTACACTTGCAGCAAGCGATCGTGCCTTCATTGTTGTAATCATGAAACTGCGCCGCGCTTGCAGCAAAATGCTCGCGCCATAATTTTATAACCACAAAAGTTGTCTTCACGCTCGCAGCAAGCTGCTCGTGTAATTGTTATAAACATAACATTTTTCGCCGCGCTTGCAACTCAGAATTTAAACTTTTCGTTCGTGTTTTTACCCAAGGTAAAAGGAATGAAAAAACGACTTAGCCCTAGGCTTGGTTTTTTCTGGTCTTGAGCTCGACTCCCTCCGAAATGAATTCTGGCTACGGATTTGCTCCTCTGATTTTTTTCTGACAACTTTTGCGAGGGGCGAAGTAAATTAAAATAGTATATTATATATAGCTTATAAGGAAGCGATAGCTTATAAGGTACCTAAAGTAGCTGGAACTTTATATCCCCAAATACTTACTTGCGTTTTCTTCTTCTCCTCCGCTTGCATCTTGCCATGTTATGTGTAAACTCTAAAAAAAAGATAGCGTTCTTTAGGGGGTCATTGACACTTACTCATCACATTCAAAGATTACCTCGTCGGTGCAGCGATCGCAAACGCGACCGCAACTCATGATTTAGGTTCGATTCTAAGGTCAGGCAAAAAAAATTACCTAATTGGTATAGATAACAAAATTGAAAGTTCTCCGTGGGCGTTCATAATATCACATACAATCGCTCCTTTTTCCCAAAGGGGTAGGCAGAGGTGTCCCATAGTAGATACACCCACATTGCCATCTACTGGGCGCAGTTACTGATCCAGACTCAAGGCAGATTGAGATAATTCTTAATGGAAACAACCAATATTTATTAACACTTTGCCTGACCTGGGGATCGAACCCGGGATCTCTTGATCGGCAGTCGAGCTTGCGCCCAATACGTCACAAAGTGTCAATGACTTTTTCCGTCAGCAATTTGCTCAATAAGTCTGCAGGTCTGAATGGTGAAAGCACTACCTGACCGCGACAAATTGATGTGCATGACCCTGAGATATTATTTATTGTTCCAGTCTCTCTTCTCTTTTGCACCCGAACATTTCATATCTGCTGTCTCTTCTAACCCTCTAGGACTTGGAGTGTCCCTTGCACAGAGGAGATGAAAGTTGGTCACTGTGTTAACGAGTTAACGGGGCTATGGTCCGGCCCCCTTATTATACGGACGCAACAGAAGTCCGGACCCCTTATTACGGACGCAACAGAAGTGTGGAAAGCGTATAATTGCATAATGTCTGCTGCCAATAGGTATACAAAAAATGACGTTTCGAGAAGCCAGTACCTCATCTCTCCTTTTCATTAAATCTATGCACATAACTGACCAAATTTGGATATGAAATATCTTATATAAGTTCTGGGTTCTATGGTTCTGAGTACGACACTATCTAACCCTCTGGCAAAAAAAGCGTAACGTATCGGAAAAGTAAAAGAAAACACTTACCTGTTTATTACCGCTCCCGAAAAATTTAATCACATAATTATAATATTTCCTGTATAAATATATAAATAGCCATAAAAAGCGATTAAAGTAAATTTAAAACATCCATAAAATTAATTTGACTAAATTCAAACCTAAAGTCAAAACCATTCTGTTTTTGAAATAATTATCATGTCGTTTTCTTTTTTCTGGCAAGAACTTTTTAAATAAACCTCCATGCAAATCAAGAAATAAAGTTACATACTAAAAATCCTCTTTTCAAATCGAGTATTCGAGTAAGCGCCTCCTTTTGTAGAAGTAGATAGGTTGTGGGATTTATCAAGACAGAGATAGCTGTCTCAGTTTTGTCTCTATCGCAACTGAACAATGCATATCCGCAACTTGCTTTAATTTAACAATTCCTATTTTCCGTGAAGGGAAACTAAAACCCGTATTCGAGATCAATACTTATGTAAGGTATTGTGCTAAGCAACAAGTGCTAAGTAAGAAAATTCTCACTGCATTCGTCACGGCAGGCAATTGTTTCCAATTAGATTTACCGGCCCTATGCGTTCGGGCCATCATAGTATTCTTGAATACGGGTGTTAGTCTCAAGGAGATAGAACGATGCCACAGACAGACAGACACACAGATACGTAAAACTTATAACACCTCTTCCTTTTTCGGTCGGGGGTTGAAAAGTCTAGTCGTTATATTAGTCTCAAAATTAGTACGTATTTTATTCTAATGATTTAAAATAATTTTTTTTTCGCGCTCGCAGCATGCCAACTTCTCGCGCCTTCTTTTATAAGCATACATTTTTATTTGCACTCGCAGCTTGCTTCTCGCAACTGCATTGTTATAACCATAAAATTGTCATCGCGCCCGCAGCAAGTTGCTCGCGCCTCCATTGTTTTGACAGTAAAACTTTTCTTCGCGCTGCCAGCAAGCTGCTCGAGCCTTCATTATAAATGTAATTATAATTGAAGAAAAACTGTTATATACAATAAATTTTTCGCCGCCCTCGCAGCTAGTTGCTCACGCATTGTCAGAACTAAAAATTTTTTTGCCGCGTTTTTTACCTAAGGTTTACACAAGGTATGAATAAACTACTCAGCCCTAGGCTGGTTTGTTTCCTATGGGGTATTGGCGTTCTCGGTGACTATCACTTTAGTGGCTATTAACTACAAATGTCGAAATCCAGTTACTAACCAAAAACATTATGATAAACTTACTAAGTAGACTGTGCACTGTGTCGGTCCCGAGTGAGAACCACTCCCAGTGTCTATCCTTTTCCTTTTCTCTCCTCCAAATTTGACATTGCAGTCTTATTAGAAAGGTAAAACGTCTTTGCAACTAATTCAAACCACAGAACACAAAGACTTAAGCCTGATAACGACTGGTGATCATGAAGAACGCCAATAGCCCCCCTGGTCTTTTCTGAATGAAACTACATTTTTGGATGGTACAATATCTATAATTTATCACATAATATTACTGCTTAAAATTAATCTTATAACCCTTACTTTCGGGGTCTTGTTCCATTTGGAAGTTAGACGTCGAAAGTCCAAAAGGTTTAAGTATCATATTGCCTAAATCTTTTAACTTCCCCAACATTTCCGCTTTTAACTTCTCATTTTTCTCATCGATGAGTGGTGGGAGGCGTATGACAGCTTTTTGGGCCTCTTTGTGACTGGGATCGAGTTCTAGAATTTTTTTGTAGTCGGCTAAACTCTCGTCCAGTTTCTCTTTTGCTTCGTACGACTGCGCTCGCCTGTGGGAAATATATCAGATATTTTATATTTTTACAGTGTTCAGTTGTACAGTTAGTTTTAAGTGGTATAATATTCTATTGAAATACAATATAATATATGAATATATATATTATATTGTATTTACAATATATTATATGATTACAATATAATATATGAATATATATATATATATATATATATTATATTGTATTTACAATATTTATTACAGTATCTACAATACAATATAATCTAATGAAATAAAATATACAAGGGTAGATAGTAAGTATGTAGTCTTTGTTCAATAAAGGCACTATGCCGTATTAAAAAAAAATACAATAGGATTATTTTTTCTCTCCACTTGCTATCTGCCATCGGCTCTGCAGCCTTTATCAGATCCGTTCTCAGGATAGTTGGCGTTACTTATTTATTTATTGTTAAGGAGTCCCAACGGAGGATACACAAAGATACAATATTCTTATGACTAGGGAATTAAGTAAATGTGTTCCCGCAATTATAGGGGGGCACTTGGAGCTAATACAGTTTCCACCAATTATTGTGTTTTGTGAGTTTCTATGGTCAAGGGACAGAATGTGCCCTTTTAGGCGGTTTACGCTATCTCAAATATAAATATGTAAAAAAAATTTCAGCCACACGCGGGTAGAATGCGAAATGCACCTATAGATAAACTGACACACCCCTATAAGCGATAGTAGGTGGCAGAGAAAAATTAGTGTCACTCCACTGTTAAGGTATGTTTGGCTCGTTACCCAGAGGATTTGGCAGATGTTTACCGCTTGGCTCGCGAGATCGCCGTTTCGCCCGTTTTAAAAAAAGCAACGGAAGATGAACGCTCGTACTACGCGATAAGGTTCAATTTCGTGTGCTAGCAGAAAGAGTAAGTATATTTTTATACGTAAACAGATCTTTTCTCGAGAGTTAGTTTTCTGTATGTTAGTACTATTATTTATTCGAAATAATACTTAGCTAATAATTACCTAATATAAGCCTTAAGATATTTATCATCCAATTCTATAGCTTTACTGCAGTCCTTGATAGCTCGATCATATTTAAGCTGCTTCATTCGAGCGGCGCTTCTGTTGCAGTAGAGGATCGCGCGCAGTTGACTGAACTGCAGGGGGCAGGTTTGAAGACCTACAATCATAATATATATATACTAGCTGACCCGGCGAACTTCGTACCGCCATATTTTATTTCTCTAATCGCAACTGAGAAAATAAAACCCTTCCGGTAAAATCGAATTACCTTAATTTAAAATAAAACTGGAGTACTCAATTGAAAAATTCATATTCTTGTTCAAAATGCGTGGAGATTTTACTGAGACTATCACTTTCCGGGAGATAGTATTAATTCACTCGTTTAAAAAGGAACTGAACTGCGGTGACACTCGGCGCCAGTATTTATACCTGAACCTTGAATTTCCCGAACGGTCTAGTTCGCCTGCTTCGAGAAGAATCGATTGATCGATTGTTCGAAATAGTGGGTCTCGATGGTTCGAGAGGGAGATTTGTTTACGCTCAGAGGAGGTCTCGAGAACGAATAAGATACCAAAGCTTTGGACATTCGAACCAGAGATGGCGACTCGATAGAATTTGATGGCCAGATCTTGAAACTTTGATTAAAATTTGGCGCCAAGACTTTAATAATTCTCTAACAAAAATAGTACAATTTTTTTTGTTATTAATGGTAATAATATTGTAACATAATATGCAGTATAATTATAAAAATATCAGTCACAAACATACGTTAACATATGTTCACGCCTTTTTCCCGAAGAGGTAGGCAGAGGTGTACCCAGGACTCAGTCCCATAGTAGATACACCCACATTTCGCCAGTATGTTATTGGTCCCATGTAATAGGGGGCAAGCCTATTGCCATCTACCGGGCACAGTTCCAGACTCCAGGCAGTAATTGAGATAATTCCTAATGGAAAAATCCAATATTTAACACTATGCCTGACCTGGGGATCAAACCCGGGACCTCTTGATTGGCAGTCGAGCACGCCCTCTACGCCACCGAGGCAATCATGAGGCTTACTTAGCATAAGGCACCTGATTTGCTCATCTTGTCAATAACAATCATTAAAAAATTAAAATATTATGAATAAATTTACCCAAAGTATACTTCTCTACACTGCACTCATAATCTTCAATCTTAAACGCCTCATTTCCTTTCTGCTTCAACTCTTCCACGATAATCCTTTTCTCTTCTTTCTGGTCATCAGTTAAGTCCATTTCAGCATCTTTAAGTGATGTCTCATCTATGGAGTCGGTGTCACTTTCTGGGTCTTTCTCATCCGGGTCTAAGTAGTCGGTTTCAAATGGTGCAGAATTATTTTCTGTAAGTTAAAAAATTTATGAAAAATGAAGGCTGATTATTTTTATATAGCACACACCAACTATTTATTATATTTTAGTGTAGTGTATATGTATAGTAAAATGTTTTTTAGGTATGTATGTATGTATGTAGTTATTTCGACATTATTTCAGTAAAAAAAAAAAATTCTATTCTATTCTATACACCACTGACCAAATGTGACTTTACTCTCCTCTCCTTGCTTGCTTGTCTGGAAGAGATCGCTTATAGCGAAAAGACCGCCAATTGTTACACTAGACATATTCCTATTGTTACATTTTAGTTTTAAGTTTTTTAAGAAGTGGTGTAATAATAAAGAATTTATCTATCTATCTACCAACATTGCCCCTCTCGTCCCCTTAATTCTCTTGTGATCCTCAAATAGGCCTCTGCACATTGGACTTAGAAAAAAAAAAGTCTCTGTGCACGCCTATCAAAAGACCAGGTATATTCCGTGTTTTCGAGCAACATAATAAAAAATCCTTTATTCAGACTTTAACTACAATATTGTCATATTAACATTAAACTGCCACCGAGCTCTTGTCTGTTTGCCTCTTGGCAAAGGGTCTTATTAGGCATGAAATGCACAAACTCCAAGCACCAAATGCACAAATGCAAAAAATTTTTTATCCAAGTAAGACACAATAAGATGTTTTTGAATGTCAATAAAGCTTATAAATAGTGAATCTACTTTATGCTTGGAAAGACATACTTGTACAAGAATGCACAAAGAACTGCTAGGGCTTAATTTTTGGAAGTCTTACAATATTATTTGGTTAGGTTACATTCACTTGTTTGAAAGTGGTGGCTATGCAGAAGTTTATAAGCTTTCTCCTCTAAGTAAGCCTTCCTATTGTCATTATAGGCCACATTATAGGGACAACAGACCTACATTTTAATGTCTGAATAGTCCTGCCCTCTCCTTTACAAATGGAAGTTTGTCATATTATGACTTCACCTACAAAATGATGGTTTTATTGTTTAAATATTCTCTTCCAGGCAACCAATTGACGAAATTGAGGATTGAGAAAACTCTGTATTTCATAAGCTGCTTATGAACTTTCCTGCTTGCACCTGGAATACTTTCCTTTCGAAGCTTTACACACTTACGTTCTAAAAACCAATAACATTAGTAGCACTTTGTCTACATCAGAATTGACACACCTATATTTACATGAAAATAAAAGATCATATTATAAAGGCTCACCTGGAATATTGGCTGCATCTCCAGACTCCAGTGGAGCTTTTTCAGCACTGGTACTAGGGTTAATCAGAAATTCTGGCACGTTTTCTGTAGTATTCAGTGAATTTTCTAAGCCTTTGGTTAGGTCTTCGATGATTTCCTCATTTGATGTCTGATTTGTGTTTTTTAGCCGATCAGACATGATTACAATGAAGTGGATAATTTATATAGGTATATTATAAAGTAGTTTTGCGTGACAAACATTAAATTCGGACAAAACTCAAGAAAAAATATGAAAAATGAACTCCGAAACTCCGAATTAATATCCCAACCAATTTTTTTAGATAAAAAATGTTTTTGAAGTTGAAGTTATAAAAATGCGACTTTATGTGACAGTGACTTACAATTTTTAAAATTACTTAGTGGTCTCACACGAATGTATTGCCAGTGTCAAGTATATAAATAGTTTAATTATTCAAGTTCTATTAAATCGGTAACTATTTTTTGTAAGCAACTCTGGAACATTTCTACGTTTCGTTACACAAGTTACTTATGTAAGAAAATATCCATCTTTTCGTAAAAAAAAATACCTATTATTGGATAATCTGTCAAAACACCTAAATCGGAACGAATTGGTTTCGTAAGGTCAAGACGTAGTACTAATTATAGTGATCTGTGGGTCAAGATCCAAGATTTAATAAAATTATCATTTACCGCAATTTTCTCCTAGATACGTGTTGTGGGACGTCATTGAATAATAATTTACAAGTTTCGGGAGTGTTTCAGCGAACGTTTACCATCCAGTGTATCAAATATGCTGCGAAGTTTATCAAAAACTTTCTCAACTCGTTCGCTGCGATTATTGAGAAATAACTACGTTGGAACGAGTTTCAGCAATCATAAATGTATAATACGGTTATCTACTACCAATGTCGTGCCAAAGGAGGAGAAGTAAGTACTAATTATGCGGATTTATGGCACATCTTTACATACAAAGTTTGACGTGGTCATATATTACATAGTTCAAATATTTTAGTCCCAAATTGTAATAATGGTTTTTTTTAAATCTTTATTTATTAGAAAGGAGTTTGGTCACCAAATAACTAAGTCACTCCCGTAATTAAAGTTCCTTAACGATTATATTACAATTTGAAGATCCTATCCTATTAAATCCTATGCTATCAAAACACTGAACACAAAAAGAAAACCTAAACTAATTAACAAACTTATCTACTGACCTGTGAGTATAGACGTACCAGCATCTTGGCCTCGTCTGAAGTTGGAAATGCTGTTACAAATACCCACACTACCAGTGCGCATAAACTCCAAGTGTTGATGTTGCACCTCATTCCGGATACATTCCGTCAACACATGATGAGCATCTTCTATAGTATTACACTCCGGACAGTTCGGTGAACTAGATATTCTCATCAAATATATAAATTTGTTTGACAGAATATGCCCTGAGCATAGACTCATTAACGATATGCTGATGTACATCGTGAAATCGCAATTATACCTACCTACATTACTAAATATCCATATTCCCATTGGTATGGTCACTGATAGTTTCCTAACTTCTACCAACAATATAGTTGTAAAAACATAATTAAATGCCTACCAAACTATTCAATTGACATTGAACTGTTAATGTGTGTGAAAGTAATCATTTAAGTAAATCTGGGATTTTTTAGATGATAACATCTAATAAACTATTATATATTAGGTATAAACTATTCATTGTTTTCTAGATAACTAGAAAACAGTGAATTGTTTATAAAGAAAAGAAATATAGGGGGCTTTAATTAAATTCTAAGATATTGAGATATTCTACACATTTTTGGATGGGTAAGCCCATCCATAAGTATATTCGTAGGTAACAAGGGGAATTTCATTCTGCTTAATAAATTATTCAATAGATCAGACAGTCGAATCAGTAGCTACCCAACTTCATATTCAAAATCTCTATTCAAGTAGATCCTAAATAAATAATTTTGCAAGTCAATTAATGTACCATGCATTCGGAGACGCATCAGAGACCTTTGCAACAAAATATGATAATAGTTGTTTATTACCCTTGCAAAGATATTTTGTTATTCATGACGTTTTCAAAAGATAAGCAATAAGTATGATGTCTACAATATCTAGTTATAAATAGTCTTATTAGGGCCGGTTTTTTGATCGTAAGTTACGGTCAGGTTAACCATTTGTCAAACTCACTATAGTTAAATTTCTAACCAATGGTTAAATCGTGTGGAAAAAAATAGTTAACCAGGGATAAAAAAACAAATTTTGTCGAATTTTAACTATTTGTCAAAAAAGTTGGGAGGTCCCGGGTTCGATCCCCGGGTCAGGCAGTGTTAAATATTGGATTTTTCCATGAGGAAATATCTCAATAACTGCCTGGAGTCTGGAACTGTGCCCGGTAGATGGCAATAGGCTCGCCCCCTATTACATGGGACCAATAACATACTGGCGAAATGTGGGTGTATCTACTATGGGACTGAGTCTTGGGTACACCTCTGCCTACCCCTTCGGGAAAAAGGCGTGAATGTATGTAATGTATGTATGGTTAGCACATATGGTAGTAACTCTGCTTTCTGTGCCATAGGCAGGCTGGGTTCAATTACCCGGCCAGGTGAAACATTTGTGTGCACGAACATGTCTGTTTGATCTGTGTCTGGGTGTTATAAATTTAAATAAGTATGTATATCAATCATCTGGTTACCATAGTACAGGCTTCTAGCCTAGTTTGGGACCAGATGACGGTGTGTAAATAATAATATGGGAAGATGTCCCATATTATTATTTAACCCAATTTCTTGTTTCAGAGTAAAACTAACCTTCAAACTCAACGACGGCAAAAGGATAGAAACGGAGGCTAAAATTGGTGACACATTACTGGATGTAGTAGTGAACAATGACCTTAATATTGAAGGGTTTGGCGCGTGTGAAGGAACCCTAACTTGTTCGACCTGTCATGTTATATTGAAGCAGGAAGATTATGATAGGTAATGTTATTTTATTTTTAATATGGATCATGAGGTCCCGGGTTCGATGCCAAGGTCAGGAATTACGTGTTATTCAAGTGGTGGAGTGCCCACCACGCGGAATGGTGCTAAGGGTGCGTGGTTCGAATCCCGCCCGTGGGTGATATTTTGCTCTATATTCGTATTGTATGTGTTATTGCATTTTCCATTAACGGGGTACCTTGTTGTAACATTGCCCTTCAGACCGGAACACAGTAATGTTTGCACATTACTGCTTGGAGGATGAATAACTGGCAAAAATGTAACAACAATGTTACAATTAGATGGTGACCAGTCTCATGATGGAGCAGGAAGAAGAGGGCTTTTTTTTTAATTTTCATAATAATTCAGACTGATGGCCGATGCGGCTGTAAAGTTTTGGAATGGAGACCACGGACTGGTAAGCGCAGCGTAGGACGTCCTCCCACAAGGTGGACAGACGATCTGATAAGTACGGCAGGAGCACGCTGGATGCAGGCCGCTTACAACCGGACTGGATGGAAATCTAAGGGGGAGGCCTTTGTTCAGCAGTGGACGTCCTATGGCTGATATGATGATGATGATGAGACTTGTCCATCTAATGTCCAGATTACCTGAAGAAGCGTGCGATGAAGAGCGCGACATGCTCGACCTGGCGTACGGACAGACAGACACATCTCGCCTCGGATGTCAGATCACTATGACCAAACAACTGGACGGGCTCGAGGTCACCGTGCCCGAGACCATTAATGACGCTAGGAGTTGATAATAATTGTGATTACAGGCGTAACGGGATGAGAATTCTGAAAATAGATAGGTATTGGTAATCCAGTAAGGGGTTATGTTTGGAAAAAGTCTCTTGAAGATCCAAAGTATCGTTCTATTTTAAACATTGATTTAAAGAAAAGTTGTTAAGGGGTAGGTACGTTCTCGATTCAATTCAATTCAATTCAATTCTTATTTTGTGGTTTGTGATAGTGTTATCACCACAATTTTGCCAATGACACGTGGGAGATAGATCATCAAACGAAGGAAATTAACCAAGAAGTGCTTTTGAATTTTGAACACAATCAGCAATCATATTCTACAGCTTGATAAAACTATAATAATGAGTAACACTACAATATTAAAATACAACATATGACATATGATATGTGATTATGATATTAAATATGATATTAAAATACACAATGATATCACCTTTGATAAACTACTTACTAAGTTTATTATACAACTACTTACAATATATACACAAAGATATGTAACATATTACGAACACATAAATAGTCAGCGCTTACTCAACAACTGGCATAATGTGCAATTTGAAACAACAAAGATAGAAATACGTACCTAAGACCGAAGTGCGAACGATTCAACTTTATTGACGGACTGGACCTAGTGGGATCTAATTTGAGCCTTCTATTTTCGAGATGCCAGTACCTCATCTCCCCTTTTCTTTAAATTAAAGCCTTTGAAGTAGATAGATAAAATAGATTGGAAAATATGACCATAAAAATATTTTCTTGCATAGAAGGGTCATGTAATACACTTTTTATTATATTTTTGACATATTGTTTTTAATTGAGGTTTTTGTATATGATTTGATATTTTTGTAAAAATTTTATTTTTTTTTACTTCAAAAAAGCTTTGTTATTTCGGTGTTTTGCTTATCCGTTACGCCATATTATGTTCACTTGCGTTAGACAGGGCTGATTTTAACCTAGAGTTAAATCAACAACTTTGAAACATTGTAATATACATAAGATAGTCCATCTACAGCCCACTTGCACGAAAATTCGGGTTAAACTTTTTTTTTATGATAGTGAGTGACAAGACGAGCAAATCAGGTGCCCGATGGTAAGCATCATGATTACCCATATTAGACACAGTGCCACCCAGTGTTTTACAATTCAAGATTCTGCGCGGCACTGCACTGCGCCTGTCACCCTGAGATATTAGTTGTTGAAACTCGTCATGCCCAGTAATTTCAATGGTAACATTGCCCTTTAGACCAGAACACGGTAATGTTTGCACATTACTGCTTGGCGGATGAATAACTGGCAAAGGTATGGTACTTCCTCAGGCGGCCCCCTGCAAAAGAGGCCTACTACTACAAAAAAAAAACATATTTAGTTTATTAACTCGGGGATAAATTGTTGAAATGTAAGTTTGGCTCCTAACCGTGGATGGCGGAAGAGAAATTATTTATTTATAAATCTGTTATTTGTTAACCCAGGTTTAATTACGTTAACCAAGGATCGTGCAAGTTGGCCTTAGATAATGGCTCAGATACATAATTTATTTAAACCTGTGTTAATTGAAAACATTGGCTTAATTCATTAAACCCACGAACATGCAAGTGAGCCTTAACATTTAAAGTAACCCTGTGTTAACCCCACATTTATTTATATAATCTAACGTGCGTGGCCCTTATAGTAAAAATGCGTAAGAGGCTGAATGTATCTGGTTTTTACCTTTTCACTTTATACCTGTCTATCTGTCTGTATATGTATGTTTTATATATATATGTAATCTATTTGGCTGTTTTAAATGTAGGTAGCTAATTGTATGTAGATTATTGTGGCAGAAATAATGTTGGTTACAGCATCTAGACATTTAATTAATTGATCCAAGGAATATCATAGACAAAAAAGAGTAATTGTTCATTCTGACGGATACGTGAAATTATATTTTTAACTCTTATTTAACTAACCCTGGCTAACGTAAGAGTTATTTGATTAATTCATAATTCAATGACCAAGCGATAATATTGTTAAGTTAGAAGAAATAAGATAATATATTTGCAATAATTATATTAAATGATTTTGTACTTTACGTACAATTATCAGTTTATTAAAATAGTTGGCGGTTATAATTGGTATTTTATTTATTTACCCGAAAAAATATCAACCCTACTAATCACTAATTATAAAATCCTAAATGACTCACTGACTGACATGCAACGCAGAGCCCAAACCACTGATCCTAGAGACTTGAAACTTGGAATGTAGGTTCTTTTCGTTGTCTGGACGTGTGCTAAGAAAGGATTTTTGAAAATTCACATTCTAAGGGGACCAAAATGGGCGTCAAAGTTTTGGTATAAAACTACCATATTTCATAATTGCGAGCGGACAAAGCTGTTGTTCTTACACTAGTATATTATAAATGCGAAAGTTTGTTAGGATAGATGTTTGTTACTCTTTCACGCCGAAACTACTGAACTAATTTAGACCCTGGAATAGCACATATGTCGAAATTATTTCCCCATGAGACGATAGTGGCAGGTGCCGGAGTCTCTAGCAATAGTTACCATCCATCTAGAAATCACACCTATAGACAAATCAAGTAGTTACCATCCATTCACAATAGCCTTTGTACCTAGCGGGCGCTGTCTTTGAGCTCATCTTCAACAAGGCTAGTATGATGTGGAGGTAACTTGTATTTCGCGTCTCGTTTCTTTTTCGCGCCAGAATATTGCATATCAGCCCCTCTAGTACTCTAGCACAGTAACTAAGGGAATCCAGGGGGTTAGAACGAGATTGTAGATGTATTGATCGGACGCGAAAGAGAAAAAAGGTATCTCCGTTGCCTCTTTCTAACCCCCTGAGACTTATATAGTCCATCAAGCTACCTCGCAACGTCCTGGACGACCCGGACGACTCTATCGCCGCCGATGTGACGGCGGCGATAGAGCTCGCCCAATCCTACCAATTTAAGCAACAGTCGCTCTGTTTTCGGTACTAGTGCCGGATACCAGATCCACTAACTCATACAACCACAGATCCTTCAGATCGGTTAGTTTCTCTCCAAATAATCAAACAGATCAAACCATTGATAGGGCCCTAGGACACTCCCCTTCTGGGGTGTCAGGGCAAGTCTGACCCCACGTATTCTGGCGACGGCCCAAGCTGAGGTTCGTACCGTCTAGGTGCCGTTGTGCTAGTCGCTTGCAGTTTATATGTATTATCTATGTGCTAGTCGCTTTTAAACTTTGGGTCGAGCGCCTCCTGCGCTCACCACTGCCACAGCCATCATTAAAAAAAAAAGGAGTACCGATTGACAGTTTTATAGAAAGGATTTGAATTTAATAAAACTGTACCTACATAATATGATAAAATTCATAATTCCATTTTGTTTTTTTTTTTTCAATTGTATTGTTTTGAGTTTTACGGCGAAGGTAATTGAAATTGTATGATTGATATTGCAAAATTATTTCGGCTTGAAAAGATAAAACGTCAAACGTTACTTCTCAGATTTGATGGACTGTTAACTGTAATCAAACAAGTGCATATTTCTTTGCTATAAGTTTAGTTTCGATATCCGCCGCGTTGTGGCGCCACTTTCCAAACAGAATAGTTGGGCATGATTTTCCTATTAAATTATAATTTCGCGTGAGCGATAAAATGTTTATGGTACATAAAATACTTAAAAATATTGAAATCCCTGTTTTTAATTACGTCGTGTAATAAAAGATTTTATTGATTTTCAAGTGGTAATACCATAGGCGATGACAGAAAAACAACGAAATGGACATTCTGTTTAAAGTCATTTTCACTGGAATATTTTTGGCCTACGAATGTATGTATAACCACAGAATTCTAATACTAAACGGACAGAAGGACACTCCTCAAAATTATTCAAACAAATAGCGACTCTAGCTCCGACGCAATAAAGTGCAATTCAAAACACACAGCGCCTTACTAATTATCGCTATAATAATAAAGCTGCCTCTCTTTCTATCGCGTATCTCCTTATCTAGCCCATGGAAAATTTCCTGTCCAGACGCACGCCCCAACTGCTTGTAGCTTAATACTATATTGCGGAGTGTCTCAGGCCTGGTATTTTGAGTACGCAGATTAGCAAGCTGAAGTAATAGGCACGGCGCATAGCACGTAGAACTGAGGGGCTATATGGTTCTCGAACGGAGACCACGGACCGGCAAGCGTAGTGTCGTCTATCTTTGTGGGTCTGTCCAGCTTTTGGGACAGACGAGCTTACAACCGAACTAGATGGATGGAACTTGTGGGCTTATGTTGGGGGCGAAGGCTCCTCATCGCCTCTCGTAGTTGGGTCCTCTACGGAGGACCAATCCCGTCCAGTCTGCAGATGAGTGGACACATGGCGTACCCAAGGACATCCTAAAAAGGTCTTTTAAGTGGGCATTCCCTACTATCCGATGGAGAGCCCCTCCAGAGAACCCCTCCCTCTTCCCCGAGTGAGAAGGGTAGCGTCAATGCATTTTTCCTGGGTCAAAGAAAAAACGGTAACTGGTTGCCATGGTCTTAAGGTTACACACCAAAGCCGCCTCAGCGGATACCTATAAATACCCGGCGACTTCAGAAAGTTGCGAGTTGGACAACTTAGACAGCGGCAGGCACATAATATAATTAAGGAGAACGCACATAATATATCCGAGCCGAACGAAACAAATTCCGAATCGGACAGGAGTACGAAGTTTCATAAGACTGCATATAAAGAATTCTAAAATTTTTCGTTCGGTGCGTTACGGCGTTCGGCTCGGATAAGTGTGCGTTCAGCTTAAATTAGCGGAGGAGCGGGCTTTGGTGTGTCATCTATGTCATTGTGGCCATCATTTGGTACCTAACTTTCGCTCTGAAGCGAAAAGAAGAACAGCAGGCCATGACACGAAGACAAAAGGTTTATCGACCCTTAGCAAATGAATTTCCTGTGTGGAACCACCTTTCTACTTCTGTCTTCCCTATTTCCACTTTTTTAAACACCCGCCTCTTTCCAGTGCTACCAGCTACAACAAAATCGTTATTACCGCGCGGCCGCTTCAGAAATCTTCGAAGCAAGCGTTTTGCGCCTTTACTAACGCTGCAAGAAGAAATCAGTGACAACTCTCTACTAAGAAGGGCAAAAATCTACCTAATCACACCCGATTCTGTGGTGCAATTACAAAAATCACAAGAAAAAGAACTATTTTCATCGGAAAACTCAGTTTTGCCATTGCGGATAAACCAGATGCTCGAAAAAATAAAAAGTACAGAATATAACCCAGTGTTGCCAGCAGTGAGGATTAATGAATTGCCAGTGCAAAAATCTGTTTACCCTTTGCATCTTTTTGATAAAAATGGAATGATCTATTTAAGTGGCCCTAGAACACCCATTCATGACGCAGAACGCAGTAGAGTTGTAAAAAATTTGGAGGGAAAGAGTCACTTCCCCGGCGTGAATCGCAGACACACAGAGAAAGATACCAATTTAGTGGACATTTTGAGAGATTTGCAAAGAAAGGGGTATTTGAGAGGGCAAAATGGTATGAGAGATTTGAATGTTAAAACGGCTTTTGAATTTTCTGATTTGGTATATTAATAAAAAAAAATTATTTTGTTACTGCTTGGCACGTAGAACTGATGGGGTAAGATTCTGGAAATCACGGAAGAATTGCGAAATTCACAAGAAAATTTGGTAATTCTTTCTCATGGCAACACCTTAATTATTGGAAATAAACAATTTTATAAAAAAAAAACAATTTTAGGAAGTCAAAAGATAATTATATTATTTTAATAACTTATTATTTTTAATCAAGATAAATATTTATACAAATAAAAAACAAAGGCTCATTGTCTACCCACAAAATTCTTATTTTTAAGAATAATATTAAAACTAAACCCCAAAATTAAGCGTTAAACGCTAATATCATTCCACCTCTATAAAAAAAACTTACAAAATACATCTAAAACAAAATAATATTTGTGCAAAAAGGAATCATATTTATGCTATTAAAAAATGGTCAACATTGTCAACTCTATTTAGTCTGTGGTAACAACCACAATATTATTATCTATGTTTTCTAGCATTTAGGCGCCAAAAATGTCGAGAAAGCATTTATATACAAATAAAAAAAAACATCTTTCATTATTCAAAATTACTGTGGAAACTCTTTCGTTGTATATTTTTTAAATACAATAATAAATATTTTGTTATAATATTCGATATCATAAGAAAAAAAATT
This sequence comes from Hemistola chrysoprasaria, assembly GCA_947063395.1. NCBI lineage: Eukaryota > Metazoa > Arthropoda > Insecta > Lepidoptera > Geometridae > Hemistola > Hemistola chrysoprasaria. The sequence continues at coordinate 3,405,484 of OX346736.1, read as the reverse complement.
GATAAATAATAATGTTATTTCAGTTATTAATATTCGACAACAGATGGCGCTTAAATAAATCTAATCGAAGCCATGTTTAGCTATTCGCGTTTTAACAGGCAACGCCACCTCTTGGCAATTTGCGCAATCTAATGGGAAACCAAAACGATGTTTTGTATTCCCGTTTCCTCCAAATATAGTAAGCCTATTTGATATATTTATATACTAATATTTTAAAGATGAAGTAAACTATGTCCCTATCATTTGATTTTCTCGTATAAAATCTTTTTTTTTTGTATTGGACGTCAAACCACGCGAATAAAGCTAATTTTTAAAAATTCACTATAAAAAAATTGGTTGTCTGTAAAGTCGGTTTACTAACGATAGTTGAACGTGACAACGCGCTCACTCAAGTAGGAGAGAGACGGATGTCGAACGCTGCCGAACGCAAAGGCCGATTGTGCTTCTTTGTCGCTCGTTTCGCGCTCTCGCTTGCACTTCAAGCCTTACATGGAACGCCTCAGAGCGAGGTAACGCCGCATGAGTCATGTTTTTTCGTGCGTGCAGCCGGCTCTATCGAATTATAAGACGTTGTCACGTCAAAAAAACGGAGAGTTTATGTAATAAACTTAAATGATGGGAGCATAGTTTACTTAACTATAAATATATAAAGATGTTACATTTAAATAATGGGTAAAAATAATATTCGGAAGAAATAGAATACAAAATATTGATTTGGAAAATTTTTCATAGGATTGTGTAAAATTGCTCCTAGCTGGGATACGCTCCAAGTTTTACATTGCAAAGTAGGTACATTTACATTGCTTCACTTTAATTTGAAAATCTACTTCCACTCACCAAAAGATGGCGTTATTTTCAATCTTTTACATTCGTCACTATCACTAGAACACAAAGCACTTTTCTCAACAATAGTTTTATTGCTATAATTATTACAATTATCCGATTAGTTCATAATTTTCGTCAACAGATGGCGCCACATGTGGGTGAATTTTTGGCGAGCTGTGGCAGTTCTGCCACTCGATACTCGCCTCTGTTTGTATTGGAATAAGGTTCACCTGTCGTCGTGGCTGTTTTCCGCCGCTGGCGTTTTGTGACGTTTGATTTTTCTGTGATTGTTGGTATCCAAATGGAGTAGGCAACCGACTGCGCCAAAATAACTGAAAAAAAAAAGTTCTTGTTAAAATCTAACATACTAGCACAAATTCAACTATGTTTTCATTTGCCATCACTCCAGTTCAATTCCAGTTCCAGTCACTCCATTGGTCCATCATCAGATCAGCTCAATGGTACCATAATATTGCGTTGTCACCGGACTTAAAAAATATCTAGTTTTTTTGTTTTAGTGATCCTTACTATTTTCCACAAAAGGACAGCAAAACAACAAAGTGAAAGAGCCCAAACTCGACTATCTCAGCACTTTTCATAAGTTTTTTCCAATGTCAATCTTTCGGTTTCATCATCCGACCCTCGTCATCATGTGGAATAAAAAGTATTAAAACCTAACTAACATACTAGCCCAAATTCAACTATCTTATCATAAATACAGTTGCAAGATTTATACCCAACATACTTGCATACATACATACTTTACATACACTGCAAGTTGAATAAAAGCTTGTAAAATTAAATAAAAACTATTGTATTGAATTTTATTTTAATATTTTTATATTAAATTTTTTATTTTATATTAAATTTTTAATTAAATTTTTTTAAATTAAATTTATATTAAAATGTGAGTGGGGGTGTGTTCGAGGGTGTGGGGGGGGTGTGTTCGACGGTGTGAGGGTGTGTGTGTCAAATGTGAAATAAATATTACTAATTATTACCCTTCATGTTCCAAAAACAGTGCTTTCAAAGCCCCCCGAGACCAATACGACATGGCGTACGACAAAAGCTTCATTGATAACGGATTCACTCGTAGAAAGTTACCGCAGAACACCACCTGTTGAGTAAATAGGTTAAATTGTTATTGTTAAGTTTAGTTCGGGGTATTGGATAAGAGATGGCGCCACTTTCAAAGAATAGATGTGGTATAGGCCCCCCCGCATACCGCCACGTATTTTGTTTACATACTACATAACATACAATCACGCCTTTTTCCCGAAGAGGTACACATCTGCACAAGATTAAGTAGTCTTGGGCAGAGGTGTGTCATTGACGGTTTTTAAATTAATTTAATTTAGCTGTTTTTCTTCAATGGTCAACAGGTTAAAAAAGCTGTTAATTCGTCAACGGTTGCAAGTTACGTTAACGTTGACGGAATTTATTAGCCTTATATTTTCAACAGGTTTATTTTTCGTTGCATTTAAAGTTACGTTAACGTTGACGGAATTTATTAGGTTTATATTTTCAACAGGTTTATTTTTCGTTGCATTGAAAGTTACGTTAACGTTGACGGAATTTATTAGGTTTATATTTTCAACAGGTTTATTTTTCGTTGCATTGAAAGTTGCGTTAACGTTGACGGAATTTATTAGGTTTATATTTTCAACAGGTTTATTTTTCGTTGCATTGAAAGTTGCGTTAACGTTGACGGAATTTATTAGGTTTTTATTTTCAACAGGTTTATTTTTCGTTGCATTGAAAGTTGCGTTAACGTTGACGGAATTTATTAGGTTTATATTTTCAACAGGTTTATTTTTCGTTGCATTGAAAGTTGCGTTAACGTTGACGGAATTTATTAGGTTTATATTTTCAACAGGTTTATTTTTCGTTGCATTGAAAGTTGCGTTAACGTTGACGGAATTTATTAGGTTTTTATTTTCAACAGGTTTATTTTTCGTTGCATTGAAAGTTACGTTAACGTTGACGGAATTTATTAGGTTTATATTTTCAACAGGTTTATTTTTCGTTGCATTGAAAGTTGCGTTAACGTTGACGGAATTTATTAGGTTTTTATTTTCAACAGGTTTATTTTTCGTTGCATTGAAAGTTGCGTTAACGTTGACGGAATTTATTAGGTTTATATTTTCAACAGGTTTATTTTTCGTTGCATTGAAAGTTGCGTTAACGTTGACGGAATTTATTAGGTTTTTATTTTCAACAGGTTTTTTCGTTGAAGATAAACAGTTAATACATTGACGAACATAAAGCTGTTATTTATATATATTTATATAACTTTTTGACTGCCTCGGTGGCGTAGAGGGCGCATGCTCGGCTGCCAATCAAGAGGTCCCGGGTTCGATCCCCAGGACAGGCAAGGTGTTAAATATTGGATTTTGCCATTAGGAATTATCTCAATAACTGCCTGAAGTCTGGAACTGTGCCCGGTAGATGGCAATAGGCTCGCCCCCTATTACATGGGACCAATAACATACTGGCGAAATGTGGGTGTATCTACTATGGGACTGAGTCCTGGGTACACCTCTGCCTACCCCTTCGGGAAAAAGGCGTGAATGTATGTTATGTTATGTTATGTTATATAAAAACAGTTTATTGATTTAACGACCGCATTTAGTCTTGGGTACACCCAGGACCCATAGTAAGTACACACACACAATTAATCTTTGCTTGCAGCGCCTCTTAAGGGGGTTTCTCTTGCTTCAAACGAAATTTCTCAAACATGGAAAGAGAGAGAATAATTTTCCACTCAATTGAGTATTTGAAAAAAAAAAAAAAATTTATTTATCAAGTTATTTTGGAAGTGTAATGAAAATTATGTATTATCCGATTCAAAACTCACTTTAAAAAATTTTTTTTAATTAATTTTTTTTAACAAATTTTTTTTTAATTAATTTTTTTTAACCAATTCAAAATTGATACAATTCCAATAGGAGTCACTTGTTCACGAACGCGCTACGAGTGGTCGCCATGATTGTGACGTCATTATGTTATAGTTATGTATGGTACTTTATAACATTGTGACGTCACTACAGGTCACGAGCTCGTTCGGGTACTATCGGCGTGTTTTCGGTACTAAATGATTTTTTAATTTGATATAACTTTGTAATTATGGCGAATATAAGAAAACTAAAAATAGTTTTGTTACGAATCTTATATAATATGATCTTTCCATTTATGCCTAAAGAAAATAAAATTCAAATACTGAATTGTTTGTGGTTGGCTCTTAATTTCGCTTTTATTTGCGCAAAAATGTATTTGGTTTAACAAAAACGTTATGGTTTTATTCATATTTTATAAATAAAGGCCAGTTTAAGACCCAACAACAAACAATTGAGTGGATCATGATTCTCTCTTTTTCCATATTTGGGAAATTTCTGGATTTCCCCTTAAGAGGTTACATGAGGGGTGATTTTTCCATACATACGTATTCCCGTGTTTCCTCCCTAGATAACTGCGTCAGAGCAATGGTTTTTTTTATATAAAATCTAGGTCTTCAGTGAGCATGTCCCTGTCATTTTCATTTTTCTACAAACTCCTTGTCAAATGAAGTATGACCCTTTAAAAACATGACGTTCACCAGAAATAAATGAACAGTCAAAGAACAAAAATAAAATAACAGGGACATAGCCTAATTCATCTCCTAATTTTCAAGATATAAATTTATGGATAAAATCTATTATTCTCGGAGGAAACACGGGGAATACAAAACATCGATTTGGTAATTTTTCCATAGGATTGTGTCAAACTGCTAAGAGGTCCTGTATCATGTTAGGAGTATAAATAACAATAACTCACCCTTTCAATCTTCTCATTAGAAGCGCACAATCTCGCTAGAGATCCAATATTGTTCGTGATTGTGACGAGAGTGGCTCGAGCCAAATCCTCGCGGGACACTTTAGCCCTGCGGTCCGCTGAGCACATCTGTCCAAAACTGCAACAAAAACATTTTGACTCCTCTTAATCAAAGAGTCCGTCATTGCAGCGTACCAAAGCATGGCTATAATTTTGGAAATTTTATTGTAATTTGTAATGGAAATTCTAATTTTATTATCTTTAACTTTATTTTTATTAAGGTGACTATTTTAATTTGGAAATTTTTAATTTAATTGTTATGTTAAATTGTTAATGTAATTCAATTCTATTTCTAATTTGTTGTTTAAGACATTTACTCGTATTTCTCAAAACAGAATACAATATTCACTTGAGAAATATTATTATCTATAGTAACGAAACGGTATGTTAAATGTTTACTGTCCTTTTCCATCCCCAGGTTGTCTGTAAGAAATTGCTTTACGCGATAAGACCGCCGGTTGTTTACCATGTCTTTTGAATTGTGTCTTTTTGTGAAATTGTTTCTTTTTTTTTTGGTATGCAATAAAGTATTATTCTATTCTATTCTATTCTATGTTCTACTTACTATTATAACTAAAGATTACAAATACATAATATAAGTATGTTTACATTAATTAATTATGGTACACTCTAAGGTCTTACAACAGATTAACTATTTGAAGTGCCTAAGTTTATAATTTTTATGTTCTTATGTAAATTTTTGTCGTCAAATATGGATAAACTATTTTTATTTTATTTTATTATTATTTTATAAACTAATTTTTATACCATAATATTTTAATACCATTTCGCCACAGTCACGTGGACTTAAAAGTGAAAAAAGGAGTTTTGGCGGGAAGCCGAAGAGTACAGTTTGGCTCCCGTATCTTTATCAATTATCGGTGCATTTTCGAGTGTTTAACGTGTAATAACGGTGGAATATTGCGTGTAATAACGGTGTTGAGTGTTTTCGAAGATACACAAGTTTCATGGCAAGTGATGGGAGAGTTGAAATGTGATTTTGAATTGTGGCAACTTCTTGTAAAGACTACCACTTCGACTAGAGCTGTGACTTGACTGGGCTTGCCCTGACTCTGAATTGACTAATTGACCATATTAATTTGAAAATTTATATAACTTGACACTGACAAATACACTAACGTGTGAGTCCATGAATGACACTGGAAATGATTCGTGTGGGTCCATAAAAGAAGAAAAAAAGTGAAAAAATGTATTCTCTGTTCATTACTTGTCTGTTATATTTTGACAAAGGTGTTAGAGTTTGTGAAGTTAGGGCTTGTAGAGATAGAAGCTTGGCTCTACATGAGATCAGATAAAATTTTGGACAGTACAAGCCTATGGTCTCGTCTTGGCAACATTTTACATGAAATGTTTTGGCAGGGATTTTTATAACTTTTTGTAACCAGACCAGACCTCTAGCATAAAAAAATACGGAAGTCACATACAAACTCCTAAGTTTTAGATGTGTTTGTTAACAAATTTCAGCTTCTAGGACTTCAGTGAGTCAGTGATGAAATCGGGGAATTTTAGACATCAAAAAAATCTAAAGTATAAGAGCTACGCAATTGAAACTTTATACGTTTAATGAGTCCTCTATTGACATCACATCCCGAGAATTTTGTTTATGTGGTATAATCCAAACCCAAGTTATGATAGTTCAAAAAAAAAAAACGACAAAGTGCTTCTAGAAAAGGCTCTGAAATGTTACCTGCTAGCGACCAAATCTCCGGGCAAGCCGAAGCGAGCGTAGTCCCCCCCGTATATATCCCTCACTAGTTTATCCACGGTGGTGTTGTCCCCCGAGGCCGCGAGAGATATGGCCTCCTCGAAACTGCTGCAGCCCGTTAGCAAGCAGCATAGGCCGAGGAATGTACCCCCACCCAAACTGAAAGGAATGTTACCCTTAAGAACTCTTCCTTGTTTCTGGTAGCCAGGTACTTCATCACCATATCAGACGTAGAAGTCCCAATACCTCGCAGTTATTCATCCGCCAAGCAGTAATGTGCAAACATAACGATTTTCAACAACTAATATCTCAGGGTGACAGGCGCAGTGCAGTGAGGCGCAGAATTTTGAATTTTAAAACACTGGGTGGCACTGTGTCTGATATGGACAATCATGATGCTTACCATCAGGCACCTGATTTGCTCGTCTTGTCACTCACTATCATTTAAAAAAATATATTAGGTACTCTTTCTGGGTTCTGACTACCTGGTACTTAAAATTAAAACGTCATCCATATAAAATGAAAATACACAAATACGAAGAAATATAGAACCATTTTCCACTTCATTGTTTGTGGTTGGTTGGCTCTGGATCTGGCCTTTATTTGCGCGAAAACACATTTTATGAAAGAAAACCGTATCGTTTTTTATAACATAGGTAACCTAAAAACTACTTTTTTACAACTATCATAAATACGAAGAAACTGTAAGGTTTTCATTAATCAAACATGTTTTCACGATAAATGGGGGCCAGATCCAGAGCCAACCACAAACAATCTAAAAATGCAATAACGTGCAATTAGAGTTCTTGTTGGAGGAAAATATAGAGAAACATGTAGAGAGCATTTCAAAGAACAATTAGTATTAACATCTGTATCCACATATATTTTTGAAGTTATCAAATTTGTAAGAACTAATTTAAATAAATATAAACTAAGACCAACTGAAAATAAAAGGAATACAAGAAAGAAAATATTTTTAGAGCCTCCAGCATATAAGTTACGCATATCTCAGAAGCTTCCCATAGCTATAGGACAGAAGTTGTATAACCACTTACCAGAATACATTAAATCAATAACAAAGGACACACAATTTTTCAACTGTGTGAAACAACTACTTACCAATAATACGCTCTACACCATTAAAGAATACATGGAAAATGATTATAGTACTCAAAAATGTATGATTGAGGTCTAAACATGCCTACTACTAAAATATGTGTATTATATCTTAATCCTCTTTACAGCTTATTATATTTTATTGAATATTAATAATTAATTATGTACGCATTACTTTTTTCTTATGAAAAATGAATGACGCGAATTATGTGTCTCACATAGCTATCTGACCTTATACTTAGTATAATAATATTATGGTTGTGTGTACGCATTATTTCAATAAACATATTCTATTCTATTCTATTGAGTGGAAAATTATTCCCTATTTCTTAATTATTTGTGCATTTTCTCTCTGTATGAACGAGCAATCCCCTTAAGAACTCTTTCTGCTTTCTGGCAGCCTGGTACTTCATAATCATGTCAGACGTAGAAGTTACCATAAGGTGGGGCTATATCAATACTCGCAGTACTAAGTATTCTTTCCGGGTTCTGGCAGCCTGGTACTTAAGGTGAGCTAATAGCACTGAATAAATAATAATACTGTACGGTGTACCGCACAGCAATCATTTTAGTAAATTCAGCATTTCTAATATATAACAGATCAGACCCCCACAGCACCGCGCGTACTCTCTCGCTCCTTTATCATTACGTATCATCATTGTGGTCTATCAATAAATCAGTGTTTTTCTTCTTATTAGCATTTTATCATTTTCTATCATTTTTATCAATCACCAAATATGTGGGGACTCGCACATATTTTTGGTCCTTCGAGCCGGATTTGAACCAGCGACCTATGGATATACAGTCCACAGCACAGAAACATCACTCTCGAGGAAATCACCCCTTTAGGTATAAGAATATTGCTGGCACACGAAATTGAACCTTATCGTGTGACGCGAACGTTCTAATTTCGCTGAGCACCACTGACTCGAAACCGAGTTAAAAGTTAAAATTAATCAATATACCTAGACTAGATAGAACTATGTGTGTAACTTGTACATAGTACATACATAAGCGAATTAGTTTCTATGTTTTTATTTAATAAATTACTCGTTATTTCTTTTAGTTCCACAACCGAAAGCACAACAGCATGTGTAATACGAATTATATATATTTTTTAAATTTGAATGAATAATAATAAATAATAATAATAGGGACAACTTCCACACACGGTCATCTGGTCCCAAACTAGGCTAGAAGCCTGTACTATGGTAACCAGATGACTGATATACATACTTATATAAGCTTATAACACCCAGACACAGATCAAACAGAAATGTTCATGCACACAAATGTTTGACCTGGCCGGGGATCGAACCCGGAACCTGCGGCACAGAAAGCAGAGTTACTACCATCTGTGCCAACAAAAATGCTGTGAATGTTGCAAAAAAATCAAGAAAAATATTTTAAAAAAACGCGCGGAGCGACTTTCAAGCCTAGTGGCAACCATTTGCCCGATCCTCTCCGAAGAGGGTCGTAGACCGTTCATATTAAAACTGTGGAGTGACACCCCTTGCTAATAGGCAAGTTTACAAGAGACTCGCCACGCTTGACTTCACTAACTCTGTAAAAATGATCTCTCTCCTTAACAATCTGCTCACCTGGTACCACTAACTCGGTAGAAGTTATCCGGAGCGTTGACGACCAACATGGACACTCCCGAGCCGACGTTGACCAGGAGGAACGGATAGGGGCGGGAGAAGTCGAACTGTTTGCGAACGTACTGACTTAACGCGTACTCTGAATACGGTAGCTGAAATAGAAAATACCTATATAATTATTAGGGCCTGTTTCACCATCCTCGAGTAAAGTGTTGATTAACCAACTACTAGTCGATTAGTGCTACTCGGCAAGTAAAAGAACCATGTAACTTTTCGACAGCGGAGGTAAACGTGAACGGAGGCCGAGAGAATCCGAGCCTACGCACCTTTATCCCGCAGGCGAGGACTTATTTAAGCGTCCTCTACCTATAGAATTTTCACTACCACTGTATTGAGACAATCTCTTACCAATTGATGATTGCCTGGTACTATCGTATCGTAATAAGTGCGATCTCTTACCAAGTCATAAACGTCTAGTACTTTAAAACTAAAACCGTGACCCCCTCTATATTAAACTAATTTGACCCAGTCTACACATGATTACCTCCCAGCTATCCTCCTCCCAGTTCATGCTTACCTAGTACTATTATTTTCATATAGCTATTTATTTTAGCCACTCCGCAATTATAAAGACATCTCTTCCCAATTCATCCTTGCCTGGTACTTTACATACATTATCTGTCATTTTTTTGTGCAACGTAAACGTAACGTAACGGCAACGTAAACTCACCGTATCGCCAGAGTGCGTGTGAACAGGCACCTCATTGGGCGGTGCCCAATAATAGCATTCCTGTGGATTCATTCCATCCACGTACAAAAGACCCGCTATCAAAGCATCAAGTTCGTCCATTTTGGACAGACGCATGTTCACTTCCTGAAACAAGCAGATAACGCTGTTGTGTGTGTATGTTTGTTCCATTTTCACGCTAAAAGTACTGAACAGATTGAGCTGATATTTAGTGTGTAGATAGCTTAGACTTTGTTTTAACACATAGCGTACTTTTGAACCCGATATTCCCACGGGAACGGGACACAGCTAGTACGTATTATAATAATGAAATGTTAGCTGCTAGCGAACAAATCTTCAGGCAAGTCGGACCGAGCGTAATCCCCTGTAGCGTCACCGGTGAAACCGTAAAAAGATACCCTAAGTTTTACTCCAGGGTCTAAACTATCTACATACAGAATTTCAACCCAATTGGTTCAATAGTTGTGGCTTGAAAGAGTAACAAACATCGATCCATCCTCACAAATTTTCGCATTTATAATATTAGCAGGATTTTCCTATGTTTATAGAAAGGAATGCTAATCAGTGTAAATCTATTTTTTTTGTCAAAATTGCCCCCAATGCCTTCTTAATCCTTATGGTAATAATATAATTCCTGTCACTGCATGGTTGCCTAGAAGAGTTCACTCTGAGCTACAAGGCCGCCAATTATTACACATTTCCTAGTATTAATTTTCTGTATTGTGATACTAATAGAGTTATCTATTCTATTCAATGCCTCCCCCATAAAAGGTGGTTTTGCAAATACTCGCTACGTTTGGCAGGCGGGCTGGCGAACGCAGTTTGATGATTTTTACGCAGAGGACGCAGATGTCTGTCCTCAGAATGTGATAACCGTCTTAGCCGGCTTTTTTTTACGGCAACCACGGGTAGAGAGGGTGAACTGTAGCAAATTAGATATATAAAAAGCTTACCTTTATAAAATCATTCTCAAACTTATAAGCGCCGCCCCCCGTGGCATAAATAGTGTTGACCAAGTCAGCCATCCCTTTAGACCGCGCCAGTTGTAAGAAGGCCCCCACTTCCGATGTTGGGAACCGTATGAAATGAAGCGTCCCGTTGCGTCCACGGATTTTTACGTTGTCCATCTGCGGAAAAATTTATAAAAATACAACTTCCTCTATCTACATGTTACCAAAAGTCAAAAAGGTGTAGTAATATTACAGAATACTAAAGAGACAGAAGGGACACTCCTCATAATCATTTAAATAAATAGCGACTCTAGCTCCAACGCAATAAAGTGCAATTCAGGTCGCCCAGCGCCTAAATAATTATCGTTATGTTAATCTACAAGCTGCCTCTCTCTGTATTGCGTATATTTCTATCTGTTCTCTCTGTCTAGCCCATAGAAATATTCCCGTCCAGACGGACGCCCAGCTACTTGTAGCTTCATACCTCTAATGCGGAGTGTCCCAGTTTATATGGGAAATCGAAAATATTTTTTTGCTAATTTTGCATTTCTTTCTTTTGAAAGATGTTCAGTTTGATGAGAAGATGCACCTCTTTAAGTATTACTTCACCTTTTTTAAACATATAGTATACCTATTTGAGACAACTATACCGCCTGGGCTTCGAACAGGTAGCAGTAGAGCATAATTATCGCTTATAGCGATTTCTTCCAGACAACCGAACTCACTATCATAATAAAAAAAAGTTTTGTTACCTGCAAATGTCCGTCCCTCCTCCCAGTCTTGCCATAAGCGGAGTTCTTAGTTAGATATCGCCTGATATTCTTGAGGACTTCGGTCTCTGTGTCCATATCTTTCTTGTTGGTCTCCCGCGGTTCGAAGTACACCAGTTTCGTGAGGGTGCCGCCTATGTCCATGCCAAACCATGGCATTGCTAGGGAAAGTAGATATTATTGTCAGAGAATATAATAGATCGACATCACACACTTCATCAGCAGGGAGACGTCCACTGCTGAACATAGGGCTCCCCCATAGAACACCATAAACTATTCACATGGGGGAATATGCCGTAATCAGCACGCTTGTTTTGCGGCTTGTTCATCGCAGTAGTTGGTATACTTGGTGCCGGAGAGTGCTGCTGCCCTCTACCGGGTCTATTTGATATATTTAATTCCTGCTATTTTAAAAATTTAAAACCTACTATGTCCTCATCTTTTTACTTACACTTATTAACTCTTAATGTTTTTGTAGCGAACGTCACTGAATTAAGTGATGGTTACAGGAAAGAAGACCTCTTAGCAGTTTGACAAAATCCTATGGGCAATTTACCAAATCGATGTTTTGTATTCCCCTGTTTCCTCCGAATACAGTTAAGCTATTTGATATATTTATATCCTGATATTTTAAAGTTGAAGTAAAGTATGTCCCTATCATTTTATTGTTGTTTATAAACTCTTGATTTTTTTGTAGTGAACGTCCAATCACGCGAGTAAAACTGGGATTTTTAGAAGTTCACTATGAAAAAACCGAAAGTTTATAAGAGAAACTAAAATGACTGGGACATAGTTTATTTCACTATAAAAATATCAGGATATAAATTTATAGAATGGGTTAATCATATTCGGAGGAAACAGGGGAATACAAAACATTGATTTGTTAGATTGTTGTAACGAGTGGAAATTATTAAATCTTATAATAAGCCGTCATACACCTCCTTTTACTATATTTTTATCATAATTCACTCCATATTCCATCATTACTACTTTGCCGCCATATTTCTCCTCATCTCCCTATTCCATAGAGTATATTATTACATTTCAGTACTTCTAATATCAAACCAGCAACCTTGTCACTGTCAATATTCTTGTTGAGAGCGACAAAGCCACAGACTAAATCCACAAATCCTTACATTTGCCAAAAATACTTATAGCATTTTTCATAGGATTGTGTCAAATTTCTCGAAGCTAGGATTCGCTCTTATGGGTTCCGTAAAAATGTGGGAAAAACTTACGTGGATCGTCATTATCTGGCGGGGTGGGCGGGGAAGGGTCCACGCCTTTGCCTTCCGAGCTCATTGTCGGCGCGGGATATGGTACGCGACGAGATCTCTTCAGCAATTTGGTCCTGGAAACATATGGTTCTTGGTTATTTGACTGGTGAGAGAGGTAGATGTTTTTGACTCTAGACTGGGCACATATAAGAAGAATTTTAGCATATATATTTTCTATTAAGTATGTGCTAACTTTTTTTACATTATGCTTTTTACAATGTAATTGTTGTTTTGTTTAATAATTACAATGTTTCACTGATTTTGTATTAGATGTATGCATTTGTTATTGGATAGTGACTAGATTAAGAACAATTGTACATTAGACATAAATTTCATGCCTTGTCCATTGTCTGTTAAATGTGTCTTAATAAATAAAAGCAGCCCTTGTTTTCTTGAAGTTTTTAGTTGGTACACAGCACACCATTTTGTTATTAAAATTTATAACAGCTCCTTTAATATTCTGATCTCCTGGTACTTTTCAAAAATAACATAACACACATTCACGCCATTTTCCCGAAGGGGTAGGCAGAGGTGTACGCAGGACTCAGTCCCATAGTAGATACACCCACATTTCGCCAGTATGTTATTGGTCCCATGTAATAAAGACGTACAAGAGTTTAAATGTTAAAGCTACTGAAGATCTATGGGGTCTATCTGTAAAAATGCTAGATTCTATAATAAACACAATTGCTCCTTACTTAGCAGAATTATTTAACCTATGCATAGATAAAGGTACGTTTCCAGAACTAATGAAAATAAGTAAAATCATTCCTATCTTTAAATCGGGAAGTAAGACAGATCCCTCAAACTATAGGCCAATCTCTGTTTTGCCAGTATTAAGTAAAATCTTTGGGAAATTGATGCTAAACCAACTGCTGTCACATTTCAATAGAAATAGAATACTGCATTCAAACCAGTATGGTTTCACCAAATGCAGATCAACAACCGATGCGGGCTGTCATCTCATGACTCTTGTCTTGGAGGCTTGGGAGAGTTCACAGGATGCCATTGGAGTGTTTTGTGATCTTTCCAAAGCATTCGACTGTGTAGAACACTGCACGTTACTGCGCAAGTTAGAATTATATGGAATTCATGGGAATGCCCTCAACCTGGTGGAATCATACTTGTCTAGTAGGCAGCAGAAGGTTAGCGTCAATGGTATCACATCTGCTAGTTCTCCTGTCAAGATGGGAGTCCCACAGGGATCAATTTTGGGTACTTTCCTGTTTTTGGCATATATTAACGATTTGCCTTACATGGTCCACGGTCTAGCAGATATAGTTCTATTTGCCGATGAAACGTCATTGATTTTTAAAGTTGATAGGAAGGATACTTCACTAGTACATGTTAATAATACTTTAGCAAGTATATCCAGATGGTTCACAGCAAACAATCTGTTATTGAATGCGAAAAAGACTAAATGTTTGAAATTTTCGTTGCCTAACGTCAGAAGTATAGAACCAATCATAGTTCTTGACGGTGAAAGACTCAAAATTGACAATGCAACTTTGTTCCTTGGCATAAATATAGACTGTAAACTGCAATGGAGCACTCATATCACCGAGCTCTCAGGGAAACTAAGCTCTGCAGCTTACGCGGTTTATAAAATTAGGCAACTAACAGATATAGCCACGGCGAGATTAGTGTACTTTGCATATTTCCATAGCTTGATGTCTTATGGGATTCTGTTGTGGGGCTCAGCCGCAGATATAGAAACTATCTTTATACTACAAAAACCTGGGATTCGTGCCATCTATGAGATGCGTCCACGCGAATCCCTGAGGGAATTATTTAAAGATATAAACATACTGACCCTACCATCCTTATACATTTATGAGAACATCATGTATGTGCGTAAAAAATTACATAAATTCAAATTAAATAGTGACCTTCATAATTTTAATACTAGGAATAAAGACAAAATAGCTGCACCTAGCTTTAGATTATCTAAAACAAATAAAAAGACATTCTTAGGAAATTGTGTACGTTTCTATAATAAAATCCCAAAAGAGATAACTGGGCTCTCAGAGGGTAAATTCAAAACCTATATAAAATCTACTTTACTAAAGAAGGCTTATTATAAAGTCAACCAGTACATAGAGGACAAAGATGCCTGGAAACTTCTGCATAGCCGCCTCGCGGCACCTTCAAAGAAAACGAATGTAACCAAACCAAATATTGTAAAACTATCTGTTGAAAAAATTAAGCCCTACAAGTTTCTTGTGCGTTCTTCTTGTAGAGGTATCTTTCCGAACGCACGGTAGACTCAGTACTGTTTATCTTTATTGACGTGCAAAAGTGTCAGATTATGACCTATTTGAATAAATCTGTTTGAGTTTGAGGGGGCGAGCCTATTGCCATCCACCGGGCACAGTTCCAGACTCCAGGCAGTTATTGAGATAATTCCTAATGGTAAAATCCAATATTTAACACTTTGCCTGACCTGGGGATCGAACCCGGGACCTCATGATCGGCAGTCGAGCATGCGCCCTCTACGCCACCGAGGCAGTCCGTTTTTTTATGACTTATTTCAATAAAATTCGAGAAGAGAAAAACTAGTGAGAGTCACACATCTTAGCCTCACACCGATATAGGTAATGTATGTAGTTACCTAAGCTTTGTCAGATATAGCTTGATCAATGACAGCTGAACCAAAATAATTTTTTTGGCCACATTTCCGTAAACTAAGTTCTAACAGGGTTCTTAATTTATAGATTGAATATTAAATTATATAAGATACCATATATGTTACTAAGGAGATATGACTTAGGGCCGGTTTTTTGATCGTTAGTTACGGTTAAGTTAACCATTTGTTAAACTAACCATAGTTAAATTTCGAATTTTAACTATTCGTCAAAAAATCTACCTATTGGTCTACTGTTTTTTTTTAATGATAGTGAGTGACAAGACGAGCAAATCAGGTGCCTGATGGTAAGCATCATGATTGCCCATATCAGACACAGTGCCACCCAGTGGTTTAAATTCAAAATTCTGCGCGGCACTGCAATGCGCCTGTCACCCTGAGATATGAGTTGTTGAATCTCATCATGCCCAAAAATGTGTGTAGTTTTACCTAGTAAGAGTCCCGGGTAGGGTTGGCAGCGTCGCGGCGCGGCGCTCGCGGGCACACGCTGCGAGACAACCCTCACACCGATGCAGGCGCATCTAAAACAAAACACATATTGAATGAATGAATGAATGAATGAATGAATATAGCTTTAAGTAATTCCATATAAATTCTTACACAAAATTATTAAATTGATTTATATATTTGACATGCATTATTATTATTATTTATTTTTTATTCTATATGGACCCCCTTAGGGTAAAAGCCTCGTCCTAGGAACTCCAGTTTGTTCTTTCTTTAGCCGTATCTAGCCATCTTGGACCCGCTACTGTTGCCAATTCGTCCATCTGGACCGCGGGCGGCCTCTCGCTCTAGTGCCATCAAGATCAAATGTACATAATATTATAGAAATTAATGTAACGCTAATATTGGACAGAAAATTTCACTAAAAATTTTTTTTATATGTGGGACAGAAGAGTGATAGAACTTAGTTCGTCAGAGTCATCATCATCATCAGCCGGAAGACGTCCACTGCTGAACATAGGCCTCCCCCTTAGAACGCCATGAACATTTAGCCCTGATCAGCACCTTTGTTGTGCGGCTTGGTAATCGCAGAAGTGAGAAGGACAGAAAAACGTTAGGGCGCGTTAAATGGGGAAGCGGGAGGGTCAAAAATCTTCAAAATTACGTTACGTGATACTTGAACGCTTCGGACAACTATTTGGTTATATTTAGGGGTTCCATACCCCAAAAGGATAAAAGGAACCCCTATAGAATCACTTTGTTGTCAGTGTGTCTGTCCGTCCGTTCGTTTGTCAAGACACTTTTTAACGGGAACGCGTGGAGGTATCAAGATGAAATTGATATCGACTACTCAGATCTGCGGTCTCTTGTGGTTGTAAACAAATCATACTTCTAAGTTAACGCAATCAAAAGTTATGGCCATTTCACTGCATATTTCCATACTTTGCGCAAGAACTAATAGATGTTCTTGGTATCTAGGTATGGAACCTTACACTATGCATACACACGTATGCCTTAACAATTTATTAAATTTTTGTGGCGTACAATAAATTATTTTCTATCTATCTACTTTGTCAAATTCCTAAAACGTTGTCCAACTTACTCGTAATTAAAAAAAAAAAAACATTCGTATAGGTACCGTACCGTACGTAGGCCGTGTTTTATTTTTCCGACCTTAATCGATACGACCGTGACCTCGTTGCATAATCGATACGTTCGTTTATCACATCTATCTGAGATAACTAATTAAATAAACAAAAATTCGGAACCTACTTATGAACGCGAACTTAACGTTCTTAATTTTTTTTATGATATTGAGTGACAAGACGAGCAAATCAGGTGCCTGATGGTAAGCATCATGATTGCCCATACCAGACACAGTGCCACCCAGTGTTTTGAAATTCAAAATTCTGCGCGGCACTGCATTGCGCCTGTCACCCTGAGATATTAGTTGTTTCATTTTCATTTCATTTATTTATTCATTAACAATCAATACAATTGTGTTTGAAATTAATAAAACATTAAAACCTACAATACAATTAAAAAATAATACAATAAAGAAAATAAAAAAGTTAAGTTACAATAAAAATAAAACCATAAAATAATCACATCAATCAGAAACATTAATTTAAACAATTTAAATGTCAAAAAAATAAAAGTTTAAATAATACTAAAAATTAATCAATGTCAAAAATAAAATCAACTTAATGTCCATAAATCAATATACCTAATGAAACAGCAAATAATTGAAATCATAACTCATTAAAATTACATTTTATGAATTCCTCAACTGAATAAAAACACCCCTTCAACAACATTCCCGATAGCCTACATTTAAACATGTGAGGATTATCTATGACTTTCAGATCCGTTGGCAAAACATTAAAAAGTTAGACCGCTTGGTAACTCGACGCATGCTTAGCTACGTTTAGCCTCAAGCATGAGAATGTATTAAGGTCTTTTCGACGTGTCTTTAGTGTCTCTTCTCTCTGCTCAATACTCTCATATTTGAGCGGGTTTTTAACAATATCCATGAGAATTATTAAAACAAAAATACTGGGGACAGTCTTGAGACTTTTAAAATACTCCTTGCATGACTCCCACTGCGGTGCACGTACTATAGTTCTAATTGCCCTTTTCTGCAATATGAATGCTCTTTTCATATTGTAAGTTGTTGAAACTCGTCATGCCCAGTAATTTCTCTAGCAAAATTGCCCTTCAGACCGGAACACAGTAATGTTTGCACATTACTGCTTGGCGGATGAATAACTGGGAAAAGTGTGGTACTTCCCCAGGCGGCCTTCTGCAAAAGAGGTCTACTACTCGACTACTTCTTTCAACTACATCGATGATCGACTTCATAATAAGAAGTTTTCAGCTCAGTTAAATCCCATGGTGTTAGAACGAGACAGCAGTTACGCATTGTTCGAGCGTGAAAGAGAGAAATAGAGAGGAAAACTCGTTATCTAAAACGGAGGACCTTTTTTTATCTTTTAAAATTAGCCGCACACTTAAATAGATATAGTGCAGAAAAAATATCATACAATATCCAACGTGTTATAAAAACTTAGCAATACCACAGAATACTTAAGGGATAGAGGGGACACTCCACAAAATCATGAAATAAATAGCGAATCTAGTACCGACGCAATGAAGTGCAATTCAGGTCGCACAGCGCCTAACTATCGTTATATCAATCTACAAGCTGCATCTCTTTCTATCGCGTATCTCTCTGTCTAGCTCATAGAAATGTTTCCGTCTAGACGGACGCTCCGGCTACTTGTAGCTTCAGCGGAGTGTCCCAGGCCTGGTATCACTTAATGGGAATTTAGTACTTAAAATGAAACAATAATAAAGAAATGATATCTCTTCTATTATCGTCATTGGTTCCTCAAAGATTGCATGGGAAATGATGTCGGCCCATCCTTAACAGTGAATCAAACTTTTTATTATTGCTTTACATCGTTGTTTATCATTCGCCGTGATATTAATTTCCGTAAATATAATTTTTTGTCAGTGTTTTTAGCTTCAATCGAAAATTAACAGGACCTCTTAGCAGTTTGACACAATCCTATGGAAAATTTACTAAATCGATGTTTTGTATTCCCCTGTTTCCTCCGAATACAGTAAACCTATTTGATTTATTTATATCCTGATATTTTAAAATTTATGTAAAGTATGACCTTTTTTTGTAGTGAAAGTCCAATCATGCGAGTAAAACTGCGATTTTTTGATGTTCAGTGTGAAAGCACCAAGGGTTTATAAGAAAAATTAAAATGTCAGGGACAATAGGTTACTTCACTTTAAAAATATCAGGATATAAATTTATAGAA
Organism: Hemistola chrysoprasaria; assembly: GCA_947063395.1. Taxonomy (NCBI): domain Eukaryota; kingdom Metazoa; phylum Arthropoda; class Insecta; order Lepidoptera; family Geometridae; genus Hemistola; species Hemistola chrysoprasaria. The sequence goes on along the minus strand of OX346736.1, from coordinate 3,386,178 downwards.
TGGGTTAATTATATTCGAAGGGAACACGAGAATACAAAACATCGATTTGGTAAATTTTTTGTGTCAAATCACAGAAGTACATGTACGTTCTTAACTGCGTTTGACTCTCTAAACTTGTTTCGGCTATGGTTTGTTTACGTGATGGTAACTCGTGATTATTATTCTTTTAGCTCGTGGTCCGACTAGTACGCCATCATCGCAAGTTGACCACAAAGCTCAACGTCCAATTTAGGCCTCAATTTAGGCTATCAAGCCGTTTCCCGAAGGGGTAGACACACGTGTACCCCCCAAGACCAAGTCACATAGTAGGTACACCCACATTTCGCCAGTATGTTATTGGTCTTATGTAATAGGAGGCCAGCTTATTGTCATCTACCGGGCACAGTCCCGGACACCAGCCTGTCACTGAGAAAATTTTTATATAAGCAGCGTGCTGGCTGAAAATGAAAATGATAATTATATCAACAAATCAGTCTTTTCACTAAACTATTTTTCATTTAGTATTTTTTAACCAGCCAAATGATAAAATAGTAAAATAGATAAAGCGGTTATATCCGCTTTAATTTTACTATAATTCAAAGTAGCATCGTTAGAGTTTGAAAACTAAACTTCCGCTACTTTAAAAGACGGTGATACGAACAGGACTCGGTATAATCACTATACCGAGTTCTGTTCGTATCACCGTCTAATGACACTTGAAAACCGACGAATTCTCTCTGATATGATGTATATACACGGTATTTGTAGTGGACAGATTGATTGCACTGAGCAGATGCACAAAATCTTATGCCTTTGCTGCCCGAAGGTCAGAAACCAGACACACTAGTCTGTTTGCGAAGGAAGTGTTTAGCACTAACTATGCCCGAAATGCGCCGGTCACTAGACTTCATAGGACTTACAATAAGACATTTGCAGGTATCGATATATTTCAGCACTGTAAAAGTAAATTTAAAAGTGAGGTGCTCAATATCCTGAATAAGCCTACTTAGGTATATTCAGCATATTGAAGTTACTTACTAGTTTATAAGCTTACGTAATTTATGAGGTTATCAACTTACATCGTATAATATTAAGTTTTCTCTTTTCTACTACTATACTACTGTCTAGCTATAAGTTATTAATTGTATAAAATGAAAATCCGTTTTGGCCGTAATTGTTAGTAAAAATTTCTAACTATGTTCATTAAGGGCTGTGGATTTGTAAAATAAATAAAAAAAAAAAAAAAAAAAGTTGATCCGTAATATTACTTATTAAATAATAAATTCAAAAGTAAACTGATACAAAGTTTTTGGTAGAAATAAGCTGCCCGCCTAGCATGGCACGGGGATAACTCATTTTCCTCGTTGTTTGTCTCTTTCGCGCCCGAACAATTCATATCTGCTGTCACGTTCTAACCCCCTGGAACTTCGTTTTCCCTGGTCAAAGTGTTATTAATCGTCCTTAGTTTTTCGCATTAATTCTGTTTTTATGCTACGTCATATAGACGACGACGCAGACAGCGTGCGCGGACCGGACGCTTCTTATCGCACTCCCGACCAGACTCACGCCCGTTCCGCGCCCGCGTGATATCTACGTTGACCTTTACAGTTCAACAATACATAATATATTTCAAGTAAAATTACTTTGTAACATTCAGCGCTTGAAATCATGTGTCTGCGTCAAATGAATAATAATCAAATGATTCTTGACCCTGCAGTGAAAATAAATTCTACTGAAGAATGATAGAATTTATATCATTCTGTAAACTGGCTTACGCCCGAGGTTTCACCCGCTGGAAGTAGCCTATGCATTTTTAGTTTAATCTAGGTCGCTCAAAACTTTATACTTAAGCTCTCTGAAGTTTGAGGAAAGAGGAATGAAATAGTCCTATACTGATATTATAAAACTCAAAATCGAATACAATGTAAATAAGTTACTTGTGTACGCTAGCGTGTTCAAACTCGACCCCAGCGCCATCTAGTGCTCTTTCTTTTGTGTGTATGTTTGTTTCCATTTCACGCTAAAACCACTGAACCAATTGAGCTGAAATTTGGTATGTAGGTAGCTTAGACCCTGGAATAATTCAATAGGGTTCTTTTACCCCGATATTCCCACGGGAACGAAGACTATAGGTATCTTAGTATGAGGCGGTTCAAAAAAGAAACGAATTTTAAAATAGGGGCGCTAATCATCACTAGTGTGCAAGTCAGAGGACATGATTTTAGAGACTATTATAGATTGTTTTTTTTAAACCGGCTTATATCAGGGCATAAGCTATCTACGTGCCGAATTTACGCTCAATCGGTTCAGTACTTTTAGCGTGAGAAGGGAACAAACATTTACACATAAGAACAGCGCTAGATGGCGCTGTATTGAGATTCTGTTTTATTTACAATTTATGTACAATTCTTTATGTAATTTATTCTAAAGAAATAATGTATATTGTGTTGGTGTACAATAAATAAATAAAAATAAAATTGTTTTTTATTGTTTATGGTTTATTATTGTTTTTTTATTTTGTTGTATTGAGATATTAGTGGATTATTGTTCGCCGATCACAAAAGGTACCAGGGCAGAGTAACAAATAAACAAGATATAATTTATAAACTTATCTTATTCAGTAAACAGTCACGTCAGTGCTCATTGCTTATCTAGTATCTAGTAAATAATATTGCAGTCATTTGCGCACGATTGTAAATATTTATTGATAGTTTAATGATAATTCTCACAAATAATGATAGTCGGACAATCTATCATTATCCTAACATAGCATAAAAAAAGTCGCTTTTCATGTCTGTCTGTCTGTAGAGGCAGGTATATCGACTAAGTCCTTATAAAGGTGGCGATAAGACTTTCAGAATTTCCTAGTAATGTATCATTCGTGCGAATGGTACAATAATAATCATAAGTACGTCTAAGTTAAAGCAATCAAAATCAGATCTGCGGTCCCTTGTGGTTGTAAAAAAATCATACTTCTAAGTTAACGCAATCAAAAGTTATGGCCATTTTACTGCATATTTCCATACTTTGCGCTAGGGAATCAAAGATCTACTTCCTCCATGTTTGCTGTAGTTTGCTACTAGACGGCGCTGTATGTTCTTAGTGGGCGGACATTTAGGAATTTGACATAGTAATCCTATGAAAAATTTACCAAATCGATGTTTTGTATCCCCGCTGTTTCCTCCGAATATAATCAACCCATTCTATAAATTTATATCCTGATATTTTTATAGTGAAGTAAACTATGTCCCTGTCATTTTAGTTTTTCTTATACTTAAACAGTTGGTTTTTTTCATAGTGAACGTCTAAAAATCCCAATTAATCACGCGCGATTGGACGTTCACTAAAAACAAATTTAGTGTTTATAAAATAAAATGATATTATTTGTACATCAAAACATCTCCAAACAAGAGCGTTCGGACCTTTTTTTACATAATTAATTGCATTATTAGGCGTTTTTATTGGACTAAGTTGGACTATCTTGAGGGAGTCCATAGCATAAATAAAATGACAGAGATGACATAGCTTACGTCATCTACAAAATATCAAAATATATATTGCATCGAATGGGTTTGTTACATTCGGAGGAAACATGGTAATACAAAACAAATTATAAAATTTTCATAAATAATAATAGATATAGATATAGAATCATACATAATAGATTTGGTAAAATTTCCATAGAATAGAAAAAACATTTATTGCCAATAGCAATTAGGCAATAGGAACATCCTCAGCGTGTAACCACGTCAACACGGAGTTGACGCACTTGCTGATTTTAAGGATGCTCTCGTGCTCGAACTTAGATGTTAGTCGAGTTTTTGTGTAATAGAACTGTGACGAACTGCTAAGAGTTATATTATTTAGCACGTAGTTTTCATATTTCTGCCTATTTTGCAATACTTATGCATATTAATAAGTTAGACAGTATTGCCCCCTTTTGCCCCCTTATGAATTACTACACATTTTCGTAATACGATGTAAAGGGAGATAATTTAAGTGAACAACCTTGAGTCAACAACCATAGTAACATCTGTTAAAACTCATATTACAAATAGTACTAATATAGTAATATGTATGCTCGACTGCCAATCAAGAGGTCCCGGGTTCGATCCCCAGGTCAGGCAAGTGTTAAATATTGGATTTTTCCATTAGGAATTATCTCAATAACTGCATGGAGTCTGGAACTGTGCCCGGTAGATGGCAATAGGCTCGCCCCCTATTACATGGGACCAATAACATACTGGCGAAATGTGGGTGTATCTACTATAGGACTGAGTCCTGGGTACACCTCTGCCTACCCCTTCGGGAAAAAGGCGTGAATGTATGTTTTATGTATGTAGTAATATGTAATGAAACTCGAATGAGGTCAAAAGTCACTTTCATTAACCCACCTGGTGAATGGTAATCACTCCAGACTGTTCAGGCATTTTAATATAACACTATTATCACAGTTTGAATAAATAAATAAATTTAAATTACATCAATATAATATCACTCATCTTCAATGTCCAAGTCCCATATACTCGATAGTTTTATTAACAATTTATTTATAATACAATCCACGATTTTGCTCAAGAATATGCAATAATAGAACAGAATACACCAATATTCTATAAGGAAGCGGTAGTCGGTGCAGAGCATCGGCGCGCGACTGCTCGCGACGGCGGCCAAGGAACGAATGACAAGTATAGTTCGAGTCATAGATAATACATATAAACTGGTTCGAGTTTTGATACTGCTTATGCGTACGCGCATTTAATTGGCACATGAATAGGTGCAGAAGGCAGACTTCGTAACAATCGAAATCTATAAGAGTCGCAATTCTCAGGGATTTTCACGAGAAACAAATGCGAGCCACAAGTACACGCTCCTGAGAATAGAGAGATAATACGTTATTGTTAATTGTATACAAAGATACCAAATAGGACATAGAAACTACAACTAAGAGCAAGCGATGACCGGAATAGATTCATTTAAAGCAGAAGCGTTTTATTAGTAAAAATGGTACATAATTATGTCGTATATACCGCTTCCGTTTCATCAATCTTTTCATTAATTTTTGTGGAATACTTTCTAAGCAAAGTAGATTTTTTTAGGGGACAACTTCCAGACACGATCTTGTAATTCCAAACTAGGCCGAGCCTGTCCTACGGCAACCTTAAATCATCCTAGCGGCAACCAGATGACTGATATATATATACACTTTGAATAATTTCCAAAAACAATAACCAAAAGAATTCTATATAAATATCGGACATGCTCAGTAAATTTCATGAGAGTCGGTTGAGAAATGATAAGCGTAATAATGTTTAAAGCGTATTTTCTTCAATGTACCTATATATATATAGGTTATTGTTTTTGGAAATTATTCAAAGTGGCGAAGCCATGAGGTTGACAACATAAAATATGACAAATTTCCTGTGTCTGTGCAAATCTGAAACTCCCGAGGCCTACAGTTCACAGGGCCACTAGTTTATTATTCCTAATTCTCGAAGCGCGTCAACCCTAACGAATAGTGCGACCGCCCTTCTGTACCCATCTCGTTATTTATATCATCTGTGAGTGCTTAGTGATAACGTATCGGTGACGATTCGACAGTAATGCCAAATTATTTATGGATTACATTATATCCACTTATTATTTGTTATTAATTTATTTATTGGGGGGCATGATAATTGTATTATGTAAGATTTGGAAAGTTGCTACGACGCAATAAGCCCGATTGTGGTAGATAAGTACAAGTTTTTAATATTAATTGGTCCACCGGTGGCATTGGCGATTTTAATGACGCTATTGGCGTGTGATCATCACTGAGAAGATTGGCTAGGGTTACCGGATACTGCCGTGGAGTTACCGGCTTTAGAATAGTGCTCTACCCTCTCTACCCGTGGTTGCCGTAAGAGCCGGCTAAGGGTTAACAGATCCAGAGGACGGGCAGCAGCGTCCTCTGCAAAAAACCATCGAACTGCGCTCGACAACCCGCCTGCCGCGTGTCGAGTATTGGCAAAGCCCCGCTTTATGGGGGAGGCCTATGTTCAGTAGTGGATTACCAACGGCTGAGATGATGATGACTGGATACTGGTGCTCATAACACTTAGGATAGGTACTTTTTATGATATTCCCACAGGAACGAAGACTGTGGTGAAACGAAAATGTGAAACTAAATGCGAAAGTTTGTAAGGATGTATGGATGGATGTTTGGTACTCTTTCACGTCAAAACTACTGAACCGATTGGGCTGAAATTCGGTATGTAGATAGTTTAGACCCTGGAATAACACATAGGGTACTTTTTAGCCAGATATTCCCACGGGAACGATGTCCACGCGGGTGAAACCGCGGGGCAACGCTAGTATTTTGTTATTGAAACGCGTGCGTGATTGTTTGTCGTTCACCTTCCTAGGAGCCTATAGGACTGTTCCAGATCTTATCCTAGGTCACTAGGTCAAACGTCTCAACTTCCGTTAGCTGTTTGTTCAGTGATTGACTTGTTTTTAACAATGATTTGCTCTTTATGAATACAATATTATCGACTTTGCACATCATTCGATAAGTACCGGTAACTCCCACCCTCGCTCCCTATTAGTGATTGATTAATTAGCATTCGCATTCATTGTTAGCATGCGAATGCTTAATTAGCAATTAGCAAATTAAATGATGTTGCGAAATTCTGTGAATGCGAATAAAGCGAATTCATCGCTTATCCCCGCCCCCCGCTATATCGCTTCGTCCCGATATTCTCACGGGAACGAAGACTAAGCGGGAGGAACCGAGGGGCACAGCTAGTATTTGTAGTGGTAGGCCTCTTTTGCAGGGGGCCGCCTGGGGAAGTACCACACCTTTGCCGCTTCATTCATCCGCCAAGCAGTAATGTATAAACATTACTGTGTTCCGGTCTGAAGGGCAATGCTACCAGCGAAATTACTGGGCACGACGAGTTTCAACAACTAATATCTCAGGGTGACAGGCGCAGTGCACTGCCGCGCAGAATTTTGAATTTTAAAACACTGTGTTTGTTATGGCAGGCACCTGATTTGCTCGTCTTGTATTCCTCATATAAAATATCTATTTAACTATGATCTGCTGGGGCGGGCCATTTATTTTAGTATGACAATATTAATTTCGTTGACTTCCTATAGATAAAAAAAAGAATAATTTAAATGGACATCTTGTGCATTTCTGGTACCCTGGTACCTCTTGTCATCGGCGAGGACGTAGTCCTATTATCTTAGGGGCAAGGTACACGACGATAACGTTTAAATGATTATTGTGCTCTTTGTAACGCTTATTTTAGATCAAGGATGACGCCTGATGACGTTATAATAATTTATAAAATATTTCTGATATATATTTAAAAATAGAGATCCGTCCTTCAAAAAGAAAACTAGAACCCTTATAGGGTCACTTTATTGTCGATATCTATGTCTATCTATCTGTCTGTCTGTTTATCTATCTATCTATCTATATCTGTCTGTCTATTATCTGGATATCTCTCTGTCTGTCTATCATCTATATACCTCTCTGACTGTCTATCATCTGTATATCTCTCTGTCTGTTTATCATCTGTATATCTATCTCTCTGTCTGTCTATCATCTATATATCTCTCTGACTGTCTATCATCTGTATATCTCTCTGTCTGTCTATCATCTATATATCTCTCTGAATGTCTATCATATGTATATCTCTCTGTCTATCTATCATCTACATATCTCTCTGTCTGTCTATCATCTATGTATCTCTCTGTCTGTCTATCATCTTTATATCTTTGTCTGTCTATCATCTATATATCTCTCTGTCTGTAATTGAACGTTCAATTAAGGTGATTATGAAAAGAAAATGAATGAAAATTTGTCTTAGATGATAAATAATATATAACAGAGAAAAAAGAGAAAAAAGAATTTTTATTAAAATAAACTTATGTTAGTGGTATGTATTTACGGGAAAATAATTATCCAGTTTATAGGTTACGTGTGCCATTTATTAACGATCTGGTTGACAAGGCGCGGTGCGCAGATTATTGAAAATTTGCCATAGACTACTATATTATATATATATCAGTTAGTTATAGCATTCGACTTTTTTTTTATTTTATTATACACTAGTGTAAACAAAGCGGCTTTGCCCGCTCGCAATTACGAAACAAGGGGGTTTAATACCAAAACTTTGACGCTTTTTTTGGCCCCCTTAGAATGTGAATTTTCAAAAATCCTTTCTTAGCACACGTCCAGACAACGAAAAGAACCTACATTCCAAGTTTCAAGTCTCTAGGTTCAGTGGTTTGGGCTCTGCGTTGCATGTCAGTCCGCTGACTGACATCACTATATATTATAAAATCCTAAAATCCTGAATGAGGAAGATTTTATAATAATACACTACTAGCTGTGCCCCGCGGTTTTACTCGCGTAGTCTTCGTTCCCGTGGGTATATCGGAATAAAAAGTAGTAGTTTTATGTTATTCCAAGGTTTAAACTATCTATATACCGAATTTCAGCTTAATCGGTTTAGTAGTTTTGGCGTGAAAGAGTAACAAACATCCATCCATCCATCGTCTAACCAAAATCGCGCTAGATGGCGCTGGAGGAAGGTTAGAAATCGGTAGCATTTTGTTCACCTTATACAAAGATAAATAGATAAACAATTTATGGGTACATCACAAAACAATAAATCTTAAAAATTAAACAAAGCCGTATGTTAAATAGTGCAACAATTGGCGGTCTTATCGCTAAGAGCGATCTCTTCCAGACAACCGTGAAAACGTAACTTTTTACATTGTACTGAGATTTGAGAATATTAGTAAGATATAATATTTGTAAGATAGTGATTGTCTGTATATATACAAGGTGATGCAAAAACTATAGTAATATTTAAGGAGCTGCCTCTTCCTGTCAATCTAAACATGCAAAAAAAAAATTTGAGAAATTCGCAAAAACAAAAAACTACTTTCCACACGAATTTGCCGAACAGCTGATCCATCTTGTATGGAGGGACGAATTTTTTTTCTGCGAAGTTTGCATTCCTTAAGTTCCTTAAGTGTTAAGTGGCGAGTGACTGCCTCGGTGGCGTAGTGGGGTGTTTAAAGTTAATGGCAACCTTCCGCATACCTACTTAAAAAATAAAAAAACCTGTCCCTGGAAAATTTGTGACGTCAACCGGGCCTCATACCTACGTCACAGATGGCGGTTAAAATTATTGTTTTGATCTTTTATTATAATATAGATAGGTAAAGTTTGCATTTTTATGGTACCGTACCTCAAAAGGAAAAAGGAACCCTTTATGATCACTTTGTTGTCCGTCTGTCGAGACACTTTTAAACGGGAACGCGTGGAGGTATTAAGTTGAAATTGATATCAACTACTCAGATCTGGTTATGGCCATTTCACTGCAAGTTTTCGTAATTTGCTTAAGGAACTAATAGATGGCGCTGTATGTTCTTAGTAGGCGGATTGTTTTTAGGATCGGAAGTGTTTTGTTCAGGTACACTATGTATACACACGTATGCCATAACAATTAATGAAATGAAATAACTGTATTTGCTTTAAATGTTGTACATAAATTTTCAGTTGTTATAGAGTTGTATTCTTAGTCCAAAACATTAAGTCAATTTATAGTGACATGCAAGCATGTTTATATATGTAATATAATTATTAAATTAGAATAAAATGTCAAGTGCCTATCTTATATATAATATAATGTCATTGTTCTCAATTAATTTAATTGATATTATAGTAATGCAATGTCGCGGTTACATTATGATAAAATATTTTATTTTTATTTTGGACGATATATCCAAGGAATTTTTTTCAACAATTTATTCTATATTATTTTTCCATTAAGAATTATCTAAATGACAGTCTGGAACTGTGCCCGGTAGATGGCAATAGGCTCGCCCCCTATTACATGGGACCAATAACATACTGGCGAAATGTGGGTGTGCCTTCTATAGGACTGAGTCTTGGGTACACTACCTACCCCTTCCGGAAAAAAGGCTTGAATGTATGTTATGTTAAAATAATATTTTGAGATTATATATATATTTTTTGTAAATATGAAAAAAATGTTTGCTCAAATAATGGCCAGATTAAGAGCCAACCACAAACAATTGTGTGCAAACTCAGTCTCTTTTTCTCCATATTTGAGAAATTTCATTTAGTATAGACGAGAAACCCCATTAAGAAACGTTTCTATTACGTACGTACCTTCCTAGTACAAAATATTTGATCAAATCGATCAAAATAAGTATGTGCGCGTAATCTATTTGCTAAGTAAATTTGAAGTCAATGTTATTTGAAAACAGTATCATCTATTTAGCGATCTTGTGTGTATCTCTTTAAATCTATATTTATGCAAATAAAATTGGTGTCTTTTTTTTATGATAGTGAGTGACAAGACGAGCTAATCAGGTGCCTGATGGTAAGCATCATGATAGCCCATATCAGACACAGTGCCACCCAGTGTTTTAAAATACAAAATTCTGCGCGGCACTGCACTGCGCCTGTCACCTTGAGATATGAGTTGTTGAATCTCATCATGCCCAGTAATTTCGCTGGTAACATTGCCTTTCAGACCGGAACACAGTAATGGTCGCACATTACTGCTTGGCGGATGAATAACTGGCAAAGATGTGGTACTTCCCCAGGCAGGCCCCTGCTAAAGAGGCCTACCACTACTAAAGAGGCCTACCACTACTAAAGAGGCCTACCACTACTAAAGAGGCCTACCACTACTAAAGAGGCCTACCACTACTAAAGAGGCCTACCACTACTAAAGAGGCCTACCACTACAAAAAAATCTCCTTTCCCGTGGGAATATTGGGATAAAAAGTGTATTCCAGAGTCTAAACTATTTTTGTCGTGAAGTAGTAACAAACATCCATCCATCCTCACAAACTTTAGCATTTATAATATTAAGTATCAGGATTTGAGGATTACCCTTGCATCATTACTTTTAATAATTACCTACTTTTTCATATGTTACCAATGTGAATACTTCGTTTCTCCCTTTATAAGCATACCCTTAAATTTTTCACAGAATTTACTTCGAATTTTGCCCTAGAAATATCTAAAGGAGTCGTTGGTTTAAGGGCGAAATCGACCTTACAATTATAATTTAGATTTTATTTGAATTTTCAAAACGTTCGTAAATCATATTTTTAGCATCGCCATTGTTGAAGTTTATGGATGCAAAATCTACAGTGGCGCCACCTTCCCCGTGACTCACTAAGCTTTGACCGCGTTTTTTCTCTTGCGCCTAAGGCCTAATGTCATGTACCGGTCACATTATATTTGTATTATTTTATTAAAATATCATTAAATCTTTATAAAATCTTCAAAAGTCTTCCGCATTTCTTCAGCCATTAATTATAATAAATTAAGCAAAATGTTCAACTATAGGAACGCGCGACGCCATTAAAAATTCTTAGTACTTAACCTCACTTTATTTAAATCAAATTATAAATTGAACGGCGATAATAAGATGGATACTATGTTTGGTAATAATATTGCTAATAACATTCTCTACCCGGCAATACAAGGTAAGGTTTTCAGGGCCCGGCTTACTTGGATTTCAAGACTGTTTATTTTTATTATTTTTTTATTTTATACCTTGTAACATTACAAGTTTCAATGGCAACAATTACGCAAGACGTAGGGCATTTGACTTGGACTGGACAAGGCTGTTATAACTAGCAGATAGCTATATAAATAACCGGTTTTCAGGGACACTTCATTACATTAACAAATTCGCTAGTATTTTGATAATATAGTAGATTAATTTTAATTATATTGAAATTAATGTTAAAAGTGCATTAACCTGAATTAATATTAAATTAATAAATGAGGATATATTTATAAATAATATGTCGCTCGAAAACACGGGCTTCACCCGGGGTGGTATTACGAACATGCAATCGCGTAACAACAGCTGTAAACTTAGCTGTCAAACGTCATTTTTTGTATGCCGTTTGACAGCAGATATTAAGCAATTAAACGCTTTCCACACTTCTACTGCTGTTCGTAATAAGGGGGCCGGGTTTGCTATAACGAACATGCAATCGCGTAACAACAGCTGTAAACTTAGCCGTCAAACGTCATTTTTAGTATGCCGTTTGACAGCAGACATTAAGCAATTAAACGCTTTCTACACTTCTACTGCTGTTCGTAATAAGCACGTCGGTCTTTTGATAAGCTTACACGGAGACCATTTCTAGTACATTGTCCACGCCCTGACCTTTTAATCTAAAGGTAATGCATAGCAGCTATCGGGATCCATCTCTGGAACCATCTACAGAAGATGAGCTCAAAGACAGCCCCCGCTAGGTGCAAGGACTATTGTGAATGGATGGAAACTACTTAATTTGACTACAGATGTGTAGCCAAATCAAGTAGTTTGTCAGAGTTTCAAGTCGCCAAGATTCCTATAAGGCCTCTGACATGACCTAACGACTGCCCCCTACATACCTTAATCTCGCTGGCGGGGTGAGGAAGGCCCGTTTGGTGGGCGGATGACAGTGTCCATTCTATACGTAGTATTATTATCTGTTCTGTGACATAGGTTAGACAATGTAAGGTTTTCTGGGCCCAGCTTCCTTGGATTCTAAGCCCGTTTCCTTTATTTTATTTTATAATATTTTTATTTTTAATTATTATTAATATTTTATTCGAAGGAAACAGTGTAACATCGATATGGTTAACTTTTCACAGGACTGTTTCGAATTCCTCGTAGCGTAATAGGACTTCCTCCTAACTAGTTACTGAGTAGAATGAACTAGAATGAACACGATATTATATGGCGTGATGTTTACTCCACCCGTTTGAATAGGTATGGTCAAACGACGCGTCATTATAGTTAATGACCAGCCGAGTATATATAGCACTACTACTAAGGAACGGCCCTACGGGACTCATTTTAGGGGTTCGACGTTATTGTTGTCCGTATGTCCGTCTGACAAGACCCATTTTCTCCGGGACGCGTTGAGGTTATCAACTTGAAACTGATATCAACAAATCGGGTTCACGGGCACTTGCTGCTTGAAAAAATCAATCAAAAGATATGGCCATTTTACTCTGCACATTTCCATACTTTACGCTACGGGCTAAAAACCTCTAGGGCACTTCCCGTTGGCTTAGCATCATAAAATTTGGGAAGAAGCCAGATCTAATATTATAATTAATATTAATCGTTTATTTCGACCAACAAGGATCATAGAGAACTACTATGGGACTGAGTCCTGGGTACACCTCTGCCAACCCCTTCGGGAAAAAAGCGTGAATGTATGTATGTATGTATGTAAGGATCATAGATCGGTACACAATAATAATTACAAAATAAAAATTAAATTACAAAGGAAAAAAATCCCAAAACCTTATTTTACAAAAAAAATATTATGATAATACTAACGTGTTTGCGATATTATAGGTAGGTATGGAACATGGAAATCTACATAAGCATAATTACTAAGATATCAATTAATTTAGGATTCCGTACCTAAAGGGTCCCGAAGGAACCCTATTACTAAGCCTCCGCTGTCCGGCCGTCGGTCCGTCACAGGGCTCTATCTCATAAACCGTAATAGACACGAGAGACTAGACTCTTGTCATTTTCACAATATATGTATTCTTATTGTCGCTACAAATAAAATTAAAAATATCTATAAATATAAAGTTCTTTTTTTTTTTCAGACATTACATCCATAATAGTCTATATCATACATACACTTACTTAATCATTAAAATTAAATCAAATCAAATTAAACAAAATTATAACATAACATACATTCACGCCTTTTCCCGAAGGGGTAGGCAGAGGTGTACCCAGGACTCAGTCCCATAGTAGATACACCCACATTTCGCCAGTATGTTATTGGTCCCATGTAATAGGGGGCGAGCCTGTTGCCATCTACCGGGCACAGTTCCAGACTCCAGGCAGTTATTGTGATAATTCCTAATGGAAAAATCCAATATTTAACACTATGCCTGACCTGGGGAGCGAACCCGAGACCTCTTGATTGGCAGTCGAGCATGCGCCCACTACGCCACCGAGGCAGTCAAAACAAAATTATATTAAATAAAAATCCCACTAATATACTAGTTCCTACTGAAAATGTTACTTTAGCCCCGCTCTGGTTCTCAACAATGACTTTTTGAGCAAGAGGAGTGGAAAAGGTTTTTATATCAATGTTATACCATTGACTAGCAAGCTACAGTAGGCCAATGTCGTCTAGGTATAATCTTGCTTGTTCCGTATTAATAAAGACACGTGTACACGTATGAGCCATCGCCTAGATGCCACCCGCAAATGGGTGACACCCTAAATGGGAGAAAAAAAGGTGCTTTTCCTGAACGAAAAAAAATTTGACTAGAAAGTGTGGGTAGTCGAAATTTTGGCGACTCTTACTATTCTTTGATGAAATTTTGACAGATGCACTTTCTAAAGTGAGGGTAGGGTAGGGTGTTCCGGTCTGACAACAACTAATATCTCAGCGACAGGCGCAGTGCAGTGCGACACAGAATTTTGAATATTAAACACTTGGTGGCACTTTGTCTGATATGGGCAATCATGATGCTTACCATCAGGCACCTGATTTGCTCGTCTTGTTACTCACTATCATAAAACAAAAAACCTGTCCAAACAATAGAACCATCGTTGTGTAAAAGTACCTTAAAGTCGTTTAAGAGCAAAATTATCCCACATTGTATATTATAGCTTTGTAATATAGCTTTTTAAATTGTCGACATTGACCGTAACCTCACTCGGCCAATGTGTTATGCAATCGCATGATGATCTTAAAATAGACTATTCAAATAGATGAATTGTTACGGCGGCATAAACACACGCAAAACTTTATCAGCTGTCGGTAATCTTCTTCATTTGTAAAACATTTATGAAACTTCATTTATAACACTGCGACTAGACGATCGAACATGGTACGGCCGTACTACAAACTTGGTTCACGACCATACCGTGTTCGATTGTGTGGCGGACTGTCCGGCAGACATTATTATTTCGCTCGAAAACACGGGCTAGGTTTTTTAATAGGCGCATACATACATACATTCACGCCTTTTTTCCCAAAGAGTTAGGCAGAGGTGTACCCAGGACTCAGGCCCACAGTAGATACACCCATATTTCGCCAGTATGTTATTGGTCCGATGTAATAGGGGGCGAGCCTATTGCCAGACTCCAGGCAGTTATTGAGATAATTCCTAATGGAAAAATCCAATATTTAACACTTTGCCTGACCTGGGGATCGAACCCGGGACCTCTTGATTGGCAGTCGAGCATGCGCCCTCAACGCCACCGAGACAGTCTCGAGCATGTATTATTTATTAGATAATATATTAATTATAATTGACTGGTCCATTATTCTGGTTTAAACCCATTAAGTACGCAATCGTGTAAGGTCGATGAACAATCGATGACCCGTAGTGATTTTCACGTTCCAGATAAAAGTAATGCCGCGTGACGGGTGACCGAGGGCTGACATTGGATGTGTGGACGTTAAGAGGTTACATCAGGGGTGATTTTTCCATACAAACGTATTCCCGTGTTTCCTTCCTAGATAACTGCGTCAGAGCAATGATTTTTTTTTTATAAAATCTAGGTCTTCAGTGAGCATGTCCCTGTCATTTTCGTTTTTCTACAAACTCATTGTTAAATTAAGTATGACCCTTTAAAGACATGAAAAACTGTCCCAGTTTTACTCGCGTAATTAGACGTTCACTAGAAATAAATGAGTTAAGGAACAAAAATAAAATAACAGGGACATAGCCTAATTCATCTCCTAATTTTCAAGATATAAATTTATGGATAAAATCAATAACTCTCGGAGGAAACACGGAAATACAAAACATCGATTTCGTAAATTTTCCATAGGATAGTGTCAAACTGCTAAGAGGTCCTGTATCCTGTTAACTGATCAGCATTCTCTTAAGGTGGCTCGATTTTCATACAAAGTGGAATTACACTAAAATAATTTGAATTAAATATTTAAATTTTTTTTAAGACTAAGCGGTCTACTCGCATGAAATACAATACGAATAAGGAAAGAAATTTTTTTTCTGGGAATTTCGTGGGTGAAATTTTTCTTTCCTTCTTCGTATTGTATTTCATGTGAGCGTATACTCACACGCTTAGACTATAAAAAATTAAAATATTAAGAAAAAAGGAAGTGTTTATCAATTTCGATATGAATTCTAATTGTAACATTAGACTTGTCGGTGGGTAGAATGCGAAATGCATCACCTATAGATAAACACACGCCCCTATAGGCGTTCGGTCTTCTTCCTTTCCTTATTCGTATTGTATAATTTGAATTTATAGTCTAACAGAACGGGTTACCACAATTACACTGCTCGAGTCAATTCATATGGGCTATGTGGACTACCCATATTGTCAGAGTTTCAGGTCGACAAGATTCCCACGCAGCCTCCGACATGACCTAACGACTGCCCCCTACATATCTTATAGGAAACAGCAGAGACCTACAGTTTAACGTGCCATCCGAAATACGGTAGCTCCCAGGTGAAGTCTTCATGGTGAGATTCGATCGAGGGACTCAGGATTCAAAGCCGGGCATATTCCCGCTGGACCACGGACACTACAATATGTTGTTATTATCGCCGTTTAATTTATAGTTTCATTGATTTTGACTGCATCGGTCTCCCGGGATTCGATCCCCAGATCAGGCAGTGTCTAAAAATTGGATTTTTCTCTTAGGAATTATTTAAAAAAACTGCCTGGAGTCTGGAACTGTGCCCGGTAGATGGCAATAGGCTCGTCCCCTATTACTTGCGACTAATAAAATACTGGCGAAATGTGGATGTACCTAGTATGAGACTGAGTCCTGGTACCTCTGGCTACCCCTTCGGGAAAAAGGCGTCATTGTATGCTATGTTACGTTTGACTCCGTACTGAGCAACATAACACTCGGCTATTTAGTTTTAGTTTTAATAATATTGGCCTTAGTCTGCATTGATTATTACCGTTAAAGCGAGTTTGCGAAAATTGTTTTTAAGCACGTAGACGCCTGGAGCAAACAGAATAACAGGTCGTTGTGGCGCATCGATGAAATCGACTGTAGGCGTTCAAGGGAGTTGATTTTAACGTCCGCCGGACGGAGACGTCAGGCGGAGGGAGGGTCTTCATCTGTATTTTAAAATGTGTCTCTTTGCCTCAGAGTAAGGATACCAAAGAGAACCAGTCGTGCAAAAATCTGTTCCATGCCGCGAGTCTGGTACTAAATCAAAAAATTACCAGACTATGTGGTTAGTTGCATGGCAACCGTAGGCCGTGCGCGTGATGCCAGTGTTAGGTAAAAAGCTAACCGAATAACAACAGATACGTGCGTGAAAGCGATAGCTTTTCATAATTTAGGCATGTATTTACAATAATTTTAGGAATTTATGTATCATCATTGCGTGTTTCTATTTTATTTTAATTTTTTTACACATAAAATGGACAACAGCGCTTTGTTCGAATGAAAAACTATGAAGTCGATTACATTTTAAATATATTATCCGAACATAAATATATTTTCTTTACATAAATTAAGGTTTGGCATTAATTACCTAGTGGATTGAAAACATTTTAAAAATTGAATTAAATATTTGTTTATTTTATCTCAATAACGCACTGTGCATTATAATATTATATCTTTTTGTTTCTAATTGGTTTTCATTGCATAGTCCTCGTTAATTTTACATTTATGATAACATTTTAATATTTTTGTGACTTTCGACTATTTATTAAGAGTATAAAAGTAATCATATCACGTAAAAATTTAGAATAATATCGTCAAAGGCTCTTTCTACGTGCTAGAATCAGGCCCACGAACCTATACTCACTATTAAACCGAGATTCTATCATGTAACTTAATTATCTTTACAAACATAAATACATTTGAATTTTAAAACTTTTTGACCCATTTAAATTTTAATTCTTGTAATAAATATTTATTAAAGTTAAAAAGTATAAGTGATATTAATTTATTAAAAAAAATTAAATATATAAATTACTAAATATTTTAGTGCATATAAGTCTACTCCAATGCTTCTATGTTCGCCCGCGTCGCTTAGTGTCAAATTGAACATTGAACTTCATAGGGTGAAAAATCGTTCAATCCAAATTAGGCTTTAAAACAATCAGGTAAATAGAGTTTTAATTCAAATTAAGAAATTCAGTAGATGTCATAGCGCGTAATTGTCAGTGATGGACACTTTTTTGTGAAGCTTGTTCAGGGATTGTGCGTCTGTAGTAAGAAGCAATTCAACGTCATTGCTCTTTGCCAATAATAAATTAAGAGCATACGCGGCCTTCTAGGAATTTGACATAATCCTATGAAAAATTTACCAAATCGATGTTTTGTATTGCCCCGTTTCTTCCAAATATAATAAACCCATTCTATAAATTTGTATCCTGATAGTTTTATAGTGCCTGATAGTCTTATAAACCCTTGGTTATTTCATAATGAACTTCCAAAAATCCCAGTTTTACTCGCGTGATTGGACGTTCACTACAAAAAAAAATGTAGAATTTATAAACAAAAATAAAATGATAGGAACATACTTTACTTCAACTTTAAAATATCAGGATATAAATATATCAAATAGGTTTACTATGTATTCGGAGGAAACAGGGGAATACAAAACATCGATTCAGTAAATGTTCCATAGGATTGTGTCAAACTGCTAAGAGGTCCTGTTGACGACAAATAAAAACGAGCCTTAAGGAATAAGGAAGGGTGCTCACAAGACGTAGGATATTTCCACAGGGGATCCACTTGAGGCTCAGAATCGAAGGGATTAGGAGTCCTGGAATGGGAAACTAAAGGTGAATGAGAGGCACATCTATCCGAGCCGAACGAAACAATTTTCAGAAACCTACTAATATCAAACATGTGAAAGTTTGTGAGGATCGATGGAGGGATGTTTAATACCCTTTCACGCCAAAACTACTAAACTGATTGGGCTGAAATTCGGTATGTAGATAGTTTTGACTCTGCAATAAGACAATCATGCTGCTTACCATCAGGCACCTGATTTGCTCGTCTTGTCACTCACTATCATAAAAAATAACAGTATTCTTCGCGAGTTTACATGCGTTAACGTTCGTAGATAGAACCTATGTTCAGACTTGTCAAGATAAAACGACCGTACTGCAGTCTGTCGATGTACAAGGAAATACAATGAGTTTAATAAAGACTTACCTAATACCATGCCCTTGGTGTGTAGGAGAGGGCGCACACACACATCGGCGACATTCCAAAGTTTGTATGAATGTATGACGTCACCACGCTGCCATACATTACTCTGAAAAAAGATAACATAACATACATTCACGCCTTTTTCCCGAAGGGGTAGGCAGAGTCCTGAGTATGGGACTGAGTCCTATAGTAGATACACCCACATTTCGCCAGTATGTTATTGGTCCCATGTAATAGGGGGCGAGCCTATTGCCATCTACCGGGCACAGTTCCAGACTTCAGGCAGATATTGAGATAATTCTTAATGGAAAAATCCAATATTTAACACTGCCTGACCTGGGGATCGAACCCGGGACCTCTTGATTGGCAGTCGAGCATGCGCCCTCTACGCCACCGAGGCAGTCAAAAAAGATAACATACATACAATTTCGGGGTATGTCGTCTGACATCATCTTCCTCAATCTATAACTATATAAAACTCGCGTCACGGATTAATAGCGCTAACCTTGAATGCGCAGAAATCGATTTTTAGATCTGTTAGGACATTTCAGGCCAATACACCTGCACAAAGCCCCCCTTCATATTTGCCGAGCGCTATTAAGGCGCCTATAGGAGCCAAACTTTCCTCTCGCTCGCACATTGCAAATTAAGGTATATAGGCATTTAATTTCCAAAAATCATAAGTTGTGTTTCTCAGTCATACCATTTATAATATATTCAAGAAAATTTAGTTTTGATATCTTTTAATTAACAGAAGCGAATAGAAAAAACTGGAATTTCCTTTTTTTTTCGATCTACTCCATCATATAAAAAGAAAAAACCAACTAAATATACTTAAAAACAATCATTAATCTAAAGATAAACAAATGGAAAGAGCGATTTTGGAAGTTTGGCTCCTATGGGCGCCTTAAACCTGTACCAGCTCCCCGCGGTTTCATCGTTCCCGTGGGAATATCAGGATAAAAAGTACCCTAACTGTTATTCCAGGGCCTAAACTATCTACATATGATACATATTTCAACTCTAATAGTAAGTACAATTATTTATAAACTCCTATAAGAACACCGCCGACCAGAAATACTCATAAGTATCTTTCGTTCTGGTTGTCTGGAAGAAATCGCTTTAAGCGATAAGACCGCCACTTGTACTAGCCTAAGATTCTTTTTATTGTTATTAATGTATTGTTATGTCCATGTTTTGGTGTACAATAAAGTGTTTATCTAGATTCAGATTCATTTATTTACCATAACTATAACAATTGTTGTTACAATGGCATGTCATTTGATACAGTCAAACAATAGGGAATATGCGTGTAGTTTAAATTTGGTTCAAATATTTTTTTTCCGAATCTATATCGACCGGACATTATATCTAAAACATAATTCTTTCATTTAATTCCTTTTTATTAGCATAAAATAATAAATAAAAAGTGAAAAATATGCGAGGGAAATTCAAAATTGCCAAACGCATCGCCATTGGTCGAAGCGAAATGTGACGTCAAATGCTATGTCAACATAGAAGTTTGTGTGTTATTTGTATAGCGTATGAAATAAAAATAGTTTAAAATCGTTTTCCCGCAGCCTTTTCCATAGCTAGTACATATTTTAGCATCCTAGTGAGATCAGGAATCATCACAATGATGACTGAAATTGGTTTTGTAAAAGCACAATCCGATAATCTGCCGAGAATAGATGCGTTCATGATGACAGCATATTTTGCATCAAATCCAGATTTTACGTCCGCTGAGGTCCGCTGATCATAATAGGTATACATATAATATACTTACATTAAAGTGATCTTCACAACAATGCAAGCAAGTTGTTGGAGATACCATAGTTCTTCTCATAATTTAATTTAATTCTCATGATTAAAAAATGATGATTAAAACATGATTAAATTTTCAAATGATTAAATTAAAACTCATTTTAATTTAATCATCTGTATTGATCTAAATTTTAAATTTTGAAAATTACCTTAACATTTCTGATATTTTTTATAACTAATAATTATTAATGTTGTTCAATCATTTTTGTTTCATGCATGCTGTCTTCATCCATAAATATTATGACATTTAGAATTAAGATATATAATGTAGCCAAACAATAAAAACTGATGTACATGATGTGGATGATCTAAATAAATAAATAAATAACCTTACACCATTATTGTTGTCGTACTTTCGCATCTCTCGGGACAGGGAAAAACACTTTATCAGGTGCACTTCTAATAGTATTTTTGCACATAGGCACAAGACAATACTTATAAACTTGTTTTGTGCTTCTTCCATGGCTTAAACGGCTATTAAATTGAAATTCTGTGTAAAGTATTTAGAACACCTACAGTAAACAAACACCGGGCATAGCATGTGACGTCATACAAAGCGCGCGAAAATGGCGGTGTTCAAACAGCTCAAATTTTAACTCGGTTTAAATTTATTTTTTTAAAATTTTATTCTTTCATTTCCAATGAAATTTATATTTTTTACTATGCTATGACGATGTGAACAATTAATTAAAAATATAAAAAAAACACATGCATATACCCTATTTCAATAATAATTATTATAACATATTTGACTGCCTCGGTGGCGTAGTGGGCGCATGCTCGACTGCCAATCAAGAGGTCCCGGGTTCGATCCCCAGGTTAATTATCTCAATAGCTGCCTGGAGTCTGGAACTGTGCCCGGTATATGGCAATAGGCTCGCCCCCTATTACATGGGACCAATAACATACTGGCGAAATGTGGGTGTATCTACTATGGGACTGAGTCCTGGGTACACCTCTGCCTACCCCTTCGGGAAAAAGGCGTGAATGTATGTTAAGTTATTATTATAACAAAAAATACTTCAAAAAATACTACTACAAAAAAATAAATCAATCTATCTCTGGACGTGGCGGGTTACGACGATACTGACGCCAGGAAAGATCACTCTTTCATCCAATCTTAGTGTGGAAAAGACACTTATACATATACGTTAATTGCGTCATTATTGGTGCCTCTTCGTCCGACAAAAGTGTCCTTATCGGATATTATTATTATCAGTGTTTTGGACCGATTTTATGAACCGGAAGTGAATGAAATTTAGCAGGCGGGAAAGTTTCATAGAAGTGCACAAACTGAAGGCAAAAGTGTCATACTTCCTGGGGGTAATGTGGCATTGTAAAGAATTTAGATTCACGTCAAAAAAAGTACAAGAACTATGTTCAAAAGGAACATGGTTCTTGTACTTTCTTTCTTTGAAAGTTCTTCATAATCACCAGTCTCTATCAGGCTTGAGTTACTAACAAAGACCCTTTTAACAAGACCATGCACTGTTCAAATAAGCCAAATTAAAGAATTTGTTGGTTTTAGGGCCAGATATCGGTCTAGATGTCAAATTAAAATAATATCTCTTTTGGCATTTTATATATAAACATACAATATTTCCTAAGAATGACTTTTTATTGAATTATGTAACATAGAAAAACTCTCATTTTAACATTTGTAGGTATGTGTAGATTGATAACTGATAAAAAACAGGATATACATGTTTTTTATCAGTTATCAATCTGTAACAGTTTGATTTAACTATCTTGTATCTTCTGATAAGAACACACATTAAGTTTATAGACAAACTGTGCCTACTCCATTTCATAGTATTATGCTCTCTACGAGGTGTTGGTACTAGGTATAAAGTATTAAAGTAAAAACATAGATATATATGTTTTTACTTTTGACCAATGTGATTTTCTTATTAAAATACAGTCAAAATCTGTTATAACGACATCGAAGGGACTACTCATATTTAGTCGTAAAATCCGATAGTTGTAAAAAACGGTGACAGGTATTAATAGGAAAAATAATACATATGTATATTCATGTAGGAAATTAAACCCCATTTTGTTTACTTCAATACAAATGTATAATATAAAATAACAATATCATATTTCTATAATTTTTGTATGCATAAAATCTTTAAAGATAAGTAAGAAACTGACTTAAGAGATATGAGGAAGGGGGCCTTGAGGCTACGGCAGGCATGTGCTTTGTTTCTAAGAATTACAAAAGACCCTAAACTTTGTTTACTTTTACGATAATAGCCATTGACCATTATACTGTGCCAGATGTGGATACTGTTATCCATTGATTACAATACAACTGAGCTGGTCGTTCTACCGATATAATACTCCGAAAATATTAACCAAATGTGGTCGCTTAATGCGGTATGTCATAGTAAACAGTGTCGTAAATACCAATGTTTTTGATAAGGCGGTCATATAGCATTCAGCCAGGACCTTTGATTTTGGTCGATTTAACCGGCATGTTGTTCTAAACGATGTCGCCATAAACGGTTTTGACGTATTATTAAACTTAATTTTATTGGTGTAAACACCCTCTCTAACCGTGGTTGCCGTAAGAGCCGGCTAAGGGTTTGTCAGATCCAGAGCATGGGCAGCAGCATCCTCTGTGTAAAATTCACCTAACTGCGCTTGCCAACCCGCCTACCAAGAGTGGCGAGTATTGGCAAACCCCCCCTTTATGGGGGAGGCCTATGTTCAGTAGTGGACTTGCTATGGCTGAGAAAAAGAAGAAGAAAGACCCTGAATACTTATAAGGCCCTTGTTAGAAAACCTCTTTGGTTTGTCAAATAAGACTGCTAGGTTTATTAGGCATAGAGTTTTTCTATACAAGTAATTTGAATTCGATGATGTCAATCTATCTTTTGTTTCCGCAAATTGAGTGTCAAGTTGAAAGAAAGAGAAAAAATCTGTGTTATATTTTTTAGTCGATTTAATAATAAATATCTTTATTGTTATATGTGTTGTTTGCAACCATTTCGTCCACATTCCACATACACGCATTATATGTGTTGAGCGCTACTCCAGCAGGTTATGGCCCGCTGCAACCATGGACGGTGGTGGTAATAGTAGCACACATAATGGTTCGACTTTGAATTTACCTACTTTCGAGAAGCTTGATGGAAATTCAAATTATGCAAGTTGGAAGTTCCTTATGGAGCTGTGCCTTATACATGATGACCTGTGGGAGTACACGAGTGTCACCCCTCCAACGTCAGATGCAGTCGGAACAAGAAAAGATCAGAAGGCAAGAGCAAAGATTTGCTTGATGATAAAACCGCATTGCTTGGTGCATGTAAGGCATACTAAGACAGCAAAGGATGCATGGGAATCTTTAAAAACAGCTTTTGAAGATAAAGGATTAAACAATAGATGCAGGCTGCTGTCAAGACTTGTCAATTTGAAATTGGAACAATTCGGAACAGTTCGAGAATATGTAACAACTATGATGGCGGTTACTCAAGAATTAACTGACCTTGGAAAGGAGATCGACGATGAACTGTTAGCTGCATTGATTCTCCAAGGACTTACTAAAGAATTCCAACCCATGAGATTAGCTGTAGAAAACAGTAATATATCACTGACTACCGATTACGTAAAAACAAAACTTTTCCAAATGGAGGACACCTATACATCGAGCTCTAGTGAGAAAGCGTCTGCGTTATTATCCAAGAAGCAGTCTACGAAATCGAAGACTAAGAACGGAAGAACAAACAGATGCTTTATATGTGACGGACCTCACAAAGCCAATACATGTCCAAAGAATCCCAGAAACAAAAAGGAAGCTTTACATACATATGCTCCTAGTACTGCGGGAGATGCATATGACGAAGAATGGGTCTTCGACTCAGGCGCCTCTACGCACATGACAAAGCAAAGAGATTGGTTTAATGACTTCCAGAAGTTTAGTGTGGATGCTCGAGTGACTGTAACATGTGCTGATGGAAAAAAGGTGTATGGTGAGGGAAAAGGTACGGTAGAGTGTAAATCATTAGGGTTGACTGTAAGTGATGTTATGTATGTTCCGGGATTACAAGCGAACTTAATGAGTGTGAGTGCTGTAGTGAAGAAAGGTCACATTGCAGTATTTACAGAGAATGGATTCGAGGTTTATAAGAAAGGAGAATGTGAGGTGAAAGGTAAGGCTGTTGTGAAAGGAATAAAAGAGAGAGGCGTATATAAACTTAAAAAGTGTTTACAGGATACTGCTCTCAACACAACTGTCAGTCAGGAGATGATTCTGTGGCATCAGCGGATGGGACATCTGGGTATGCGCAACCTCCTCCTGCTTAGAGATAAACTTGCGACTGGGGTAAGTTTTCCTAACTCTTCTGCGAAACTCAACTGCGTAGCTTGTTTGATGGGAAAACAAACCAAACAACCTTTTACGAAAAAAGGTGGTACGAGAGCTAAAGAACCTTTAGGCTTGATTCACTCAGACGTATGCGGTCCTATGAGTGAAGATTCTTTTGGAGGTTTGAAATATTTTTTGACGTTTATTGACGATTTTACGCGGAAAACTTTTATATATTTTCTAAAACAGAAGAGTGAAGTTTTAGGAAAATTTAAAGAGTTTAAGGCGTTAGCGGAAACCCAAACAGGGAAACAAATAAAAGCCATTCGAACGGATAATGGTAGGGAGTTCGTCAACAACGCTATGGATGAATATTTGAAACAAAAAGGAATTAAACACCAACTTTCGGTAGAGTATACACCCGAACAGAATGGAGTTGCAGAACGTGCAAATCGAACAATTTGCGAAAAGGCGAGATGCATGCTTCAAGAAGCGGGACTTCAAAAGAAGTTCTGGGCAGAGGCTGTCCAACATGCAGTCTTCTTGAAAAATCGATCACCAACGGTAGCTGTCAAAAACATGACACCAGAAGAAGCCTGGACTAGCATAAAAAGTGATCTAAGCATGATTAAAACATTTGGATGTAAAGCGTTTATGCACGTACCAGATCAGAAAAGAACGAAATGGGACGCCAAGAGTAAAGAATTGCTGCACACTGGATACTGCGACAATTCTAAGGCTTATCGGCTTGTAGATCCTAAAACAGGAGAATGTTTTAAAGCCAGAGATGTGGTATTTTTTGAAAATCAAAAGTTAAACGCGAATTTGGCGAAACCTTCAAATGAAACCATGGTGGTACCCATTTCAAGACAATCTGAGGATATTATGCCCTTGGAGGAGCATATTCAAGATTCTGAAGATATTCAGAATAATATTCTTCAAAACGAAGAAGTTCAGCATCCTTGTGTGGGTACTGAAACACTTGATATCCCTATACAAGCTCAACAACCTCGGTTGGATACTGACGGAGAAAATGAAAATGATAGTTTGGAGGTGCCAGTGGATAATAATCATGAGATTGATAACTACATGTCTGCAGAGGAAGACGATGATCAAGAAAGTGAGAGAAGGTATCCATCACGCAACCGTAAACCAAAGAATTTTCAGGACTATGTTCTATATCAAACAATAGAATCAGAGCAGGATCCTAAAACTGTTAACGAAGCTTTGTCGAGAGATGATAGAGTGAAATGGAAAAATGCAATTCAGGAGGAGCTGGATGCATTAAAGAAAAACAATACCTGGACATTGGTAAAACCACCAGCTAAGTGTAACGTCGTTGATTCTAAATGGTTATTTAAAATCAAAGAAGAGGCGGGAAATAGAAAACGATACAAAGCTCGGTTGGTCGCTCGTGGTTTTAGCCAAAGATGCGGTATTGACTATAACGAGACGTTCTCACCGGTTGTTCGTCACAGTTCGTTACGAGTGTTACTCGCTTTAGCTGCCCGAACTGGTCTTAAAGTTGATCAAATGGACGTGAAGACAGCGTTTCTGAATGGAGAGATATCAGAGACTGTCTATATGAAACAGCCAGACGGATTTGTAGAACGCGGAAAAGAGACCTATGTCTGTCTCATGAATAAGTCTCTTTACGGCCTTAAGCAAGCTGCTCGAGCCTGGAACCAAAAACTGGATCAAGTTCTAAAGCAACTGAACTTTACACAGTCCAAAAACGAACCTTGTGTCTACACGAGAATTACAGATGGAAAGATTATTATCTTGGCCATATACGTAGACGACATGCTAATTTTTTGGAACGATGTCACTGAACTTAGAAGAGTGAAGAAAGAACTCACTTCAAAGTTTGAGATGAAAGACCTTGGTAAAGCAGAGCTCATTCTGGGAATGAGAATCACACAGAATAGTGATGGAATCAAGGTGGATCAAGAAAAATATGTTGAGAAAATTCTCAAGACCTTTGGAATGGAGGATTGTAAAATAGCTGCAACACCCTCTGTTCCTGGTGAATGGCATAAACTGGAGAGACCTAATGCGGAGCATCAACCTGATCCTAGGATACCATACCAGAATTTAATAGGATCGTTGATGTACCTTGCTGTGTGTACACGACCGGACATAGCAAATGCGGTGAGCTATCTCAGCCAGTTTAACACTTGTTACACTGAGGTGCACTGGAGCATGGCAAAACGTGTGTTGAGATACCTGAAGGGTACAAGGAGTTATGGACTTATGTATTCCAGGGACACACAACAACTTTTTATACAAGGTCATGCCGATGCAAGTCATGCTAGTACTTATGACAGAAAGTCATACACGGGATATGTGTTCTTATCTCAAGGAGGAGCAGTGAGCTGGGAGAGCAAGAAGCAGAAAACTGTTGCCCTCTCAACAGCAGAGGCAGAATACGTATCAATATCTGAAGCTGCAAGGGAAGCTATCTTTCTGAGAAGATTTATTTCTGAAATAACACAGAAAGAAGAGAGCTCTATCACTATACGCAGTGATAGTCAATCAGCAATACATATTGCTGAGAACCCTGCCCATCACCAGCGCACAAAGCATATAGATGTGCGCTATCACTTCATAAGACAGGCGGTTGAGAGCAGTACCATCAATTTGAGTTATCAGGATACCTCACATATGATTGCGGATGGACTGACAAAACCGTTGGCAAAAGGCAAGTTTGTATGGTGTACAAAACAGATGGGAGTGATAGATGTGGTGCACTAGGTAGATGCATGTGAGTGAAGTGGTTTGCTAGACAGATGGATACAAGGGAATTCAAATTAAGGAGGAGTGTTAGAAAACCTCTTTGGTTTGTCAAATAAGACTGCTAGGTTTATTAGGCATAGAGTTTTTCTATACAAGTAATTTGAATTCGATGATGTCAATCTATCTTTTGTTTCCGCAAATTGAGTGTCAAGTTGAAAGAAAGAGAAAAAATCTGTGTTATATTTTTTAGTCGATTTAATAATAAATATCTTTATTGTTATATGTGTTGTTTGCAACCATTTCGTCCACATTCCACATACACGCATTATATGTGTTGTGCGCTACTCCAGCAGCCCTGAATATTATTTACTTACATACTTTTGATTTATTATGCACAATAAGTAATTTGTCTATTTTTAATAAATTATTATCACAAACATTTAGTTTAAATGATTGTCTCTATGGATAAATGTAAGCTTGTTTTAGATAATTAGTAATTAAGTGTTCATACACTTCAGTTTAATAATTAAGTAAACTTAAATACAGGTTTGAAAATGTAGAGTAAATGGGTAAGTACTATACATAAGTAAATACTATCTTTTCTCACTTTACATACTACATTCATTCATAAAAACTGATTTTATGATAAAAACAATACGGAAAAGTGAACTTTAGAATTAGCAAGACAAGGTTTTGGACGAAAAAAACAGGACACAAAATACGTTAGAACATCGGCGATTATATGGTCGAACCTCTAACCAATAATTCTTACATAAACACGTAAAAAGGCGTTGCCTTTTGTCGTAATAATAAAGCAAAACTTACCGAAAAGAAAGTAAAAGCTCCCCTTGAGTTCTTGAATGTAGTTTTGAAGATTTTTAGAGTTAAAATAAAAAATAGCGTTTTCACAAAAAACACGAACGCTAAAAAACGGGTAACAGATTAATCAAAAATGTAGATCCCTGTAGGTCACGAATGTCACTTAGACACTGACAGCTGACAGCAATTTTTTTTTTTTTATGATAGTTAGTGACAATACGAGCTCATCAGATGTCTGATGGTAAGTAAATATCATGATTGCCCATATCAGACACAGTGCCGCCCGCCACACAGTATTTTAAAATTCAAAATTCTGCGCGGCACTGCACTGCGCCTATCACCCTGAGATATGAGTTGTTGAATCTCATTATGCCCAGTAATTTCGCTGGTAACATTGCCCTTCATACCGGAACACAGTAATGTTTGGACATTACTGCTTGGCGGATGAATAACAGTAACTGGCAAAGGTGTGGTACTTCCCCAGGCGGCCTCCTGCAAAAGAGGCCTACCACTACAATTTATTTATGTGTATTTTCGTTTTCGAAATTATGATTGTGTAAAATAAGTGTTATTTTCATACCCGGGACCTCTTCCGTGTGGAATTTTGGAAATAAATATTTGTTAACTTCCGAAACGTCCACTTTTTAAAACCTGTATTTTTTGTAATTATAGATATACTTTTTTTTATTTGTATTAATATTGACTAATCGATCGATTATAATATGCTAATAGCACCTCATCTCTATTGTTTATTTCCCGCAGTTGGCAGCTCTGCGCGCAAAAAAACAAATGTCAAATAATTTTCTCACGCTCTCGCTGTGATTTGTGTTCGCTGAATTCTATAATTTTTATAATAAAACTACTGTTTATCATCCAAAATAACCGTCAAAATTGATCACCGCGTCCACAATGGGCTTGCACGAGTGTGGTTTACCGGAGGATAAGCTGCCGCCGTGTTGGAACGACGACGTTCGCATGAACGCACTTTTCGCACCTTTTCGACTAAAAACTGCTAATCCTGAATCTTGGGAGATGAAGATGAAGTTTTGGTCGGATATGATAAGACAATGGTGTAGATCTAAAGGTGATGCTGTGGTCTCCGCGGCTGATGCAAAAGTAGCTTTCTATCGGAGAGGAAGGACTCCTGTTTGCATCGACATAGTCGTCGAAGAAATGTTTCGGTATGTATACAATATACAACAGTAATTACTCTTTGTCTACGCATTATTTTACACACTAACATTTACAAGGCACATGCCTATAATAAAAGATTAAAAACCAAGTCATTATGCTTAATACCTATTCTATGACATAATACCTATAATTAACTTCATAAATTAAAAACAATGTAATCCTAAGTTCTTGCACGTGCTAATGATTTTATTTATTAGTGCCAATAATAATAATGAGCTATAAATTCCATATTCCATACTCTATAGTAAAGCTTAACTGAACAATCCAATTAAATAACATTAAATTGGATTGTAAATAATCTTCAAATAAATTCAACAATAACAAAGATTATCTAATAGAAATGTCATTCACTATTTACAAATTCTAAGAAATTCTGAGGGTCAGAGTGTCATATTGCACAATATGCTGAAATGTCCATTATTTGTATGCAGAAAATGACTTGCAACTAATTTATTTGTTAGCATAAAACTTAATTAGCATAGATTGGTGTTGTGCTCTTGAATAAATTCTTATATCAAGAAAAGATGAACAAAAGTACTGAAACAGCTGAAAAGTCCGTTATTTGACAATACTTTGTCAAATAACGGACTTTTTGAGTAAGAAGAGTGAAAACATTATATTAAGGAATTATTCCTCTTATAACAATCTATTTAACGTTTCTGCAGGCCTACCATCAACTTATAGGCTAGCAATTCAATTCCGACTCTATTCAATTTAGGTACCTAAAAAATTTCATACCATCAACTCATTAAGCGACAATCGCATTTGAATCGTATTACGTCAGAAAGAATGAACAAAACGTTGTCTCTGGTCCAACTTTCCGCCGCCGAGCGAGAAAAAGACAACGCTATATAAAAATCTCGTGGTCTCATTCAATGGCCGCTTCGTTTTGAAACGGCATCTTACATAAAAATCGGAAATTACCGGATTTTTTTAAACCCCAATTTTATATTAAGTTTTGCGAATAAAATACATTAAATTATTTTTTAATTTACAAAATTTTATTTATTTAATATTTTGGGTACAGTGTCTTCCCAATAATGCTTGAATTTCCAAGATATACGTTATTATACGAAATCGTAATTAAAATTTTTGAACGAACTAGCCGATGTCATCCTTAATATTTTTTCTAATTCTTGTCATACTTTACGAGCGCGGTAGTTTTAAAAGTGGAATTATTAGTTTGTGTTTGGCGTTTGGAACAAAACAAAGTTAGGAAATTTATAATGAGGTAAGCTGTTAGTTTATGTTTTCTATATAATTAAGTGTTTTGGATATTATTTAGCGATTCGTAATATCAAACCTCAATAATAATTCCATGTCCACTCAACAGTGTGGAATTCGTGTACCTTTACCTTTCATAAGTGTTTTTTTTATACAGTGAACAATCTCGTCAAGTGGTGGCACGAAGGGTTACGTACCACCAGTTATAAATATTGTGGGAAGCTTTAAACTCTCATCGAGAACATCTTCAAAACATAAGCATCTTCGTTGATGCACTCCGTCAGCTCAATTAATAGTAGCTCAATTAATAGTAGAAAAGAATGAACGAAACTAAGCTTGCCATTCAGTTTAGGTTTTATTTTGGCGGGAATTTTAAACTGATCGGCTTAACAAGGTCATGGTACGAAAATAGCGACGCAGTTCAGTTTAGGTCCTAAACTGAATTGCTTAACTAGTTGATGGTAAGCCTGCTGCTCATGCAAAGCCGGGGTGCATTGCTAGCTATGTAATTTATCTTCAGCCTCATTGTCTCAGCAAAATGCTTATTACTGCATTAACTTTCTCTTCCTTTTCTTTACACATACTAATATTATAAATGCGAAAGTGTGTCTGTCTCTATGTTGCCTCTTCACTCTTAAACAGCTGAACCCATTTAGATGAAATTTGGTATAGAGATAATTTGATTCCTGTGACATGTCCACACATCCTGTGCGAAAGGACTGTATACTTGTTATCCCTATATTCCCGCGGGAATGAAGACTATGAGGGTGAAACTGCGGGCACAGCTAGTTTTTAAGTGTACATACCATATAAAAACATTTAAATTTTATATCAAAAGTTGGTTATATCAAATGAATATTATATATAAAATAAAAATTATAATAAGTGAAATTATATCAAATGAACATTATGTCAAAAATATTTATATCAAATATCACACACCCAGTTTTTAATGATGTTTAAAGTAAATCACCATAAAAATTTATGTATTTAATTGACATACATCTGTTATTTTTCTATAAAACCAAATTCAATGTTATTTTTTACATACATATAATGTAAAAAAAAAAAAAATTAAATATGCATATAATGTGGAATGCTAAATAAATAAACTCTGAAATAATTTGCAGATGTGGAGAACTCGTTCCGATATCGAAATACCAACAGATTCTCCACTCAGGGCCAGAAGGCTGGGTGCGATGGGGCGCCCGTCTCGCCTTCAAGCCGGCCGCTATAGCCCTGACAGCTGTATCTTCGTTACTTCCTGGCCGACAGACATTAGACAGCGATGGACTGCCTAAAGCCAGCATTGATTCGACACAGAGATTTGTCTTGGAGAGTGTTTTGAAGGTAAGGTTGCCTAGATTTCTAAATCATCGTCATCGTCAGCCGGAAGACGTCCACTGCTGCTGAACATAGGCTTCTCCCATAGAACTCCATAAACTATTCATATTACATTAGCCAAGACCAGCATGCTTGTGCGGCTTGGTGATTGGTGGTCTCTAACAAAATATGTTTTCACGCAAATAAAGGCCAGATCCAGAGCCTACCACAAACAATTGAGTGAAAAACGATTCCCTATCTGTGTATTTTCATTGTGTATGGATGACGTTTAATCCTAAGGCTTGATAAGTCTAAATTCTAAATAACCAATATATTATTACAGGAGCAAGCAACCTCCCTCCTCGCTACCTACCCACCAGGCCTCGAGCGAGTAGGCACCATCGATGAACTCATGAAGAGATGCTCCTGGCAAGCCAGCCGAGACGCCTTCGAGATAGCTGTTGGATGGCTCGTGGCTAATTCTTGTGCTGTTGTCAAAGGGGATGTCGTTAAACTTGGTGAGTAAGAAATATTTCAAGTATTTCCTGTTAATCACTATCATTTTCATGTTTCAAGTCTGTAGGTTGAGCGGTTTGGGCAGGCCATCGCATGGTGATCAGTGAATCAAAAAAAGAGTCATCATAGTGGAAAATTGTTATTGTGAGCAGTGCTGTAAAAGACTGAATCCAGTACCTCAAGCAGAATATCGATCATCCGCCGTTTTGTCATTTTACCGAAACGGACATCGAACACGACGCTCGATGTTTTGCTCACTAACACATTACGGCGAGCGGAGCGTCGAGTATTCGCAAGAAGGTAACGTTCTTGCTAATGCTTGATGTGAGCAAATGTTTTGCTCGCATTTAGCATTTTCATGTATTCGCAAGCTCCATGTTTTGCTCGAGGTGAGCATACATCGAGCATCGTGTTCGACATGGAAATGCTCTTCTACACTGAGCATTTTCCTGTATTGTACCATTCGCACGAATTACACGAATCAGAGGGTAAATTCAAAGCCTATATAAAATCTACTTTACTAAACAAGGCCTATTATAAAGTCAATCAGTACATAGAGGACAAACATACCTGGAAACTACTGCATAGCACCATGCGCGGCACCTACACTAACAAACGAATGTAACCAAACCAAATATTGTAAAACAATCCGTTGAAAAAATTAAGCCCTACAAGTTTCTTGTGCGTTCTTCTTCTAAAGGTATCTTTCCGAACGCACGGTAGACTCATTACTGTTTATTTTCATTGACATACAAAAGTGTCAGATTGTGACCAATTTGAATAAATCTTTTTGACTTTGACTATAAATGGTTCATTACTAGGAAATTTTCAAGTCAATAGGTTTTTTTGTTACACCTAATCAAAATTCATAATGTTATTGCAGCCGAGCCAGATAAGAAAGCAACAGAGGTGACGACGGCAGACGAGGCGATAGTCCAACTGGTGTTGTCCGAACGTCGTCTGACGAGCGACGCGACGCGCTTGCAACGAGAACTGACGGCGGCCGAGACTGACGCGAGGGCAGCCGCTAAACTTGGCAATAAAACTGCTGTATGTATTACACAGTATGGCCGTGTGGTTACCGGCTATTCGTTCGCTCGGTTCGTTCCGGTTGTCTGAAAGAAATCGCCTAAAGTGATAAGAACGTCACTTGTACTAGTCTAAGATTAATTTAAATATTATTCCGTAGGTCCCACACGAATGTATAGCCAGTTTCAAGTTTTTTATAGCCTGCTTACACGGGATATTCGTGGACTCACACGTTTGTGTGGTTGCCAGTGTCAAGTTATATAAATTTTCAAGTTAATTTGGTCAATTAGTCAATTCAGAGTCAGGGCAAGCCCAGTCAAGTCACAGCTCTAGTAAAGTGGTGGTCTTTACAAGAAGCTGCCGGAATTGTGGTGGGAACACGAAAAATCACATTTCAACTCTCGCATCACTTGCCAAGAGACTTGTGTATCTTCGAAAACACTCAACACGTAATATTCCACCATTATTACACGTTAAACGCTCGAAAATGCACCGATAATTGATAAAGATACGGGAGGCAAACTTGTACTCTTCGGTTTCCCCCCAAAACTCCCTGTTAATTCTTACTAGACCTTTTTGTGAAACATACATACATTTACGCCTTTTTCCTGAAGGGGTAGGCAGAGGTGTACCCAGGACTCGGTCCCATAGAAGATACATCCACATTTCACCAGTATGTTATTGGTCCCATGTAATAGGTGCCATTACCGGGCCATTTACCGGGCACAGTTCCAGACTCCAGGCAGTTATTGAGATAATTCCTAATGGAAAAATCCAATATTTAACACTTTGTCTAACCTGGGAATCGACCCGGGACCTCTTGATTGGCAGTCGAGCATGCGCCCTCTACGCCACCGAGGCAGTCATAAATAATAAATAAATACAGGCGAAGAGGAGTCTAAACAGAAAGTACCTTAAAATAATGATAGGGACTATAACAGGTCACTGCCCCTTGAACAAACATCTATTCACCATAAACGCCACAGACACTATTCTATGCAGAGGCTGTTTCAAGGCGGAGGAAGGGGTTGCCCATGTAGTCCTGGAATGCGAGGCAGTAGCCCTTCAACGTGAACAAATCCTCGGAACAGTGAGGTCACTCCGCGAAGCCTGCGAAGTTCCCAGGAAGCTTCTGAGCTTTTGGGCGGAGTTAGGCTGGCTAGATTAGTCAGGACTTCACGCACAACGGACCAGATTAGAGTCTAAGTGCGGAAAAGGAGTCCACTTTACATTTACATTTTTTTTTTTTTATTATAGAGAGTAACAAGACGAGCAAATCAGGTGCCTGATGGTAAGCATCATGATTGCCCATATCAAACACAGTGACACCCAGTGTTTTACAATTCAAAATTCTGTGCGGCACTGCACTGTGCCTGTCACCCTGAGATATTAGTTGTTGAATCTCATCATGCCCAGTAATTTCGTTGGTAACATTGCCCTTGTAACACAGTAATGTTTACACATTACTGCTTACATTATTATTTACATTATTATATACATTTATTTACATTATTATTTACATTTATAGGCGAAGAATCACCTCCGTCGTCGTCACCGCGCGGCACATCGCCTCGACACGTGCACCGCTGCCCTGGAGAACGTCACCGCCCTGCTGCACACACTCAGGGAGGCCCCCACTAACAGGGCCATTGTTGACACTTACAAGTATGTATACTGATACTTTACACTGCTTCTCCCTCTTCCATTTCATTCTTCTCTACTCGTTCTGCTGTTTCTCGAGATACAAGTTCACGCTTAGTTTTTGTAGTCTTTCTTAGTCTTTAAAATGAGTTTTGAATCGGATAATACATAATTTTCATTAAACTTACAAAACTTGATAAATACGACATTTTTTTTTTCAAATGCTCAATTATTATTGCAATGTCATCTTGTATTATGACCATGTTTCTTGCAAATAAAATATCATTTTATTTCATTTTCTACCCAATCAATATAGGATAGACAGCGTAAGGTTCTGGGCCCAGCTTTCTTTGATTCCAAGGCCGTTTCTTTTCAAACTCCCGCCCCGTTCGGATAAAACCACCTCCTTTATACATCCCTAATATAACCTAAATGTAACTTGCCTGTTGAACAGAACCACATCGGCCGCTATGAAACACAATATGAAGGAAGGTGAAATGGACGAAGATGCTGTACACGACACCATGGATGACCTTAAAGATGTGAGTTAATCACTATCCTACTAATATTATTAATCACAAATCTCAGTACAACATAAATAAATTAAAAGCAAAAAACTTTTTTAAAAAAAGCCGCCACGATAAGCGATAAGATGGTCCGCCATATTGGATTGAGAATGATGTCACACACCATATCGTGCATTGTCATCCAAACTAAACGTGTATACAAAATTTTAGCTCAATCGGTTGAAGATGTCTATTTCAAAATTGAGTTCAAAGATTCCACCCGAACAAACATACTTACATACATACATTGCAAGTTAAATTAAAGCATTGAAAAAGTCACCTTTGTAACAGGTTTTGAAAGAAAGAAAAATGCGTTTATTAACCAACCTTATAAACAAACACGTTATTACATCTGCTAGTGCATATATTGAGACAGTGGTTGTGATAATCGTCTTGTGCTCCCTCTCTATTCCGTGGTTGCCTTAAGAGCCGGCTAAGGGTTAACAGATCCAGAGGAGGCAGCAGCGTCCTCTGCAACAAACCATCGAAATGCACTCGACAACCGCACAACAACCGTGTCGAGTATCGGCAACAACCGTCCTTTATGGGGGAGGCCTATGTTCACTAGTGGATTACCAACGGCTGAGATGATGATGATGATGATGATTATCATCTAAATAGTATGTTAAATGTTATCAACTGTTAATATGTTCAGGTGATGGAGCAATACAACGAAGTAGAAAAAGCCCTATCAAGTACAACAGCAACAGATGATTTCGACGCGGCTGAATTGGAGCAGGAATTGAAAGAGTTGCTGGCAACACCATCGGGGAAGGAGAAACATGGTATGAAAATGACAGCCTGGTTGGCATAGATGGCAGTTACTCTGCTTTCTGTGCCGCAGGTCCCGGGTTCGATCCCTGGCCAGGTCAAACATTTGTGTGCACGAACATGTCTGTTTGATCGGTGTCTGGGTGTTATAAGCTTATATAAGTATGTATATCAGTCATCCGGTTACCATAGTACAGGCTTCTAGCCTAGTTTGGGACCAGATGACCGTGTGTGGAAGTTGTCCCATATTATTATTAATTATACATTAGTTATTGATTACATTGATATTAAAAGGACACAGCGGATCACTTGGAAATGATGCTGCGAATGAACTGGCGAGAAATCTGGGATAACAGTTATGTAGTGGTAGGCTTCTTTTGCAGGGGCCCGCCTGGGGAAGTACCACTCCTTTGCCAGTTATTCATCCGCCAAGCAGTAATGTGCAAACATTACTGTGTTCCGGTATGAAGGGCAATGTTACCAGCGAAATTACTGGGCATGATGAGATTCAACAACTAATATCTCAGGGTGACAGGCGCAGTGCAGTGCCGCGCACAATTTTTTGATTTTAAACTGTGTCTGATATGGGCAATCATGATGCTTACTATCAGACACCTGATTTGCTCGTCTTGTCACTCAATATCATAAAAAAAAAATTTATAAAACATACTTTCACGCCTTTTTTCCCGAAGGGGTAGGCAGAGGTGTACCCAGGACTTAGTCCCATAGTAGATACACCCACATTTCGCCAGTATGTTATTGGTCCCATGTAATAGGGGGCGAGCCTATTGCCATCTACCGGGCACAGTTCCAGACTCCAGGCAGTTATTGAGATAATTCCTATTGGAAAACCTAATATTTAACACTATGCCTGACCTGGGGATCGAATCCGGGACCTCTTGATTGATTAAAAAAATATTTGATTGCATTAATTCTAATTTGATACCTAATCTCCAGTGTAATGTAATTTAATGTACTTAATGTACCTATTTAATCTATGTTTACTTATTATTGATGTGTCTATTGTACTATAGACGAAGTCTGCAATAAATTATTTTATTATTATTATTTCAGCACCAAGTCCAAAGCAAACGCCCCGGAAGCCGGAGCGAGAGTTTATATTCGACGGCGAAGAGAGGATCATAGCAGAGTTGAATGAACTGGGCGCAGAGGACGCGAGCCCGCCACATCGGGAGCCTAGACCTAAAGCTGTGCCCGTACTTGATAATATGGCAGGTGAGAAGCGATAAGGCCGCCCAACGTCGATCAATAACTTATAACTTTAATTTTAAGATAATCTGTATAACTTACACAGACTGGTTTAACATTTTAAGTGTAGTGATAGGCCTCTTTAGCAGGGGCCCGCCTGGGGAAGTACCACACCTTTGCCAGTTATTCATCCGCCAAGCAGTAATGTGCAAACATTACTGTGTTGGGGTATGAAGGGCAACGTTACCAGAGTAATTGGGCATGACGAGGTTCAACAACTAATATCTCAGGGTGACAGGCGCAGTGCAGTGCCACGCAGAATTTAGAATATTAAAACACTGGGTGGCACTGTGTCTGATATGGGCAATCATGATGCTTACCATCAGGCACCTGATTTGCTCGTCTTGTCACTCACTATCATAAAAAAAAACATCGAAAAAGGTGTTAGACAGTTATGTAGCTCCGCCATGACTCTTCAACTTATTCATAGACAATTGTCTGAAAGATTTGTAAGAAAGTATTGTATGGGTTAAGAATGAATGAGTTGACCGTCGAATGTCTGCATAAAAAATTACATAAATTCAAATTAAATAGTGACTTCCATTATTTTAATATAAGAAAGAAATAAAGGCACAATACATGAGGTTATCTAAAACAAATAAAAAGACATTCTTAGGAAATAGTGTACGTTTCTATAATAAAATCCCAAAAGAGATAACGGGGCTCTCAGAGGGTAAATTCAAAACTGAGTATTTATCATGGTCTATTTCTTTTTTTTTTTATTTATTTAATGAGTACTGCCACATTATACATAATATACATTTTTACATAATTGTTATTTTACATAGGCAAGTTCTTATATGTATAACAATATATAGGAGTACATAGCATTCGCCATGGAGCTCGTTATTAATTAAATATTATATGAGCGAATACAAACAACTGGAAAAAACTTAAATGATATGATATGAAATGATATGAAGAATACAATTGAAAAAACTTTTACAAAATGAACAAAAATGAACGAGTAGGTGTTATAAAAGTTAAGAAAGAAATAAAGATAACTAAAAATTAAACAAATAATAAGATACTTTAAGATTATACATGAATAAAGAAAATACTTAAATAAATATATTTCCACAGAAACTCCAAAGAAGTCTCCCAAACGTACGGAACCGCCTAAGACGAAGGCTTGGTACCCACCCTCAGCAGATTGTCTGCGGCCTGACGCTTGGAACAACAACTTTGAACTGAGACAAGACGAGAGGTTACACCCAGGTATTTTCACTAATATTGTAAACACAATGTAATTCAATTCTTATTTTTTTTCTTTTATGGACCCACACGAATGCGGCCAGTGTCAAGTTATATAAATTTTCAAGTTAATATAGTCAATTCAGAGTCAGGGCAAGCCCGGTCATGTCACAGCTCTAGTAAAGTGGTGGTCTTTACAAGAAGCTGTCGGAATTTTGGTGGGAATACGAAATTTTACATTTCAACTCTCGCGTCACTTGCCAAGAGACTTGTGTGCCTTCGAAAACACTCAACACGTAATATTCCACCATTATTACACGTTAAACACTCGAAAATGCACCGATAATTGATAAAGATACGGGAGCCAAACTGTACTCTTCGGCTTCCCCCCAAAACTCCAATTCTTTGCCAATGACAGGTGGGAGATTGAACATCAAACGAAGGAAATTAAACAATAAGTGCTTTTGAATTTTGATTACAAGCAGCAAACATATTCTACAGCTTGATAACAAAACTATAATAATAAGCAACACTACAATAAAAAAAGTTAACTTTGTAACAGGTAAACAAAACGATAGCGTGTTCTAACTCGACCCTAGCGCCATCTAGATGACACAAACAGCGCTAGTGCTAGTTTTTATGTGTGTGTTTGTTCCGTTTTCACGCTAAAACTACTGAACCGATTGAGCTGAAATTTAGCATGTAGATAGCTTAGATCCTGGAATAAAACATAGGGTACTTTTTATCGCAATATTCCCACGGGAAAAGAAAC
Source organism: Hemistola chrysoprasaria (assembly GCA_947063395.1). NCBI lineage: Eukaryota > Metazoa > Arthropoda > Insecta > Lepidoptera > Geometridae > Hemistola > Hemistola chrysoprasaria. The sequence continues at coordinate 3,345,812 of OX346736.1, read as the reverse complement.
TACGCGGGTGAAAACGCGGGGAAAAGCTAGTAATACAATAAACACATTGGACAATAGAATTTGTGTCTTTAAAGATTTAATTACTGTTTCAAATCTTTATCCAGACTTTTATTTTTTTATTAAGTTTCCACAAAGCCCCCAGACTCAATCCGGGTGTTTATTATGCTTAATCTTAACATAAAGCTTAGTTATAACTCACATACTATGTATAACTAAATTAACATCATATCCGAAAGGTATAACAGAAATCACTAAAACAATAATTAGGAGTGCTTACATCATCATAATCACAACAAGTCTCAGCAATATTGTAACGGACAACATCAATAATAACAGATAACTTCGAAAATAAAATACCACCCACATTTTATGCACACTCCACTGATAAAGTTCCTAGTCTTTAGGAGAATATATATAGAAAGATTATTGTAGGTACTTAAAATATTTAAAGGTATAGAACCCCAATGTAACAATACATAATATACAATATAATATAGGTTAAAATTATGTAAGTACTTATGTCTATCATGGGATTTCGGATACCACCACTCACCAGCACACACACACAAACCATATCCCGATATTCCCACGGGAACTAAGGCTAAGGCATACCTTGGTAACTATGCTTAGTGTCAGGTTCCATACCTAAATACCGCAAACATGTTTGTAATCAAAAAAAAAATTGTAAAATTTTACGGTTGGGATTTTTTCCTTGACTTGTGATCTTGCTTATTGCCAAATTTCATGCACATTGGCATATAATGAACAACAAAGATAGTAAGACGTACCTAAGAACGGAGTGCGACCGAGACAATAATATTAGTCGCTCGTACGACTCTACTGACGAACGTGGATCTTATTCGAGCTTGCCATTTTCGAGAAGCCAATACCTCATCTCTTTTTTTCCTTTTCTTTATAATAATGTAACTTACATACATACATACATACAGTCACGCCTTGTTCCCTTTGTGGTAGGCAGAGACTATTTCTTTCCACTCGCTACGATCCTGACATACAACTTTCGCTTCTTCCACTTTCATCACATTCTTCATGCATGCTCGTCGGTTGTTGGTACTTTTGACCTGGCCTTTCCTTAAGATAACATCAACTTGTTCATGAAAGGTACGCCTAGGTCGACCCCTACCGACTTGACCATTCACACTAGCCTTATAAATCTCTAATTAATGTATGTTACTAATGTTTTTTATTATATTTCTAGGTCAACCTCTAAATATAGACTACACGACGCCTCCCCGGCTATTCAGTGCAGATTTTCAAGTGCGCGACCACAAGCTAGACTCGCGAGTGTGGCTCTACAACCCCAGAGATACTACAAATGCCAATATTGACACTTTAGCTGCTAGCACTGAATATTTCAGGTCAGTTATTAATTATTATCAAGCTTTTAGTGGTAGGCCTCTTTTGCAGCGGGCCGCCTGGGGAAGTACCACACCTTTGCCAGTTATTCATCCGCCAAACAGTGCAAACATTACTGTGTCCAGTGAAATTACTGGGCATGAGTTTCAACAACTAATATCTCAGGGTGACAGGCGCAGTGCAGTGCCGCGCAGAATTTTGAATTTTAAAACACTGGGTGGCACTGTGTCTGATATGGTTGGTTGCTCAAAGTTTTCCATGTCAAAGTAAAAAAAAATTAGTCAAATAAGTCACAATCTGACACTGACACAATGAAGATAAACAGCAATGAGTCTACCGTGCGTTCGGAAAGATACCTTTTACAATAAGAACACACAAGAAACTTGTAGGGCTTAATGTTTTCAACTGATTGTTTTACAATATTTGGTTTGGTTACATTCGTTTGTTAGTGTAGGTGCCGCGCATGGTGCTATGCAGTAGTTTCCAGGGATGTTTGTCCTCTATGTACTAATTGACTATATAATAAGCCTTCTTTAGTAAAGTAGATTTTATATAGGTTTTGAATTTACCCTCTGAGAGCCCAGTTATCTCATTTGAGATTTTATTATAGAAACGTGCACTATTTCCTAAGAATGATTTTTTATTTGTTTTAGATAATCTAAAGCTAGGTACAGCTATTTTGTCTATATTCCTAGTATTAAAATTATGGAGGTCACTATTTAATTTTAATGACAGCCTCGTTAGCTCAGACGGTAGTAGCTCTGCTTTCTGTGCCGCGGGGCCCGGGTTCGATCCCCGGCCAGGTCAAACATTTGTGTGCATGAACATGTCTGTTTGATCTGTGTCTGTGTGTTATAAGCTTATATAAGTATGTATATCAGTCCTCTGGTTACCATAGTACAGGCTTCTAGCCTAGTTTGGGACCAGATGACCGTGTGTGGAAGTTGTCCCATATTATTATTATTATTATTAATTTATGTAAATTTTTACGCACATACATGATGTTCTCATAGATGTATAAGGATGGTAGGGTCACCACGTTAGCTAAGATTAACCTAACTTTATATCATCTAACAGCTCAGAGAGTCCAGGCAAGACTGGCGGCAGTTTCCAAATGGCCCCCGGCGGCGAGCGTAAGAAGACCCCCGGACAACCGTGGCCCACAGACGATGCCGATGAAGTAGAAGATCTGGAGAGAAGACTTAAGATCCTTAGAGGGCTTGACTTATAATGGATGAGAGGTTAATGTATTTTTGACAACGAGAAATTTGACACAATCCAAATCCAATCAAATGAAAAATTCACCAAATCGATGTTTTGTATTTCCCTGTTTCCTTCGAATATTATTTTATAAATGTATATCCTGACTAGCCGTACTCCGCGGTTTCGTCTGCGTAGACATCGTTGCCGTTGGAATATCGAAGAAATAAATACCCCATGTGTTAGTCGGGGGTCTAAATTGTCTACATTCCGAAATTCAGCCCGATCGGTTCAGTAGTTTTGACGTGAAAGAGTAACAAACATCCATCCATCCTCACAAACTTTGCATTTATAAATACGATTTTATCATAGTGAAATGAACTATGTCCCTGTCATGTTAATTACTCTTATCATAGTATTTCAGTCTTTTCATAGTGAACTTCTGAAAATCCCAGTTTTACTCGCGTGATACGTTAGACGTTCACTACAAAAAAATGTAGAGTTTATAAACAAAAATAAAATGATAGGGACATACTATACTTCATCTTTAAAATATCAGGATATATATATCTAATAGGTCAGTGATATTCGAAGGAAACGTGGGAATACAAAACATCGATTTGGACAATTTTTCTTAGGATTGCGTGCGTCAAATTGCTGACAAGTGGCTTTTCTCGTTAAGCAATGTGCGATATTAAGAATTTCGCCGATTAGTGGTACAGCCACGATAGCTCAATTGGTTAAAGCTCCGCCACGCGGAACGGCGAGGATAGTTGGTTCAAATTGTACTGTATCACTCACTCATAGGTCAAATTCTTGTATTTCACACACCGCTTTGATCTATAAAATATATATTTTTTAATAATCGACGCATCTTGAATGATGAAAATGTATGAAGCGATAGTCCTGTGTCAGGATCGCAGCAAATGTTGTGAAGTAGTGTTGTATCACAACGTGAAAAAAGGTGTGAATGTATGTATGTAATTAATATTTTTAATTGTAAAAAATGGTGAATGGGGCGTGCTAATTATATTATTATTTTTGAATAACTGACTTATAAAAAATATCATAAGGAAACCAACGTTGCTTGTTGCACCAAACTAAAAAAAATAAACAACAGATATTTGAAAAAAAAAAAATATTATAAACAAATTCGCGGGTAGATTCTAATAATTTCGAGCTTTTAGCCATCTAATAAATCGAGTGAAAATAAACAAATTGTCAAATAAATCGTTAAGCCATACTTTTGGTAAGTAATTTTACGATTGTGGACTTTTTCTTTACCTGTGATATAAGATCTGGCTTCTTGCCAAATTCCACGATGCCGAGCCAACGGGAAGTAGAGCTTTGTAGGCCCGTCGCGCAGTAAGCAAATGCGCGGTATAATGACCGTAGCTTTTGATTGCGTTGACGTTTATAAGTTCGCTTTTTTTTTACAGCTGCAAGGGACCGTATAACTGGATATTTGCCATTTTATAATTAGTTATTACTTAAAATGAAACACTTAAATTTCCCAATTGAGTATTTGAATTTTTTTGTGGCATATATGGAAAGATCATAATATATAAGATTCGTACTAAAACTATCTTTAGTTTTTTTTTATTCGCTATAATTACAGTCACATCAAATTAAAAAATCATTTTTAATCCAGTACCGAAAACACGCCGATAGTACCCGAACGAGCTCGTGACCCATAGTGACGTCACAATGTTATAAAATACTATACATAACTATAACATAATGACGTCACAATCATGGCGACCACTCGTAGCGCGTTCGTGATCAAGTGACTCTTATTAGTATTTTGTCAATTTTAAATTGCTTATAATTAATTAAAAAAATATATATTTTAAAGTGATTTTTATATATGATGGGGTTGAAGAAAACGATGTATGGCTTTTTCATATAATATATGGAAAAAACATTATAAACATTATAATATTGTAGTGGTAGGCCTCTTTTGCAGGGGCCGCCTGGGGAAGTATCACACATTTGCCAGTTATTCATCCGCCAAGCAGTAATGTGCAAACATTACTGTGTTCCGGTCTGAAGGGCAATGTTACCAGCAAAATTACTGGGCATGATGAGATTCAACAACTCATATCTCAGGGTGACAGGCGCAGTGCAGTGCCGCGCAGAATTTTGAATGTTAAAACAACTGGGTAGCGCTGTGTCTGATATGGGCAATCATGATGTTTACCATCAGGCACCTGATTAGCTCGACTTGTCACTCACTATCATAAAAAAAAAAACTAAAAACATTGACAATTTTTTTTATATGAAAAACCTAAGTACGGTTCTCATGCAACTTGAGTTTTAATCTGGTTTTGTAAAGATGTGACATGAAAAGTTACGATTTTTTTTGCAATGCATGGCTTATGTATTTGCCAGAAATGAAATGATGGTATCAAATCAGATCAATCTATCAACAGGAAAGGGGGTTAAATTTCAGTTCATTTTCACCCAAAATAAATGAAAATTGAAACCGTTATCGGATAAATAAATTTACAAGTGACATAATATTATTATAATTAAATGTTAATTATGAGCGTGAATTATATGGTTTTGTGAGGTGGGGACGTCCTTAAAGCGATTCGATGTCCATGCAAAGTGGAACTTCACAATTATGGAGAAAGAGAGAAAAGTTTTCCACTCAATAGAGTATTTTAAAAAATATTTTTAATTGGTTTAAAAAAAAATCTGTTCTGCATTGATTCGAAAAGCTAGCCGCTATTTAATGACGTCATAATGTCATGTAAACAAAGAAACGTCAAAGTAACCTCGGACACTAGCAAAGTTTTGAGTTCTGTGCGTCCTGCGTACGGCACAAGTTTTGTTTACATGACATTATGACAAAACAACATGGCGTCTAGCAATCACTTCCGTTTTCGTCCGTTTACGCGCAAAAACAAATAAATGAATCTATGAATCTTTTAAATGGTATATTTTTTAATTTTTAGTAGTTTAACATGACCTCTAGATCAAAACTGTAAACTATAAAAATGACAGTAAAATTCCCTATTGTTTGTGGTTAGCTCTTGATCGGATGTTTCGGTGCCAATAAAGGCGACATCAAGAGCCAAAATAAAAAAAAAACTAATTGTCCATTGAGGTGAACGCACATCTTGTTTTGTTTTGTCTAGCTGAATGAGTGCTTTGGTTTAGTCTGTAAACTCATATTGTTTAGATGAATAAATTGACAATTTAAAAAAATCTATTCGAGCCGAACGCGCCGAACGATCCGCTCGAATAAATGTGGGCCCACCTTTATTGCGAAATTCTATTTTGTATGGAAATCAAAACACCTTAACAGATTTGTATGAACTGTGTGAATGAGGCTATTCGTGTGCAAAGATGACGGATGATAGACAGGAACAAATGAAGACGTGTTAATCCGACCACATCTACAGTCCAGCAAATATAACAAGTACCGTTTGACGTCATCTTTTCAAGCTTTGAGAGAGAAGAAATAACTTTCCATAGACGTAACTCACACAATAACTTTTTTTCTCTGTTAGAATATTTTTTTAATATTTATTTTTATAGTGGAATGCTTAATAAACAAATAAATAACCTTCTTTAAATAACCTTCGCCGTTAAACTATGAAACTATGAATTTTATCACAAAATGTACAATGCTTTATCACTAAATACAAATTCGAATCGTTTCAAACAAGGAAAAATAGGATCTGTCAAATGGTACTTCTTAGATTTGATGGACGGTAGTGTGGGATAAGATTAGCAAGATTATGTAAATAATAAATATATACCTCTTATAAATTAATAATAGATATATAAATATATAGGTGTAGGATTAAAAAAAAACATATATCAGAAAAAAAGTAAAAAAAATGTGTCACAAAGGCTGAATAGTAGTTTGTAAAACCGGTGAAAATAATTGGTGATTGGATAAAATGGCGTCGCATTATTAATTTTCCATACAAAAGTATTCTATAAGTTTGACTTTTTTAGTCCCATGAAAGAAGGAATGAATTTTGGAATTTGCGAAAACAAATTCGACTTCTCATACAAAGCCGATCAGCTGATACATTTTGTATGGGACGTCCATTTTTTTTAAAGTACCCTACGTGTTATTATTATTATTATTAAACGTTTATTTCGACTGCCTCGGTGGCGTAGAGGGCGCATGCTCGACTGCCAATCAAGAGGTCCCGGGTTCGGTCCCCAGGTCAGGCAAAGTGTTAAATAATGGATTTTTCCATAAGGAATTATCTCAATAACTGCCTGGAGTCTGAAACTGTGCCCGGTAGATGGCAATAGGCTCGCCCCCTATTACATGGGACCAATAACATACTGGCGAAATGTGGGTGTATCTACTATAGGGCTGAGTCCTGGGTGTGTACCCAGGACTCAGTCCCATACTCAGAACTCTGCCTACCCCTTCGGGAAAAAGGCGTGAATGTATGTTATGTTTTTTTTTTTATTTCGACCAACAAGGATCATAGATAGGTACACAATATTAATTACTAAATTAAATAACAATACGAATTAACAAACAAAAAATACAAAATAAAATTCATTCATCCATTCGGTGCAGTAGTTTTGACGTGAAAGAGTAACAAACATCCATCCGTCGATCCATCCTCCCAAACTTTCGCATTGTACTATTAGTAGGAAGGATGGTTCAACATGATGTCCATTTGAGCATAGCAATTTTTAAGCAGTCCGCTATAAGTTACACGTATCTGGGGCGCCCGTCTTGACGGAATGTCTATGTGCTAGACAGAGAGAACAGATAGAGAGATACGCGTTAGAAAGAGAGGCAGCTTGTAGATAAATATAACGATAATTAGTTAGGCGCTGTGCGACCTGAATTGCACTTTATTGCAGCTTTAGTGTTCTGTGGTGTATAACCATAGACCTATTTATTTTTAGCTTTTTATATTTATAATTGTTAGTACCATAGATAAAAATGCGACGCCATCTTTGTTATTGTGAATAATGTATTTATTGTAAATAAATTTAGATAGATATAGTTAGAGCTTAAACAATTTTTCAAAAACATTTGGAAAAATACCAAAAAAATTATGTGAATGTATCGATTTGTATTTTAGACATATTTGCGGGCATAATATCTATATAATATGTTTTTATTATGTTGACATATAAACTCATAGATTTAATACTACATACTGTTTTCTTTCATATAAGCGACTTTTAACTTATTTTTAAATGTACGCGGGAGAGTCCACAGAGCAAATACGGAAAGGTTTGTGATTAGATTTCCCAATGCGTGAAATTTTGCGGGGTGAGGTTTCATAGTTGCGAGCGGGCTAAGCCGCTGTGCTTACACTAGTCTATCTATAAAACCGAACTTCAAAAGAATGAATTGCGAAATTAGCGAAATAATTTTCGAATACGAAATGTATCAAGTTTGTCGGCAAATTTATATGGGATTATATTTATTATGAAACCAGTCGTCTGAAATAAAGATTTTTTATTTTAATTTATTACTAAACCTTTTTGTAATACATTGCATTTTATGAAAAAAATACTTATTTTTGTTTGAAACTCAGTCCCATAGTAGGTACACCCACATTTCGCCAGTATGTTGGTCCGATGTAATATAGTCAGTCCCTACTATGGCACTGAGTCCTGCGTATCTCTGTCTGCGTCGGGAAAAGGTCGTGATTGTATGTTATGTTGTTTGAAACTCATTGTTTTTAATGTTTGTATGTTTGATTGTTATTGTAAATAATGTTGTAAATATTATATAATACGAAAGTGACAATTTGTGGTTTTATTTTTATACATGGCCGTGTAGTTCCCGGTCATATATCCCCTGGTGAGAGGCCTCCCCCTACAGAGCCACATATATGAGCGTTTTTAAAATAAAGTGTACCATGTCCAAATTTATTGTCAGATTTTGAATGTGATGTTTTCGATGGTTTTTTGATTAGAATATAAGTTAGATGTATTGAAATTTATGAAACTATATTTATATCCTTCAATAGTAAGCTATTTTACGAGAAATCACAAAATTAAACTGACTCTGTGGAAAAAAATGTCAGTTTTGCGACTATCTTAAAAGCTAACTATCTTACAAATTTGAAGAAACACAGAAATTATTTTAAATTTATTTTGAATTTAATAATATATATTTTTTAAAACCAGGGCATAATAGTGAAAAAACTAATAACATGTGAATTATATGCTAATTTTAAGTTCGGTTTTGTCACAACTGATGTTAGTAACCGTTACTTTTTCTATATTATGAATGGTTATGTAGTTTCACTGGGAAACTACATTATTGGTTTCGAAACATATTACTATTTTAAATATTGAAATTAAATAATGTGTACCCTTTCATATTAAAAAATTACAAATACTAAGAATTCCCTCGTCGCAAAACACAGGACAATCGCAAAACCGACAGTCCATTTTTTTAGGCTGGGCTTACATGAATAAATTTTTGAGATAAATTTATTATTAATGTACATATTAATAATATACATGATATAATAATAATATGTAATTATTAATAATATACATGTTTTAAAAAATAACCCACTATTCAAACAGACCGACAGACGTAATACAAAAAAGTAAATAAAAAGAACTGTAAATCCTAGTGTAAACCTTGCTTTATGGTGTCGGTTTTGCGACTTTGCTAGTCAGCCTGGTAGGTCACGGGATAAAATGTCGCAAAACTGACGTGACGCTGTCTTCCCTTATTATATTCTGAACTGTATTCTAACGAAAATATTTACACTAAATTTGTTATTAAAACTACATTACAACTACAATAGAAAATTGTTAATCTTTTAATATCGTGAAATGTTGTAAACTTAGCGGAATCAGCAGTTATTGTGTCTCAAATCTGACACAAGAAATCAGTAGGTGGATATTGAGAGTTCTAAAACACCGATTTTAAACGGATCTCGCTCTCCGGTTCGCTCGATCCGGTTAAAATCCGGTGTTTTAGAACGCTCAATAACCGAATGAGTTCGTTTGTAGCCGTGCACCAGACAACGGACAGTTTTTTCATCGGATTCACGGTTTGTAGCCGTGCACCGTTTGGAACGTGCACCGGTCGACGGACCGTTATTAGCATCGCGTTTAACCGGATCTCGTTCGCTCGATCCCGTTAAACCGTTTTCCAGAAATGCCCAATAACCGAATGAGTCCGTTTATAGCCGTGCACCGGACAGCGGTCTGTTATTTCACCAGATTTACGGTTTGGACCGTTCACCGGATTCATGGTATGAGCAAGTACAATTTTTCCATTCCGTTGATACGTTCACGATATCGGTATATATTTTACAAAAATATAAAATCCGTTCATTTCATCGGAAGCGTTTGCAAATTCATCATGTTGTTTGTGAAACAACCTCAAACTTTGATTTTTGATGAAGTTTGTGTGACACTAAGTAATGATGACAAAAGACGACATGGAAATCTTCTACCTAACACTATTCGGTGTATTATTTGTGGTCCATCTAATTGTATAACGTGCACAAGAGCGATAAAACAAAAGTAAGTCATGTTAGTTTCACAATAAATCCTAAAAAAATTATATGGCGTGTCCCCCATATTAAAGTATCAGATCGAGAAAGAATCAAACTACTCAAATATTTAGAAAAAGATCATGCAATCAATATGGTATTTAGAAATTGGGATCTGTACGAGTATTCTGTCCTTCCACAAACTACAAAACATACGTGGTCGATCAAAACATCTTCCCAAATAGAAAAACCTCGGTATGCCATTATAGGTTTACAAACGGACAGAAATCGGCAAGCCTTGAAAGATATGTCACAGTTTGACCACTGTGGATTACGTGATGTTAAAATATTTCTAAATTCGTGTTATTTTCCTTATGAAAGTTTAAATACAAACTTTGATTACGACCAGTATAGTCTTATTTACGAACAGTATGTGAGATTTCAACAGTCATACTACGGACGTCGCTCGGAACCCATGCTCAGTTTCACGGATTTTAATAAATTTGTCAAATGCGTGTTGGGACGCGCATGTGAAGGGCTCCTCACTCTCCACCATATGTACTGATATAGCTATAGAAATCACGTCTTCTCATCAAATTAATGTACCTTACACAGAAATTAATAAAAAAACAATTGTCGGTCAAGTAAGTCACATAATAAATTCTTTTCAAACGTCAATTTCTAAAGCAAGTATCATAAAAAATCTGCGGGTCTACCACTTTTAGTGAAAAACACGTTCCTTGTACTATTCGGACTCTATTGTTCCTCTTGAAACCAATCTTCACACGTTGTTTGTCCATTTTTTTTCTGTCCATTGAAGTGCCTCTTGACTATGAACTTTTTGTCCCAGACTCAATCTTAATGACCAGCTTCCAAAAAAAACAAAGTAGAGCAGATGTTGTGGTATTTTACTAAATTCATGATTTTATTATATTATTTTTGTTTTTAAGAGGTAACTGATCGTTTTACAAAAATACCAATATGTGGCTTAGATGTAATATTATGATATGTATTCTTTATCTATTTATTTAACAGTTCCTAAATAGGTTAACCTCACTGCTGCTGTTCAATAGGTACTTTGTTTATCTATGATTTTTACGTATTTAAAATATTTAGAGATATGGTATTTTAAGGGTTGTTAGTTAAGGGAACGTAGGTGGCAATGATTTTTGTTAAAACTTGAAATAATAAGGAAGACTAAGTAACCGACAGTCTCATCACATTAAGGAGTTTTTATACAGATAACCTGATGATGATGGTATGCAATAGATATCTAGATTATAAATATTACACAGGATACGGTATCTTACTCGTATAATATAAGGTAAACCATGATAATGTTATACTAATATGTGTATTGCCAAATATTGCTTGAAATCTTCTTCGAAAACTCTAGTCAGAATTAGTCTTATTTGATTTTAATATGTCGGAAAAGTGTCTTGTATGGGAAAGTCCTTGAATTTATTTAATTTTTAGTATTTGTTGTTATAGCTATTATAGTTACCCATGTTGTGTAAGATTTTCAAGTAGATAACTATTGCCATTATGGTGTTACAGCGTGAAACGTTGAAAAAAAATCGTGATTTGTATGAACGCTCCAGTTATTTATTAATTTTATTTAGTAATAATTATTTCATAGTATAGCAATCATAATCATTAACATTCCGTGAAAAAATCAAATACCTAGCTGTTGCCGTTTTCACGATATAAGAAAGAAATCTAGAAATAAATTTTGAGCAAAAACACGTTGCTTGTATGGAGAGTACCTTTAATTATAAACTTTTTTTTATTTTTATTATTTGTCGTTGTAGCGGCATTAGGGATACATGTTTTGTGAAAATTACAAGTACCTAGCTATTACGGTTTGTGAGATAGAGCCCTGTGACAGACGGACGGACGGATGGACGGACGGACGGACGGACGGACAGCGGAGGCTTAGTAATAGGGCTCCTTCGGCACCCTTTTAGGGTTCGGAGCCCTAAAAATAAGGCTCCATTATTTGTTATCGATTGTTCACGTCAAAACGAAACACTGAAAAGTGGACCAATAGACGTACGCGTCGATCTTGAAACCTATAAAGAATTTCCTCAAAACACCACCGCATATTGCTTTATATTGAACGATTGTATTGTTGAGTATAGACCTTTGAGCAACATAGTGAAAAAGATATCATGAATTCTGATACAATAATTGTAGATCTACAAGGATTTAAAAATTCAAAAAAAGAATTTATTATTAAAGAGTTAGCTGTATTATATCAAAGTCATACGCAATCATTTTTGGTAAAGCCACCGTACTCCTATAAGTGCTTGTCAAGTGAAGAAAAAAAAGGCATGTTAACTGGATAGAACAAAATCGTGGCATACTGTGGAGTGAGGGTTATATTGATTACAGAGAATTTAGACGCATAATTATGATATATGGATACCAACGTAGCTTATTTAATTAAAGTAGTTAGGTACCTTACTCGGTACTACTTTTGTTGCACTTTTGTCATATTTTTACCATCTATGTAGGTAATCGTAATTACTTTAAATGTTTTCTTAGTCCTTAAAAATGTAACAGAACCTATTAATTCTATGTAGCTGGTATCTACGTACCTACTATTTGTACCTGAATCTACCTGCTATGTCTATTTTTGTAATTGGTATTTAAAAAATTGTCTTCTAATTTTGATATTAATTATAAATGTAATCCGCGCGTGACCTTTGTGGTGCCGCGCCGCCGCGCCAGCCTTATAAAACAGCAGTTTTATTTAACATCTTATTACTTATGTTATATTTTTTAATATAATTTTGTTTAAGATACTCATTAAAAACATTACATTCCAGTATAAAGTTACGTTGACTATAATAAGTACGTATAATATAATAATGACGATGTGAAGTGAAGCGGTGCGCATCGGGCCGATGTCGTGGGACTCGCGCAGACTAACTTGACTATACCTACCTATAATGATATACAGTCGACTCTTGTTAATTCAAACCTGCGATAATTCGAACCTCTCTATAATTCAAAGTTATCACGAGTTTCCTACAAAATCTCTTTATATTTCGAACTAAATCAACACATTTTTAAACACTTGGTAATTCGTACGAAAAAATCATTGCTATATAACAAAACGACGCGTTAATTCGAACTTATCGGCGTCCAACACTCGACAATTCGAAATTGCAGAGAGAAAGATTGTAAGTACATACATTTTGCAACAAGGTCAAACTTGTACAAAAGAATAATTAATTCACATTATCAATACGTACATGTATGTACACGAATGTACCTCTAAACTTTTGTCATTGTTATAGAATAGCAGTTAATAAATAATAATTGATCAACACTTAATAATTCGAAGTTTTATTTATTTTCTCTCACAAATTTCGAACCATTTGATATTTATTCCAACACTCGATAATTCGTAATATTTTAAGAGTCCCTCGAGTTTCGAATTAACGAGAGTCGACTGTACTTATGTTATGTTAGTATGTATCAAAATATTATTTAATCCTAAGTTCCGTAACCAATGTATGTTTCTCAAGCAAGTGAATAATGTATTCTATTTGAGGAATAAATGTCTTAAACCATACTTACTAGTGTAGATGATGTGTACCTACATGACTGTTTCACTCACCAACTTAATCGCACGTCTTCGATATACTTAATAAAAACATTCTTAACGCATTTTAGTTTAGTTCATTTCAACTACACATATCGTCTTCGTGCCGATCGGCTATACGCTCAAGGTTCTTTCTAGCCCGTTTGGTCGTACCATTCAATTTAGTATTTTCTGTTCGGATTTACTAATCAAGTTGCAAATGATTATTGTCCTACTTATTTCTTGAAAAAATGGCACCTAGAAAAATAAAACCTTCGGTTGGCAGTCCAGGGTTAATATGTTATCGCTTTGACTTCACATATTTACCCCTTAGGCCGGTCGACAGATACGCTCAAGGTTCTTTCTAGCCCGTTTGGTCGTACCATTAATTTCAGTACTCTGTTCGGATGCACTACACAAATTGCAAATGATTTTCGTCCTACTTAAAATTTACCAAACAGAAATGGCACCTAGAAAATTAAAACCTTCGTTCGGCAGTCCAGAGTCAACGAGTCATCGATATGGAATGTGTGAAATGAGTAGGTAGCTGCACTAGGTTTATTTTGTATAGTAAGCTATAAAATATTGTTCACAGGCACACGGTTATAATAATAATATGTAACTTGATCGTTGAAGTTATCAGTAAAGTATAAAACAAATTCGTTTCTATGTATGCTTAGACCTTTAAAACTACGTAACGGATTTCGATGCGGTTTTTTTTAAATAGATAGACTAATTCAAAAGGAAGGTATAAATAGTAGAGAAACTGATAATTTAGAGGTTTCTAATATGAATAAACTTTTTTTTTGCTTACATATCAAACGCTGGCCCTACGAGATTGATCAAAATAATGTACTACAGTATTGTACACCTTAAAAAGGTCTACAAAAAATCCGCGATGGTATATGTCATCTATCTATTAGGGATAACCTACAATAACCATTTTTTATCCTTTACTTTTTACGAGAATTTTACTTATTTACAAAGCGATTTTAAGCAATATACCATTAATCCTTATCAAATTAATGAAATGAAATGAAATATATTTTATCTATTTGTTAGAAGTATGGAAAGTAGTAAAATAAGTTCTTACATAAAGTAGTAAAGTTTCACATACTTCACCGGTAGATTCACCGACATGCAATAACTACATACATAAAACATAACAAAACATACATTCATGCCTTTTTCCCTTAGGGGTAGGCAGAGGAGTATCCAGGACTCCGTACCACAGTAGATACACCCACATTTCGCCAGTATGTTATTGATTGATTATGATTTTTAAAATTCTTTATTGTCATAAAAACTTATAAATATACAACTCAGCGATAATACTAAGTTATATATAACTTAATTTAAGTGGTTTTACAGGCTAAGAGCACCTTTTTAAAACTATTAATACCAAAAGGATAAAGTTTACAAGTCTCATTAAATCTTAATAACTTTTCGGGTATAAACAAATGCGTAAATACACTGCTGGTACTTACGCTGGTAACAAATAAATAACTAACATGAATTAGGTTTACTAAAGATGTTATTTATGGTTGAAAATTGATACAATTTATATTGCTATGTTTAGGCTAATGCGGGTAAGAGATTATTTGAATAACTGGGAATGTTAGTAAAATAATAAAGTTCTGTGTACATTGATAAGCAACTATTAGCGAAATGCTTCATAAATAAAACATCTAGCATAATAAAACATATAACATAACATTATTATTACTTATCTACGTTTTATTTAGGCATAGGTTATTTATAAACATTTATTTTTAAGTACCGACTTAATTATTATATTGAATCCTGAATGTGTTAAATTATAATTAGTAAGTATTATACCGCTGCGATATTTGAAAAAATGTATAAAAAAGATATTAAAATTAGTAACAAAAATAACCATGAACTCGGGTGAGCCAATTATGTTATTGGTCCCATGTAATAGGGACGAGCCTATTGCCATCTACCAGGCACAGTTCCAGACTCCAGGCAGTTATTGAGATACTTCCTAACGGAAAAAATCCAATATTTAACACTTTGCCTAACCTGGGGATCGAACCCGGGACCTCTTGATTGGCAGTCGAGCATGCGTCCTCTTCGCCACCGAGGCAGTCTAAAAATTAAGCACCTTAAATACATATTGCATTTAAAATAGATCCTTAAAGCCTTTTTTTTTATTATATTATTTATTACAGCTGCTAGTATTACAGCTGCTAGTATAAGTATTAAATCTCTTATAGGGTCAACTGAGGAAAATACGTCCATGGGTTAAAGACGTCTACGAGATTTCTTAAAAACTAATTAGTACACAACTCTCGCCATCTAAGTGTAATGATTATTATAAAATAAGTCCTTGAAGAGAAATACGGAGGGATCTCGAACTCACAAATTTGATATTTCAGTCATTTTGTAAATCACACGTAGTAACCGCGGCTGCTGTTTTAAGGTAAAAATGCGTTTGGAATTTCATAAAAAAATTTATTACTACTTATTGATTACTTTTGAAACATACAAATAAAAAAATCCTATACGCAAATCATTGCATAACCAAATCTTAACAATATAATATTTTAAAAATATATATAAAAAAAAATTATAAGTGTAAAAGATGTCAAAAAAATGTGAAGCATTTTCCCCAGTAGGTAACCTTACAACGCATCTGTTTCCATTGTCATAATTGTAGCGTCTTCAACTCAGTAGGTCCTTGGTTCGAATCTCACAAGTTGTGGTATTATATATTATATCTGAACGCCATCATGCTTCTGAAGGTCGTTAGTCCGGCTGTTAGTTAGAATGCTCTTTATTACGATCACAAACAAAAACATTAAACAAATTTATCTCAAAAATACACTTAATTATCAACAATGGGCAATGAACGACTGTTTTATGTGAAATGAAACGTAGGGTACAATTACTATGTAGCGGTACAATTACTGGGTACTGTATCAAAGATCTTATGCAACAGGGTTGGGAGCGTGGGAGTATATCCTCGTTGTATTGCAAGTGTCTATAGTTTACAGCGATCGCTCGTCACGCGGGTTGTGCCCCTACCTATACCTACCTACCTATGCTTGTTTGCCGACTCGGTTATGTAAAAAACCTTAATTTACATGAATGACCTGTATACATATTGAACAATAAACAATCCTCCTTTGATAAAATAATTGACTAATTCTAATTTAGTAAAATAATTGTACCTCTACCTACCATGAACAAAGAGTTTACCACAATGCAATGGAAACACACAATAGCGGCTCTCTTTGAGTACTAAGTTTGAAATATCAAAGCGACACCGATATAAAATAATATTATTTTTCATCACGTTTTCAAGGAAATACCGATGTCATTTATTTATTTTGCTAACGTTTCAATAAAAATAGTGGTAATGAACATTTTTTCTCTCTTCATGCTGATTGTTTTATGAAATTGATAGGTAAAATTAAACATTATTGTCAATTTGTCAAGGCTGACAACACCTGATGATTCAATTTTAAAAAAAAAAAAGGTGTTTATAATCGGTTACCCATCGAACACAACTAAATAAGTTCGCGGCTTTGATCAAGAAGCATCAGAAGATCAAGAAGTCTCCATCTACGAGATCCTGCGCCAGCTCTACGTAGTAGCGATCACCGTCGGCTGCCAGTCTCGCCATCGACCGTTGGCTTGACCGCGACCTACCGTGCCCAGCGCCAGCGCCAGCTGATCAACCGAGCCTAGCCCCGACGACAGCTGCACCACCGTCACAACGAGAATTCGCTGCGTATCAATCATGTTAGTAAGTTTATTTATAATATTTTTATATGATACTACACTGTATGTGGTATCATAAGTTATTAGGCGTCGTTTTTAAAAACTGTGTATTAATTATTACTTCTATTGTCTCGCAGGTCAGAGTCGGAATATTCGGACGTGTACAAGGCCCGCTGCAAGAGGGACCCCCCGGTCGAGTCAATAGATTCAGACGAAGAAGCCGCTACCACTGGAAAAACGTATGTATAATAATATCACTTAATATATTAACCTAGTGCTCTAAACATGTAGATCTTTTAAAGTAATGTAATTTTGTCTATTCTATCAAGTAAGTTATGTGGCGCTCTGTTTTTTATATTATGTACTACCTAGCGAGACTTTTAAGGGATTAAACGAAACAAGACATCGACTACGACTTTATTTTTTTATTTATTACTATTACTAATAATGTTTACTTTCTCATAACAGGTCCAAGAAAAGGGAGGTCACCAAGGCGGCAACAAAGCGCAAGCCACCATCGAAGGCGACATCGAAGAAGGCACCAGCGTCGACACAAAGTCGGCCTGGTTGGGGACTCGACTCGGACGGTGAGGACGACGGCGCAACGCCTACGAAGCGCGCCGCGCCGCCGGCTCTGCAGTCCGTGCTAACGCGACGAGTCGCCGACGGGGTCGTACGACGCACCGCCGACTTGCCAGGCGATGTATTTATTGATTTAAAAATATATAACAGTAAGGACATACAGTCCGTTCAGCCCAAGGACCGATGGGAACGAGCGCTTGTATCCCTTAAATATCAGGGCGGAACGGACTGTCCTGAATTTAAAATTATTAAAAACTTCCTTAGACTGTGCAAGGCACAGTTCACCAGTGAGGGCACCTTTTTTGCTAACAAAAAGCTATAATTTTTGTATACTTTTTTTATATTATTCATCCAGGCGATGTATTTATTGATTTAAAAATATATAACAGTAAGGACATACAGTCCGTTCAGCCCAAGGACCGATGGGAACGAGCGCTTGTATCCCTTAAATATCAGGGCGGAACGGACTGTCCTGAATTTAAAATTATTAAAAACTTCCTTAGACTGTGCAAGGCACAGTTCACCAGTGAGGGCACCTTTTTTGCTAACAAAAAGCTATAATTTTGTATACTTTTTTTATATTATTCATCCAGGCGATGTATTTATTGATTTAAAAATATATAACAGTAAGGACATACAGTCCGTTCAGCCCAAGGACCGATGGGAACGAGCGCTTGTATCCCTTAAATATCAGGGCGGAACGGACTGTCCTGAATTTAAAATTATTAAAAACTTCCTTAAACTGTGCAAGGCACACCAGTGAGGGCACCTTTTTTTGCTGACAAAAAGCTATAATTTTTGTATACTTTTTTATATTATTCATTTTAATTTGTCATTACGTGTTTATTATGTAAGTTTAATAATTATTAAAGTCTAAGTAGCGAGGTCTCAGTTCGCGAACGCGCTTTTGTACTTATAATTTTTTTTTTTAAGTTAAAGTTCATATACCTAATTCGAGTGAAATAAATTTGTTAAACGTATTCTTCTAAAACCAGTTTGAATAGGAAAAATAATTATCGTTATTTTTTAACAATTAGGTTTATCAATTACTACATTCAATAGCAGTTACTAATTAGTGTAGTACAAATTAGTGAATAATGGCAAAAAACACAGTATATTGTACAGTTTGCGATTTATCTATTAAAAGTAGAGCATTCTCTAGCCATTTAAGGACTAATATCCATAAGAATAATAGTTCAATTGAAATAGGTGAGGGCATTGAGAAAATAAGTAGTGCATTTCGAAGCCGAATAGCATCTTACAGACTACGTGCACTCGGTAACAGCGGAACCGATTGTAATACGACTCCGTCGGCTCAGTATTTGCGTGGGCTAAGGTCTCGTGTGCGACAGCTGCTTGACGCCAGACAAGCTACTTTTCACTCTATTAAAGTTAATTTCGAATTTTTTGGTGAATTTACTTTGCCAAAAAATGACACTTGTGAAATTAAATCGTTTGCAACAGAAAACATAATATTACATCAAAGTTATGATTTTAACGAGATATTTTCAAAGGTAGTTGACAGTATTACTACAAAAATTGACAGCTTCGGGGAAAAGGAAAGTGGTTGGGATTTTCTACGTAATTTGTACTTAGACATTAATATTAACAAGTATAATCCGATAAGAGCATCGCGGTTCATTGAACTACCTAAATATATAAAATCAAAACATGCATGCATAAATATACAAAAGTAGTGTTATCTTCGAATGATGATAAACGGATTGTACATTACAGATAAAATATCTACTTTGTCTTGAGGTCATAAATCTTGTTTGTATTAGATTCATATTTCATTTGCTTGAAAAATATTCATAATGATCTTGAAAATATACAAAAGTAGTTTTTGTAGAGTAACAACATAAAAAAGAAGCTGGTTTTAGAAAAATATGTAATAAAATTAGATAGGTAATAAGATTAAGATAAGCAAGTTTGTATGTTCTTTATGACAAAATAAAATATTATATAATAATCTTACGATTTTTTTAAAATATCAAAAAATGAAATGTTTAATGTAATTTTAAAATTTTAAATGTGTTAAGTAATGTTAGTATTTTTTATTTGGTAAATAAATATATTTCATATAGATTTTTGTATTTTCATTTCCGAACCTATCAAAATAGTATTAGTGTTAGGTGTAAGTGATAAGCCTCTTTTGCAGGGGGGCGCCTGGGGAAGTACCACACCTTTGTCAGTTATTCATTCGCCAAGTAATAATGAGCAAACATTACTGTGTTCAGGTCTGAAGGGCAATTTTACCATCGAAATTACTTGGCATGACGAGTTTCAACAACTAATATCTCAGGGTGACAGGCGCAGTGTAGTGCCACGCAGAATTTTTATTTTTTTTTTTAATCTGTACTTTTTTAAGGACTTTGAGTCGCTGTGCGACTATGTCAGCCCTGTAGATGCTTA
Organism: Hemistola chrysoprasaria; assembly: GCA_947063395.1. Classification (NCBI taxonomy): domain Eukaryota; kingdom Metazoa; phylum Arthropoda; class Insecta; order Lepidoptera; family Geometridae; genus Hemistola; species Hemistola chrysoprasaria. Next base: position 3,325,433 of record OX346736.1, on the reverse strand, counting down.
CAATATTATACTCAACATAACAAAATATCTATAGTGCTTGAGTAAAGAGTCCTGGCTGCATCCCCCAAGGGTGTAGACAGAACGCTTTGTAATATACCGACATCGTAAAAATTACAATCGTGTTGCATTATCATTTTCGCTCTCATAGACTCGCTTCGCACACAGGCAGTTAGGAGATGATAAAATCAGTTTTAATATAAGATATCCAAGTTCCGAGTAAAAACATGTTTAAAGGTTTATTAGAATTTATAACTTCTGTCTTAACTTCATTGTATGCTGCAACTAATAAAGGAGTTTTATTTCTTATCCGATACCCCGATTCACATAATATGGATAGATCTTTCAATAATGAAATAGCAATGTTATCTGACAGCGAGCGTGATTTTAAACAAAACTTAGTGGCTAGGTACTGTCGTCTGAGATAAAGTGGTGGTATACATAGCTCGCACTGCATAACATGTATAGGCGTTGTACGAATGAAACCACCTATTATTCGCATTGCTGTGTTTTGAACCTTCTCGAGTTTAGATAAGTGTGTTTTTTGTGCTGCCGTGTCATACAAAAAACTACAATAGTCTATTCTACTACGAATAAGTCCTATGTATAGTCGACGTAAATGTTTGGTATGTACTCCCCATGATGCACCTGCTAATATTTTTAGTAATTTTAACATATTAGTGACCTTATTCTCAGTTTCATTTATATGTTTACGCCATAATAAACCTTTGTCTAACCAAACGCCTAAATATAATTTAATATAGTCTACACGTTCTATTATATAATTATTAATATCTAAATTAATTTCATCTCTCGGTCTTCCTTTACTAAATAAACAACATTGCGTTTTTGTTTGAGAAACTTGCAATCCTAGCAATTCTAACTTATTTACTGTATTTATGTTCGGATTCTGTATATAAAACACAAAGTCATCTGCATATTGAAGTGATTTAACGTTTTCTAGTTCTAGCAATGTTATATGTAATTAAATTAAATAACAGTGGGGACAAAGGATCTCCCTGTGCTAATCCCTTTCTAGTCCACCTAATTAGCGATCGATCTTCTGTTTGAGTAAAACAGGTATCATCATTAATTTTCAAACATCTTTCGCTTAAAAAGGACCACAGATATTTGCATGTCTGTGTACCCATATTTAAATTATCTAATATTTTCACAAGCTCGTTTATAAGTACATCATTGTAGGCATTCTGAACGTCTAGAAACACAGCCAGAGTATTAGTATTTCTTGAAAACCCTACTTGTATATATGAAGTAAGTCTTACTAAGCAGTCTATACATGATTGACATTTTCTAAATCCGCTTGTAACAGGAGACAGTAATTTATTACTTTCTGTAAACCATTCACTGCGTTTACTCAACATAGTTTTGAGAATAGAATTTTGAGTTTTAAAACATTGGGTGGCACTGTCCGATATGGGCAATCATGATGCTTACCGTCAAGCACCTGATTTGCTCGTCTTGTCATTCTCACTATCATAACAAAGAAAAAACTTCTTTGTTTTCAAAATAAAGTAGGTAATTAGACATGGATCATTCAAAACAAGTTTAGACTTGTTAAAATTTCATTCGCAAAAATGTTATATGAAACTGATGTTCGGTAAACTTAACAAGTCTCGACCTGCTCCTATAAATGATTACCATGCTACTCAGAGTAAGGATACCAAAGAGAACCAGTCGTGCAAAAATCTGTTCCAAGCCACGAGTCTGGTACCGCCACAATATAGTCTGGTACTAGGGTAATTTCGCTAGTTTCCGACCAATTAGCGGAGTTGTCTACTTTGGACCGCCTTAAAATAATGTTATAGAGTCTTTTTTAGACATTAACCAACTGAAATATATTTCTGGTATGCTTAAGTTTATTATGGATTATTAATTTATTAATATTGGTCTCACATTATTTTTTAATTTGGATAAGAAGTTAAAACTACCGATTTTCCTAGTTTTCGACCACAAAATTATATTTACGACCACCTCATTACCAGTTTACGACCACTTCCTAAAATGTACTGCTTGGGCCAATAAAAATGCGATAGGCTTTCTTTAAAAAGAAAAATAAGTTATTAAATGTATTTGTATAATCAACGTATTTATTTACTGTCACTTTAAAATCAATAAATCAACAAAAAGATCAATATTATAGTCATAACAATAATTTGGCTTAGTCTTAGGCATTTTCTAGTCTTTCAAGTTTCCGTTTTCTAGTAGCTTCTATTTTTACTTTCTTGATGTTTTCTTTACTGTTATAATAATTTCTCCAAGCAGTGGAAGAAATAGCGGCAGGAGTTTTTTCTTTAAGAGTCTTAGTTGTATTACTTATTTCGGGAAATCTTAAATGTTTCTCAAATGGACCTATATTTGTCTGTTTTGATGTTGAAGGAAAAGACAAATCTAATGGACTTTCTTTAATGGCTTTTGGAGGTTTGACACTAGCGTAGCTCGGAGCAGCCAAAGAAGATAGAGACAAACCAGAAGTTATTTGTACAGGCTCTGTCTCAGGGCATTCACCATCTGCTATAGGCAGAGTCACGTGAGAGCTAAATCCATCATTATTTTCCAGAGAAAATTCAGGTGTTTGTTTCGTAGCTAAAGCCTCTAATGGTAAACTATTTGTTAAAGTCGATGGAGAAAGCTCATCTGGTGGTTCTGAAACCGTATTAAGAATAACGCAAATATCATCCAAGGAAACAATCGAACCTAGCTCCAAGTAACTTCCGGTGAGATTTGGAAAAGAAATAGGAGTCATGTACCCTTCAATTTCTCCCATCGACATATCGACACTTAGTGGTCGAGTATCTTGCGTCACATTATGGTTTTCTTTAGAAGTAGCGTCGATCTGAAATATAGTTTTATCTTGATTAACGGTTTGATTTGGAGCAGTGTGTATTTCAGCAGTAACAATTTCTGTTATCACATGAGATTCAGAGTTGTTGTCAGCAATATTGCAGTCGTTTTCTTGGACGTTACATGACGAGATCGATATTTCTCGAGTCATGTTCAAGTCGCACTCAGTCTGTCTGGATTCATGTTGGATAATACTTTGGTTCAAACTCATCATCATCATCATCTCAGCCATAGGACGTCCACTGCTGAACATAGGCCTTCCCCTTAGATTTCCATCCAGTCCGGTTGTAAGCGGCCTGCATCCAGCGTGCTCCTGCCGTACTTATCAGATCGTCTGTCCACCTTGTAGGAGGACGTCCTACGCTGCGCTTACCAATCCGTGGTCTCCATTCAAGAACTTTACGGCCCCATCGGCCATCAGTTCTAAGTGCTATGTGCCCTGCCCATTGCCACTTCAACTTGCTAATCCGCTGGGCTATGTCGGCAACTTTCGTTCGTCTACGGATCTCCTCATTTCTGACTCGATCTCGCAGAGAAATCCCGAGCATAGCCCTCTCCATAGCTCGTTGCGCTATTTTGAGCTTACTTTTAAGGCCCACAGTCAGGGACCACGTTTCAGATCCGTAAGTCATCACTGGTAACACACACTGGTCGAAGACCTTCGACTTGAGGCACTGAGGTATTTTGGACGAGAAGACATAGCGCAGATTTCCGAACGCTGCCCAGCCTAGTTGGATTCGACGATTGACCTCTTTCTCGAAGCTGGATCTACCGAGTTGGACTACTTGTCCTAGGTAGACGTACGAGTCAACAGCTTCAAGAATCGCGTTTCCAACCGGTACTGGGGTCGGCGCAACATGGGCATTAGACATCACCTTCGTCTTGTCCATGTTCATTTTAAGGCCGACCCGTTGAGAAACTCGATTGAGGTCTTCGAGCATTATGCTGAGATCTTCCATCGATGCTGCCATGACTACAATGTCGTCGGCAAACCGAAGGTGAGTGATGTATTCGCCATTAATATTGATGCCGTGTTTTTGCCATTCCAGAAGCTTGAAGGCGTCCTCCATTGCGGCAGTAAACAGTTTCGGAGATATAACGTCTCCCTGTCTTACGCCTCTATCCAACGGGATCGCCTTCGAACTTTGGTCCTGTACTCGAACCGACACAGTGGCGTAACTATATAAGCACTTCAACACTTCGATACACCGATAGTCATTATGGCATCGCTTGAGAGACTCGAGCACCGCCCATGTCTCGATCGAATCAAAGGCCTTTTCATAGTCCACAAACGCTAAATATAATGGCAAATTATACTCCTCGGTCTTCTGTATAATTTGACGAAGCGTGTGGATGTGGTCTATGGTGCTGTAGCCTTTTCGGAAACCGGCTTGCTTAGACGGCTGGAAGTCATCGAACCTGCGACTGAGACGATTCGTAATGACCCTCGAAAACAACTTATAAACATGACTCAGAAGCGAGATGGGTCTGTAATTCTTCAACAAGGTGTTATCGCCTTTTTTGAAGAATAGCACCACCACGCTTCTGTTCCATGCTTCTGGCGTCACACCTTCGAATATGACAGAGTTAAAGAGCCTCTGGAGGACTTTAAGTACCGGTGTTCCACCCGCTCTCAGAAGCTCTGATGTAATTCCGTCATCACCCGGCGCCTTGTTGTTTTTGAGTTGTTTCAGGGCCATTCTAATCTCGTACAGGCTGATGTCCGGGATATCTTCGGTATAGTGTCGGGTCAACTTGGCTCTTGGGTCTTTGGCTGCGCTGCTAACAGGCTTTGCGCCCGAGGCGTATAGCTGTCCATAGAACCTCTCGATCTCCTCTAACACCTCCGCTTTTGTCGACGCCATACTGCCATCTTCTCTCTTCAGCTTTGTCAACCGGCTTTGCCCAATAGACATATCTCTTGCAAACACTTTGGAGCTGAACTCATCTAAAAAAAAAAAATAGCCTAGAGATCTAAAAATAAAAGGCCCCATCAAAATTCTTAAGTCCTTCGAATAAAAGCCAGTCTCCGTCTGTATTGCAAATTGCAACGCATACAAGCAAGAGACTGGTCGAAAACTGAAGATATGTTTCAGTGACACTGATCCGTATCAGTTTCCGACCATAAAAAATATAGGATAGTTATCGTAACAGGGATCAATTTCTAGGCAGAATCCTAATAGGCATAACATATTACTATTACTTATTTCACAAAACTGCCATAACTTTGACAAAAAAAAAAGATTAATCATTAAAAGCAAAAGTGGTCGAATACTGGCGTGCTGTTTATGACTAGCTTAGTTTTCGACCGCGAATAATTTTGGTATAGCAATATTTTTTTAAGCTCAAGGAATATTGTGGTCGAAAACTAACGAATAAAATGAATTTGCTAATAAGGATCAAAGTTTAAAACACTAATAAGGTAATTTTGATACTTAACTTGTTACAAGACACGTTCTTATCGACAGGATTACGCCAGTATCCGACCACATGGTCGAAAACTAAAACTTCTTTTAAAATGCTTGTCCAGTATGCGTCCATCGCTTTTTAGCCATTTATTAGCAGAAATCTCAGGATGATAACTTGTGAACACGTTTAACAGCTTATTTACTAGACAATCACAAACAATAACAAACCTGGTATTAATAAAAGTAGCTAAAACTTACCGTGTAGGTATCGGCGCTGCACTATTTATTTTTTCCAAAATGGCGAGTCCTATCGGGTTGGTTGCGGGCCGTATACTAATTACTGTTTTGTTCCTCAAATGCTCGAGAAAGTGTGAGGATGTGTGTGCGTGCGCGTAGGTATGATATTGATGTAGCCAATAAAGTTAGTTTTTTAGATGTGGTGGTATCAAGTATCTTATTTTTTGTCTCTGATTGTTAAAAGTACGTGAAATGGTCGGAAATAAGAGGTGGTCGCAAAACCGGCTAACATATCCTATGTGGTTAGTTGCATGGCAACCGTAGGCCGACCGCGTGAAAGCGATAGCTTTTCATAATTTAAGCATGTATTTACAATAATTTTATGAATTTATATAACCATATTGCGTGTTTCTATTTTATTTTATTTTAAAATCCGTGAAACTGAGCATGGGTTCCGAGCGACGTCCGTAGTATGACTGTTGAAATCTCACATACTGTTCGTAAATAAGACTATACTGGTCGTAATCAAAGTTTGTATTTAAACTTTCATAAGGAAAATAACACGAATTTAGAAATATTTTAACATCACGTAATCCACAGTGGTCAAACTGTGACATATCTTTCAAGGCTTGCCGATTTCTGTCCGTTTGTAAACCTATAATGGCATACCGAGGTTTTTCTATTTGGGAAGATGTTTTGATCGACCACGTATGTTTTGTAGTTTGTGGAAGGACAGAATACTCGTACAGATCCCAATTTCTAAATACCATATTGATTGCATGATCTTTTTCTAAATATTTGAGTAGTTTGATTCTTTCTCGATCTGATACTTTAATATGGGGGACACGCCATATAATTTTTTTAGGATTTATTGTGAAACTAACATGACTTACTTTTGTTTTATCGCTCTTGTGCACGTTATACAATTAGATGGACCACAAATAATACACCGAATAGTGTTAGGTAGAAGATTTCCATGTCGTCTTTTGTCATCATTACTTAGTGTCACACAAACTTCATCAAAAATCAAAGTTTGAGGTTGTTTCACAAACAACATGATGAATTTGCAAACGCTTCCGATGAAATGAACGGATTTTATATTTTTGTAAAATATATACCGATATCGTGAACGTATCAACGGAATGGAAAAATTGTACTTGCTCATACCATGAATCCGGTGAACGGTCCAAACCGTAAATCTGGTGAAATAACAGACCGCTGTCCGGTGCACGGCTATAAACGGACTCATTCGGTTATTGGGCATTTCTGGAAAACGGTTTAACGGGATCGAGCGAACGAGATCCGGTTAAACGCGATGCTAATAACGGTCCGTCGACCGGTGCACGTTCCAAACGGTGCACGGCTACAAACCGTGAATCCGATGAAAAAACTGTCCGTTGTCTGGTGCACGGCTACAAACGAACTCATTCGGTTATTGAGCGTTCTAAAACACCGGATTTTAACCGGATCGAGCGAACCGGAGAGCGAGATCCGTTTAAAATCGGTGTTTTAGAACTCTCAATATCCACCTACTGAAATCTTGACGTTCGTGGCACAGCAAAAAAAAGTATTGCTTACTCGGTTTCGTGGTCACAACTAGTATTTTTTTTATTTCGAACAGAGGACTGTAAGGTTAATGTTGCCAGTACAGAAATTAAAAATCCTTAGTTATTATTTTAAATAGCACTATTAGCCGTGACAAACCTGTCATGTCCGGTCGGTATCACTTTTTACATGTTTGTTGGAAATTGAATTGTGTTTCTGTGTATTTTAGGTTTAAATTAAAAAGTACCGGACTCGATAGACGAGTCAGAGTACGTTCAAACCGTACCAAAAACTCATTGTATCGCGTAGAAAAAGTTTTCAGAATAGCTTTTAACATCGAGAATAGATTATATAAATGTACTCTGTGATCGAGAAGTTCGAGTGGGGGACACGTCGAAAACTGACTTCTTGCTGATTAAAATTAGCCATTATTTTAATTGCTCTCAATGTTTTCATATTTGTGGCACTTCATTTACTAGTTTAAAATATGTTTAATGCTTACAGTCATTAAAATATTCACCAGATCATAATATTACTTGTTAGTAATACTTCAAACACAAGGGACAACCGAAAAGTGGGGGGTACACTTTTTTGTGAAAACGCTCATATCAGGAGTGCGGGTTTTAGTAGTGGTAGGCCTCTTTTGCAGGGGGCCGCCTGGGGAAGTACCACACCTTTGCCAGTTATTCATCCGCCAAGCAATAATGTGCAAACATTACTGTGTTCTGGTCTGAAGGTCAATGTTACCAGCGAAATTACTGGCCATGACGATATTCAACAACTCATATCTCAGGGTGACAGGCGCAGTGCAGTGCCGCGCAGAATTTAAAATTTTAAAACACTGGGTGGCACTATGTCTGATATGGGCAATCATGATGCTTACCATCAGGCACCTGATTTGCTCGTTTTGTCACTCGCTATCATAAAAAAACCTCCACCTCCAGTCTCCGGGCCCAAGTATTACAACTGCTGCGTGAGACAAGACAACCAACAAGCGGCTCCGTCTAGGATACATGGACACATCTATAGTTTATGGCTGGCTATGGGGGAGGACGTCTTCAAGCTGATGATGATATTTATACTAGCTGTTACCCGAGACTTGGTCCAAGTGGAATGTGGTTTAGTTGTTAGAATAGGGGTTCTACATTTTTAATTCAAAAATATTTATCTCATTATGTCAAAATCTAGCTCTTATACACGTCAATGAAGATAACAGTAATGAGTCTACCGTGCGTTCGGAAAGATACCTCTACAAGAAGAACGCTCAAGAAACTTGTAGGGCTTGATTTTTTCAACTGATAGTTTTACAATATTTGGTTTGGTTACATTCTTTTGTTAGTGTCGGTGCCGCGTGGTGCTATGCAGTAGTTCCCAGGCATCTTTGTCCTCTATGTACTGATTGACTTTATATTAAGCCTTTTTTAGTAAAACTTCAAATGGTACATCTGAGATTTGCTGGGCTGTAATGTGACCGATTTTGACTATAACTGAGACGGCAAATCATTACATAATAAATGGAGTAAGTTGATTTGGCAAATAAATGCACCCTGCAACGCCCTCCTGACGCAAATAACTAAAAGTACACAAACTATTTAGAATCGTAATTTACCTAACAGAATAAACAAATGGATGATCTCAAAACAAATAAATTGACAACAGGTACATACTAATTCAGTAATAAGTAAATGTAGGCAGCTCTTGACCTTACGAATTATTGTGGGTTAATAATTTAAAATTGGCAAATATTTATTTTGTGTGAAGCTAATTAAGTACCAGTACAAAAATAAAACATATAGGTAGTTCGCGCCACTGCACAAGATCTACGACGGATCTATACGGGGTTACTGTGAATTAGGTAAAATCATCTGACAAGGGAATTCCATGGCACGAACTCTGAATTCAGCTTTTCTGTTTCATCATCATCTCAGCCATAGGCCTCCTCCATAGATTTCCACCCAATCCGGTTTTATGTGACATGGATCCAGCATGATCCTGTTCTTATCAGATCGTCTGTCCACCTTGTGGGTGGACGTCCTACGCTTCGCTTGCGGATGCGTGGTCTCCATTCGAGAACTTTACAGCCCCATCGGCCATCAGTTCTACGTGCTATGTGCCGCCCATTGCCATTTCAACTTGTTAATCCTCAGGGGGGCTATTGGCGTTCTTTATAGTCACCAGTCGCTATCAGGCTTGAGTCTTTATGTTCTGTGGCTTGAGTTTGTTACAAAGACGTTTTACCCTTCTAACAAGTCTGTGCACTATCAAATTTGGAAGAGAGAAAAAGAAAAGGATAGACACTGTGAGTGGTTCGCACTCGGGACCGACACAGTGCATAGTCTACCGGACTTTGACATTTGTAGTTAATGTCAAATCAAGTTAATAGTCACTAAAGTGATAGTCACCAAGAACGCCAATAGCCCCGCTGCGCTAAATAGTATTCTGTGGCGCTATGTCTGCGGTATCTTTCGGTCGTCTACGGATCTTCTCATATCTGATTCGATCTTTTCTACACATACCTTTCTATTAAACAAGTCAAGAGGTAAATACCTTTTATCACAGAGGGGGATGAAAAGCCGAGTGTACCACACGGTATCAAAATTATTTAACCTCGAGCGACGTACTTTGAATCCCTCGCTACGCTGAGGATTTAGCTAGAATCCTTCGCTTCGCTCTGGATTAAAAAAATCGCTCTCGCCCGCAATACATTTTGGTTCCATGTGACCCAATCTACTTTTTAAGTTTACTTACTAAGGCTTATTAAATCCTCTCCATCCATCGGTTATCTGGAAGAAATCGCTTATTAGCAATAAGACCGCCGCTTGTACATTTAAGTTTAGTTTCTGTGTCCTGTAATGTTATTTTTTTTAATTTATTTTGTTAATTTGTGTGTGGTGTACAATAAAGTATTATCTATCTATCTATCTAAATTATTGACTAACAGGGTTAGAACCAAAATTTAATATTTTTAAATTATCGTTCTTCTGTAATAAATATAATAATAAGTACCTAAACAGTTGATATTTTTACGTTGAATGCCTCGGTGGTGGGGTAGTTCGCATGCGCTTTTGCCGATCATTAGGTCCCGGGTTCGATCCTCACGTCAGGTAAAAAGTGTTATTGGATTTGTCAATTAAGAATTCCCTCAATGACAGCCTATAACTATGCCCGGTAGATAGCAATAGGAGCCCTAGTCGCGAGCCCTGGAAGCGAGTAGGTTATAAAGTTCCCCGGGGAACTTATAAATTTAACAACTCGCCATACCTAATGCTATGGGACTAAGCCTACCCCTACCTACCCCTTAAGGATAAAGGCGTGGTGATATGTTATAAGATTTTAACGCAATTTCAAAGTTCCAGAGCAACTTGTTCCGAATGACCCTTTCAGAAGACTCTTACGGATTACCAGTAACCCTGTATATTTATTTATAATAAGGACGTGCCGAGCCAAAAACATAATATTTCCTTCTGAATAGAAACTAGCGCTGCGTTTTCGAACATAAGTCTATTAATGCTACATAGACACAGAATACAAATAAGACATAGATAACATTTTTATTCGAATTACGAGTTTTGAATACAGAATGCTATTTAAAAGCTAAGCTATTATGAATCTCTTCTCTCTGTCTCCGATCTGCATGTGAGGTCGCTACTGTCTATACTTCAGTGCGTTTGTATAGCTACACAAATAAGGCGACACGTTAGTTAGATTTTTGACCACGTTATTATGATATCATAGACAGAGTGCACTAACGCCTATAGAATTCATAAAAGGCTACATTTCGCAAAACGTTTTGTCTAATTCTATATTTGCCAAGCATTTTTATCTGTTTATTGAATATTCCATCTAATTCGTTTAGAACCCATGATATTGCTAAAGTAAACTCGTAACAGTAGGGTGACCATAACCGAAGATATCTGATTCGATACAATAAGTCAGTCCTACGCACGAACTAACCACAAATTAACTACTGGTCCTATTTACCGGCACTTGGGATTTTGCCTTTGCGACTTTGAGCTTACTGATAAGTTTTTTGATCACTGGTTAAGACGACCTATGGTTAAATTCTTTGACAAATAGTTAAAATTCGTCAAAATTCGTTTTGTAATCCCTGATTAACTTTTTTTTTTCGACACGATTTAACCATTGGTTAGAAATTTAACTATAGTTAGTTTGACAACTGGTTAACTTAACTATAACTAACAATCAAAAATACCGGCCCTAAAAGGGCTTATAGTCAATCGGTCAGTCGTTAAAGTTACCGACATAGCCCGCGGATTAGCAAGTCGAAGTGGCAATGGGCAGGGCACATAGCACGCAGAACTGATGACCGATTGGGCTGTAAAGTTCTCGAATGGAGACCACGGACTGGCAAGTGTAGCGTAGAAGTGGACAGACGATCTGATAAAGACAGCAGGATCACGCTGGGTGCAGGCCGCTTACAACCAGTCTAAATGAAAATCTATGGGGGAGGCCTATGTTCAGCAGTGGACGTCCTATGGCTGAGATGATGACGATGATGAATCGGAGCGAATCATTGCAAAATATTAGGTAAAGTTATTGTATATTTCAACCCAATTCGTAGAATATTTTGGCAGTTGGTTGTATACGTTATCCAGCGACATTTCCCTATTCGAAATACATAAGGGTACCACTTCTCTCGTTTCCAAGTATTGCAACTACTGCGATTACCAAGCCGCCTGCCAAGCGTGGTGATTACGGCAAAATCCCTCCATATGAATAGTTAGGACAATAGAATAAAAGAAACTTAGGGAAGGCCAAGTCAAAAGTATTTACAACTGACCAGCATGTATGAAAAATGTCATCAAAGTGAACGAAGCGAAAGTTGTATGTCAGGATCGTAGCAAGTGGAAGGAAATAGTCTCTGCCTACCCCACCGGGAACAAGGCGTGACTGTATGTATGTATGTATGAATAGTTTATGGCGTTCTATGTGGGAGGCCTGTGTTCTGCAGTGGACGTCTTCCGGCTGATGATGATGATGATGATGATGATGATGATGAAGGGAAACACTTATGTATATTATCTTGATTTCTAATAATTAGAAACAACAATAAACATGTATTGTTGAACTGTGCCCGGTAGATAGCAATAGGCTCGCCCCCTATTACATGGGACCAATAACATACGGACTAAATGTGGGTGTATCGACTATGGGACTGAGTCCTGGGCACACCTCTGCCTACCCCTTCGGGAAAAAGGCGTGAATGTATGTTTATATGTTTTGTTGTTCTAATTGATCGTGATTAGTTAATCGCCAAAGTAATATAAATATTAATATCCTAATTTTCGCATACTGCGTAGTCACCGTAATATTACATTACATAGGTCGAAGTTCAAATGTTGGGGAGTACCGAGTACGTGCAGTTATATTACAATCTCCATGGTGAGACCTCGTTGTTATTTCCCGCCGAAATTCACAAGTGACGTTTTACTTTTATAAATTAAAAAAAGTTAGGTTTTCATAAAATCACAATTTTTTAATAATATTATTAATAAGTATAGTGACTTAATTAACGACGACATTGTTTTAAATCAAAGGAAATGAATCTGGCGCTATGCATGGTAAGATCGTAACTATTATGCAGTTCATATTCGTAATATATTTATTTAAATTAAGGACGGTCCACACGAGTGATATATTGATATAAAATATTAGATACCTATATATTTATTATTTAATAATATAATATTAACATATTGTTAATCCTACTTCTTACTTAATAATGCGAAAGTTTGTGAGGATGGATGGATGGATGTCTGTTACTTTTTCACGCCAAAACTTCTTAACCGATTGGGCTGAAATTCGGTATGTTATATGTCGGTGTGTTCGATAGTTTAGACCCTTGAATAACCCATAGGGTATTTTTTATTCCGATATTCCCGCGGGAACGAAGACTACGCGAGTGAAGCCGCAGGCACAGCTAGTCATTCATAAAATTGCAGATCACATACTAATATGAACAGCATTTTAAATATAAAATTACTTTATACAGAACTTTATATAGGTGCTTCATTTTTTTTTAATTACCTACGCGGTTATGTTTTTGTTAATTGACTATAGTCTCACCTTTTTGCAGTTGGTTAAATTAATGCATTTTTTTTATTGCAGAATAATTCCAAATTCATCGATTTATTCTGCAATAAAAATGATCGAATAATATATTCGTAATTAAAGTCAATAGTACCTAATGGGACATGTTTATTATATTGGAATTAACTATTATTTACGATATGGCTGTTTGGCTTTATCTAATAACGAAAATTATTATGCTGTTTATTTAGGTGAGTTCAGTATAATTTAAAAAAACCTAGGTAAAGCTATGTTTAGTTTGATTGGTAGGCGCATCCATCACCTTTTCTTATTGATGCTAGGCAGTTAACTATTAATATTACTTCGGTATAAAATAAACCCTACTTAAATAACCCTACTATCACCCAAACAACACCACCACCACAAACTACTATTGCCACCGACCAAATGTTTATTATAGTTCTCTCCTCTCCCTGCACAGTTGTCTGGAAGAGATCGCACTTAGCGATAAGATCGCCCATTGTTACACTATATATTGTTATTAGTTTTAAGAAGTTCTTGTTGTGGATTACCAATAAAGCGTTTATCTATCTATCTATCTACCTAATATTATAAATCTCAAATCTCTGTATACAATATGTTTAAAAATATAAAAGAAAAAATATGTGTAATATATTTATATATAACAGTTCCGGGGTATGTTGGACCAAGTATTAGAATGTCCAAGTGTCAAAATGACAAGGAAATTATTTCCCGACATTTCCACTGGAGCGATGTCTACGTGAGTGAAACCGCGGGGCACAGCTAGTACACACTTTTAATCTCATACACGTCAAGATAAAATGCTTCCCATTTAACCAAATTATCAAGATACGATTCCAAATAGTATGATTTAAAATAAAATTAGCATAGTGAATTTGTTTGACTTTGACCTTACAACCTTGTGTCTCGTTGCGCGACACTAAAATACTTTAAGATTATTAATGTTATATTATAATTGACAAGTTTTTGTTAATTTAGCATGTCAACACTCAACACCTTTATGAAAATACTAGATATGCCCCGCGGCTTTAATCGCGAAGTCTTCGTTCTCGTGTGAATGTTGGGATAAAAAGTATACCCTGTGTTATTCCAGGGTCTAAAGTACATACCGAATTTCAGCCCAATCGGTTCAGTAGTTTTGACGTGAAAGAGTAACAAAAATTGATCTATCCATCCATCCTCACAAATTTTCTCAATTAGGTATAGTATTAGTAGAATTAAGTAGGATTAGTAGGAAGAAAAATAGTCAGATTAAAGTTTTATTATTTTGTTTGACAAGTTTTTGTTAATTTAGCATGTCAACACACATATAAAAATATACCTACTACCATATAATATATTATACAAGATGTAACAAAATTAATACTGAAGAATAGTAATACTGAAGAAGGTAAATCTACCTGTCAAACTGAACAGCTTTCCAAAGAAAGAATCGCGGAATTCGCAAGAAGCGAATGTTCTGGTACTATCCATATATGTTTCCCTCACTTTTTGTATCCGGTACGATCGGAGTCTACACACTAGAGCTTAGGCGAAAACTGCATCTGGCCATACACTACTTGCAAATACTTCGGAATAACATAAACACAACGACTTTAGGTTCGCTAGGGTTATATGTACCGGAGTATTACAGTCGTAGCAGGCGCCGTCAGCACGACCAGCTGTTCTATCGTCCTATGACTCGGACTTGTCATGCTCGTAATGCTCCTACACAGCGAGCATTGGAGCTCTTCAATTCATTTGCGAAAGAGTTCCAACATATAGACCTACTTACGGGTCCTGTAAATGTAATTGTTAGCCATTGAAGAATATATTTAAGTCATAGTATGTAATTAAGGTAGGAAGCGTTTTGGTTCAATACTGTTAGCTTTCTACTTGTATGATGAAAAAAAATAAATAAGAAAGAAAACTTCGACTTCCTTATTCGATCAGCATTTTGTATGGGAAGGCGACATGTGCGAAATTAGCATTTAAATTTACCCCCTTAAGTAATACTACACATTTTTAATAAGATTTCATGATATAAACGGATTAATAAACCCATTGTACTATGTAAAATTATTTTATTATAATTATAATGTTGTGGAGTTTTTATCAATTGACCATTTCAACACTTGTGTTAAAAAATATTATTACCCTCGTATGGTAATAAATGAACACTCCTCTACCATTATATGATATTATACGAATGATTTTATTGATTTTTAATTATGTAAACAGTTTTTTTTTTTTTTTTTTTTTTTTTTTTTTAATCGTGCCTTTATTGAAAAAAGACTAAACAATAGAGCTACCTACTTACTACCTACCCTAACTAAATACACTATACCATAGAACGCTTCGAAAATCCACAGGCCGACATGCCAGCCTATAGAAAATCCAAGTGCTCTAAACCAACAAACCAGCATTGCTATTCAACGTGGCAATGCCGCCAGTATCTTGGGTACGCTGCCATCTGACAGTGGTTTAGAGCACTTGGATTTTCTGTAAACAGTTGGTAGGTATGATAATATTAGCATTATTTAATTTTTTATCTATTGCATGTTTTAATATGCAAATTTGAGATAGCTTACGATTTATGTAATAGGGTAATAGGTAGATAGTATATCATATTATGTGACGAGTGACGAGTAGCCAATATTAATTAATTATTATTTTTTATTAGTCGATTCGTCCTATTTTTTAAACCTACTCAGCGGTTATATAATACATTTACTACCTAAATAAAACAACTTAACGTAACATACAAACACGCCTTATCTTAAAGGGTTAGGCAGAGGTGTACCCGGGACTCAGTCCCATAGTAGCGGTACACCCACATTTCGCCAGTATATTATTGGTCCCATGTAATAGGGGGCGAGCCCCAATTACCATCTACGGGGTACTGTTCCAGACTCCAGGCAGTTATTGAGATAATTCCTAATTAAAAAATCCAATATTTAACACTTTACCATATGATCGGCAGTCGAGCTTGGTACTACTAGGCCACCGAGGCAGTCAATTTTGATAAGTATTCATTATGAGTATTTTTTTATGAAATATTTTATTGAAAAAAATAAGACTACCGAACATTTCGAAAATCCACTGGCCGACAATGTCAGCCTATAGAAAATCCAAGTGCCCTAAACCACTGTCAGATGCAGGGGGTGTCAGCTTAGTTCCCGGCCAATGCCAACACGGCGAAGGAAATGTTAAAAAGAAACGTAGATCTACAAACGACCGAGAAAGCACTATTTACTGACCCTACTAAGGAAAATATAACATTTTAGTAGAATTCAAAGTTATGGGAATTATTTAATTAATTCGGAAGATAGAAATAAACACTACAATAAATTTCATTGCTTATTTCAAAAAATAAGTTAAATTAGTTAAATCTAGACCTCAGATTCTTATGATTACTTGAATCAGCGTTAGAAGAATTTCTTTTTTGCCATCTGGCAACCGGATAATAGAAATGGCTGTTTTTTGTTTACGATTTTCACTTTTTCATTGATTTGCACTTTGCACATCTTTAGTGGAAATAAGTTTTGTAAAGTTTCTCGTATTTGTTAAATTGTGCTATAGAAAGTTTTGTTTTTGTGCTAACGAGATCATAGACTCTATTATTGCGATTGTGCGAAAAAGACGCCTAGGTTAGGCAAAGTGTTAAACTGTGGTGTTAAATATCGGATTTTTCCGTGAGGGATTATCTCAATAACAACCTGGAGTCTAGAACTGTGCCCGGTAAATGGCAATAGTCTCGCCTTCTATTGCATAGGACCAATAACATACTGGCGAAATGTGGGAGTATACTTAGTATGAGACTGAGTTCTGGGTACACCTCGGCCAACCCCTTCTAGAAAGATGTGTAATATAAGATTTACCTTATTTTCATCTGAATAAAGACTACTTCTAATACCTGCCCTTATTTTTTTACCCTTTGCGTACGGCATAAAGAAGCATATATAGAAGTAAATATAGAAATATAATATTGGTAGGTACCTATAGTCTAGTGTTAGAAATATTAAATCTCCCGCGCTACTGAATAGTTCCAGTGCGAAGCGTTGGTAACGCTAGCGTCGCTTCGTGTACGCAAATCTGAAGTACGTAGTGGGACTTCTTCTTGTATATGTGTTCTGTGGTCAGATGGCAGCGTACCCAAGATACTGGCGGCATTGAGCATTGCATTGATTTAAGAATATATTTGATACGTAGTATGTGATTGAAGCGTTTTGGTTTAATACTTTTAGCTTTCTTCTTGTATGATAAGTAAATAAATTGTTATTCAACGTGGTAAATGCCGCCAGTATCTTGAGTATTTTACACAAACCCCAGAATATTTGAATGTATATATACCTACTGAACTGTGTAATCTTTATTATGAATTCTAAAATTTTATCTAAGAAATCTAAAATTATGAATTCATAATTGTATTGTCATAAAAGATTCAAATTAATTTTTAATGACACATAAAAATTTCTGAATAAGCATTAAAATATTTCCTAATAAATAGATACCTACCTCTAATTAACTTATTTACGATTAAGCAAACAAAACGTTTTATAATGCGAGTTATATTATTTCTATGATAAGTAGGTATTTTTATAATATTATTAATTAATTATGTATTTATTTTTAATATTAAACATAAAACGAAACGGAAAAATAACTCCGTGTGAACGCACCTTAATTTTTTTTTGTATCTTTGTTGTAAAACTCGTCATATACCTAAGTATAATGATTTTGACGAAAATGTACGTACCTATGCAACTTGACACTGGCCATCTGGCATATTCACTAATCGTGTGGGTCCATCACCAAGCAGAAAAAATCAAAGACCTTTTTAAGGTCTTTGGAAAATATATCTTTCAGCGTTTCTCAACCTGTTTACTTTCTCTCATAGCCTCTCATATTATTTTTTTCCGCTTCATAATTTTCATGGTCCATGGTTTATCCACTTGCATCTCAGCCCTTGAAGTCCATTGCTGGACAAAGGCCACTCTCATAAAGGACGTTTTTTTGTCAATAATCAGCTTGCTTGGCAATAATCGCCACAGGTTGGCGAGCGCAGTTCGATGGTGGCAGAGGTCGCTGCTGTCCTTCCTCTGCACCTCTGCCCTACTAACATGGCCCGGGGATAACTAGTTATTCCTGTTTTTTCTCTCTTTCGCGTCCGAAAAATTCATATCCTTGGTCACTGTGCTACCGGGGCTGGATTAGATAACCCTGAGCCGGCTCTGACGGTAACCACGGGTCTCTACCCGTGAGGCACAGAACAGATAATAATACTAAGCATAGAATGGACACTGTCATCCGTCCACCAATCGAACCTTCCTGACCCCGCGAGCGAGATTGAACTCTCGCAGAGCCGCTTCTATAGCAAATCGCCTCACGCACACTTGCACTTGTATAAAATTCAATGTGTGCAGTGCTGTGTAGTAGGTAGTTATAGTGCGGCTTTTGCATGGGATTGAGTCGAGTGTCCAGGGTGTGCGTAAGGTGAGGTGAAGGTCAGGTACTATTCTATAGCCGGCAACCCCTATAATAACAAATAAATTCTCACATGATAACAATGTTTAATGATATAAAACCAACCCTGTTTGTTTTGTCATGGTTATATGAACAAAGTATCAAAATTACTTACGTAGACCACCACCCCACTCCTTCCCGCTGGCCCCCACGGGGACAACTGGGATTTTTTTTAAAAGTCTTCCCACATACCCCAGTGGGGACAAAGGAGTGGGGATCAGCGGGAATGACCTATTTTTACGCCATTATTGGTCGACCTCATTGCGTATATACCTACTTTTCCAAACTGCATTTTAAAACGTACCTATAAGTTGTATTAAATCCTTTCACTGTTAGTTTATTTACATAACTCGCAATACAATGATTCAATAGTCAAGCGTTACATTGCTGAGTGCTCAACAAACACTCAAAAGGCAGTTCAATATGAATTATATTAACACCTGTCACTGCAGGTCATCAGTCGCCGCCCACCGCTCACTTTATCATAAGTACCTACCTCTTAAGCTGATTGTCCATTATATAGGTGGGTACGTTATAAGACCGTTCAAAATCAAAATACCTCCCTCTACTACCTCGACTACCTCGGTGGCGTAGTGGGCGCATGCTCGACTGCCAATCAAGAGGTCCCGGGTTCGATCCCCAGGTCAGGCATAGTGTTAAATATTGGATTTTTCCATTAGGAATTATCTCAATAGCTGCCTGGAGTCTGGAACTGTGCCCGGTTTATGGCAATAGGCTCGCCCCCTATTACATGGGACCAATAACATACTGGCGAAATGTGGGTGTATCTACTATGGGACTGAGTCCTGGGTACACCTCTGCCTACCCCTTCGGGAAAAAGGCGTGAATGTATGTTATGTTAACCCAGATTACCATTAAACACTAGCATTCGTACTAGGTATTACCCTGCGTTACGCGAGTTTGTGAGGATGGGTGTATGGATGTTTGATACTCTTTCACGTCAAAACTACTGAACTAATTGTGCTGAAATTCTGTTTGTAAATAGTTCAGACCCTGGAATACACATAGGGTACTTTTTATCCCGACATTCCGACGGGAACGAAGACTACGCGTGTGATACCGCGGGGCACACCTCGTACTAATTACTACAAATTTTGTAAAATGTGTCAAAACTAGGGCCGTGTAAACGGGCTTAACTAAGACCAATTATATTTAACTTCATACGCTAAAATAGTTGTATGACCTATTGTACCCGAAACTTATGAAATAAATGAATTCTATTCTATTCTATTCCAAACTATGTTATCCAATAAAGGGCTAGTCGGTGCCCCGTCGCATTACAAACCGTCGCTGGTTCGTAAAACGGCTAGCCGGAATGTAATACTGCGGATTATGCAATCCACCTGCGACATTTAGGTACACTGCACACACTTGTCATTTTACGCCAATTCAGCGCATTTTAAGCCCGTCACTCACGTAGCTATAATATATATTAATATAAATCATAGCAAGGCATATTACGATATATTTTCCTTATAAATACTCGATTGACCGCACACGCAGCTATAATATATATTTCTATGACGTTACCAACATATACCGTAATATATATTATTGCATATTAATATAAACTACATATATATACAATATATATACAAGAATTGCTCATTTAAAGATATAAGATTATAACTACGTGTGTGACGGGCTTAAGTAGATAAACATATAGATTAAGCAATAATGTAGGCACCAAAGTCGTGATTTACAAATATCAACATGTAGTTAGCATTTAGTACGAAACTGATGGGCGCCTACTGATTCTTTTTTTTATGATAGTGAGTGACAAGACGAGCAAATCAGGTGCCTGATGGAAAGCAACATGATTGTCCATATCAGACACAGTGCCACCCAGTGTTTTAAAATTCAAAATTCTGCGCGGCACTGCACTGCGCCTGTCACCTTGAGATATTAGTTGTTGAAACTCGTCATGCCCAGTAACTTCGCTGGTAGCTCCCTTCAGACCGGAACACAGTAATGTTTGCACATTACTGCTTGGCGGATGAATAACTGGCAAAGGTGTGGTGCTTTCCCAGGCGGCCCCCTGCAAAAGAGGCCTACTACTACAAAATAAACCTACATATACACGGTTACTGGTAATACAATTCTTATAAATTCATAATTCATCAAGGGTAATTGTGAATTGGTTTGAATTCTAGAAAAAGACGGTTATTTCGTTTCCTCTAAAGCCTCATTGATTTAGAAAAATACCTTTTTGTACATTGATTCCCGTTTCCTTCACGACCTATTACTTCATTCCTTTTTCCTCCAAAAGTTGTTAAGCACAGTCACGTGTGACGAAATGTGTAAACACACCAACAGATTTTGTAAGTAATGTCGAGGTTGAGAAACGCTGTAACGCTGAAAGATATTTTTTCAAAAAGAAAAAACGTACATCCATCCAATCTTCAACCATGCGAATGTTGCTTTAATTAGACAGGTAGTTTGAATGACTTGTTGCGATATTGATTAATGAACATAATGATTAGGCATGACCACGCATGTTGCGTTATTTTGAGATGGGCAATTAAGTTACTTATAACTTTAGAAAGGTAACTTTAAAATGTTAACCACTTTACGCAATACATAAATAACTTACTACTCTATCACCCTTATTCTAGAACAAAACTTATCTAATGTCAGTAGTCAGTACCTTACATAGCCGCAACCTTGTATATGTGTTCTGTGGCCGCAACGCATTACATGCCCGCCTAGCATGACACGGGGATAACTCGTTTTCCTTGATTTTTCTCTCTTTCGCACCTGAACTATACACGCCTCTTTTGCAGATGGCCGCCTGGGGAAGTACCACACCTTGTATTCATAATGTTTTTTTTTTTTTTATGATAGTACCTAAGTAACAAGACGAGCAAATCAGGTGCCTGATGGTAAGCATCATGATTGCCCATATCAGACACAGTGCCACCCAGTGTTTTAAAATTTAAAATTCTGCGCGGCACTGCACTGCGCCTGTCACCCTGTTATAGGAGTTGTTGAATCTCATGATGAGATTATTACATTACTGTGTTCCGGTCTGAAGGGCAATGTTACCAGCGAAATTACTGGACATGACGAGTTTTAACTACTAATAACTGAGGTTGACAGGCGCAGTGCAGTGCCGCGCAGAATTTTGAATTTTAAAACACTGTGTCTGATATGGGCAATCATGATGCTTGCCATCAGGCACCTGATGCTCGTCTTGTTCACTCATTACCATAAAAAAAAAGAATAATTTTAATAATTTTCAGTTGGTGATATGTATAACAGCGTGTTTTGCAGACAGCATCATAAGGAATGACTTCGAGACCCCTGGACTCGACGGCGCATACAAATGGGCCATACAAACGGGTAGGTTTCCATATATAAATAGATCCTGTGTCGTGGGGTGTCGGCTATAGAATAGTATATGAAATGAAATGAAATAATTTATTTGTTAAAAATGTGGTAGGTGTACAGCTGTTGGGTTATTTTATATTTAGTTCAACACATTTTGCCAGTATGATCTCTAGCATGCAAAAATTTCTTAAGTAACTTATAAATAAATAATGTCACAATATACCCCACCCTTTCTGTCCGTGATTGCCTTAAAACAGGATACAGGACCACAGATTACTTAATAGTTACTTGTAAACAGGACCTCTTAGCAGTTTGACACAATCCTATGGTAAATTTACTAAATCGATGTTTTGTATTCCTCTGTTTCCTTCGAATACAGTGAACCTATTTGATATATTTATATCCTAATATTTTAAAGATGAAGTAAAGTATGACCCTATCATTTTATTTTTGTTTATAAACTCTACATTTTTTTGTAGTGAACGTCCAATCACGCGAGTAAAACTGGGATTTTTGGAAGTTCACTATGAAGAAACAAAGGGTTTATAAGAAAAATTAAAATGGCAGGGACATAGGTTACTTCACCATAAAAATATCAGGATATAAATATATAGAATGGGTTAATTATATTCGGAGTAAACAGGGGAATACAAAACATCAATTTGGTAACATTTTCATGGGTTAGTGTCAAATTCCTACAAGGCCATGTACGCTCATAAGAGCCGGCTAAGGGTTATTAGAGGACGGGCAGCAGCGTCCTCTGCGTATTAACTATCAAACTGCGCTCGACAACCCGCCTGCCAAGCGTGGCGAGTATTGGCCCGCTAAATTCACCCACGGGCGGGATTTCAACCACACACCCTCCGCACCGTTCCGCGAGGTGGCCAGTTTGCCACTTGAGCTACCGTGGAGTCATCGGCGAAATTTAAAACACTGGGTGGGTGGCATTTTAAAATTGATTGAGAAACACAACTTATGATTTTTGAAAATTCAATGCCTATGTCACTTGCAGTGGCGAGCGAGAGGGAGGTTTGGCTCCTATAGCTAAACCTGTATCCATATAAACAGCATTTCTTAAATTGAGTATTTGAAAAAAAAAAAATGTATTTATCAAGTTATTTTGTAAGCTTAATGAAAATTATGTATTATCCGATTAAAAAAACACTAAAAAATTTTTTTTTTTTATTAATTACAACCAATTCAAAATTGATACAATTCCAATAGGAGGCACTTGTTCACGAACGCGCTACGAGTGGTCGCCATGATTGTGACGTCATTATGTTATAGTTATGTATGGTACTTTATAACATTGTGACGTCACTACAGGTCACGAGCTCGTTCGGGTACTATCGGCGTTTTCGGTACTGGATTAAAAATGATTTTTTAATTTGATGTAACTTTGTAATTATGGCGAATAAAAAAAAACTAAAAATAGTTTTGGCGCGAATCTTATATAATATGATCTTTCCATTTATGCCAAAAGAAAATAAAATTCAAATACTCAATTCCAGAGGAAGGTATATTCCACGAGCAGCGAGGAATCGTCCGCGATGTGGACGGTCAGCCCACCCTCGTGGTGGAAGGACAATACCAATACACTGCACCAGATGGACAGGTAACACTAATTTTTACTCAAGAGGGTAAAGATACCCATTGTATAACATACATTCACGCCTTTTTCCCGAAGGGGTAGGCAGAGGTGTACCCAGGACTCAGTCCCATAGTAGATACACCCACATTTCGCCAGTATGTTATTGGTCCCATGTAATAGGGGGCGAGCCTATTCCCATCTACCGGGCACAGTTCCAGACTCCAGGCAGTCATTGAGATAATTCCTAATGGAAAAATCCAATATTTAACACTATGCCTGACCTGGGGATCGAACCCGGGACCTCATGATCGGTAGTCGAGCTTACAAACACTACGCGACCAAGGCAAATGCTTAGACAGCTATTACTAAAGGAGTTCTTGCAAACATAGTATGTACAAAATACTAAGATACCAACAAAAGGTATTTTTAAATACAAGATAAAAAAATAATAAGTATTTTAGATACAAGATGAAAGGACGTATTTTGTATCTTGTATCTGTATTTAAGATACTTGTATCTTAACAGGATACAGGACCTCTTAGCCGTTTGACACAATCCTATGGAAAATTTACTAAATCGATGTTTTGTATTCCCCTGTTTCCTATTTGATATATTTATATCCTGATATTTTAAAGTTGAAGTAAAGTATATCCCTATCTATTTTATTTTATTTTCGTTTATAAACTCTACACTTTTTTTGTAGTGAACTTCCAATCACACGAGTAAAACTGGGATTGTTGGAAGTTCACTTTGAAAAAACCAAGGGTTTATAAAAAATATTAAAATGACAGAGACATCAGCCACTTCACTATAAAAATATCAGGATATTTATAGAAAGGGTTTATTATATTCGGAGGTAACAGAGGAATACAAAACATCGATTTGGTAAAATTTTCATAGGATTGTATCAAATTTCGCGGCCGCGTACGCTCTTAAATAAGTCACATCACATCTCTGTATCTAAAGGTGAGTCTACGCTGGAAGGACCGAGCACGAACGGAGCACAAATTCGTGTAGTATGAACCAACTTACAAGCCTCGAACGAGCGCACTACGAGCGCGATGCCAATCAAAAAAAACCGACAATAGGCGGAGCACAGACGAGCACGAACCTAACGCTTCACACAACACGAATTCATGCTCGACTCGAGCTCCACTCGTGCTCGGTTCCTCTAGCGTAGACCCAACTTATTGATATAATTTTTGTTTTTTAAAAAAAAAACGGTCGCATGAGTGCTATCAGCATTGTTCGAAATTCACCATAGTTTTGGAGATGGCCCTGAAGACCCTTTAAAAAATCATGTAAGTATTTAATGTTATCATGTTTTCAGATAATCAATGTAGTATACCGAGCTGATGAGAACGGATACCACGCGACCGGCGCCCACCTTCCCACTTTACCTTCTATAGCACAAATATCACTACAATAATAGAAAATAGACTGTTAGCCCTCCTAGCAAAGCATTGCGATTGATAATCACCATCTTAAGGCGCCTATAGGAGCCAAACTTCCATCTCGCTCGCGCAATTTACATTATTTATTTATTTAAATTCATTTGACAGCCTCGTTGGCACAGATGGTAGTAACTCTGATCCACGGCCAGGTCAAACATTTGTGTGCATGAACATGTCTGTTTGATGTGTGTCTGGGTGTTATAAGCTTATATAAGTATGTATATCAGTCATCTGGTGACCATAGTACAGGCTTCTAGCCTAGTTTGGGACCAGATGACCGTGTGTGGAAGTTGTCCCTTATATTATTATTTATTTAATCAGTCACTTGACCATGTAGTGTTAGTAAAATCATAATACCTTCATTTTGTGTCTTCATTTTGTGTTAGTCAAAATGTGATTCATTTTCTAATTTATTTGCTAGATCGATAACAAAATTAATGTCAGAATAATAAAATTAGATTGAAATTGAATTTTTTAACTATAAAATTGAAATTAAAATATAGTAATAAAATAAAATTGGAAATGTCAATTTGTAGGTATAGTTAATTGATTAATAAATAATAATAATAAACTTCTGAAAATAAAAATTCAATTTCATTACATTTGGTTGGATAGATTATTGATGATAAAAAAATCACTAAATGTGAATTTCCAAAATCTCTCTTTCCATTTGTTTATCTTTAGATTAATGCATGTTTTTAAGTATATTTCGTTTTTTTTTTCTTTTCATTTCATTGAGTAGATCGACAAAAAAAGGAAATAACAGTTTTTTTCTATCTCTTCGGTTAATTTAAAAGATATCAAAACTAAGTTGTCTTGAATATATTATAAATGGTATGATTGAGAAACACAACGTGATCTTTGGAAATTCAACAATGTGCGAGCGAGCGGGAAGTTTGGCTCCTATAGGCGCCTTAAGAGGCCAGCGACCACCGATTTCCCCATCCAAACGTAATACCTACCTAAATTATTTACAATATGAGCCTAAAAGACCTAAAAGTCTTCCAGCGGCTGAATCGATCTTCATGAGACATAGCTAAATACATTATCGATCTCGTCAGCTTTCAAACAAAAGAAACAGCATCAAATACGGTCAATTCGTTTAAGAGCTACAATGCCACAAACACACACAGTTAGATGGACACGTCAAACTTGTAACTCTTTATTTCAGACATAAGATCCATAGTACATACAAGTATTCAATAAAATACTGTAAAATTTAATAAATAAGAATAATATAGTCAAATTAAAATTTAATTTAAAAAAAAAAATCAAGTTAGGTGGCAATCTCCACCCAACGTCTGTACATACACGTACTTATGAGCCTGTCAGCAAGACTCTTAATAATTGTGTTTTTACACGTATCAAGTACCAACCCTGGACATGAAAGATGCTATTCTATTTGTATAGCATTAAAAGAATCTATACGGGATTCCGCATACATTTCAGAAGCACTGCAGTAACGGCATAGGCTGCAGTAACGCTCCTTCAGTTTTTCGGTCGAGGCAACTCAACCTCCATACAAACTGACTGGTTCAGCTGATCAATATATTCTTTCACTATTATGATACCCTAGTATTTCCAATTGAAAAATATATAAAACAAAATATAGGTAAAAATTTATTGTTTTCTCTGTGTCTCTACTAGAGCACTAAAGTACTATTTAAAAAAAACGCCTGTGTGGCCCTAGGTGAACAAAAGTGCGTAGGTGAACAAAGGACACTACTTTTGTCGAATGAATTCACCTAAGTCAATTCACCCACATTCCACTTTATGCACCCAGGTGAACAGAGTGGAATAAACCGATCATTTTGCATGGGAAATCTTTTTTTTTCTAAGTAATTACCTTTTCGTAGCACCACAAAATACAGATAATTTCAAGCGCAGCAAATCTAAGTAGGTACGGAAGTTTCATCTTTTCAAGATTTGAGCAAGATACAACTTTGCACAGGCGTACCTCACACAATTTCAATAACCTTCGCCGTAAAACGATGGAGTTATGAACTTATCACAAAATGTACAATTTTTAATCGCTGAATTTAAATTCATACATTTGCTGTACTTGTAGTGTAAGTCATTCAACTTAGATTAAGGTTAAGTATGTTATGTGCAATAATACTCATTTTTGTTGTTTTTTTAGTATTTTTTGTAAAATACCCGTTGTTTTTATAGGTACCTATTTAATAGCTATCTTATTTGAGATGTATTTTTAATAAAACCATTTTTAAACAGTACAATATTTTATTTCAAATATAAGTATCCAACATTAAAGGTTTACTCAGACATAACGCGGGCCTGAGAGGGGGTTAATAATTTCTGGCGTCAAAAGGCATGTTTCGAATTCGTAAATCACTTTTCGCTTGACCATGGTCGCTAGAATATGTCACTCGACCCGTCCTACACCCGCGTTGTGTCTGAATCAACCTTAAAGGTCAGCGTAGAGAAGACGCCGGCGCGAATTGGGTCGGTGAGTTTAATGAACTTTCTTTAAAAAAAAAAATAGTTCTTAAAATAAGGAAAGATGGCGCTGTTACATAGAAAAAGAAGCGTTAACATTAACGTGATTGAAAGTGTAAGTTCAATTCAATTCTTAATTTGTGGCTTGAAATTGTTAAGAGATTTTGACATTTGCTTTTCAACATTAATACGCCATCTATTATTGCTTCAAGAACTACTTTTTTTTAAAGAAAACGCCTCATTATATTTTTAATATACAACACATTGTGAGCATCTGCAGGATTTTCTTGACATGCGCAGGACTTCTCATTACTACAACCGGCCGTCCCGCGCCCGCGTTCTATGTGCGCTGACCTTTATTAATATGAAATTATGACTAAATAATACCAGTCAAGTTTAAGGGTTATTTTACATAAACAACGTGTTACAAAAAGGTGTTGTACTTAAAGAGGTGCTCGTCAACCTGAACAACTTTTTTGCAAGTTGATAAGAGCCACCATGAAAGTTCTGGCCACAAATGAGCAGCATGCTGGCGAAAAGAAGATAATTATAACAAAAAAGCTGTCTTCTAAACAAACTATTTTTCATTAAAATTTTTGTAGCCAGCCAAAGGATAAAAAAGTGATAAAATAAAAAGTATTTTCAGTAATATCCGCTTTTGACTACGATAATATGAACCGCCATGACAGTTTTTATTTCTCAATAGCAACTGTATGCATGAACAAACGAATAAAAACTTTTTGGTTAAAGTGAAGAATGTTGGAATGGCGGAACATTTTTGATTAGTAACTTTGATAATGTCGTTTTTCATATAATTTTAAGATTCTTCCGGTTACTACTTTTGTGGTGAACCTGTTAAAAAGTGTTATTTTATTTAATTATTAATATTGATATACGTTACAAGTCTGTTCATTCGTGGCCAAAGGCTCATATAAAGAGGACACAAGCCTTTGTATGAAAAGTCGGATATTTTTTTGTAAATTTCGCAATTCTTTTGCAAGTTGTTTCTACTAGTTAGTACAGTAAACTACTTAGTATTATTACAACTTTTTTAACACATTTTTTTTTATTTATTATAACATTATAAATTGTTATAAGCTTGATTACTGATTATTTGCAAATTATCCATAAAATATAATTAATACTAATAATAATAATATGGGACACCTTCCACACACGGTCATCTGGTCCCAAACTAGGCTAGAAGCCTGTACTATGGTAATCAGATGACTGATATACATACTTATGTATGCTTATAACACCCAGACACAGATCAAACAGACATGTTCATGGGCCTGCGGCACAGAAAGCAGTGTTACTACCGTCTGAGCCCACGAGACTGTCATTGTAATTGATCGTTTTATAAGTCTTTAAGTAAAATATAACACTTACTTATTTGATAAATCAAATCAACAAGTAAACAAGTGAAACTTCGTAATAAAACATTTTATAAAATATTGGGTAATTATTACTTAACTAAAAACAATCTTATTAAAAAACTGGGCAAAAAATAGATCCTAATGGCTAAAAAAATATTATCTACACAGATAGACGGACATGGTAACTTTGCAATACTCTATAATTGAAATAACGTTTTATCAGAATAAAAATAAAAAAAGTATTTAAATATATAGCACAAAATTTGGCCCAGTCTCAATATGGCATGTACAAAATGTACTTATTATAAATTACAGTAAAACTCGCTTGAGAAGATTGTGAAGGGCATTGACGTATATTCTACGATAGACAAGAACGTTCTTAAAATATATTTGCTCAAATACTTAGTTCATTGAAGTTTCGTTTATTTGTGGGCATTCTGTCCGAACCCGCCTGTGAAGCGGCCCGCGCGCTCCGATATTTATGTAGCTATATAATATTATTTTTTAACAAAATATGTTTTCGCGCAAATAAAGGCTAGATCCAGAGCCAACGACAAACAATTGAGTGGAAAATTATTCCCTATTTCTTCATATTAGTATTTTCATTTTGTACGGGTGACGAGGCAGTTTTAAAACTCGTGTATGATGAAACCATTCCACTGTAAATTCATAGTCATTGTTAATTTTTCGTCTATTTGTACAGACTTGTGTTGCAAATATGGCGTATTAGACGGGATGACAATCGTTAAAAGCATGATAATCGTGTATTAATACATGCCTCAAGTTGGTGGGACTGGTTTATAATGGCGTATTATGTGTGCTGCGATTTCACACGTTAAACGATTTTAAACGTGATCATATTGAGCGAGTTTTACTGTTATTATAAATAATTATTCTTAAATATTTTACGTAAAAATATTTACATTTTAACGAATATAAAAAGTAGTAACACTACCAATTCATTTGTTCCTATCAAGATCATATTATTTATATGATCTTGATTATACTTTAAAATATAGCTTGATACGAGACAGATTAACAAGAATCAATATTTTGGGCAAAGATCAATGTCCACTCCTGACCACAAATGAGCAGCATGCTGGCATAAAGACAATTATACCAAAAAAATCTGTCTTTTAAACCAACTATTTTTCATTTAATATTTTTGTAGCCAGCCAAAGGATAAAAGAGCGATAAATAAAAAGTATTTTCAGTAATATCCGCTTTTGACTACGATAATATGAGCCGCCATGACAGTTTTTATATCTCATTAGCACCTATGGAGTTTGATGAAAAAAGGTTGGTCATAATAGTACTCAATTAAAAATTAACAAATATACAAATAACACGAGCGCGAGTGAAACCACGGGGTACAGCTAGTGTTGTATAATTTACGATTATCTATTCTCTTGTATGGGTTGTTGTATGGGTTGTACCGTGTCTCTATATATTTCGTTTGTATGTTTGTCTGGCAGCATCTTCTCATCTTCTTCTTTCACCGGCTCTTCTTGGGGCTTCTCTTCTGTAAGAATACAAATAAATAAATTAAAAACATTACATACAATCACGCCTTATCCCGAAGGGGAACCGGGCACAGTTCCAAACATAACATAACATACATTCACGCCTTTTTCCCGAAGGGGTAGGCAGAGGTGTACCCAGGACTCAGTCCCATAGTAGATACACCCACATTTCGCCAGTATGTTATTGGTCCCATGTAATAGGG
This sequence comes from Hemistola chrysoprasaria, assembly GCA_947063395.1. Classification (NCBI taxonomy): domain Eukaryota; kingdom Metazoa; phylum Arthropoda; class Insecta; order Lepidoptera; family Geometridae; genus Hemistola; species Hemistola chrysoprasaria. The sequence continues at coordinate 3,294,828 of OX346736.1, read as the reverse complement.
GGCGAGCCTATTGCCATTATATCGGGCACAGTTCCAGACTCCAGGCAGTTATTGAGATAATTCCTAATGGAAAAATCCAATATTTAGCACTATGCCTGACCTGGGGATCGAACCCGGGACCTCTTGATTGGCAGTCGAGCATGCGCCCTCTACGCCACCGAGGCAGTCAAACTCAAAGTCAAACTCAAACTCAAAGTCAGTTCCAAACTCAAAGTCAAAAAGATTTATTCAAATAGGTCACAATCTGACACTTTTTTACGTCAATAAAAATAAACACTAATGAGTCTACCGTGCGTTCGAAAAGATACCTTTACAAGAAGAACGTACAAGAAACTAGGGCTTCATTTTTTCAACAGATAGTTTTACAATATTTGGTTTGGTTACATTCGTTTGTTTAGAAAGTGCCGCGTGGTGGCTATGCGGAAGTTCCCAGACATCTTTGTCCTCTATGAACTGATTTACTCCAGGCAGTTATAGAGATAATTCCTAATGAAAAAATCCAATATTTAACACTGCCTGACCTGGGGATCGAACCCGAGACCTCTTGATTGGCAGTCGAGCATGCGCCCACTACGCCACAGAGGCAGTCCGTTTATATATGAGCTTAATAAATATATAAATTAAAAAGTTACTTACCACTATTCCTGCTAACAAAGTAGAACAATACAGCGTGCAAGGCGGCGCCTGAAACAGCGACACAAGAGAAGAATCTAAAGGAGCCTCTCCCTCCCAACCACGCGTACAACTGACCTCCCAATAGCGAACCTATCGCGAAACCTGGAATCAAATGACACTAGAGTTACCACAGAACACTAAAATGACAGAAGGGACACTCCACAAAATCATTTAAATAAATAGCGACTCTAGCTCCGACGCAATAAAGTGCAATTCAGAATTTAGATCGCACATCGCTTTACTAAGGGCCGGTTTTTTGATCGTTAGTTACAGTTAAGTTAACCATTTGTCAAACTAACTATAGTTAAATTTCTAACCAATAAAATAATAATAATAATATGGGACAACTTCCACACACGGTCACGTGGTCCCAAACTAGGCTAGAAGCCTGTACTATGGTAACCAGATGACTGATATACATACTTAAATACGATTATAACACCCAGACACAGATCAAACAGACATGTTCATGCACACAAATGTTTGACCTGGCCGGGGATCGAACCCGGGGCCTGCGGCACAGAAAGCAGAGTTACTACCATCTGCACCAACGAGGCTGTCAATGGTTAAATCGTGTGGAAAAAAATTATTAACCAGGGATGAAAAAACGAATTTTGTCGAATTTTAACTACTTGTCAAAAAAATTAACTATTGGTCGACTTAACCAGTGATCGAAAAACCCAGCCTAAGGACCGTCCATTAATCACGTGCGGCTCGAAAGGGGGGGGGGGGGGGGGTCGGCAACAATCACGAAATATCACAAAGGGGGAGGGGGGTGTAGTAAGATATCACGTGTATTTATTTTTTCGATGAAACCGACGTTGATCAAAGCACAGCGCCAACAACTGACTTGCAAGATGTTTATCCAGTTGTTAGTGTCGAAGAAAGTCTTGCTAATCCGTGGTCCGAGAACAATGTACATTACAACTAGTAGTTAGTACTAATATTTATTCTGTGACAAACGCTAGCGTGTTCTAACTCTACTCCAACGCTAACTAACGCTAGTGCTGTTTTTTTGTGTGTATGTTTGTTCCAACTTCACGCTAAAACTACTGAACCAATTAAGCTGAAATTTGGTATGTAGGTAGTTTAGACCCTGGAATAACACATAGGTAAATCTTTATCTCGATATACCTACGGGAACGAAGACAGCGCAGGTGAAATCGCGTTAGCATTTTATATTTCGGTCCACGTCGAGGATTTAAAGAAAACTTATTTACACATTTAAATCAACAGTACCTGGATGACCGAGCTTTGCTCGGTATTTTTTTTTTTTTTTTTTTTAAATAAAATGACATTTTCTAAAATGATTCCTAGCTAGATCGATTTATCGCCCCCGAAACCCCCTATATACTAAATTTTATGAAAATCTTTGGAGCCGATTCCGAGATTCCAATTATATATATATATATATATATATACAAGAATTGCTCATTTAAAGATATAAGATAAATAAAGGTCAATACCCACCGAGTCCATCGTCCATGCCGGCCACGATCCCCTGCACGGTGGCACTATACCCCGGCGGGGAGACGTGCGCTGCATAACCTACTATACTAGAATAGCATAGTGCATATGTGGGGCCTTGCATTACACCCTGAAGCAAAAAAAAAACTTTATATTTTATATTTCTATAGACTACGCGGTCTACTGGTATGACAGAAAGGTTGAAAGCTTTGAAGGTTGACAGCCTCGATGGCTCAGATGGTATTAACTCTGCTTTTTTTTTATGATAGTGAGTGACAAGACGAGCAAATCAGGTGCCTGATGGTAAGCATCATGATTGCCCATATCAGACACAGTGCCACCCAGTGTTTTAAAATTCAAAATTCTGCGCGGCACTACACTGCGCCTGTCTCCCTGAGATATGAGTTGTTGAATCTCATCATGCCCAGTCATTTCGCATTGCCCTTCATACCGGAACACAGTAACGTTTGCACATTACTGCTTGGCGGATGAATAACAGGCAAAAGGTGTGGTACTTCCCCAGGCGGCCTCCTGCAAAAAAGGCCTACCACTACAAACTGCTTTCTGTTCTGTTGATCTGTGTCTGGGTGTTATAAGCTTAAATAAGTATGTACTCGTATATCAGTCATCTGGTTACCATAGTACAGGCTTCTAGTCTAGTTTGGGACCAGATGACCGTGGTTAAGGGAAACGAATTATCCACGTGCCATGCTAGGCGGGCTGGAATAACTTTCACTATGGAAAATGGAAAGCATTTCAGAGTACAATGATTTTGCAATTTCAGAGTACAATGAACCTATACAAGGATGCTGACTACCTGTTTATAAATATAAAATTAATGACAAATAAGTGGGGTTGCCCTTTTATGCAAAATGAAATATAGGGTATTTGATTTTTTTTTTTGCGTAAATGCAAAGATCATGTATAAGATTCGTAACAAAACTATTTTTATTTGTTTTTTATTCGCTATAATTACAAAGTTATATCAAATTAAAAAATCATTTTTAATCCAGCACCGAAAACACGCCGATAGTACCCGAACGAGCTCGTGACATGTAGTGACGTCACAATGTGATAAAGTACCATACATAACTATAACATTACTACGTCACAAAAATTGCGATCAAACGTGGCGCGTTCGTGATCATGTGACTCATAATGGAATTGTATCAATTTTGAATCGCTTATAATTAATTAAAAAATATATTTTAAAGTGATTTTTGAATCAGATGATAATTAATTTTCATTAAACTTAAAAAAAATAATTAAAAAACGTTTTTTTTTAATACTCAATTATGGAGGACAGATTAATTTTCCAAAAAAAAAAAAAAATTATTCTCGCTTTCTTTCAAATATTCGGGAAACATTTTGTATAAAAATGGAACCACCTCAACAAGTCCTTCTATGTTGTCACGCGCAGCGAGCTAAACCGGCTACAACGGCTGATGGCAACTCTACCCCCACCCGTCGAGCGCTATAGAAGGCGTGCGCAGAGCAAGAAAAAATAAAGGGGAGCGGCTCAGTCGAGCTTCAGCCCCCTCCGACCCCATTGAGCCTATAAAGGCTTGCGAGGTTGAGTCGATAATCAAGGATCTCCACGCCAGGAAAGCTCCTGGTGCGGATGGCATCACTAATAAAGTGATCAAGCACTTTTCAACCCCGTTAGTCTACCTCTTAGTCAGCATCTTCAATGCTGCTATGAGCCATTGTATTTTCCCCGACGCTTGGAAGACTGCCGACGTCATCGGCATTCACAAGCCAGGCAAAAAGGCATCAGAGCCTTCTAGCTACCGCCCTATTAGTCTCCTCGGCTCGCTGGGGAAGATCTATGAACGCCTCCTCGTGAAGCGTCTCTGGTCAGTCACTAGGTCCCTTAACCTCCTTCCTAACGAGCAGTTTGGCTTTCGAGCCAAACACTCATGTGTTCAACAAGTACACCGCATCACGGAGTACATCTTAGAAGGTTTTAACATGAAACCGACCCACTTCCGCCCTCACCCTCAAGGGACTATAGCGGTCTTTTTGGACGTGGCGAAAGCATTCGATAAGGTGTGGCACAACGGCCTGATATACAAGTTATATCAGTTCGGTGTGCCGGACCGTCTTGTACTCATCATACAAGATTTTCTCAGGGCAAACTTTCGCTATCGCGTCGAGGGAGACCGCTCTTCTCCCCACCCCATTGGAGCTGGAGTCCCTCAGGGCTCTGCGCTCTCTCCTCTTCTCTACTCGCTATATACCAGCGACATCTCCACTCGTAGAGATAGCTCTCTTCGCTGACGATACCGCTCTCTATACCAGAGGGTGGAACAGCGCCCACTTGATCGGCCGACTTCAAAAAGCCCTTCGCTCTTATGGCGATTGGTTTAAGAAGTGGGCCATCACGGTTAACCCGGATAAAAGTACAGCAATGTACTTTCATCCCACTAAACCTAACCCGAAGAAGCTATCTCTTAAGCTTCACAACCAGCCTGTCCCCTGGGCCTCCCATGCAAAGTATCTTGGCGTGACCCTTGATCGTCGACTCACCTTCGCGAAACACGTCCAGATCGTCCGAAACCGAGCGGCTTACTTCTTAGGCCGTCTCACCCCCCTCCTATGCCAGCGCAGTAAGATGTCCCTTAGAAATAAGGTGACACTTTACAAAACTTGCATACGCCCCGTCATGACTTACGCCTCAGTTGAGTTCGCTCACACGTCCCCCGTCATCTTGAACCAGCTTCAAGTCATCCAAAACCGTTTCATTCGCAAGGCAGTCGGCGCTAGCTGGTACCAGCGAAACGCCGACTTGCACTGCGACCTGGAACTTCCCTCCATCCTTCAATTTATGAAGGATTGCTCCCGCCGCTACTTTGACGCGGCTCCCCACCACCCCAACCCCCTCGTAGTCCAAGCCTCGAACTACTCGATAGTTCAAGCTGGAACTCTTCCCCTCCGTAGACGCCCTCGCAACGTCCTGGACGACCCGGACGACTCTATCGCCGCCGTCACATCGGCGGCGCTAGGTTCGCCCAATCCTACCAATATACGCAACAGACGCTTCGGTACTTCGGTACTGGTGTCGGATACCAGATCCACCAACTCACACAATCACAACACCGACCTCGCCGGCGAGGTCGAAGATCTCTCAGATCGGTTAGTTTCTCTCCAAATAATCAAACAGATCAAACCATTGATAGGGCCCTAGGACACTCCCCTTCTGGGGTGCCAGGGCAAGTCTGACCCCACGTATTCTGGCTCGGGCCCAAGCCGACGTTCGTACCGTCTAGGTGCCCTTGTGCTAGTCGCCCTTAAACTTTGGGTCGAGCGCCTCCTGCGCTCACCACTGTCCGGTAAAGCTGTAGAGGCCATCAGCATCTGAGGCCAACAGCATAGGTCATTTAAAAAAAAAAAAAAAAAAACGAGCTTCAGCAGTCGGCCAGTACACACCTTGTGGCCGTGGTTATGTCGATGGAGTCTTTGATTTATTGAGTTAAACTTGATAGACTACCCTCCAATATTTAATTAATCTTTATCATAATAATTATTACCGATTACCTTTATAATTAATAACTGTTCATTGTGACTACCGTAATTATAATTGAGATTATAGATTGTGATTTATTGCAGAACCCTCAGTCGAGATATAATATATTACATAATATATATTATTATAGTTACTTACCTCAATAAAAACAAGATGCCATGGATTAGCAATAAGCGATATAAGTGCCATTCTGACGCCATAGCAGAATAAAGAAAACGTTAGAGTCGTACCGTAGCCCCATCTCTTTATTATTTTACCTGAAATTTTTATTAATAATAATAATAAGTAAGCTTTCGGGGATCCTTAGGGTTCCGCCAAGCACCTGTTGGGACTCCACGAAAATATAGCTCTTTTTTTTTAATGATAGTGAGTAACAAGACGAGCAAATCAGGTGCCTGATGGTAAGCATCATGATTGCCCATATCAGACACAGTGCCACTCAGTGTTTTAAATTCAAAATTCTGCGCGACACTGCACTGCGCCTGTCACCCTGAGATATTAGTTGTTGAAACACATGCTCAGTAATTTCGCTGGCAACATTGCCCTTCAGGCCGGACTGGTCTCCTTTTTTAACCTCCCACCGAAAAAGGAAAAGGTCTGTGTCTATGTGAGTCTATTTTAGGGATCGTAGCTGCTAAACGATTGGACAAGAGGGGTATTTTAATTATAAAATTTAGGTATACCTACTTGTTTTCGCAAGTGCTTCAATTTGACGGGTACATACATAAATACATACAGTGCAGCCTTGTTCCCGTAGTGGGGACAACAATAATGTCTAACAGTTAGACCCTATTTTTCGTCAATATTACACTTCGGAGCTAAACTTTCTATAAGTACAATATGTACTTACAGTCACGCCTTGTTCCCTAGTTCTCTCCACTTGCTACGATCCTGACACACGACTGCCGATTTTTACACTTTCATCACATTCTTCATACATGCTCATACATACATACATACAGTAGATTAGAATAACTTACCAGAAAAATGGAAGAATATAATTTCCCCGATAAAACTCTGAGCGGCGACAACCACTCCCTCAATGAATTTGATCCTTTCAGTGTGGCCAGTCGTATCGGCCAGCTCTTCTAGGAACCTGGCAACACCTAGATTATGTTACTTGTAAACTCTGTCTATAATAACATCACGCCTTTTCCCCCGAAGGGTTAGGCTGAAGTGAACTCATCTACACACCCATGGAGATACTCGTAGTGTTGTAACCATCAATTGCAGTACCTATATATTGCACTAATTATTATAATTAATATTATTAATTTGTAATCCCGCTTATGTCATCTTTTTCGATCATGGGATATGCTGAAAACCAGCGCTGCACAGGGTCACCTTGTGCAGCACAAAGCTGAGCATATCCCAATTGCTAGTAGTATCTAATTTTATTTAATTTTTTTGATATGTTTTAATTTGTTATATTTATTTCTATCATCATCATCATCTCGGCCATGGGACGTCCACTGCTGAACATAGGCCTCCCCTATAGATTTCCATTCAGTCCGGTTGTAAGCGGCCCGCCTCCATCGTGTTCCTTGCCGTCCTTATCAGACGTCCTACACTGCGCTTGCCGGTCCGTGGTTTTCATATTTTTCTATGCTGGCAATAAATTTATCTTTATCTTTTATCTTTATCTAGTAGTCCAAAACACTTTTAAGTAGTTTCAGTCCAATGAACTCGGAAGGTCCTGACGTCGCTTATTAGCCCGCAGTTCCACACTGTCTTCTTAAAATCAAGAGATATGCAGATTAAATCAATGACCATAGGTATGTACTTAATCTATTAGTTTTGATTTCGGTGCCCCATCCCAAGGTGTGGCTCGACGTGAGATCCGTGCTCATGATGATTTTACTCTATCGAGACTAGCTGAAAGTCTTCCTGGTGGCGCTTATCACTATTAAATTGTATGCTTAACATCTTTTGTAGCAGTTTACGTGACGATAAGCTTGGGCTATTTCTAGATAGCGTGATAAAATCCGCCTCCACTGCTACATGTTTAATGTTGCATTGAACAACTATCGTGGTAGTAGCAAACGTATCTAGTTTGATTGATTGTTGAAAATAACAGGAATAACGGAAATAAAAACCAATATTAACTAAAATTGGCTCAGACGGTAGTAACTCTGCTTTCTGTGCCGCAGGCCCCGGGTTCGATCGGGTTCGCCAGGTCAAACATTTGTGTGCATGAACATGTCTGTTTGATCTATGTCTGGGTGTTATAAGCTTATATGAGTATGTATATCAGTCATCTGGTTACCATAGTACAGGCTTCTAGCCTAGTTTGGGACCAGGTGACCGTGTGTGGAAGTTGTCCAATATTATTATTATTAATAAAATAATACAATTTCAACAAAAACATCACAAGACACGTGTCTGAAGCGTGAAGCGAATGTCACTCGCGCTCGCACTGTTCCCAACCGTCCCGAGATATCGTGTCCGTTGCTATGTGTGCGTTGCTCGAGCGCGCATTCTATGTAGCTTGACTTCTGCACACTTGTTATTTGCGCTACAGCCATCAACCGAGAAATTATATTCTTCCTTATGAAGATACTTGCGGAAAAACCCAATAACACTTTGCCTGATCTGGCTTTTTTTGCATGATCGGTCTTGTCTTATTTGAAAATTAAGTACGTATCTAATAGTAATATTGGTAGACATCATCATCATCTCAGCCGTTGGTAATCCACTACTGAACATAGGCCTCCCCCATTGAGGGGGTTTTTGCCAATACTCGACACGCTTGTTCCCTTAGGCTCTTACGGCAACCACGGGTAGAGAAGGTGGAGCACTATTCTAAAGCCGGTAACTCCACGGCACGGCATTGATATAGACATAATATAATGTTAAGTAAAAAGGAGTTGTCGGTTACTACGCCACGTCGACCTGACATTATTATTTTAGTTTTATATGATAGGCCTAATAATAAGACTTTCAAATGTATGTAAGTGTATAAATAATAACTTTTGCAACGCCATTAATTATAAAAAAACTAAGCAAATGTTCTACGAAAATTGAAATACGCGTCGCCATTAAAAAGTACTTAGTACTTACATACATACATACATTCACGCCTTTTCCCGAAGGGGTAGGCAGAGGTGTACTCAGGACTCAGTCCCATAGTAGATACACCCACATTTCGCCAGTATGTTATTGGTCCCATGTAATAGGGGGCGAGCATATTGCCATCTACCGGGCACAGTTCCAGACTCCAGGCAGCTATAGAGATAATTCCTAATGGAAAAATCAAATTTTTAACACTGCCTGACCTGGGGATCGAACCCGGGACCTCTTGATTGGCAGTCGAGCATGCGCCCACTACGCCACCGAGGCAGATAGATATAGTATCCATCTGTTTGTGAATATTATTGCTCATTATAAAACATTCTCTACCCGTCAATATAGGATAGACAGTCTAAGGTCGTCTGGGCCCAGCTTCCTTGGATTACGAGTCCGTTTCCTTTCATATTAAATTAAAGCGTCTTTTAGGTTCGAGTTTTGGCAAATCCCCCTTATGGGGGAGGCCTATGTCCAGCAGTGGGCTCCCAATACCTGAGATGATCATGACGATGAAAGTATATGAAACCAACTTACCAAAACATATAATATATGATGAAAGAGTCAAAAACACCCGCCACTACGGCGAATGTAATGAAAACTAATACTCGAGGGATTTTGAGGACCATTCTCAACGCTTTGCCCGAGTCGGTTGGACTTGATAATGGTGGTAGCTACGATACAAAATATATGCAATATTAATATACCTTTTTTTTATGATAGTGAGTGACAAGACGAGCTCATCAGGTGCCTGACGGTAAGCATTATGATTGCCCATATCAGACACAGTGCCACCCAGTATTTTAAAATTCAAAATTCTGCGCGGCACTGCACTGCACCTATCACCCTGAGATATGAGTTGTTGAATCTCATCATGCCCAGTAATTTCGCTGTTAACATTGCCCTTCATACCGGAACACAGTAATGTTTGGACATTACTGCTTGGCGGATGAATAACTGCCAAAGGTGAGGTACTTCCCCAGGCGGCCTCCTGCAAAAGAGGCCTACCACTACAATATACCTATACAACACTATACCTATACAAGCAATAGCAATATCAAGGTTCTCCACGAGTTTACATGCGAGAAGTTCGCAGAGCCTATGTTCAGTTCAAACTCGTCAAGTTACGCCAACCGTAAGTGTGTTCTGAAATAAATAAGCCTGCTCGTACTACTTTTTTTTATTTCTTATTAGTGAGTAACAAGACGAGCAAATCAGGTGCCTGATGGTAAGCATCATGATTGCCCATATCAGACACAGTGCCACCCAGTGTTTTAAACTGCGCCTGTCACCCTTATTAGTTATTGAAACTTTCATGCCCAGTAATTTCGTTGGTATCATTGCCCTTTAGACCGGAACACTTACCGTGAGAGCTCTACAGCTGTATAAATCGACAGCAGTAAACGCCAGAATTAGTACAAAAGCGGGGGTGAAGTCTTTAACCCCCGTGTCAGAGAATGCATCGACCAGCCATCCCCCCGCGAGCGCTGTCAGACCGTACCCTGCAGTACCCCATGCACGCTGCGTACCGTACTTAGATCCATTGGGGCCTACGAACACAACATTATATGTAAGTGAGAATAAAGTCTTGCGTCACCCGCGAGCGCTGTCAGACCGTACCCTGCAGTACTCACGCACGTTGCGTACCGTACTTAGATCCATTGGGACATACGAACACAATATTATATGTAAGTGAAAATAAAGTCTTGCATCCCCCGCGAGCGCTGTCAAACCGTACCCTACAGTACTCCACGCCCGCTGCGTACCAAACTTAGATTCATTGGGGCCTATCAGACCATACTCCACGTGTGATGCGCACTTTGCTTTATTAATGCATTGGGGCCTAAACACACACTACAATACTACAATACTGGCGGTATAAGGTCTGAAGTGAGATTTGGGTAATCCCACTTCTGAAATTAAACTTACCAAGTACGTCGAAGCAGACCGCATCGCCGATACAATTGGCTACATTAAACGCCACGGTACCAACACATATCAATACCACAAACGCCCAAAAAGTTGCCGTCATATAAAACCCATCGGTTTTCACTTCAACCGGCAACTTCACTTCACTTGGCAACTTCACTCTAGTCACATTTTTCTCCAAATCCACTATATGATTGAAATTCCTATCAAGTTTAGTTGAATTCGTCGAATTCTCCAAGGCTCTTTTAGTCCGAGACGAATTTGTCAGTTCATCTTCGAAGCACAGCAAGTTGCAGCCAATTTTAGGAGTGCATATCACCTCTCCCTCTCTCACACTATCCGAATCCATATGCACGAGCGAGCAGGATATATTCACACCGTTGTCTACGTAAAGCTTGTTTATGAACGTCGAATTTGATAAGTAGACGTCGAATGTGGCAGATATGAAAGTCGAATTCGATTCCGATTCAGAGCAATTCCAATGACATGTGTACTTTTCTAACGTTAATTTATCGATATTTTTCAAATATACCGTGTCGTTGAGTTGATATATGTATTCTATGATAGGGGGTTGTTCTGATGGTTCAGGCATGGGGAGGAACCACAGACCACAATAAGAGCTGGACATCAGTGTGATTAGACACATAAATACGAATTTTCTGTGTGCCTGAAAGAGAAATTTTTATTTTAAGTGATTTGATCTATTTGTACCTACAAAAAGTATAGTAATAACAATTAAAATTAAATAAATTTATTTTACTAATCTTAAGCTAGGTACAGCTATTTTGTCTTTATTCCTAGTATTAAAATTATGGAGGTCACTATTAAATTTGAATTTATGTAAATTTTTACGCACATACATGATGTTCTCATAAATGTATAAGGATGGTAGGTCAGTATGTTTATTTCTTTAAATAATTCCCTCAGGGATTCGCGTGGACGCATCTCATAGATGGCACGAATCGCACGTTTTTGTAGTATAAAGATAGTTTCTATATCTGCGGCTGATTTTAATGTGAATACTGAATACTTAAGTATAATACATATCAGTCTACATATAAGGGGACATTTAAAAAATGTTAAATGTTGGATTTTTCCATTAGGAATTATCTCAATAACAGTCGGAGTCTGAAACCGTGCCCGGTAGATGGCAATAGGCTCGCCCCCTATTACACGGGCCAATAACATACTGGCGAAATGTAGGTGTGCCTACTATGGGACCGAGTCCTGAGTACACCTCTGCCTACCCCTTCGGAAAAAGGCGCGAGTATGTCATGTTATGAATTTGAAAATTTCATTTTTTTTTTCACGGGTAACAGTGTTACACATAAGTATCACTACACTTTTTTAACACGTTGTTTATTAGATTCCACAGTGAGACTACATAATACATACCGGCCAATAATCCACGACATATCCGAAGAGCGGTTTGGCCACAGCCCAGAGCAGCGGCAGAACGGCGGTGACCAGCCCCATGACTCCTGGGGAGACGCCGAGCTGCCGCCCGAACACATTCAGCTGCGAGAGGATTGGACCAAGCGCTGGAAAGGAAAACATTTATAGTTTTCATATGTTTTTATAGTGGTAGGCCTCTTTTGCAGGGGCCCGCCTGGGGAAGTACCACACCTTTGCCAGTTATTCATGCGCCAAGCAGTAATGTGCAAACATTACTGTGTTCCGGTCTGAAGGGCAATGTTACCAGCGAAATTACTGGACGCATGATGAGATTCAACAACTCATATCTCAGGGTGACAGGCGCAGTGCAGTGCCGCGCAGAATTTGATATGGGCAATCATGATGCTTACAATCAGGCACCTAATTTGCTCATCTTGTCACTCATTATCATAAAAAAAGGTCAGGTCAAAAGTACCAACAACCGACGAGCATGTATAAAAAATTCGTGAGAGTGCAAGAAGTGAAAGCCGTCAGGATCGTAGCAAGTGTAAAGAAATAGTCTCTGCCTACCCCAACGGGAACAAGGCGTGACTGTATGTATGTATTGTAAAGTAGGTAGGTAATTTATGGATTTTATGACAGCAATATTAATTTAGCTCCGTAATGTAACATTGATGTTTCGCAAAGCAAATGCGCTTAATAAAGCAAATGAAGACGATCATTACGTTAATTTATGTTTACGCAGAGGATTATAACTATTATCATAAAACACTATGATACCTCAGCACCTCGGCATAAAAATGACAGGTATTATATATTATATTATAGTAGGTTGTATTAATATTATGTTTTATTTATTGGATCACCAACATGTCGTACATCATTATATTTATCATAGTGCACAAAATCGGAAAAATACATGTTAGGTAAATGCCAACATAATTACAGGTGACGACAGCATGAAATGAGACAATTAAGCGAAAACAGAATAAAATGGACTTATAACAGTTAACATGAATATAACTTAATTCCAAACAATAAATTAATTTACAAATTAAAAAAATAAAAATTCAAATCAGCTATTCAGACGAAGCAAAACAGAATCAAAATATGTAAATTAGATAATAATAATGATTTTCTGCGTACAAAACAGAACGGATTACAATACAATAATACATTATACAAGGTAGGTAAATTAAATGATGTTTAAAATAATAAATTAGACAAATACATTACGAAAACAATATTCCAAAATAAATTAAAAAATAAATATGTTTAAAATTACATAAAATATAAATTTCGTGCAATTTCATTAAGTGTCATCGAATAAAATAAGTTTCTTTAGTTTTGCAATATTGTCACAATATAAATCAAACTGCTTGCTCTTAGAAAACGAATTATATTCTCTCACAATATATTGTTATATTTTGTTATATAATAAATTGTAATATAATAAATACATTATTTATGTACAATTAATTTACTTACCTACTTATTTTAAATATAATATGTTATTATATACTATAATTGAAACCATAAAATACAATCAGTAGAAGCACTAGCATAATACCGAATGTACTTGTTACACTTTGTTATTGTTGTTTTCTTAAGTTTGTAAATTATCTGTTTGTTAATTGACTGTTTATACATATAAAACATTGTAAAAAATGTAAATCCATTATTGGCTGTAATATTAGTACGAAAAAATGTTATTTATTCTTAAGACCTGTGGATTTTGTATTAATAAATAAAATATTGTTATGTACTCTAGTATTATTAGTACTCTTTATATATGAAAGAAAGAAAGAAAGAAAAATGTGTTTATTACCCAACCTTAATACGATATTACAATCTTTTAGAACATATACTGGTTGTAGCAATTGGCTTGTGCTCAGCATGTGCTGCGCTCGGCTAACCGTGCACAGCGCTGTTTTTCAGCACGCACCGTCTTATTAAAAAATTTTTTTACATCCTTGTGGCATATGCATACTATGCCAAGCGACTTAATATATTTTTACATAATATTATATTGTCTTAACATATCATAATCATAATAACATATCGGTTTTATGTAACATGATATTAGAGGCAGGCTCGCGCCGAAGGCGCGAGCGTGCCTCTATATATATAGCTCGACGCGATCAGCTGATCGTAAATTGCTTATGATCGGGGCTACAGGTCTGGGGGTTGGGCGGGGGGTAGATTGTGTCGTACCGTCGCATAGGGAATTTTGCGGGGACCCTCCAAAAAATACCGCGGGGGATGTCGGGGGCTGTTCTCGTGGAACAGGTCGACGGCCCGCCGAAACGGTGCACATTTACCGTGACGCCGTAGAACAAAAGTTGTACAGGACCCTGGTATGGGATGGACCGCGCCAAAAAAAAAATGGCCGCCATACAAAAAAAAATGGCCGCCATACAAAATTTGACTCTAATGGCTAGAGGCCGGTAGGGCGATCGGGGGTGAGGTTGCGTGGTACCTTTGGAGAGAGAATCTTAAAAGTACCTCTCGAGAACTGGAGGGAGGTCTTCCGGGGGCTGTTCCGGTGGAACAGGTCGACGGCCCGCCGAAACGGTGTGACTTGGAGGGGGGGTGCCGAAACTAAAGTTGTACAGGACCCTGGTATGGGATGGACCGGGCGAAAAAAAAGATGGCCGCCGTACAAAAAAAATGGCCGCCATACAAAACTTCGTTTAGAGGCTCGACACGCTCGCTGCAAAAGGGATGGGTGACAGGTTTCTTGGGAAATATGATGGAGGGAAGGACGAACGGTTTTTTTTTTCAAATCCAAGATGGCGGCTGAATCCACAGTTGCTTCGATTTGGATAAAATTTTGGATTCGGGGGTATTTGGGGATCTGCGAAGCTGCGAGCGTACCGCGAGTGCCCCCACGCGAGCAGCTTGCTGCGAAGCGCACCGCGCACCCTCTGTAGTTGGGATAGCCAATTCGCCAATCCGCCAACTCACCAACAATTTTTTTTCCAATTTTTTGGTATTCATCCACCAAAACCAAACGAAAGCATATCTCGCGAGCTGCTCGCAGCTCGCGCACCACCCAAACTCTAGTTTGTAACTAATATGAGTAAAATGCCATATTATCCAGATATTGTCTACTTATTGCACACCTCCGTCATTTAATGTTTTATCTCTCCTTTTCCATCCCCAGGTTGTCTGTAAGAGATTGCTTTATGCGATAAGACCGCCGGTTGTTTACCGTGATATATATTTTTTGTATCGTTACTTCTAACCTTGTTATTTAATTTGGTATGCAATAAAGTATTATTCTATGCCTGCCTCGGTGGCGTAGAGGGCGCATGCTCGACTGCCAATCAAGAGGTCCCGGGTTCGATCCCCAGGTCAGGCAAAGTGTTAAATATTGGATTTTTCCATTAGGAATTATTTCAATAACTGCCTGGAGTTTGGAACTGTGCCCGGTATATGGCAATAGGCTCGCCCCCTATTACATGGGACCAATAACATACTGGCGAAATGTGGGTGTATCTACTATGGGACTGAGTCCTGGGTACACCTCTGCCTACCCCTTCGGGAAAAAGGCGTGAATGTATGTATGTTTATTATTCTATTCTATTCTATTCTATAAGAGGTAAGCACTATAAACATATTGCCGCAAAGCGACATACAATTATTAACATAATCATACCTATATTTTAAGAGCTAAACATTTATAACGTATGTAGGGTTGATGTTATTTTGTGACGCGCATGCTACGGATTCTGTGAACGTTTTGGTGGTTTTATGGAAAGTATTAATGGCAACGTGTGGTTTCACGGAGATCTATGGCATGTGCGAGGGCGCGATGGCAACACAGGGAGGTGGATGCCAGCGACAGATGATTGTAGAGCGAGATTGAAGATGGTGGGCTTGGAATAAATAATGTAAAATATGCTGAAGTGTTCGAGTATTATTTAATGGAAAAGGCACGCTTACACGATATAAGGATGTACCTCATCAGTTAGGGGCCTTGGCAATGAACTGTCCCGTGGCCCGTGAATCATCTATTCCAATCAAACAATTTGACATGTTTGATTGATCTGTTTAGGAACTACCGTAAAGTTTTATGTTAATACTATCTGTACCCCGCGGTGTCGCTCGCGTAGTCTTCGTTCCCGTGGGAATATCAGGGTAAAAGCACCCTATATGTTATTCCAGTATCTAAAGCTATATATATACAAAATTTCAGTTCAATCGGTTCAGTAGTTTTAGCGTGAAAACGGGACAAACATACTGACACACATAAAATAATTGGCGCTGTTTTTTTGTCCCATCTAGATATGGGATACCACACCTTTGCCAGTTATTCATCCGCCAAGCAGTAATGTGCAAACATTACTGTGTTCCGGTCTGAATGGCAATGTTACCAGCGAAATTACTGGGCATGACGAGTTTCAACAACTTATATCTCGGGGTGCCAGGCTCAGTGCAGTGCCACGCAAAACTTTGAATAATAAAACACTGGGTGGCACTGTGTCTGATATGGGCAATCATGATGATTACCATCAGGCACCTGATTTGCTCGTCTTGTTACTCACTATCATAAAAAAAATCCTAAACCACCACGCCGGGCGGGAATGGCCGAGCACTCGCGGTCATTCCCGGGCCCCTGCCCACTGGGAGGGGCGTGAAAGCCCCGCTGTATAGTCGAGCGGACTTCGCCGGGAGACTGGATGTAAAGGCTCTGCCGGTTTCCCAGACCTCTTCCATACAGACGATGCGGGAGTGTCGCTGGGTCGTTTTAGTTATATTGGTAGCAACCGGGGAGTCCCACATAACCCTTCCACCCCCGACGCGAGGGTAGGCGTAGTGTTTTTTTTCCAGCATCAAAAAAAGGAGAGATTCGGTCGAATCATGTTCGATCGACTATTCAAAGTTTAAGCACAGTAAAGTATCTTTAACGTGGTATAAGCCATGGCAATTCATGATAAAATTAATGCCGGTATATTTAACAATCAACAATGTCTGTCCAATAAAACAATAAACCTATAAGATAGTAATGTTTATCTCACGTTATAATTATAACTCATGATAACAAGCCCTCATTATGTCTATAGTCTAGAATTCTAAAACAGCTTAGCTATGCAATTTACAAATTATCGTCAAAGAAACATAATAAACGTTTTATTGTATATCAAATCTGATAAATAATATTAGCAAATCTCTAGGCCTCTTTAGCAGGAGGCCGCCTGGGGAAGTACCACATCTTTGCCAGTTATTCATCCGCCAAGCAGTAATGTGCAAAAATTACTGTGTTCCGGTATGAAGGGCAATGTTACCCGCGAAATTACTGGGCATGACGAGTTTCTACAACTAATCTCAGGGTGACAGACGCAGTGCAGTGCCGCGCAGAATTTTGAATTTTAAAACACTGGGTGGCACTGTGTCTGATACGGGCAATCATGATGCCAACCATCAGGCACCTAAAAAAAAAAAATAATAACTAGCTGCGCCCCGCGGTTTCACCCGCATAGTCATCGTTCCCGTGGGAATATCGCGATAAAAAGTACCCTATGTGTAATTCCAGGGACTTAGCTATCTACATACCAAATTTCAGCTCTGACACCCTCGTTTCAGAAGGGAAGTGCAAAGGCATTTCCCCTCTCCCAAAAATATAGGGTTTGCAAATATATTTATAGAGGGGTCTCCAAACAATTAGTTATTTATTAGTATTAAATTAATTCACATAGTTCTCTATGTCACACTTGTGCACCTTAGAAATTACATAGAATACAACTAGATGAAAGAACAGTACCCACTTAAGCTAGTAAAAGTGGCGGTCTTATCGTTTAAAGCGATTTCTTCCAGAAAAGTGAATGGAAACATAACATAAACATACAATCTCACCTTTTACCCGAAGGGGTAGGCAGAGAGGACTCAGTCCCATTGTGGGTACACCCACATTTCACCAGTATGTTATTAGTCCCATGTAATAGGGGGCGAGCCTATTGCCATCTACCGGGCACAGTTCCAGACTCCAGGCAGTTATTGAGGTATAATTCTTAAAGGAAAAATCCAACACCATCACACTTTGAATGACCTGGGAATCGATCCCAGGACCTCATGATCGTCAGTTAAGCTTGCGCCCACTACGCCACCGAAACAGTCGAAAGGAGTAAATAGATATAAGCGAACGGAGTAGTCTAATTATAATTATTTGTTATTATTATTACTAAATTTAGTGAGGTATTTTTTTTTTATAAGTAGATAGGTAATACGCAGCTGGATTTTTTAAGTAAGTCCATGCATAAATTAAATCTACAGTTAGCTTTGAAACTTGTTTCTAAAGCCGTCTTATATCTGGGTCACTTTATAATGTTAAATAAAAGTTTATTACATTATCTGGAAATTGACACTTACCAGCGAAAAAGAAGAAGAAATGCGCCTTTATTGGAACATAGTCTTTGTTTATTTTAAACTTCATTTTGTGTAACAATTATTAATTAATTCCAATCAGAATCGTAAACATATTAATTTATTTCTCGTGAGCAAAGTTCATTGGCCGCACGCGATAGGTATGCGACCTCCGCACGCAGTAAATAAATTCACAGCGGACTTTTATTTTATCAATTCGGTTTCCGCTCACAACACACCGGGATCAAACAAAAATAAAACAAAGAGATGAAAAAGAACGGCTGATTACGATTACGAGCAACAAAATATCCAACAGATGATCACAGAATACAAAGAACAGATGATTTTGTTTGTGATGCTATCTCACTTTTATCTTTTGTAGAGCCGAGATAGCGATAACGAAAGCTAAACTGACGGATGACAGTGACATAAAGTCTGTTTTCGAGTTTAAAAAATGTAGCGCTATAGCGTTTTACCCTCAGCCGGCGCCCGCTTATTTTTTATCTATGCACATCTGGCGGAACGCAATTCGCCCGCGCGCGGGCCGGCTCCCGCGGCGGCTAAAACGCCTTTTTCTTCGATTTCTTGTTAGGGAAGCTATTGTAAAACGTATATATCTAGAAACCTCTTGAACCTACCTATATTTTGATGTAAGGCATGTATAAAGCGTAAGGTAAGAATGTTGTGTAATTACGTCTTTAAAAAGTACATTTGCAAATTATTAGAATAAGATTGTTAAAATTCTTCAAAAGTAATGAAAAATAAATATTTAGTTGTATAACTGTGTTTTATTTTACACTACAATACCCTAACTCTACTGTGAAATCAAAATATGAATGCCCTTCAAACACTTTGTTTAGTCTAGCAGGTAACCAAACTCTCGCTCCAAACACATAAAAAAGGGTCAAGTGCTAGCCACTTCTAAGAATTCTAAGAATTATTATTTGGTATCAAGAGGCTGAATTTTATGGGTGTTATGGGTTCATGTTATCCTATACTTCAACGACAAAGGCTTACTAAATTATTTAGCAGTACTTTCAGTTAAAAATTTTAAAATATTTAATCAAATCATCTGAAGTGTTCCATTTCTCACTTCAAAAAAGGAGTCCCTAGTTTTGCCTTTGTTGTTGATATTTTTAAAGAAAGAAAGACAAAGTAAACAAAGTAATAAGAAAAATAATATATTTCCAACCAAAATCACAAAAGAACAGAACATTACATATCAGAAAAATAAACAAAACAAGGTATCAGTCTTACAAAATACTTAAAAATAGGGCTATGGCGCAGCCTAAATAGTATGGATACGCCTGGGCGACATTCGACTTTCGAAGTGAAAACCTAGTAAAAATATAAAATATTTTAAATACAAGACGAACTTATTTATTATATTTATCTATTCGTTTGTCTCACTGAGATCAGACAATATTTATGACATTAATTATATATATATATATATGTATGTAACATCATATATATATATAATTTTTCATTACATAATCATACAAAACTGAACTGAAATTCTTAAGAAACCAAAAAAGTTCGTTGTCGAAGATAAGGGCATCAATGTGCTCCACGGAAAAGTCCCTTTACATTTGAAAAATATGTGAACATCAAAACCTCCTTAGACCTAAACGTGGACCACGTCACTAGTGTAATTAAAAAATTCGCTGGAGCCCACGAACGAAGGCTCCATCATCACGTGAACGTCGAGGCCATCCAGCTCCTCGACAACACGGACCTAGTAAGGAGGCTTAAAAGGACAAAACCTTTTGAGTTAGTATAGTGAAGTGACAATTAAATGTACTATGAAGTCGATAGTGTAGTGCAACTGAAAACGGACACGTGAACATAGTGTTTCGCCTTAATTGATAGAGACAGTAAGAATTACGTGTTAATGGACACATTCTTAGTTTTAAATGTCTACATAGCAGTTTAAGTTAGAAATTAATTACTCATTAGCCTATATTGAGCTAGATTGTAATATAATGTTATATCTTTATTAGAATATGACATACACAAAAAAAAAAAAATCAATCCTCCTTGGAGTCATCCCTGTATGGCAAGTTTTTACATCTTCTGAATGCCAAGAAACAAAGGATTCAACTTATAATACTCAAACTCAGACCCAGACTTCTCAAGTGGACTGGAGTCAACACTCAACACACGACAGCACGACACCACTGTCATCTCGCAGAAGGAGACCGCGGAGCGTGATCGCGAGGCCACTACCGACCTCGCGATGCGCGCCCGGAGACCAGGGCGTCGAAGAAGGCTCTTCCACGCCCTTCTCCATCCCCCATAACACGGCTCTAGGCGGTGAGTGCGCCCCTTTTGTGTCGGGGGCGAGAACTTCTCCTCGCCCCCCGCGGTGGGGTCCTCTACGGAGGACCGAACGCCGTCCGGGCTACGGACGAGTGCTTCGGCGTAGCCGTGGTCCGGACACATGGCGTCCCGCTGGATAACCCCCAGGTTTTTTAGTGGGTAAACCCCGCCGTTACATCTTGGCGGGGGAGTCCCACATACCGCCCTGCCGCCCCCCGGCGCAGGGTGACGATGCGTAAAGCATTTTTCCTGGGCAAAAAAAAATAAAAAAAATAAAAAAATCAAAACCTCCTTGGAGTCATCCCTGTATGGCAAGTTTTTACATCTTCTGAATGCCAAGAAACAAAGGATTCAACTTATAATACTCAAACTCAGACCCAGACTTCTCAGACTCAGTCCCACATACCGCCCTGCCGCCCCCCGGCGCAGGGTGACGATGCGTAAAGCATTAAGTTTGGCTGGCTGACTGATGTACATATGCTTCCCCTATTGCACTCCACTGCTAAAAAATCATCACCCAAGTCTTGACGACTGTTGTACATATGCTTCCCCTACTGGAACAAATACTGATCATCAGCCAATATGTCTGTCTACTGCTAAATTAAGCCTCTCCTAAGGCACATAAAACGACGCAACAAAACACTCAAACCACTACTGATCAAACACCGCCGCGTAAATCATCACTGTCAGACTAGTCCACGGTTGACTTAACCCTATCCTACAGCAACGCAACCGCCGGAAAAAATCATCATCATCAGCCTATTTCCACTGTTGGATATAACTCTCTCCTACGCTACTAACGCAAATAAAATCATCATCACCTGTCCAGTCTACGGTTGGATATATTCCGCTCCTATCGCCGCAAAAAAATCATCATCGTCAGTCCAGTCCACTCCACTATGGATGGATAATTTTTACAAATAAACCGGCAATATTCAAGGACAAAGTTGTGGCACAAGAAGATATATAGATATGTTTATATATATATAACATTAAAATATATTAATATATATGACCCACCTATATATAAATATATAATTTGATATACATATACATATATATATAAATTATATTATATATATATATATAGCCCTTCCAGAGCTAATATAATATAATAAACGTACACACTAATATTATATATATATGGGAAAAACATATATAAACATACATACTAAGGTTGGTGCAAGGAGGGGAAGCATGGGGTCATGCAGACACACTTCTCGCAGCCGACGCAATATGTAGTGCTCTGCTTTTTGCAGATAACGCACGTACGTCGGCGGCGGCCTGTCCCGTGTTTGGGCTTTTTCGGATAGGTGTTCAGGAAATGGATGTGGGCGGGATAAGCAACACTGGGAGGGACATATTGAGGGCGGGATAAGGTTAGGTGCTTGTCAAGGAGGGACACAACCAACTTATGCCGGCATTGTCGGTGGGATATATTAGACCCAGGCAGCCGGGACTGCCTAATAAGTATATAAGTATTAAGAACAGTGCAGTTAAGAAGACGCCTAAATAATATCTTGTACCACACCTTTGTCCTCTTTCGTTCGATAGGGTACCCAGCCAACATTTGGATCCTTTTTGTCGACCCCCCCCATCATGAGGTTGTAGTCGAGGATTAATGTTGGCTTTGTACGCCCATCGACGCGGGTGACGGTGTTCCCGTGGTATGTGGACAGGAGACCGACTCTGTTCTGGTCTCGCCATACCAACAGGTCCACGTCACCAGATGTGCAGCCAGTAATCTGGCCAGCGCGCATGTCGCCTTTACGCAGATTGGCCAGTACGGCTGGCACATATTGCCGGTTTGTCCTCAACGTCCCGGCACAGTCGAAGCCTAACGACTTCAGGTTCCGGGCGAGAGCAGGCGAATTATAAAAATTATCCATCCATAATGTATAGCCTTTGTGCTCGAGACCTTTAACCAGCCTGAGCACAATGGCAGCCGTAGGCCTCCCCATGGGGTCCAGGGACTGGGTCCCCGTACCTCTTTTATGAGCATGGATCTCAAAACGCCACAAATATCCGGTCTGCGACTCGCATATCTCGTACGTTTTGATACCCACGCTCGCGGCTTTGTTGGGAATGAATTGGTTGATGTCCAACCAACCCTTCCACTGGAGCAATGACTCGTCCAGGGCAATATTTTGCCCTGGCGTGTACATTGACTCAAACTTGTTGTTTAGATGCGTCAGTAGTGGCTCAACCTTGAAGAGCTTCGCCTCGGAAGATTCAAGGCCCTGCGGCATGGTCGCGTTATTGGCGAAATGCAGACACTTATTAAGTATCTGAAATCGCCTCACACTCATGTATTTTGACACATTAGGTGTCAAGAATATATCGGCAGCAATTGACCAGTAGTCCTCCACCCGGCCTTTCACCACCATCCCCATTCCAATAATTAGCGCGATATAAACGTAGAGTTCATCTACGTTTGTATCGTGCCAATCACAAATGCGGCTGGTGGGGGTTAGTGTGTTTTGCTCCATCATCTGCTGCGCCAGTTGTTGAGCATATATATTTTTTTGCTCAACTATTCGTTCCATTATTGGCCTATCCCATATAGCAACAAATGTGCTATAGGGGTCGTCGCGTGGAGTGACCACCCCAGCATTCGGAACGGAGAAAGGTTCTCGACGTTCCTGTGCTGGGATGGGAGTGTCGGGGAATTCCCTCCACTCAAAATCGTATATTTCCGTGGGCCTGTGGAGATATGGGGTCACCTCGGCGTTCAAATCCGGCGTCGATTGCTGCTCCGGCACATCGTCCTCCGGAGTGTCGGCGGACGCCACTACCACCCTGGACATGCCATGGAACATCGCAACGTTGTCGTCGTCATCGTCATCGTCGTCGTCAGAGTCTGGCTCACTCCCTATAGCAGAAAAATTAAAATCATCACATACCTCCATCGATATATATATATATATATATAGTATGACATTTTGCTCTTTTCCTATAAAATGGGACCAAAAACATAATAGGCGAAGTCTTGGTACTATGGGATTGGATCATAATATCATTCTTGATACTTGCCATAATTGAGGGCGTGTAAGATATCGCCATCCGACAAACCACGACGATAATGATGACGAGGTGTTGCGTGCCCAATGGACGGCGAGCTGGCCCCACTGCCACCACACTCTAAAAACCTAGACAAAACAAATAAATATATTTCTAATCCGCTATTATTTATTAAAAATCTATTTCAAAGAAATTTAGTTAGACAAATAGAAGTACAACTTACATGGCAGGAGATGGGACCTCCTCGTACAACACCGTGTCCATGGGCACGCTCGACGATGTTCCAGGCCTAAGTGAATAAAAATAATTTATATATATAAATAGCTTTAGTTTGGAGATAAATAGATGTTACAAAACATACATGGAAGGAGAGGGGGCACGCTCCACCTCCACCTCCATCGCCACGTCAAAGGTGCTGCTCGACGTTCCAGGTCTAAGTGAATAAAAATAATGTGCTATTAATCAATATATATATATATATATATATATACATACATATTTATATATAATTACATATAAATATATAGAATTTTATATTAAAAAATATATAAACTTACTCAGCATTGCCAACGCCACCACCAATTGCCATCCTGTCTTGCGGGGCAGACATTTCTTCTTTTTCTTTTTAAAACCTTAGGGAAAAAGAAAGTATAAATAAGCAGATGAAAACCAACACCAAATGAATTGCAACAAAATCATTAAACAAATATATAACACTCAACAACCAAAACCCAGGGGGTAAAATAAATAAAAAATTTAAAATGCAGTATTTTTTTATTATCATATAAATTCACACCATACAATTTCAAACAAAGCAACAACGCACAAACAAAAATATAAATTATAATTATAAAAAAAATATAACTTGCAGTAATCACCAAAATCAACCAACACTATATATATGTACATAGCAAAAAGATAATAATAATAAAATAAAAAAATAAAAAATATAAGCAAAATTATTATTAAAAATTTATGTATGTAAAAAAAATTATAATAAATATTACTTACATTTTGGTGTCCAGTCACAAGAAAAAACAAATATCAAGAAAATTAAAGACGGAAAAAAACCGTTAGGTTCGCTTCAAGTAATATCCATACTTTGGTTTGAACATCACAAAATGGCCGTTCTTGGTTACCGCGTGCATGGGAAATGTATATTTTTTTATGAAAATGCAGCAATTTCACAAAACCAACACTAAATACAAATAAAATGATGTCTAAAGGATATTTTATAAACATTTGTAATGTATTTTACTAATAAAAGTTTTATTTCTTCCGAGCCGAGAGATGCACAACGAACTTTCTCGCAAAAGTAGTTGGGATTTATTTGCAAAAAAACCGTATTAAAACGTAACAAATACACTTTTCGTGATTAATAAACGGTTCTTTACAAACCGAAGCGTACGAACAACTGACAGAGTGCAAAAAAGTTTTCTTCCAAGACCGCGGAACTTTACCGTTCTTTAGGTTCTTTGGTTCAGTCCCAGACTAAAAAATACAATAACAGCTGAGTAACCATCGATTAAACCGGCAAAAATAAATATTTACATTGACAATGTGCCAGTCCTTTTGGTTATTTATGTACAAGCGTAGACAGTTTCTCTGTTTACGTGTACAAGCGTAGACAGTGTTTACGTGTACAAGGGAGTTTTGTTAGCTAAAAATAAGGTGAAAATTAGTTCTATTTTTGGCCGCAATCATCAGAACCGTTGACAATATCAGTGACATTCGTAAGGAACGTAAGTAACGTCTAATGAAATATCAATATCAATGAGGTTGAATATTTAGCGTGAAACGAAACGAATCGTCAAATCGATTGGCTGGAATTACCGGAAGTGCACTTCACAATAAAATACTATTGCCAAGTTATAGTAATTTCCAGCATTTAACTGGAACACGTTTGAAGTTACATGCAAGTGCATATTATAATATAGAGTTTTTTATAATATTAAAGTGTTAATAAATAATATGACCAAATAATTGCTAGCTTTATTTAATTATTAATTTAATCAAAACGGTTTTAATATATTACATTGATTAGGTAAGAAACAATAGTATA
Source organism: Hemistola chrysoprasaria (assembly GCA_947063395.1). Lineage (NCBI taxonomy): Eukaryota > Metazoa > Arthropoda > Insecta > Lepidoptera > Geometridae > Hemistola > Hemistola chrysoprasaria. The sequence goes on along the minus strand of OX346736.1, from coordinate 3,269,002 downwards.
TAAAATATGTACATATGCTTGAAAAAATTGAACATTATGAAAGACAATTAAATAATACATTATGAAAGACATTATGAATTATGACAAATAATATAATGAGGTACCTAATCAATTAAGTACAATGAAATAAGAATTTAAAGAACCAGGGTTCCCGCGACGTTGCTTAATTTTTTGTCAGGAGTCAGGGTAAAACAAAATTACTAATGGCAGTTCTGTTTCTGGCGCGATCGTCGATTGTCAAAACAAAATTTAAAAAACTAAACATGGGCTTCAGATTTGAATGGACTTTTTCGTGAAATCCGACAAACTATTTTGCTTTAATCATGGAGGAGGATGAATTTCTAGGTTGCATGAGCTGCATGAGTGCTACCGATTTATACGACCTATTTGCTGTGTACGAGGAAAATGGAGAAACCTACGCTAGCATGTTTGAAACCTGCTTCGAGATCAAGGTAAACCTAACACATTTTCAAAATATTTTGTGACAAAAACTATTTATTAAAAACTCATACCTTTATACATATATATATTAACTTTACACAATATTATGTCTCTAGAATACTATAATCCTACTTGTAACTTGTAATTTCATGTTGTCGTCTCTTTTCCCAGTTATATATTTTAATTTGTACTACCGGTGGTTCTATTATTTTCTACTAGATCTCTGTATAGAGTAGGTCTTAGAAGAATTAAATGTCTGCGGAAGACTTAATTATCTATATGGATAGGTACTGTCTGGAAGAAATCTCTTAACATAACATAACATTTCATAACACTTTTTTCCCGAAGAGTTAGGCAAAGGTGTACCCAAGACTCAGATAGTATGTAATGTAAAAAATACTGGCGATATTGCCAGTATGTTATTGGTCCCATGAGTTTGGGGCAAGCCTATTATTGCCATGTACCAGGCGCAGTGGCAGACTCCAAGCCAGTGTCTCCATATGAAAATAAAGGATTACCGTGTTGCCAGGGTGAAAATACGGTGTTTTACGGTGTGTCAGTTAAAAATTTACCGTAATTACCGTGTAATGTTTAAGTGTATGGTAAAATTGGTAAATATGTAGATAAAAAACAAATTATTAAAGGGAATTTAAAAGCAATAATTAAATTACAATCAAAATTTAATTTTTAATAAGGATAGGAAATAAACTGCGAAGGTGTGACGGTCGATGTGTGAGTAAAAGTAGCCTACATAAAAAGTAAACAGTAGGGTTTTTCCCCTGAACTAGGTGCTGAGTGTTGAAAAATATCAAAAATGCGAAAAGTTATTCATCACCTTATTACGGTAGAATTACGACACGGTAATGCATGTTTACCGTTGACCGTAGATTATGTCAGATTACGGTGCATCTACGGTAATTACCGTGTATATGGAGACACTGCTCCAAGCTGTCATTGAGATAATTCCTAATGGCAAAATCTAAGCATAGCTTAGATAGATAGATAGATAGATTAACACTTTATTGTACACCTTACAGCGAACATAATATTATGTAAATAAAGTAGGTACAGATAGTCTTAGGCTAGTACAAGTGGCGGTCTTATCGCTTAAAGCGATTTCTTCCAGACAACCGAACGGAAAGGACAGAAATTATAAATATTTCTGGTCGGCAGTGTACTCATTGTTGTTTTAAAAAAAAAATAATAATAAGAAAATAATAAATAAATATATAATATAATTATATAAGTAAATAAATATATAATAAAACATAGCTTAGTCTCTGGAATAATACATTAGGGTACTTTAGTTCCCAATATTCCCAGGGGAATGATGTCTATGCATGTGAAACTGCGGGGCACAGCTAGTTAAATAAAATACTAGTCTAAGAACAACAGCTTCTCCCGCTCGCAATTATGAAATATGAGGGTTTTATACCAAAACATTGAAGCCCTTTTTGGACCCCTTAGAATGTGTATTTTTAAAAATACTTTCTTAGCACACGTCCAGACAACGAAAAGAACCTACATACCAAGTCTCTAGGATCAGTGGTTTGGGCTCTGCGTTGCATGTCAGTCAGTGGGTCATTTAGGATTTTTTAATATAGGTATAGTGATGTACCAACAAACATCAATTAACTATTATTAATACAGAGATTTGTTTTTAGATACCAGAAAATGTGAAGTACCTTTGCTCAGACTGTGCTGAAATATTAGAAAAATCATTAGCATTCAAGGAACAAACTACTAAGAGTGTAATAATGTTGAAAGAAGCACTGACGCAAAGTATGAAACCTAATGAATAATATAACTTCACTCCTATTTGTCGAAGGGTTAGGCAGAGGCGAGACCCAAGACTCAGTCCCATAGTAGGTGTAATGGTAGGCCTCTTTAGCAGGGGGCCGCCTGGGCAAGTACCACACCTTTGCCAGTTATTCATCCGTTAATATTGTGCAAACATTACTGTGTTCCGGTTTGAAGGGCAATGTTACCAGAGAAATTACTGGGCATGCCATGGGCAGTCTTGAAACTCGTCATGATAGCTTAAATTTTAAGTTATTATGTTGTACTGTGTAATAATATGTAAAAATGGTCGAAAAAAAGAGTAATCGAATCTAATCTAATCTAATATTGAAGTAGTAGCAATATAGTACCAAGTAGTAGTTTTTCACACTATTTCTCCTGAGGTTACACGGAAGGGAGCATTTCCTCGATACTCTCATCGAGCATGATGCTCGATGTCTTGCTCACTAACCGTGAGCAGTTCGGCGAGCGGAGCATTCACAATGATACATTAGCTCTTCGACACTGACCATTTCCCTGTAATGTCCCATTCGCACGAATGGTACAAAACTAGGAAATTCTCAAGTCTATAGTCATCTTTATGTGTTAGATGAGGAATATCTAGACGAAGCGATATTGGCTCAAGAGGAGACCATAACTAAAGACGAGCAGACTGGGGACACGATTGAACAGAAGAAGGAATCTGATGGTGAAGATTTTGATGAAAACGAGGGTAATTACTAAACACTCCACTAATAACACAACATACAATCACACTTTTTCCCTGAAGGGGTAGTCAGAGGTGTACTCAGGAATCAGTCCCATAGTAGGTACACCCACATTTCGCCAGCATGTTATTGGTCCCATGTAATAGGGGGCGAGCCTATTGCCATCTACCGGGCACAGTTCCAGACTGTCAGAGAGATAATAACAATCCTATCATTCCCTGACCCGGGGATCGAACCCGGGACCTCATGATCGGCAGTCTAGTTTGCGCCCACCACGCCACCGAGGCAGTCGGTTATAACCATGACAATTTTAGCTGTGTCGCAACAAGCTGCTTTAACATTTATTAGCATACCTATAACATTTTCGCCGCGCTCGCAGTAACTTGCTCGCGCATTCATTGTTATTTATACAAAATTTTCGCCGCATTAGCTGCAAGCTGCTCATTTCAAGTATTTATTGTTATAACTACCCTACTTATATATATTCCATTTCGACCGCACGCCTTCTAAAGGGCGCCAGAGTCTCGAGCGCTTCATGAGCTAGATACCACCCAGCCATCAAGTTCAAGTTCAAGTTCTTTATTCATAACAATAATGTTACATGTCATATTTTCATTACACACTTATAAAGCTCGCATAATCAAAAACAATAATAAATAAATCTTAATTACATACATTGTCTATTAATAATTGAAATATTATTTAGAGGAATAATTATTACAAATAATCATAATTAAAATAAAATAAAACTGGTCAGAATTAGTCATAAGTTAATGTCATCAAATTTATATAATGATTTTTGCACTAACCACCGCTTGAGACGAGCTTTAAAAACAAATCTGGAGTCGGTGTCCTTAACACTGTCTGGTAGCAAGTTATAAACATCCGGAGCCATCACATGCACCAGTTTGGATGTCTTTTTTAAGCGGCGCGAGACGCCACATAGCTTATGTGCGTCTCGCGTAGCGTGCGTGTGTCTATCACCCCGTCTGGGATATTCGCCTATGTGGTCTCTGGCATATAGAGCTGCTTGAAAACATACTAATGCTGGAACAGTAGGTATGTTCATTGACTGGAACATCAATCACCATATCTGTGGTAAAACTAACAGTAAAACCTATTGCGTATCGGACGCTTATATAATAATAAAAATCATATATTTCTGGCAATATTATAGTAAACTTAGATCTAAGTAAAGTTAGAGAAGTAGTGGTAGGCCTCTTGTGCAGGGGGCCGCCTGGGGAAGTACCCCACCTTTGCCGCAGTTATTCATCCGCCAAGCAGTAATGTGCAAACATTACTGTGTTCCGGTATGAAGGGCAATGTTACCAGCGAAATTACTGGGCATGATGAGATTCAACAGCTTATATCTCAGGGTAACAGGCGAAGTTCAGTGCCATGCAGAATTTTGAATTTTAAAACACCACGTGGCACTGTTTTACTTACCATCAGGCACCTGGTTTGCTCGTCTTGTCACTCACTAACATAAAAAAATCTAAAGTAACAGAAGCCCATATAAACACATACCTTATACCTTATAGACTAAAATACATAATATAATATTATACAATTATTTTCGGTATCACTCCCCGATAGCGCCGGAAAACGATACGTTCGGGCCAAAACGAAGGAGACAGGAACATAACCCTGTGCTTCGCTGGACACTGGAGCACGTAGGACTGGAAGGTCGTCATTCGTCATCCTTTTTGACTTCAGCTTCGTCAGCGACACAAGAGAGTAATCCAATCTTAGCACTCGTGTTTGGCTGGTGTCTTTGATGTAGCGTCCTACGTCTCCATTTGATGAATAAAGTCTCCATTGGAAGACAAAATAGCTATACCTAAATACCTAGCTTTAGATTACCTATCTAAAACAAATAAAAAAATCATTCTTAGGAAATAAGTGTACGTTTCTATAATAAAATCCCAAAAGAGATAATGGGGCTCTCAGAGGGTAAATTCAAAACCTATATAAAATCTACTTAACTAAAGAAGGCTTATTATAATGTAAATCAGTACATAGAGGACAAAGATGTCTGGGAACTTCCGCATAGCCACCACGCGGCACTTTCTAAACAAACGAATGTAACCAAACCAAATATTGTAAAACAATCAGTTGATCAAATTAAGCCCTACAAGTTTCTTGTGCGTTCTTCTTGTAGGTATCTTTCCGAACGCATTTCAATTTAAAGCATTGCAAATTACTGTTTATTTTCATTGACGTACAAAAGTGTCAGATTGTGCCCTATTTGAATAAATCTTTTTGACTTTGACTTTTGACTTTGATGTATAGATCTCCATAGATTGCTATCATCGGCTCTGCAACGCTAACATTGTGCGCAGCGCAAGCGGTGCTGCATTGATTACGGACAGGTCGATCGACACTTCCTCTTCTCCACAAGGTTGAAGCTGCCCTCGTCGTCTTCGACGATTGAACGTTATTATTTTTGTTAAAGAAGATGTAGATGACCCACAATACCAGCCGGCGACTCTTCACGAGTGCTCCATCTGTGGTCTGGCGGTTGAAAACCTAAATCAGCATATAGAAAGGTAAATATATACATATCATCATTACTTCTTTACCCGAAGGGTTAAGAGAGATGCACTCGTACTCGTACCCTTAGTGAAGTACATTTTGCCAGTTTTGTTTTAAGTCCCAAACAATAGGGGGCCCTATTGCAATCAACTGGGCACGTAGCAGCCTGGAGTCTTTATTTGTGCCCGGTTTAATGGGAAAAAGCTCGCCGCCCGTTACATGGGACTTAAACCATATCTGGCGAAGTGTGAGTGTACCTACTATAGGACTGGGTACACCTCTATCTAACCCAGTAATAAAAAAGTATTCCCCTACGTTCACTTTCCTCACCTGACTATACGCCCTCTACTCTCTACTACTCTACCATATTCCCATCTTCCCTACGTTCAATTCCCTTCCCACCCCGACCCAGATGCCACTCGACCCGCATCTTTTACATAATAAACCTCCTTAATTCCCCCTATACCTCATTCCCACTTTCATTCCTTCATATCCCACCCGCCCCTTAGATATACTCAACATATTTTATTATAGACCCCGTTAATTTAATAAATCCTTAATTAATTCCTTCTCTCACTCTCTCTCTCTCCTCTTAATTCCTTCCCCCTCTACCCCATTCTCATCTCCCCTACGTTGAATTCTCTTCCCACCTCGTCCCAGCTACTCCACCCTATGCCACTCAACCCACACCTTAGACTATAAACCTCCTCAATTCCCCCTCTACCCCATTCCTTCCTCTCCTACGTTCAATTCCCTTCCCACCCCGTCCCAGATGCCACTCGGCCCGTGTGAACGACAACCGCAAGTATCCGTGCCATTTCTGCGAGAACGTGTACATTAGTAAGAAGGCTTGCTTCACACATCTCAGGATGAAACATGGACGTGAGTTTGTTACTATACGTTGTTAATTTATATACCCAGAATTCAGTCCCATAGTAGGTACACCCCCATTCCGCTAGTATGGTATTGATCCCATGTAATAGGGAGCGAGCCTATTGCCATCTACCGATTACAGTTCCAGACAGGCTGTCATAGAGATAATACTTATGGAAAAATCCAACAACACTTTCCTGACCTGGGGATCGATCCCGAGACCTCATGATCGGCAGTCGAGCTTACGACCACTACGTCACCGAGGCAGGTTGCTTTACTACATAGATTATACAGGGTGACAGTTTGAAGTCTGCAACGTTAGACTTAAAAACAAGGCGAAGTGTGGGCGTATTGTCAATGGGACTGGATCTTGATACACCGCTGCCTTATACCTTTTCGAGGAAAAGACGTGATGTTATGTTGTACAGGGTAATCAGTTTACATCCTTAAAGTATTATCGTACAAATTATTTGGAACAACATTCACTGTGGAGACAATAATTTAAATCTCGAAATAATCAATCGTTCTAGCACGGTAAACATATTTATTACCGTTCTATGTAAAAAATTGTTTTAATTGGTGAACGACTTTATTCCACTCCCCTTGTCACAAAAAGTCCGTCATTGTTATTGATGAAAACCGGACTACAATCCGTTGCATAGTTGATATGGTCAAGGCGTACATACAGCGGAAAGAGAATTTGTTTATTATTATATGTATGGACATTATTATATGTATGGACTTTAAAAAAGATGTAATACTTTACGTGAATCGTGCAATTTCTTCATAATTTATGATGCCCTGGTGCTTCCAATCGGAAATAAAAATGTTATAGATAATTTGTTTGTTCTACGTACCCACGTAGTGTATAAGTAGTCATGTAGACAAAATAGTCCACAAAAGTGATCAAAAAGTCGCCTATGTTCACCTAGGTGAACAAGTTTTAAGGTGAACAAAGAAACTAATTTTGTGGAATCAATTTTAGGTGATGTCACCGAGGTGAATAATTGAGGATAATTTTTTTCCCACTTTGTTCACTTATGTGAATTCACCCAGGTGAACAAAGTAGAGTACAGAGTATACAGGTACTCAGAAATCTCTTAAGGGGTCATTGTACTAATATTTTAGAACTTTCAGTATGAAGTTAACTCTAAAATAGTGAAAAAAATGTCAGATATTATACTGGTCATGAAGATTTTATATCTTTTGCAAGTTGGAGTAGTTGTTCAGTTTGAGTAGTAATACCTCCCTAAGTTTTACTGCACCGTATTGTATCATCTTGTATTTATAATTCATAGTGAAGTTATGCACGGAACAAACACCAAAGTTCGTGCAACGTGAAAGGAAGAAGTGTCCCATGTGCAGCAGAGACTTTAGCCAGAAACAGATACTCAACAAGCATCTGTGGAAGGCGCATGGATTGGAGGTAATACTACTTCCTAGTAATCCTACTATCCTACTGATAATATTATAAATGCGAAAGTTTGTAAGGATAGATGAATGTTTTTGGAACCGATTGGACTGAAGTTCGGTATATGTACTTAGACAGTTTAGACCCTGAAATAGATTAGATTAGAATACTCTTTATTTCGACCATTTTACATAATATTACACAGTACAACATAATAACATAAAATTTAAGCTATAACAAAAAAGTGATTGATCGACAATGGACGGCCTTATCGCTTAAAGCGATATCTTCCAGGCAACTAGTCTGGACGGAAAGGTATATGATAGGAAGAGTATGGGTGGAATCGGGTACAAAATTATTACACATAACTTATATAGGTACACTATAAATAATTGGAATTATAATATTTATTAACTTAATACACCTAACGTGAAATAACACATAGCGTACTTTTTATCATGATATTCCCACGGTAATGATGACTACGCGGGTGAACGAAACCACGGGGCACAGCTAGTAGTATTATAAATGCCAAAGTTTGTGAGTATGGATGTATGTTACTTTTTCACGCCAAAGCTACAGAACCAATTGGGCTGGAAATAGGTATGCAGGTAGCTTAGATCCAGGAATTACACAGGGTACTTTTTTCCGATATTCCCATGGGAACGATGTCTACGCGGGTAAAACCGCGGAGCACACTGAAACCATCTACAGAAGATGAGCTCAAAGACAGCCCTCGCTAGGTGCGAAAACTATTGTGAATGGATTGAAACTACGTGATTTGGCTTTAGGTGTGATTTCTAGATGGATGGTAACCGGGCTATTGCTGGAGACTTCGGCATCTGCCACTACCGTCTCATGGAGAAATATTTTCTACAATTAGGTGGAGAAGCGCAAAGCGTTCACGTGTCCGTTATGTTCGGAGCGCGTCAGTTACGGCGCACACTTCAGCTCGCACCTGTTGCACACGCACAAGGTGCACGAACACGTCGAGAAACTGCAGTTCCATAACATGGAGGGTGAGTCTGGCTTACCTTATAATACTCTTGAATTTTAACAGGTTGTACAGGACTCAGTCCGATAGTAGCTACACATTTCTTTCACCAGTATTTTATTCATCTTTATCATCAGCCGGAAGACGTCCACTGCTGAACACCGGCCTCCCCCACAGAACGTTATAAACTATAGATATGTACTATAGATATGTGTGTACATGTAGCCGCTTGTTGCTTGTCTTGTCTCACGCAGCACTTGAAATACTTGGTGTCGGAGAGCACTGCTGCCCGCACTCCTGCAGTATGTAGCTCTACAGGGAGAGCGTCTCCCACTCGTTGAGAGGGGTGGATCATCTCAGCCGTTGGTAATCCACTACTAAACTTAAGCCTCACCCATAAAGGGGGGTTGCCAATACTCGACACGCTTGGCAGGCGGGTTGTCGAGCGCAGTTCGATAGTTTTTTAGCAGAGGACGCTGCTGCCCGTCCTCTGGATCTCTTAATCCTTAGCCGGCTCTTACGGCAACCACGGGTAGAGATAGTGGAGCACTATTCTAAAGCCGGTATCTCCACGGCGGAGTTACTCCACTCTCTTTTGTAATATTACATAATTCTTTTCTTCTAGATTTCCTGCTATTCAAGAGCGCAATACAGGAAGAGACGAAGTACCGTTTCCGTAAGACAACAGCGAGCAAACAGACCATAGAGGGCGTGCGCTCCCATTACATGTGCAGCCAGTCGGGAGTCTATGTTTATCAGGTATTTACATATCATTAAAAAAATTATATACTAGCTATGCCCCGCCGTTTCACCTCCTGAGTGAGTTATTTCAAGGGTCTAAGTTCTCGACTAACTCTAAAATCTAAATATCTCGAATTGATAATATCCTATCCTATAACTATTAATATTATAAATGGAAAAGTTTGTGAGGATAGATTGATGGATGCTTGTTACTCTTTCACGCCAAAACTACTGAACCGATTGGGTTGAAACTTGGTACGTAGATAGTTTAGACCCTGGAATAACATATAAGGTACTTTCTATCCGGATATGCCCACGGGAACGAGGACTACGCGGATGAAACTGCGGGGCACAGTCCCAGGTAATTTGGATTTTTCAATACAGAATTATCTCAATAACAGCCTAGAGTCTGGAACCGTGCCCGGTAGATAGTAGATGGCAATAGGCTCGCCCCTATTATATGGGACCAATAACATACTGGCGAAATTTGGGTGTCGGCGTGTACCTACAATGGCACTGAGTCCTGGGTACACTTCTGCTTATCTTTTTTGGGAAGAAGGCGTGATTATATTATGTTTTTAATGTCCTATGGCTGAGATGATGATGAAATACAATAAGTAACAATAAGTCTGTAGTGGTAGGCCTCTTTAGCAGGGGGCCGCCTGGGGAAGTACCACACCTTTGCCAGTTATTCATCCGCCAAGCGGTAATGTGCAAACATTACTGTATACCGGTCTGAAGGGCAATGTTATCAGAGAAATTACTGGCATGATGAGTTTCAACAACTAATATCTCAGAGTGAGCGCAGTGCACTGCCGCGCAGAATTTTGAATTTTAAAACACTGTGGCACTGTGTCTGATATGGGCAATCATGATGCTTACCATCAGGCACCTGATTTGCTCGTCTTGTCACTCATTATCATAAAAAAATATAAATGTTATCCAGGGTAAAGGCAAGCGTCCGGCGCCTGAACGTCAGATCTACAAAACAGGGAAGGCTTGCCCAGCTCATATGATCGTCACTGAGACTGTGGACAACGTTCTTGTTACCTTTTACAAGACCCACGTGGGACATGGACGTTAGTGGTTTCACTTATCATAATGGTGTAGACATCAAAAATAAATTGTTAAGGCATACGTGTGTATGCGTAGTGTTGGATTCCATACCTAGATGACTGAACAAAACCCCATTAACAAAACAAACCATATTATTATTATTCTAAATGAACATACTGCGCCATCTAGTAGCAAACTATAAATGAACATACAGTGCCATCTAGTAGCAAACTACAGCAAACATGTTAGTTGTCACAATTTTGTTTTTATTTACGGTTTTGGCATTATTTCTATAAATAAAATCGTTTTATAAAAACTTATGATTATAAAATCCGAAAACTGATCATATTATACTGAGATTCGAACTTTGCCCTACAGCTCGTAAACCGATGCTTCGCATACCTGCGCCGCGGTGGCGTAAAAATTTAGAAACGCATTACATACGCGCAAAGTATGTAAATATTCATCCATCCACGGATGGATGGATAGATGGATGAATGTTTGTCTCACAAACTTTCGCATTTATAATATTAGTAGGATAGTGGTATGATTGGTACCCATTCTCACCCCCTGTCATCCAAAGGCTGGTTACCTGGAAGAAAACGCTTCGCTTAGAGCGATAAGGTCGCCCATTATCGACCAATTATAATTAAGTACGGTAATTATTTTAATTTAATCCTGTTTTTCTATTTATTGTGGTCTCAATAAAGAGTATTGTATTGTGTATTGTCATTGGAGCCTGGAGTCTAGAACTGTGCCTGGTAGATAGCAATAGGCTCGCCCCCTATTACATGGGACTTAAAAACCATAACCGGCGAAGTTTGGCTGTAACTATGGGACTGAGTCCTGGTTACACCTCTGTATACCCCTTCACGAAAAAGGTGTGATGTGTCATGTTTATAGCGTGTCCATACTTCGAGCCCCGAGAGCCAAAGAAGCCAAAACTAGAGCAAGCGAGCACATCCTATATTTTGCCTGAAATGGATGCCGATAATTTGGAAGAAGGCACAGTGGAGGTAGGAGTCATTATTTTTGGTTTATTCCACTTTGTTCACCTGGGTGGATTCACTCAAACAGAGTTGTAGTGGTGGGCCTCTTTTGCAGGGGCCCGCCTGGGGAAGTACCACACCTTTATGCCAGTTATTCATCCGCCAAGCAGTAATGTGCAAACATTACTGTGTTCCGGTATGAAGGGCAATGTTGCCAGCGAAATTACTGGGCATGACGAGATTCAACAACTCATATCTCAGGGTGACAGGCGCAGTGCAGTGCCGCGCAGAATTTTGAATTTTTAAACACTGGTTGGCACTGTGTCTGATATGGGCCATCATGATGCTCATCTTGTTACTCACTATCATAAAAAAAAAACTCATATATCGACACGTCTTTCTTGTTCGAGAATTATAGAGAATATTAGTAGGATAGATTATATTACCTATATAAATATGGAACTGTGCCCGGTAGATGGCAATTGGCTCGCCCCCTATTACATGGGACCAATAACATACTGGCGAAATGTGGGTGTATCCAAGGGCGTCGCCAGCCGATGATCAAGGGGGGGGGCTAGTCAAGGAATTTCTACCCGAATTCCCCATTTGGGTAGACGGTAGATATACAACAGGTATTTGCCTGTATACAATTTACAATTACAAATTTCTATAAAACAGAAAAGCCCTACAATCATACAATTTTGTAGATTTTTTACAGTTTTGTTGATAATTTTGTTATGAAATCGGGCCTAGCCCCGGTAGCACAGTGACCAGGAAAACGAAGTCTCAGGGGGTTAGAACAAGATAGCAGATATGAATTGTTTGGGCGCGAAAGAGAGGAAAAATGGGGAAAACTAGTTATCTCCGTGCCATGCTAGGCGGGCAGATGGTTCTGTATTTAAAAATACGTGCCTATCGTAAGGTGGCACTTTAATGTCAACATTGACAATAACGGCTACATTTTTTCGATTCTCTAGGGGGGGACAGCAGCCCCCCCCTGCCCCCCCTTGGCGACGCCCTTGGGTGTATCTACTGTGGGACTGAGTCCTGGGTACACCTCTGCCTACCCCTTCGGGAAAAAGGCGTGAATGTATGTTTTTAATAAATATGAGAATTGCCACTTGTTCTAGGACGCCGCAATATGCGATGCATGCGGTTTAGTGTGCAGCGACGCGGACACGTTCCGTGCGCATGCAGCCGCACATAATGCGCATGGAATACCATGCCATTACTGTCATCATGTTAGTCTCGCTTATTACCTAGCCTTTCTATATTAACGTTAAACGTCACCCGTACTCGACTGCCTCGGTGGCGTAGAGGACGCATGCTCGACTGCCAATCTAGAGGTCCCGGGTTCGATCCCCAGGTCAGGCAGTGTCAATATTGGATTTTTCCATTAGGAATTATCTCAATAACTGCCTGGAGTCTGGAATTGTGCCCGGTAGATGGCAATAGGCTCGTCCCCTATTACATGGGACCAATAACATACTGGCGACATGTGGGTGTATCTACTGTGGGACTGAGTCCTGGGTACACCTCTGCCTACCCCTTCGGGAAAAAAGGCGTGAATGTATGTATGTATGTCACCCATACAAAATGAAAATACACAGATATGAACAAATAGTGAATAATTTTCCACTCAATTATCTGTGGTTGGCTCTGGATCTGGCCTTTATTTGAGCGGAAACATATTTTCTTAAAGAAAACCTTATAGTTTCTTCGTATTTATAAGAATTGTAAAAAAGTAGTTTTTAAATATTAAAATAAAACATACGGTTAACAGAGCCAACCACAAATAATTGAGTGGTAAATTAATATATATCTTAATCAGTGGCAGCTGAACAAAAAATAAATTTAACATAACATAACATACATTCACGCCTTTTTCCCGAAGGGGTAGGCAGAGGTGTACCCAGGACTCAGTCCCATAGTAGATACACCCACATTTCGCCAGTATGTTATTGGTCCCATGTAATAGGGGGCGAGCCTATTGCCATCTACCGGGCACAGTTCCAGACTCCAGGCAATTATTGAGATAATTCCTAATGGAAAAATCCAATATTTAACACTATGCCTGACCTGGGGATCGAACCCGGGACCTCTTGATTGGCAGTCGAGCATGCGCCCTCTACGCCACCGAGGCAGTCACCGAGGGTAGTAACTTATCGAGTAATTTAATATTCAATTGACAAATTAAGAACCCTATTAGAACTGAATTTACAGGAACAAAACGAAAAAATATATTTTTGTTCAGCCGTCATTGATCAAACTTTATCTGACAAAGCGTACACAACTTGAAAAAGAATTAGCAAAAAAAAAATTTAGATATCCAATACATAATAGATCAGCTGATCCTGAGCTGAGCTGATGGAAAGTAACGAAAAATGTTTTTGTCAATTTCGCCATTGCTTCTTTAGCAAGCTGTTTAATTTTACGTGTAGATACACTCAAGGAGACAGCGACCGAAGAATTCCCCATACAATAGTTCCCGTAATAGTCAAATCATTTGAAATCAGAGCATATTTCCAATATTCAATGACGTTATTCGGAATGAGACACTAGTTATCTAGGTTCCTAATTATATTACAATCCAAAATATAAGTACTTTCAACTAAAATATGATAAAAATCCAAATAATAGTTATTTTGCCAGTAATTCATCCGCTAAGCGGTAAGGTGCAAACATTACTGTGTTCCGGTATGACGGGCAATGTTACCAGCGAAATTACTGGGCATGATGATATTCAACAACTCATATCTCAGGGTGACAGACGCTGTGCAGTGCCGCGCAGAATTTTGAATTTTAAAATACTGGGTGTCACTGTGTCTGACATGGGCAATCATGATGCTTACCATCAGGCACCTGATTTGCTCGTCTTGTCACTATCATAAAAAAAAATTACAAATTTAACTCCAAATTATTACTATTTTAGACTGAAATATATTTAGGAACCTAGATAACTATTGTCTCATTACGAATAACGTCATTAAATGTTGTAAATATGCTCTGATTTCAAATGATGTAACTATTACGTTGTATGGGGAATTCTTCGGTCGCCGCTCCGTTAAGTATGACTACACATTTTTGTACCACTATAATACTGAATTACTATTTCTCAATTCCTCAGGATTTTCAAGATCTGGAAGCATGGACTCATCATATAAGAGTAGACCACAATATGGCTATTTATTGATATTAAAGGCTCAAACCCACCGCGGCGCATGCTGTTCGGGCACGTGGCGCATTTTAGCTGCGTCGGTTCATTTATTGACAACGTGGACCTACCTGTTTCTACCGCGTGCACAGCCTGCATGGCGTTGACATGTTGAGCTACGTGAGCGCCATATTCGAGCAAGCCACTCGTGTATCAATGTGTACCGCATACACAACATACATGGTGTTGACAGTGTTGAGATCCGTGAGCGCCATATTAGAGCTAGCCACGCGTGTACCAACGTGTCCCGCGTTCACAGCGTGCATGGCGTTGAGCTACGCAAGCGCCATATTTGGAGCAAGCCACGCTTGTACCACAATAGTGGACACAATTACATATATCTGACGCACATGCGAAGTCTCTCCGCCGCGGTGGGTTTCAGCCTTAATTATAATCCAATTTTTTTTATAATAAACAGAAGTATATTTATTTTCACAGGATATGTTTAAGTTTCAATAAAATATTCAATTTGTTAAAATAAATGTTGTTTTTGTATATGGTGTTTTATTACAAAAATATAATTTTAAAAATCGCTAGGTCTCCGAACGCGTTCCGACTAAACACTCGTACTTGTCAAAGGCCGCAACTAATAGGAACTATAATATGAATATGTGAGGAAAAATTTCACTCACGAGCAGGACTCGAACGAGGGCCATAGCTAGGGATGGGCATTGGAGGGCAATGCCTTAATTACCTTAAAATACCCAATGCCCTCTTGTGCAAATTCTAGATTTTTTCACCGCTCTCGCAGCCAGCAGCTAGCGCCTTCTTTGTAAATAAAATTCTTTAAATTTTTGCCGTGCTCGCAGCCTCATGTTCATTCACTTTTTGTTCCCACTTGTTCTGTTCACCCAGGTGAATTCACCCAGGCGAACAAACTGGAATAAACCACTCACCACTCATTCCTTGTCTAGATTCTATTTTGTTTCTGAAATGGCTATAGTTTTTATTTTAAACGCTGGATAAATATGTAAGTACGCTACTGTTAGGTAGGTACAGTTCAGTCAGTTATCGATTTAAATCAACCAAGTCAGATAATGCACCGTTTATAGGTAATTCCGCCCTGCCTATGACCACAGTTGCCCTACATTAAATCTCTTTCTACGGCCTTGACTTTAACCCGCTCCTTTCGCACCAATCCGCGTGGCGGCACTCTACCTATTGAGCTACCGTGGAGGTACAGTCATCGACGAAGTTTTTGACGTGACAACGTCTTATAATTCGATAGAGCCGGCTGCACGCACGAAAAAACATGACTCATGCGGCGTTACCTCGCTCTGAGGCGCTCGCTGTAAGGCTTGAAGTGCAAGCGAGAGCGCGGAACGAGCGACATCCGTCTCTCTCCTACTTGAGTGAGCGATGCGTCTGCGTGGACAGCTGCTATACTATAGTACATTTACATGTTTTGATCGAGTATCAAGTGCAGTGAAAAGTGAAACAAATTAAATTAAAATTTTCTTTTGAAAAATGCTACCATTCCATCAGTATTTTCTTAAGACGATGTCACGTTCAACTATCGTCAGTAAACCGACTTTACAGACAACCAATTTTTTTTCTATCCCACCTATTACCTATTTATAGAAGGGATTACATAACATACAATTCACGCCTTTTTTCCCGAAGGGGTAGGCAGAGGTGTACCCAGGACTCAGTCCCATAGTAGGTACACCCACATTTCGCCAGTATGTTATTGGTCCCATGTAATAGGGGGCGAGCCTATTGCCATTAACCGGGCACAGTTCCAGACTCCAGGCAGTTATTGAGATAATTCCTAATGGAAAAATCCAATTATTTATCACTGCCTGATCTGGGGATCGAACCCTCTGACCCTCTGACATCGGGACCTCTTGATTGGCAGTCGAGCATGCGCCCACAACGCCACCGAGGCAGTCGGAAGTCAGTGAGAAGGGTTTATTTCTTCCCATTTTCCTCATTTCAAGGGAAAAGACCGCTTCCTACTCCGCTCCTACGGTTTTAACAGGTGAACAAAAAGCTTGCGAGTTCTAACACCTCCAGCGCCATCTAGCGGGGTTTTGGTTAGATTGATGAATGGATGTTTGTTACTTTGTTACTCTTTCACGCCAAAACTACTGAACAGATTGGGCTGAAATTTGGTATGTAGGTAGCTTAGACCCTGGAATAACACATGATATACTTTTTTCCCCGATATTCCCACGGGAACGATGTCTACGCGGGTGAAACCGCGGGGCACAACTGTACTGTGTTACGATCACTACAATTAGAAAGTTGCCGCATTATGGAAGCTGTTGTTTTTAGGTACTTAGTGCGGTATCCTGGTCGAAGCTTACGCGGAGATTTTCAATAATCTAGGATGCCTCAGTAGCGTCACAGATCAGATAATAATACTAGGTATAGAATGGTCTCGGTTTCGATCCCCAGGTCAGGCACTGTATTTGAATTTTCCATTAGGATTTAACTCTATGACAGCTTGGAATCTGGAACTGTGCTCGGTAGATGGCAATAGGCTCGCCCTCTATTACATGGGACTAATAACATACTGGCGAAATGTAGGTGTACCTTCTATAGGACTGAGTCCTGGGTACACCTCGGCCTAACCTTTCCTAACTTTTCCTAAAGAACCGTCGATCTGTGTCTTGACCATAGAAGTCTATATGGTACTAGAAGTCACTTGTCAGAAAAGAGTAACTGAACTGAATTTATGTGCTAATTCAGTTGCTTTTATTCTAGAAGTTTAAACATAGATATATGTATACTCCAAATACCTACAACACATGTCGCATAAAATGGCTGCCATAGTTAGGATTTGACAGTTCAACTACTACGAAACTTGTCGCATAAGATGGCTGATTAGGCTTATCTAGATAACTGTCACTATCTGTTTGTAATTACTGTATGTAATTGTATGTACCTCTCCTTATATTCCTTAGGCCTAGCGCGCACTGCATTGCGTTGCGTTATTCTGTGAAGTATGGAGTGCCACAGAAGTGCGCGCATTGCGGCAAAATGAGGTTTTGTTAGAAGGTAGAAATTGTTAACGCAAGGCAGCGCGCGCATCGCGCAAGTGAAAATACAGTGGCGGCCCCAATATTGTCTATCTTTTCTGTCAAGCTATATCCGCGTGAAATTGTCGCCTCACGAGATGACTTATTAGTCATCTGTTGGTATAAACACGATGCAGGAGGTTCATAAAAACTACATAATGTTAATCAAGTCTAGATTTTATTACACTTTAATATCATAATATTTATTCATTACATTAATAAAATTGTTTAACTTTCTAATTTATTAATAAACCTTACCACCTATTCATAAATATGTAATTTTCTTTGCTGTCATAGAAAAGCTAACTCCTAATATCCATTTCGATTAACAAAATCCGGCGCGTTCGGTCCCTACTTACACTAATTGCACTTTCAATTTACAAAAACAAAACAATAACCGTGCCCTTCGTTGAATTAATTTGACTTGAGTATTGTTTTTTGAAAAACCTTTTCTGTTAAGAGTACCACAATATAAAAAAGTTATATTTATTATAGTCAAAGAGTTACGTATTATGTAATGTCAAGTTTTTCTAGACTTTCTCGCCGAGCGGAACTTGTTTGCCCGGCTGCTGTTTAATAATAACTCTTTCCTACTGAGGAAAACTGTGGGATCTTTTTTAAAGTTGTCCCACATGTCACCATTGGGGACAACTTTTTTAAATCCTAGTTGTCCTCAGTGGTGACGAAGAAGTGGCGACCAGCGGGAATGACCCCATACAAATTACAAGCTGCCTACTTAACAACAAAAAGGTGTAGTAAATAGTAATACTTAGGGGGATACAACTACCCGTCAACCTAAATAACTATTGCAAAAGGAATTGCGAAATTGACAAAAAAATTGACTTCCAATATAAAACGGATCAGCTGATCGGCAAATTTGTATGGAATAGCAGTTTTTTTTTTTGTAAATTTTCTCAAGTCTGTGTTTTGCAAGTTTTTAAGATTGACGGGTAGTGTGGTGTGTGAGAATAAGAGATATTCTCTCGCATCCTCAATCCTTACATAGTATAACACAAAGTAGCTTCCCGCCGTCTGTTCGCTTAGATCTTTTAAACAACGCAACGGAACTTCGATACAAAATGAACTTTCCCAAATATGGAGAGACAGAATAAATTTCCACTCAATTGTTTGTTGTTCGTTTTTGATCTGGCCTTTATTTGAGTCAAAATATATTCGGTTTAAGAAAACCGTATGGTTTCTTCGTAATTAATAAAAATTGAGGTCATTTTAATGTATTTTGTAATTAAGGAAACAACCATACGGTTTTCTTAAACCGAATATTTGACGCAAATAAGGCCTTGTCCGCACTGCGATATTTCACAGCACGTTTTTTTTCTCGCAATTCTGTAACACATATAATCCTATAGGAGTAACCGCACTGGCGGTAAAAAAATCGTGCGGGATAAAAATCTGTGACTTGATGCAAATTGAACGCGAAGTGGTGCGATTTATTTCCGCGCGAATATTTTGTAATAAAAAACCTCGCGGTGAAATATCGCTGTGCGGACAGGCCCTAAGGTAAGATTAAAAGCCAACCACAAACACAATTGAGTGGAAAAAAGCAACCGCCTTAATGCTGTTTTCATCCATAGACATAGTGATTCTAAAGGAAGGTTTATATGTGTAATGGTATCCGGAGCGAAGCGACAGCGTGTCACTAGTTTATAATTGTAGACGACTAAAATATAACGAACAATTTAATTTTTTTATTAAAATAAGTACAATTTACATTTCATCAAAAAATACTATACTAAATATTCAAATACATAATAATATTTACCCAGGGTGAGGTGGGGCAATTCTGAGAATGGGGCAACGAATTTGAAACTCATGGAACTGTAACTTCCAACAGAATAATTAATAGTACTACGCCCGATGGTGTGACAGACCAACGCGTGATATTTTATAATGCCTCCTCACTTCGTATTATAAGTATGAAGCTACAACTAGCCGCGGCTTGCGACAAGACAAGACGGTACAATTACAATGGATTAGAAAGAAAGAAAAGTTATAAAGATTCGAGATAGAAAAAGAGTTAACTGTAGGTGAATATTAAGTTTTTTTTATTTATGATATTGAGTGACAGGACGAGCAAATCAGGTGCCTGATGGTAAGCATCATGATTGCCCATATCAGACACAGTGTTAAAATTAAAAATTATGCGCGGCACTGCATGCGCCTGTCACCCTGAGGTATGAGTCGTTGAAACTCGTCATGCCCAGTAATTTCGCTGGTATCATTGCCCGTCATTTACTATTGGTTACATTTCCATGTATTCAAAATTCGTTGTGATATAGGCGGAATTTACGATTCCAGTCTTTGGGTACCTAATGGAAATCCATTTATAAGGATTTCTGGAAAAAAATAACTCCCAAGCGTTTGACCATTACTGCGAACTTTCAGTATAGGCAAGATGACAAATTTTAAGAACCCATACTTTTAAGAAGCTACACATGTACTATAATCCTAAGAAATAAGTATTTACACTAGTTTTTATGCTAATTATTGCATTTTTCTCCTTAGAATTCTGCGCCAAAACGCTCGTAAGTGTCATGGAGGCGAGAGTTTAACGATAACATCATACCCCATAGTACTTGCAAGTGATAATCAAGTCAGTTGACTATTAATTATGATAAATACTTTTTTAAAGTACTAATATCGATACTAAACTTTCATAATAATTAATTTTATAATGTTTCAAGAGAATTTTAAGCGATACTTCACTTTTATTGAATAACTTAATAATCTCAACAAATTGAAACTGGGTATTTTTTTCAAACTTTTTTTACTTTAAGCATAGATTATATTTTATTCTTTTTAACACGCCTACTATTATGGCCACACATTAAAATTTCACCCATCTTGAAATTACCCCACCTTACCCTAAATATTAATTGAAATGATAAAACAATTATTTAATACAAAATATGCGTGAGTTTGACTAAATGATTAGGTTGGTTAACGTCTGAAGATGTTTAAAAATGCAATACATTCATAAAAACACACACAAACATAAGTACTTACCTTAAAAAAGTTCTAAGTAGTATTTTTTTTTACAATTTTTTTTTTTATTAACTATTTAGTATTATTATTGATATTATAAAGCCTAGAAATAAATATAGTTCTAGAGAAAATATACAAAAATGTCGAAGAACATGTGAAAATGAAAAATAAATAATGTTATTTTACATGAGATTCAGATAATAAAGCTTTTTATTAAAAATAATATAACACTTTTTAAAGGGTTTTTGCCATTACATTTTTTTTTTGGCACAAAAGGAATAAATACTACTAATATTATAAATGCGAAAGTTAGTGAGGATGGATGGATGTTTGTTACTCTTTCACGCCAAAACTACTGGACCGAATGGTAATTTTTATCTCGATTTTCCCACGGAATCGTTCCCGCGGTTCCACCCGCGTAGTCTTTATTCCCGTGGGAATATCAGGATAAAAAGTAGGTACCCTATGTGTTATTCCTGGGTCTAAACTATCTACATACCGATTTTCAGCCCAATCGGATCAGTAGTTTTTGCGTGAAAAAGTAACAAACATCTATCTATCCATCCATCCATTCTCACAAACTTCTGCATTTATAATATTATTAGTACGATTTAATACCTCAGTGGCGTAGTCTTTCCCAAGCGCTACTGCAGATCAGAAGGTCCCGGGTTCGATCCCCAGGTCAGGCAGTGTTATTTGGATTTTTTAATTAGGAATTATCTCAAAACTGCCTGGAGTCTGGACCTGTGCCCGGCAGATGGCAATAGGCTCGCCCCCTATTACATGGGACCAATAACATACTGGCGAAATGTGGGTGTATCTACTATGGGACTCAGTCCCTGAGTTAAATAAAAAATATATATATATTTTTAATAATGAACGTATATGACCATGGTAATTGTTTGAATGTTATTCAGCTGATAATATAATTAAATCCAGTAATATCTTCAGAATTTAACCAACCGTGTTTAAAGAAGAGTAAGTAATATGTTCCGCCGTCGCAGTCTCGGTCCGGCCGGGTGACGCGACGTCGTGGAATCGACTCCTCTTGATATTTCATTTTAATAAAACTGTAATAAAATAATATATATATTTTTAGGATTATGATTATAATAATAATAATATGTGACAACTTCCACACACGGTTATCCGGTCCCAAAACTAGGCTAGAAGCCTGTACTATGGTAACCAGATGACTGATATACATACTTATATAAGCTTATAACACCCAGACACAGATCAAACAGACATGCTCATGCACACAAATGTTTGACCTGGCCGGGGATCGAACCCGGGGCCTGCCGCACAGAAAGCAGAGTTACTACCGTCTGAGTCAACGAGGCTGTCAAATAATACCCCTGGTGTTACAAGAAGCCACCATCTGATCCTGCCCACACCGAAGGCATAAAAAAAAATATATATATCCCGCTTTAACCCGCAACTTCCGCACCATTCCTCGTCGCGGCGCTCTACCAATTGAGCTATCGTGGAGCTACCGTGGAGGTAGTAGTCATCGGCGAAATTTTTCTTATCAGTGATGACTTATGGCTCTGAACCGTGGTCTTTAACTGTGGGCCTTATCACTTATCAGCAAGCTCAAAATAGCGCAACGAGCTATGGAGAGGGCTATGCTCGGGATTTCTCTGCAAGATCGAATCAGAAATGAGGAGATCCGTAGACGAACGAAAGTTACCGACATAGCGCAGCGGATTAGCAAGTTGAAGCAATGGGCGGCACATAGCATGAACTGATGGCCGATGGGGCTGTAAGGTTGAAGAATGGAGCTGTCTTTATCAGATTCTACTGGTGGTCCAGTAGAATCTGATAAAGACAGCAGGATCATGCTGGATGCGTGTCGCTTAAAACCGTAGACGAGTGGCCTGCCTCTCGGTATTTTATCGGCTACTTTTCGGTGAGTGTGCGGAGGTTTTGCATAACCTGATACCCCCTTCCCCTTTCCATCACCGAACGACTAGGCGCGGCGAGCAGTTTCACCCTTATGTTGTAGACATTACACCATTACGCACGAAGCGGTTTGCCTCTTCCTTCATTATGCGGACGGCTAAAGAGTGGAACTCTCTGCCGAGGTCGGTTTTTCCGGAACGCTATAATCTGGACATCCTTAAGGCCAAAGTGAACAGACACCTTCTAGGCAAACGTATACGGGACGTCCTACGGCTGAGATGATGACGATGATAAGTACACATAGAATTTAAAATCCAGACCTGCTAAGCCGCCTTCCGGCACATGGGGCAGGTCTGCTGCTCCTGAAGCCAAGGCATGATGCAAGCCTGGTGGAAGCGATGGGTGCACGCTAACGACATTACTTCTTGTTGAGGAGTCATGGTGTCGAAGCAAATGGAACACTCTTCCACTGAGTACGCGCGCTGACGGCTGTTGAAACGATGGAAACATTTTAACTGCAGTCAGGGCAGGGATCCTGGCAGGGTCGCCATGTGGGGTTAGCGTAAGGAGCCGAAGGAATAGAAAGACGTGCTTTAGGTTACACGTTTATTGACGATCTGCTTGCTTAATACATAACCACTAGCTTGCCGTGGGGTTACCGGCTTTAGAATAGTGCTCCACCCTCTCTCCCCGTGGTTGCCGTAAGAGCCGGCTAAGGGTTAACAGATCCAGAGGACGGGCAGCAGCGTCCTCTGCGTAAACCATCAAACTGCGCTCGCCAATACGCCTGCCAAGCGTGGTGAGTATTGGCAACAACGCCCCTTATGGGGGAGGCCTATGTTCAGCAGTGGACTTCCAACGGCTGGATGATGATGTGTCCCGCGGTTCCACCCGCGTAGACTGCGTTCCCGTAGGAATATCGGGAAACAAGGACCCTATGCGTTCCTCCAGGGTCTAAGCTACCTGCATACTAAATTTCAACTCAATCGGTTCAATAGTTTTGAATAATCCAACTGTTTGCCTGACCTGGGCCTGGTAGACCTCTATTGCAGGGGGCCGCCTGGGGAAGTACCACACCTTTGCCAGTCATTCATCCGCCAAGCAGTAATGTGCAAACATTACTGTGTTCCGGTATGAAGGGCAATGTTATCAGCGAAATTACTGGGCATGACGAGTTTCTACAACTAATATCTCGGGGTGACAGGCGCAGTGCAGTGCCACGCAGAATTTTATAAATTAAAACACTGCGTGGCACTGTGTATGATATGGGCAATCATGATGCTTACCATCAGGCACCGATTTACTCGTCTTGTTACTCACTATCATAAAAAAAACCAGGGCATTGAACCCAGGAGCACATGCTCATGCATTAGCGACTACTACACAACATAACAAGCAAGCTCAAAGTACCCACAAACTGATACAGTGTTTCGTATGTCACGTTAAAAACTGTAGGTCCGTATAGTTCCCTATAAGATATGTAGGGGACAGTCGTTAGCTCATGTCGGAGCCGCGGAGGAATCTTGTCGACCTGAAACTATGACAATATGGGTTGTCCACATGACACATATGAATTGACTCGAGCAGTGTTTGATCTCAATAAAACTACTGTACACCGTTGAAGAAAAGCGTTTATTTTGTCCATACAATATTTAGTTAGAAGGCGGTGCACTTATCGTAACCGAGTTTTAATATCGATGAACGCCATCTAGTTAGAAACATGGCATTTACAATCTGACAGACTCACATTGCGCATGCTTCAATACCATAGAAAAATTTCTCTCTGAAACATAACAAATCTCTTTCGAGTTGAGTCCAAAGAGCTCTGTGTTTTAAACATACCGCCCATCAAAGGACGCAGTCCTTTCTCAAATCCTCACATTACAATAGCATTAGACTGAAAAATGAATTTATACAACACAATAAGTACTCTACCGCTCTACTGTATGATGCTTTGAAACCGCCCACCATGACAAAATAAGTTTTATAACACTAATTAAAAGAGTAAACTCAAGACTCGACTTTTGATACAAAAGAAATAAAGAAAGCAAAACTTATGTACCATATTGGATCTATCGTAGAGATCTCCTCCAATCTCAAAACTCAAACTCTAAAATTGGCAAAAACAAGAAAGAAATATAATTAAATAACTCAAAAAGAGATCTCTACTAAAGATTTGTACAAAATGTAAACCTAGACCTACTACATTGATTTAGGTAAACTCATAACTTGTCACATGTTGCAAATACCACTCTTGGTTTTGATATAATATAATACTTGCATTCGATAATCTCGGTATACTTCTTTATAACCCTACCCAGCCTCCACTTGGTAGGGGGTAAACTCCTCTCCATGATCATCACGATGTCATATACTTCAGGTTCTTTTTTATGTGTGATTCACTTGTATCACTGGTTGAGTGTGACCAGGTATTCATTGAATTATTGTCTCGAAAAGTCATTTATGATTATCTGGCAGAATTTCCATCGTCTCAAATCCGAAATGTTACTCCCCTCATGTGTCATGTCCGGTATTGCTGTAAGTAGCTCTCTCACAAGAAAACGGTCTGGTGTGACAGGCATTGAATCTTCTGCACTGTCGCTCAGGTGTGACTGGGGTAGACACGTCTCTACTAGCGTTAGTACCGTTTTCAGCTCCTCAAAGGTTAGAGTCCAATCCCTAATCACTCTCTTTAGACGTTTTTGGATATAGGAAATTCCCGCATCCCATAATCTTCCGAAGTGTGGCGCAAATGGGGGCATAAACTTCCACTCAGCTCTCTTGTTGGCCAGAAGATACTGGATTGCATCAGGTAGTTGTGAAGCAGCGTGATTGAACCTATCACGCAACTCTTTGTCAGTGAATACGTGGAGCTCTACATGGTCATCGGATCCCGTTGGCCACCTAGGTATGATCAGATCTCTCACGTGCTCTATGTCTCTTTTGAAGTGTTGCCACTCTAGTAAAAGTAGCATATTAAGTTTCTCGTCCCATTGTAGCTTGGGTTTCCAGAGTTTCTGAATTATCTTCACAGTGATGATTACTGGAGATATCCAGCCCTTTGGGTTGTAAAGTCGGGCTATCTCTGACAGCACCTTCCTCTTCATCGTATCCTCGTTCTCAGTACTCACAGGTAAGTTGAATTGGTATTGATCGTTCGTTTTGTTCCACAAAATTCCAGGCACGTTGATATTGTCATTGGATTTGAAAGTTGCAGATGGATTCGATCTCTGATTCTCCTCTAGAATATAGTTTAGATATTTAGGGCTATTATAACACCATTTATGGATCTCGAAACCGTCTAGTCTCATTAGGTTCTTTATGTCATGGTAGATCTTTACCACTTGTAAAGTCGTCTCGCAGCCCGTAAGAAGATCATCCATGTAGAAATCACACTGAGTAATTTGAGCCGCCAAAAGTAGTTCTCTTTGTTCATCTGTCGCCATTTGCTGAAGAGTCTTCACAGCGAGATATGGGGCACAAGAAGTATCAAAGCTAAGTCTCAGCATTTTGTAATGGCGGATAGAACTATCGGGGCTCGACCGCCATAAAATCTTCTGGAAATCCGCATCACGCTCATCTACATGGACCTGTCGATACATTTGACATAAATCGGCCACAATGCATATTTCATGACGTCTCCATCTCATGAGAATATGTCGTAAGTCTTGCTGAAGTTTTGGACCAATCAGTAGATTATCGTTCAGCGAGACATTGTTGACTCCCTTACTGGAAGCGTTCAACACTACTCGAACTTTCGTTGTTTCTCTCTCTTCTTTTACCACTGCGTGGTGTGGCAGATACACAGCGTAAGGGTCGTCGATCTCTACTCTCTCTGTAACTTCTCTCATATGATTTTGTTTCACGTAGTCTTCTATCAAATCTTTGAAGCCATCGTATAGTTTTGTATCTCTATGTAGTCTCTTCTCTAATGATTTGTATCTCCTCATTGCTACTTTTTTAGAATTACCGTAATGGTATTCTGGATTAGTACTCTTAAAAGGTAATGTCATCATGTATCTTCCTTCACTAACTCTCAATGTAGTCTCCTCATATATTTCTCCTGCTCGTATCTCCGCTTTTGTCCTTCTCTTTCTTAAACTATCAGGTTCTCTCTCAATTTCCCAAAACTGTTCTAATAGTTGGTCTTCCTTTATTTGTATGTGCATACTGGCTATTTCCTGATCTGTAGTCGTATCTGTCCCCACTCTTCCTAACAAGATCCATCCTAATTGTGTGTTTTGTGCAATTCCACTCCCATGTCTCATTAAGCCATCAAGTAAGATATCTCCGTGCACCTCTGCCCCCAGAATCATATCTATTTTTGCAGGTGTCCCGTATTGTGGATCAGCCAAAGGTAAGTGACTTATTTCAGCCCAGCTCACTATGGACGCATCTCTCGCAGGTAAGAAGAAAGTGAATCTTTTAAGCACGAAAGCGTTCACAGGAATCGAAAAGGTAGGATTATAAAGTGACTCTATCGTGAAGGAAACTCTATGTTTGGTTCGCGTATGATCGTTGCCGACTCCAAAAACCACATCGTTCACAGTAGTTCCTTTCAGTAGAAGGGATTGCGCAGTAGCCTCGTTTATGAAGGACGTCTCGGAGCCTTGGTCGATAAGCGCTCGAATGATTTTTGATTGACCATTGGATGATTTGACTCGAACCATCGCTGTAGCCAACAGTACTCTGCTCTGGTGACTTTTTTTAGCAAAATGAGCCACTATATTCTCAGCTTGGTTGCTCATACTCGGTTGTATCTCAGTAGATGTTTTCTCAGTAATTCCCATGGGGACCTCTAGATTAGCTCTCTCAAAATGCAGTAGTGTAGAATGTACTTCAGTAGAAGTTTTCTCAGTAATTCCCTTGGGGACCTCTAGTTTAGCTCTCTCAAAATGCAGTAGCGTAGAATGTACTTCAGCAGAAGTTTTCTCAGTAATTCCCTTGGGGACCTCTAGATTAGCACTCTCAAAATGCAGTAGCGTAGTATGTACTTCAGTAGAAGTTTTCTCAGTAATTCCCATGGGGACCTCTAAATTAAATCTCTCAAAAAGCAGTAGCGTAGTATGTACTTCAGTAGAAGTTTTCTCAGTAAATCCCTTGGGGGTCTCTAGTTTAGCTCTCTCAAAATGCAGTAGCGTATGATGTCTTCTACTGCAGCGACGACAAGATGTAGAAATGTGGCAATTCTTCACGGCGTGACTCGGTGACAAGCAGTTAAAACACAACCCCCTTGATTGTATGTACTCGGATCTCTTCTCGGGGGATTCCTCCTCAAATTGCTTGCACTGGTATAATGCATGTGCTCCTGAACACATAGCACACATGTAGCTTGGTTTTTTCTCCTCGTTTACTGTAGAGTGGAATGCTTTAGATTCTTGATAGCCGGCACTAACTTTAGGTACATGCGTTTGACGCAACTCCACCTCGCATCCCGACGGCAATATGATAGTCTGTACATAAGAAAGCTCACAGTTTGTAGTTGTTTTCGATCTGCATGTAAGTAATTCTTCCTTGAGCTCGGTCTTGTACTCGATGTAAATTTCGTCGAACTCCGAATACATGTCCCTTTTGAAATAGGGTATTTGATCTCTCGTCGACTTATCAATTTGTGAAGCAAACTCAAAATGGCCGTCAAAAAATACCGTGTTCAAATTCTCTAAAGCTTCCAGCTCGGTCTCCACATATGAAGTAGTAATTCTCGCTTTCGTTGATTTTGTGTAATTAGAAAAAGATTTAGTAAGACAGTCGAACAAATCCTCTTGTTTTTGTAAATACATTTTTAGTATTTTCTCCTCCATGATGATTGATTTGTTACTTTTGTCAATTTTATGTAATATTTTTTGTCTCACTCACTCCTTCCCGGGTTTCGGCACCATGTTTGATCTCAATAAAACTACTGTACACCGTTGAAGAAAAGCGTTTATTTTGTCCATACAATATTTAGTTGGAAGGCGGTGCACTTATCGTAACCGAGTTTTAATATCGATGAACGCCATCTAGTTAGAAACATGGCATTTACAATCTGACAGACTCACATTGCGCATGCTTCAATACCATAGAAAAATTTCTCTCTGAAACATAACAAATCTCTTTCGAGTTGAGTCCAAAGAGCTCTGTGTTTTAAACAAGCAGTGTTATTGGGGTACCCCGTTAGAATAAATTAAATTATTTTTATAACTATTACGATGTTTAGCCCACTGTGTCTTAAGCTAGCATGCTCGAGCGCACTAATGATCAGACCATGGTTAGGACCGGCGCCAGTAAATGATCATAACAAAAAAAAATCTTTTTTCCAAACCGTGCATGCATATTATCATAACAGATACATGTTAGAAAGTTATTTGTTGGTAAACATTGATATAAAGAAAAGGGGAGATAGGGTACGTTCTCTCAGCGCTAACTCAACAAATGGCGCGTGCAATTTGCTCAGTGTGAAGTTTGCACAGTGAACAACAAATATGGAAAGACCGAAGTGGACCGAAGTGCGACCTAATTTGTGCTTGCCATTTTCGAGAAGCCAGTACCTCATTTCCCCTTTTCTTTCAATGTTGGTAAAATATTTAATTTTACACAAAGAAAACGGAACAAATTCTATCAAAACCAAAACGAAAACGATCTTACAAATTGTCTTCCCTTAAGCTTGCCAATCTAGCTTCCGCTCTGAAATATTATATATTCTTTTTAATTTACATAGTTTTTGGACATAATATCAAATAATAAATACAATATATATAGGTATAAAATATAAAAGAACTTCGCCGTGGAGTTAACGGCTTTAGAATAGTGCTCCACCCTCTCTACCCGTGGTTGCCGTAAGAGCCGGCTAAGGGTTAACAGATCCAGAGGACGGGCAGCAGCGTCCTTTGCAACAAACCATCGAACTGCGCTCGACAACCCGCCTGCCGCGTGTCGAGTATTGGCAACAACCACCCTTTATGGGGGAGGCCTATGTTCAGTAGTGGATAACCAACGACTGAGATGATATTGATGATAAAAGAAATCCTACTATCTTACTAATCGTATCTTACCAAGGGCGTCGCCAGCCGATGATCAAGGGGGGGGCTAGTCAAGGAATTTCTACCCAAATTCCCCATTTGGGTAGACGGTAGATATACAACAGGTATTTGCCTGTATACAATTTACAATTACAAATTACCATGAAACAGAAAAGCCCTACAATTTTGTAGATTTTTTACAGTTTTGTAGATTGATTTTTATTTTTTATTTTTATTTTTATTAAAGAAATACTATAAAAAGCAATGTTTAAACAGAATAAAAATAAGTATACCCATACAGACCAACCATGATTATAATAAACGTGGACCACGCTACAATGTACAATATACGTATTTATATAATCTTGTTTGAGAACGTATACCAGTCACGCGAATTTAGACACAATCCTATGAAAATTTTACCAGAACGATCGGTGTTTTGTATTCCCCCGTTTCCTCCGAATATCTGGTTTAAGATTGCTTTATTTTTATCAAAAGAACATAGTTCACTTATAGAGAAAACTTATAATAAACAATATTAGGTAATTTTAATTATATAGGTAATAGGTAAGCTAGTTTTATACACTCGCGACATAAATATATTTATTACATAACTAACTGTGACATTTCGTAGGTATTTAGACAAGGTAAAAAAGGTAGGTCTTATTAGTTAGGTATGTGTTACTTAGGTAGGTTTAAGAAATGTCAAAATATACTTCCCTTCGTCACCTTCTCTTAATTATTATATTAAAATATAATAAAAATATAATAAACCCATTCTATAAATTAATATTCTGATATTTGTATATTGAAGTAAACTTTGTTTGTCATTTCTTTCTCTTAAAAACTGTTAATTTTTATGAAGTGATTAGATGTTCACTACAAAAAAATTAAGAGTCCAAAAACAAAATTATATTGACACAGTTTACTTCATCTTCAAAATATATATAATATAAAAAATATAGATACCTACTTATTATATTTATATCTATTAAGATATATCAAGATATAAATATATCAAATAGGTAATATAATCGGAGGAAACAGGGGACTACAAAACATCGATTTGGTAAATTTTCCATAGGTGTTAATAAAATCATGATCGGTCTGTATAAAACTTGCCTGCGTCCAGGACTGACATAATCGGCAAATCTAGATATCATATAGGTTGTTGGCCACACGGGGCTTGAAGTGGACATATTCGGTACATCACTAGATATCACATCCCAATCGTCTGTCCCAACTGCGTTCCTCATCCCATCGTTATAACCCGAATTTGACTCATTTGTCATATAATTGGACCCAATTGGCATATTATTGGGCCCATTTGGCATAAAATTGGACACATTTGGCATATAATTGGACCCATTTGACATATCATGTGACATATTTGAATTTACAGTCATCCAGTCATAATCTTCTTCGGTAAATGCACTGCTATCTAGACTTTGTGTCAAATCAGAAATTGGACAACTCGATAATAGGTAATCGGAATCAGACGAAATATTAAGTGACACGGTTGAGCTGATATTTGCCTCGGCAGAATTATTTAAGCTGGTTGAGTCATTACTTGGGTCTGCTATGTCGTTGTCTGAGTCGTCTAAGCTGTATATGGAATTATTTGTCTCGTCTAAATAATTATTTGGGTCATCTGAGGAATTTGAGTCATCTAAATAATTATTTGGGTCATTTGAGGAATTTGAGTCATCTAAATAACTATTTGGGTCAGCCGAGGAATTATTTGCGTCAGCTGAGTAATTATTTGAGTCATCAAAATCAGAATTTCGGTTGGCTGTATCAATGGAGTCGTTGATGCTTGTGTCAGTGGTAGTGTGTTCTGAGATGGTAGAGCATGAGTCTTCGTCTTCATAGAACCTGTTGTGAAATGAAAATGAACATGCAATAAAGCAGAACTTAAGCATAATGACACATGCAAATAAATATGGATGATAGTAGAAAGTATAAAACTGGTTTAATTAAACAACTTTTAATGCATTTTATCACATAAAACTAATCAATCCTCAAGCTTCGCAAGGCTTTCAAGGCCCCCGGGTTGTACTGATCTGTACCGGATACTGTAAGCGATTACTGCGCGCACCGGGAATTTTTTGATTAAAAAAAGCAGGAGTTGGATTAAATGATTTTCAAACTTAGTATAAGACAAATGTCATATAGTCTTTGAAACTGTTTTAAGACCTGTAGAAGAGCTAATACACAAGTTTTCAAGCCCTGAAAAATGTTTGATCCACAGCAAGAATCCAAATTTAAAAAAAATATGTTTTATTCTTCAGAATATGTTTTAGTTGGTGCTCTTATTTGCTCTTAAAAACAATTCCACTGTTTTCGCTCGATAGAAAAATAACATGAATATACCTCCCAAAAATGTTTTAATGATTGAAAATTGCATGAAGATATTGGTCAAGCATTCAAGCAGCAGCTGAATTTAGTCAAATATTTCTGCAAGCAATATATTAGATTTTGTTGATGGAAATTGGAAGATTTTGCAAAAACCCCATTTTAGTAATTTAAAAAAAAATTGTGTGGTGTTTTTGTAAGCACTCAAGTACCTAATTAGCTCTTCACAGCTTCTTAAACTTCAGGAATAAATAATATGTTAACGTATTGTGTGCAGAAAATTATTAAAATTTGTTTAATTTAATGCGTAACAAGTAGTGTCCGACCGAAACACGAATTTCAGCCGAAACCGAAACCGAAAACGAACCTTCGGTATCTATTTCAGTTTCGGCCGAAACCGAAACCGAAACCGAAACTTTTTCAGACATGTTAAAAATCTACTGTTTACTGAAATTTGGCTTATTTTATACACTTGTGCAGACATTTAATACGTGTTGAATGAAATACAAAACAATAATGTATGTAAAGGCTAAGGGCTATAGGATTCCAGAGGACGGGCAGCAGCATCCTCTGCGTAAAACCATCAAACTGCGCTCGCCAACCCGCCTGCCAAGCGTGGCGAGTATTGGCAACAACCCCCCTTATGGGGGAGGCACATGTTCAGCAGTGGACTTCCAACGGCTGGATGATGATGATGAATGTATGTAAAAGTATGTGAAAGATAATTTCTTATATTCTTTGATTACTTACTTACTTATTACTGCTATAAAATAAACAAAATACACAAAAACACGTTAACACTTCGTAGAACAAAAATTTGCCATAATTAACACTTCGAATTAAAAAAAAACCTCATACATTAACATTACCCACAATTAAATATTTGATGAAATGGTTCGTTGTGTAATTTAATATTTTCAGAAATATAATGGGATGTTCATTGTGTCCTTTTCCCAATTTTTTTTAGAAAACTTTGTTTTTGTAGTTGTAGGCCTCTTTAGAGGGCCGCCTAGGGAAGTACCACACCTTTGCCAGTTATTCATCTGCCAAGAAGTAATGTGCAAACATTACTTGTTTCAACTACTAATAACTCAGGGTGACAGGCGCAGTGCAGTGCCGCGCAGAATTTTGAATTATAAAACACTGGGTGGCACTGTGTCTGATATGGGCAATCATGATCCTTACCATCAGGCACCTGATTTGCTCGTCTTGTCACTAAAAAATATATTCATTTTAACTTAGATTTTTACTTAGATATTTATGTCGCGTTCCAATCGATCCGCATATAATGCTACCAAAATATATCAAGTATCTGAGGGTCACACACAGTTACATCATATAGAACTAATACATAGAGAATTAAAATATCATCCAACAACAACTAAATTACCTAAACAAATGTATATTGTAAGTAATAAATGTATGTGTGAATAAACATACTTTTACATAGGTACTTCTCACAATTTAAAAATACGTGTTAATAACTCAACGGAAAGGACTTCAATGTCTAATAAACATCAATAAAATATGTTAGACAAAAACAAACACGTACCTAATCACTGTGTACCTAATCACAAACTTACGACGAAAACACGACGGACCGGCCAGCGATCTAATACCTGACGTTGGCGGGTGACAAGAGAGATACGAACTCTCCCGAAGTCAACCGAGCGACGCGTGATAGTTCACGAACGTAGAGTTTCGGTGTGGCCGAAGGTTTGGCCATTTTTTGGCCGAAACCGAAACTCGTGCCGAAACTAGATTTTTGAGCCGAAACTGGCCGAAACCGAAACTTCGGTCGTTCACTAGTAACAAGTGCAAAAACCTTGGAAACTGGTTTATTCCCTAAACCTGGCGAAGTATTATCTACAATCTACAAGCAAGTTTTCTATACAAATAAATTAAATTTAAGTCTGTTTGTAATATTAAAATTACACTTTTTTACTTTATACATATGAAAGTTACTTTGACACTAATAACGAAATAACATTTATTTTTGTCTTTTTGTTGCAGCTAATCTGTGAAACGGCCGGACCAATTTTAATAGGACTTTTACTGGCAGATAGCTGATATTATAAGCAGTTTCTGAAGCTCTATTTTTTTTTTTAGGAAAATTATCAGAGTAACATATAAAAACTGAAGCTGTTAAATTCCACATGGACAAAGTAATGAGTAACTGCTAGTTTTCAATAAAATTCATGTTATTTTTAAAAGTTGTAGGTTTTTGTGGTCGACCTTCATATTATTTCCTTGATTATAATACAAGTATCTTAATTTATATAGTTATATGAGAAACAATATCCTGGTAGCATAACACATTTCAACCTTTTCCCGAAGGGGTAGGCGGAGGTGTACCAAGGACTCAGTCCCATAGTAGGTAGACCCACATTTCTCCTACTACTTGCTATCTACCGGGCACAGTTCTAGACTCCAGGCAGCTATTGAAATAGTTCCTAATGGAAAAATACAATAACACCGCCTGACTTGGTGATTGAACCTGTGTCCTCATGATCAGCATTCAAGCTTGCGACCACTACGCCAGTGAGGCAGTGACATTATAAACATTGGAATCACCCATAGACACAAGTGTTTCATGAGGAGATTTGGTGTATAATTTATTAATATTTAGAAGATGGCATGGACAGCCGAACAGTATAAAAGCAGGCAGATTCCAGCTCTTTTTTTTTTTTATGTTAGTAAGTGACAAGACGAGCAAATCAGGTGCCTGATGGTAAACATCATGATTGCCCACATCAGACACAGTGCCACCCAGTGTTTTGAAATTCAAAACCTGCGCGGCACTGCACTGTGCCTGTCACCCTGAGATATGAGTTGTTGAATCTCATCATGACTGCCTCGATGGCGTAGAGGGAGCATGCTCGACTGCCAATCAAGAGGTCCCGGGTTCGATTCCCAGGTCAGGCAGTGTTAAATATTGGATTTTTCCATTAGGAATTATCTCAATAACTGCCTGGAGTCTGGAACTGTGCCCGGTAGATGGCAATAGGCTCGCCCCCTATTACATGGGACCAATAACATACTGGCGAAATGTGGGTGTATCTACTATGGGAGTGAGTCCTGGGTACACCTCTGCCTACCCCTTCGGGAAAAAGGCGTGAATGTATGTATATGAATCTCATCATGCCCAGTAATTTCTTTGGTAATATTGCCCTTCATACTGGAACACAGTAATGTTTACACATTACTGCTTGGTGGATGAATAACTGGCAAAGGTGTGGTACTTCCCCAGGCGGCCCCCTGCAAAAGAGGCCTACCACTACAAATACTTTTGTTGTTTTTTACGAATCTCTACCCACTAATTATACTGTCGAATTTATTTTTAATTTGTTTTATTTTTAATAGATTAATATTTGTTCAAAATTATCATTTATTTAAAATTAAATTTAATCAAGTTTGCTAAAAGTATGTACTTGGCGGGGCCCACTCGACCACAGGGCTTAGACATGCGCCCAGTGGGAAAGAGGAGCTTAACATTCTCTTCAAAGAGTAGATGTGGGTATCTATAGACATTAGCAGTCAAGTGAACAAAGTAATTTTCAAACTTCTCTATTAACATTTTAATTTAAAATGGATCCTAGCCAAATACTGTGGCATTCGACATGAATAATGAATGAGTACCTAATGTGAGTAACACCGAGAAACACGTTATAAATGGATTACTACGTTGTCACAAGTTTCCTTCTGTATGTATAAATGGAAGATGACACCAATTTTTTTAATTGCGCGGGTAGATTTGAACATAAAATACTAACCGATTAACAAAAAATAAAATTAGAATGATGCAATAAGCACAGAAAGAACTGAGAAATGGAACAACACGTAATAAATATGTGCGATGCGATGTGTAAATATTCAAGTATTTTCAACAAGGGCAAATATGAAAGCTAAAAATGTGCACGCGAATATAAGCTTTATAAACTGTACTTACAAGGCATGGGTTTCCTCGCAGCCCCACCCAGAAGTGGATCCTGCATCACCAGGGTGTTCCTCGCGTTTGCTAAAGAAGTAGTACAGAGCGGCCCCTACGCCGACGCCTATGGCCGCGGCGGCGATGCCTAGACCGCGGCTCGAGCAGTTTTTCTGTCTTTCATCTTCTCTTACGCTCATTTTTGAAATAATTACAAAAAACCGTTCGGACTCGATAGAATCTACTTTTGTTTTGACAGCTGTGATTTTGCGCAGCTGTTTGCTGCTGGCACCAGTGTCATTTGACATTTGGCAGATTCACAGACTATAAAGATATGATGTTACAAAGAACATCTAAAATTAGCATGATGTTTAGTATGTTTACATGATTTCCATTCCATTAAATTTAATTTTAATCCAGTTTACTTTGTTGCTGATTAAGTAGCTACTTATAGTTCATCAAATCTAAGAAGTACCGTTTGACGTTTCATACTTTCAATAACTTTGCATAGGCGTGTAGCGTACATAGATATATGTACCTACTTTACCTACCTCTGCATTACCTCACTGTGTCCACAATACCGGGACGCAGCTACTTATACCGCTTCCCATTTACTGCGAGACTTCTACTACTTCTATCAGACCGTACCTACCAGAGGAATTTCGACGCATCGCATTCGACGCCGTGCACAATATAAGTCATCCCGGCATTCGCACTACACGAAAACAGATGACTCAAAAATTCTTCTGGCCTTCAATAAACACAGATGTCGCCACTTGGGCGAAACAATGTATCAACTGCCAACAATGTAAAACAACTCGACATACATGGAGCGAAACTTCAAAGTTCCCGCCAACGGACCGTTTCCAACACATACATGTCGACATCGTCGGACCTCTACCTACATCGCCGCAAGGTCACCGGTACCTAGTTACAATCATCGACCGTGTGACTAGATGGCCCGAAGCAGTGCCCACCGAAGACATATCAGCAGAAACAGTCGCCAAAATCGTGTACGAGCACTGGATCACTCGTTTTGGTTGCCCTACACACCTAACGAGCGACCAAGGACGCCAGTTCGAGAGCCAGCTGTTCGAAAAGCTACTTAACGCTATGGGGATTAAGCGCAACCGTACCACGCCTTACCACCCCCAAGCGAACGGTATGGTCGAACGCTGGCACCGCACTCTTAAAACCGCGCTCAAGACTCGACTCTGCGGAGGCTCGACCTGGATCGACGAACTACCTACCGTGCTCATGGGTCTACGCGCCGCCGCCCGCAGCGACACAGGCGTGAGCGCCGCCGAACTCACTTACGGCTATAACATCCGCCTACCCAGTGACTTCTTCACAGAAAGGTCAACGACCGACGTAGACGGCGATTATGTGAGCCGACTTAGAAGCGCAATCGCCGCCGTCAAGCCCGAACAGCCGAATACGTCGCATAGCAACAAGCGACCAATATTCGTGCACAAGGACCTACTTACGTGCGAATACGTCTTCATACGCACAGACGCTGTGAAAAAGCCACTACAACCAGCATATGAAGGTCCCTTCAAAGTCATCAAGCGCACCGATAAGACTTTCACTCTACAAGTTACTAACAATAGATCGCCCACTATATCGATCGATCGCTTGAAGCCTGCTTACACAGTCAACCCCGACGCGCCCGCAAGTACTAGTGCAGTCACTCCAATCAACATTACACGAATCGAACCTGCACTTAAGCCTGCGCAAACAACACGAACGGGTCGCACCATCAAGTTACCGGTACGCTTCGCTTGAGGGGGAGTCATGTAGCGTACATAGATATATGTACCTACTTTACCTACCTCTGCATTACCTCACTGTGTCCACAATACCGGGACGCAGCTACTTATACCGCTACCGATTACCAAGCACCATCACCTCTTCACCATTACCATAACAAGTTACCAGGATGTACCGGGGAAAGCAATAAATAAGAAGCACACATATTTATTTACATCGTTTGCACGTCTCGTCATTCATCAAGAAACACGTGAAGCAAGCCGCCTTGAAAAAGGCGTATTACATTTGAACGCACTTGTTGAATCCGTAAGAAACAGCAGACACAACGATGTTTTCACACGCCGCACATCTTCGTCTTCAATCTTCATTATTCCAGCACCGCACGACGACACATGCACACGCCGCGGCCGCGATGAGCGAAAAGAAAGCCGCGAGTGTGTTCAAGATATTTATATCAGCGCCGACGCCACGTACACACACGCGCACTGCGCATGCGCGAAACATCGCGTGATCGGCGATTATAGCGCGCCTGCGCGGATTACTCCGAGATCAATTTGTATATATATTGGTATTTTTTGTTAATAAATCATTCGCATTTCAACCTTCTGACTCGACGTATTATTTACACTCCTATATTCAGTTAGGAACACTTAGGCTACTATATACGACCTAAACACTCCTAAAGGCGTAACTCACACAAATTCAATAACCTTCGCCGTAAAACTAGGATAATGATTTATTACACAAGATGTTTTATATAAAAATTCCCCCTTCCAACAAACCTCCTTCCTTCCTTCAAACAAGGCAAAAAAAAACTGTCGAATAGTACTTCTTAAATTTGATGGACAATTATATTTATTAAATTCAATGCATCCATCATCGTCCATTTGAAACAAGTAAACATTTCATAGCTAATAATTTTCCTACTTCCATGCTAATTTTATCCAAAACTTTAAGGTCGAATACTTGGAACATCGAATAGGGTTGCGCATATTCTTTAAACATAAAATCGATCGGTTTACTTAAATTTATTGATGTTTATATATTATTGCATAGACATACAGATACTGCTGTAGAGCACAGACAGCAGCACTCGGCACAGTTTCAACGGCTTGGAGGACATTCAACAGCTTCAGACTTCAGAGAAACGGAACGTAATGGCAATGGGTTGCTATAGAGGAAAAACTATTTACCACTACCTATTTTCTATTTACATCCGCATGATAGATTGTAAAACAATAATATGAACATAAATAACTTTTCTATTATTCTTATAGTTTTATGAGTTTCTAGATTCGTTCAGTTTGCTGTAGTTATTATTGTGATATCTATTATTAAGAGATTATTTGTTTTTACCTTATTAAAATAATATATTTTTAGCAAGTAGATAGGTGTCGTCGTCATAGAAGCCACGTAAATAAGCAACTCTGCGTTGTGCATTGTGTGAATCTTATTGCGTTTTTGCTTTCGGATCATTTAAGGTAAATCGTAGAATTTATTACAGCTTTTACAAAATCCTAATTTTCATACTCACGTATCATGAATAAAAACGCGCGAAAATTAAAACTGGCGCACATATTTTACGGCCCTTACGCGCAAAAACGTTAATGCGCGTTTTGTCCCATAATAGAACACAATATTGAAAGTCTATCATCATCATCAGCCGGAAGACATCCATTGTTAAACATGGGCTGTATCCCCCATAGATTGCCACCTTTATATGACTCGGTTTTGAGTAAAATAAATATAATCACGTCTTATTCCCGATAGCAGATGGGGTACGGCAGAGACTATTTCTCAACACTTGCTACGATCCTGACATACGGCTACTACGGTTTTTCCCCGATCATTTTGTGATTCAAATACGTCCCCATCGCACCAGCGGTTTTATCCCGCGCCTAATAATGTTATTAGAAAATTTTCTATAGAAAAAAAACCACTAACTGTTGAGGGCGTAGTGTGGTATTCTGTGCTAATATTTTCATACGTATCTACTTCTCTATGCTATTTTCCATAGATTATATACGATACTATTGAAAGAACAGCGGCTTTGCCCGCTCGCAATTATTATTATGAAATACATACATACATACATTCACGCCTTTTTCCCGAAGGGGTAGGCAGAGGTGTACTCAGGACTCAGTCCCATGGTAGGCACACCCACATTTCGCCAGTATGTTATTGCTCCCATGTAATAGGTGGCGAGCCTATAGCCATCTACCGGGCACAGTTCCAGACTCCAGGCAGTTATTGAGATAATTCCTAATGGAAAAATCCAATATTTAACACTGCCTGACCTGGGGATCGAACCCTGGGACCTCTTGAATGGCAGTCGAGCATGCGCCCTCTACGCCACCGAGGCAGTCCTTTCGTAGTCGAGGTTGGCTCTTGATTTGGCCTTTATTTGCGCCAAAACATATTTGGTTTTAAAAACCAAAGCAATTCCTTTGTAAAAAAAAACGTATTGTTTTGAGTTTATTTATAAAAAAAGTTTTTTTCAATATGAAAAAACCATACGTGATTATTTAACCAAATATGATTAGCGTCCTTAACTCAGTATCATTCATGATTGACGGCTTTTGTTACGCCTAACCTATAATAATATAGTTATAATATTTAACTGACCTGGGGATCGAACCCGGGACCTCTTGATTGGCAGTCGAGAATGCGCCCTCTACGCCACCGAGGCAGTCTTTATATCTATATCTTTATTATGGAATATGGTAGTTATATATACCAAAACTGAAGCCCTTTTTGGACCCCTTAGAATGTGAATATTTAAAAATCCTTAGCACACGTCCAGAAAACTAAAAAAACCTAAATTCCAAATTACAAGTCCCTAGGATCAATGTTTAGGGCTCTGAGTTTTATGTTAGTCAGTGAGTCATTTAGGATTTTAAATAGTGATAATATTTTTTAACTTCTCTATGGTATTTCCAGTGCAACAATGGAGGTGCTAATGAAAGGAGTTCTAATAGGCGCAGCTGTGGTTGTCGCGGCGGTGACCATTGCTGTAGAGTGGTGGCAATACAGGCAGGTGCCGGCAGCGTACGAGACTCATGGCAGACGGAGACAGATTTAGAATAAATATTACACCTGTCTTGTACTTGTATCTTTAGTTGTAAGACACCACAAAGAGCGTTTGCACGCGGCGTATTTTGTAATCGACTACGCCCAAATCGAGCACAGCGCATTAGCACAGTGACCAAGAAAAACGAAGTCTCAGGGGGTTAGAACGAGACAGCAGATAGATAGCAATGTTTCGGGCGAGAGAGAGAAAAAAAAAGGGGACAATAAGTTATATTCGTGCCATCCTGGCGGGCATGAATATAAAACATTTGTGGAGGCAGTAACGCCCGTACTTACGCACACATTTGACGCGTACACACGCATCCGATTGCATGGAGCGACGGGACACTCCGCGTTATAGATATTTTGAAGTAAAAGTAACCGGGGCGCCT
This sequence comes from Hemistola chrysoprasaria, assembly GCA_947063395.1. Classification (NCBI taxonomy): domain Eukaryota; kingdom Metazoa; phylum Arthropoda; class Insecta; order Lepidoptera; family Geometridae; genus Hemistola; species Hemistola chrysoprasaria. The sequence continues at coordinate 3,227,798 of OX346736.1, read as the reverse complement.
GTCTTGATGAACAATTTATATGCTAGGCTAGACAGAGAGAACAGCTACAGAGTAGAGATACGCGATAGAAAGAGAGGCAGCTTGTACGTTATATCGATAGGTAGTGAGGCGCTTTGGGACCTGAATTGCACTTTTTTGCGTGGGAGCTAGAGTCGCAATCTATTTAAATCATTTTAGGGAGTGGAAAGGACAAAATAAAAAAGTCAAACGGTACTTTTTAGATTTTATGGGCAATAGCCCTTCGCTATTGTTGTTTTCGACAATATTTGCAAATAGGTACTTTCAGGAGTTAGTTGTTTTTTTCCTTTTTTTAACGAATTTTTTAGCTGACCTGCGCTTCTGATTCCTTATTTTTTTTTACCTTAATAGAACATCTAGGTTTTAGGCACTTACGTAGATCACCTAAGAATGTACAATTTTTTTTAATTAACTCAAGATGGATATAATAATTATTTCTCTAGCGAGATATATGATATTATGCGCGTGATTCTAGTGTTTAGGTACCCTAGATTCTATTGATAGTACCTAGTTTACATAATATTATGTATAAAATGTTTTTCTTTTTCGGATTAGAGAGGACTCTCTTTCTCTTGAAAAAGAGAAAACAAAGCAGACCTATTTTTAGTTTTTTTTTGTTGTTTTATCCTGTAATTTTTTATAATAAACATACATAACAACAATTAATTAAATAATACATAACTATAATATTATTTTAATTTATACTTATAGTATTAGATATTGTGCCTATATTATGTACTTACTAACCAAATAAATAATTTGATTAGGTAGAAAAATGTTTTATTTTATGTTAAGCACACCCGGACACACGACTCAATTCCCATACAAAAGTCACGATATAACTACCTACTACGCAGACACTGCACACATGTTAGTTAGTCATGTAGATAGTTTTGTACACGCGCAAGAGTGTGCGTGAGGTGATTACTGCTAGTCGCTCGAACGACCTAACTTTAACTGACGTGCGTGGACCTAATTTGAGCTCTCCATTTTCCAGAAGCCAGTACCTCATCTCTCCTTTTGTTTAAATCAATGGTTACGCCTATGTAGATATATTTCTTGCATGAAAATATGAAACGTTAAAAGGTACTTCTTCGATTTTATGGACTATAGCAGACCTCCCCCGCACGCCGTTCCATAACCTTAATCGATACGTGGACGTCACACACTGCAATTTTCCCGTTCTTTTCTGCCGCATACGGGCAAACTGTTGAATGATCTGCTTCACAAGGAAGTGTTGGTGAAGTGTTGGTCTGGTCGGCAACATACTGGCAATACCCATGGTGTTGCATGTATCGATAGGGGGCGGTAACCGCGAGGCATCAGGTACACCATCTGCGCCTGCCCCTACCGAAAGCATACCATTGCCGATCATACTAAAATTCATGAAAGCGGGGTATTTAAGTTTTTTTTTTATGATAGTGAATGACAAGACGAGGTAATCAGGTGCCTGATGGTAAGCATCATGATTGCCCATATCAGACACAGTGCCACCCAGTGTTTTAAAATTAAAAATTGTGCGCGGCACTGCACTGCGCCTGCACCCTGAGATATGAGTTGTTGAGTCTCATCATGCCCAGTAATTTCGCTGGTAACAATGCCCTTCAGACCGGAACACAGTAATGTTTGCACATTACTGCTTGGCGGATGAATAACTGGCAAAGATGTGGTACTTCCTAAGGCGGCCCCCTGCAAAAGAGGCCTACCACTACAAAAACGTTAATGGCATATGTACTGTATGCATACGATGCATCAATATTTATTGCGCTTTCACCATTAAAAGTAAGGCGTATATTACATGATAGGTCAGCTGTCAGTTTTGGCACAGCACGAGCAGTGAGGAAGAAACGATATTAGGAGGGGCTCTTCCGTACATAATAAAATTACCCAATATGGAGAAAAAGAGAGAATTTTCCACTCGATTGTTTGAAGTTGGCTCTTGACATAACATAACATACATTCACGCCTTTTTCCCGAAGGGGTAGGCAGAGGTGTACCCAGGACTCAGTCCCATAGTAGATACACCCACATTTCGCCAGTATGTTATTGGTCCCATGTAATAGGGGGCGAGCCTATTGCCATCTACTGGGCACAGTTCCAGACTCCAGGCAGTTATTGAGATAATTCCTAATGGAAAAATCCAATATTTAACACTGCCTGACCTGGGGACCGAACCCTGGGACCTCTTGAATGGCAGTCGAGCATGCGCCCTCTACGCCACCGAGGCAGTCCTTTCGTAGTCGAGGTTGGCTCTTGATTTGGCCTTTATTTGCGCCAAAACATATTTGGTTTTAAAAACCAAAGCAATTCCTTTGTAAAAAAAAACGTATTGTTTTGAGTTTATTTATAAAAAAAGTTTTTTTCAATATGAAAAAACCATACGTGATTATTTAACCAAATATGATTAGCGTCCTTAACTCAGTATCATTCATGATTGACGGCTTTTGTTACGCCTAACCTATCATGTAATGGACGCCTTAACTATTTTTCTTTTTTTTTTTAAAGGCAATTTAAAAAAAAATCTTAACTACAGGGATGTCCAAAAATAAAACAACAAATGAAATTGAAACATGTTTTCTAACATCATTCTCTGCCTCGGAACATCTATTTACACTCGCGTAACAACCATGGCTTATATTATTATATCAATCGATCTACGCAAATAAAAAATACATCTTATATGTCTAACACAAATAAAAAATATGATAAAATGCACTTTAGATTTGTTATGGCAAAGTAGGTTTTAGAAGGCATTGGAGGACATAATAAAAGATTTTTTGAACATCAGCAAATGTATAAACATAAACCGTGCAACGCCATTTTGCACGTAAAAAGAAAATCATGTGTTGCGATAAACTCAAAAACTACTGAACGGATTTTTTCAAAAATCTACGAAGTGATTCAAGAGCGAAGGTTTATATTATGAATAATTAATAAAGGTTTAGGCACAGTACACTATGAACTAAGTTCGCTTTTATAGAAATTGGTCGCTGCCGGTATGAATGTGTGCGCGCCGTTTACGCACGCACACATTAGCATAATCTGTGGGGGACTCGGGTGTCGGCAGTGTGGGCCGTGCCGTGTGATCGCGCGCGTTCAAGTACGTTACACGCGCGCTCGCATTTGGCATGCTCTCATCAGCTACTTTAATTAGCGCAGTTTTATATTAAAAATTGTTTATAATGACTTCGAACACAGGCTAAAAATTTTGTAGTCTTTAGATGCCTCAATAACGACTGCCCAAAAACCCAGACTTATCATTCTTCAGAATATCTACTGAACAAGAAAAGTTAATATTTAAATGCTTTTTATTTATGAATTAGTAATAGATTTCATAATCTGTAAATGAAAACCTATTGCAATACGCAAATAATTTTTAACTAAAAATAAAAGTGACAACCATTAGCGTCAACGCAAGAGTAGACTATTAACACGCCGAACGGTCTTAAGCCGGGACTACAGCTACGTGTTAGCGTGTTATATAACAATATTCTGTAAAGCCGGGACTACAGCTACGTGTTAGCGTGTTATATAACAATATTCTGTAAAGCCGGGACTACAGCTACATGTTAGCGTGTTATATAACAATATTCTGTTAAATAACACCAAAGCCACGCCCACTTTCCATGGTAAGCCGGGTCCGCAGCGGCATGTTTTTGTGTTACCTAACACAATAACATGAAAAGTGGGCGTGGCTTTGGTGTTATTTAACAGAATATTGTTATATAACACGCTAACACGTAGCTGTAGTCCCGGCTTTACAGAATATTGTTATATAACACGCTAACACGTAGCTGTAGTCCCGGCTTTACAGAATATTGTTATATAACACGCTAACACGTAGCTGTAGTCCCGGCTTTAGATGTTCTTAGTGTACTGCGGTTTTGGCAAGTCGCTAGTTTTACAATAATTCAAAATGTTGTAATTATTATGCCTCCAATACCAACCACGCCATACTCCAGACAATAAAAATGTCATTTTAGGCAAATTCGTATTAAAATTGTCATTTTTTTTTTCATAATTTATTTGTTGACAATTTTCACAAAAACTTGGAATAATTTCTCTTGCGATGTGCCTCTAGTAGTATTTATATGTAGCTAAATTATCACAATATTTATGGTACTTTCCATGTAGTGAGAGAAAAACGGTCGTTGACCCCATCTACATAAAGACGTGGGACTCGCTTTGATTGGTCGGCCCTGCTAAATGTTGACGCCTCGTCAACATTCACATTTATTGACTTCAGTCGCGCCTGGAAATATGATGTGAGTGCATGTATGTATCCGCATGATGCTTTTTTTGCTCCAAAAAAAATATCATGCTTGTGGGAAGAAAAACACATCCCAAGGTTTTACTTTTCACGCGTAAATGTGAAGTAAAGTGAGAAATTGGTATTAAAATGAAATTTTAATTGAGAAATTGAAGAATAAGTAAAATTAAAAGAATATCTGGACTTTATGCCACACACTCACCTCACTTTTAGGCTGAAAATTTACTCTCCTTTTCGCTTTTAGTCACATTTTTTAAGTTTCTCATCTCGAGGATACTAGTGGCCTCCAGTTTTTTTACAATTTAGCACACAAAACAACAAAATCTAGGCATTTATAAAAAAACTGAATTTAACACTAATTTCATACAAAATCTGCTTTGCTATCTTTGCGCTGCTATCGCCACTTTAGACAGTTGCCGGCCCTATTGCCCTGATAGAACATAACTAGTCTACCTCTCTATAAAATTGTCATTGTTTAATTTATGGTTTATAATTTCGTTTTACAAAAAAGCTACATATAAATAATAAAATAAATTTCATCGTACATATTATATTATGTAATAATATTTAAACAATAATTATAATTCAGCCAATCCATACATACAGTCTTATAAATCAGTAAAAAATGTTTACATTTTTACGACAGGCACCTTTTGACGCGCGATGAAAAAAAAACGCAATGCAAAAAAGGTTGTTTACAATTATAAAAAAAAAACCTCTTATATAAGATAGAAAAAAAAGGATGGTTTTGAAAATGTACCAATGTTTTGTTATTATAATTTTTTGCAATACAAAAAAATCTGCTGGAGGTATAAAATGACATATGTAAGTATTGTAATTTTTTTTACCGTGTACCATTTATTGTATACTTTAGGTGCTTGCATAAAAATAAATACGTTTTCAAAACCATTTCATACAAATTATACAAAAAGTGCGATCTTGTTACATAAAAAATATCGCTTCTCCTTCGCACTTAGTGTTGCAAAATTTGACTTTTTTTAATCTCTTTCCTTATTATGTAATCCGACAGTTAATTTTGACAACTGGCAACTGATTATTGTCGATCTTGATTTTATTTAATCAGCTAAACCATTTTTGAGCAAACGATTGCATCAAATACACAATTTATATAATATTGCACATTCCAAAGTCAGTCAAACATTGCAACACCATTAAAAAAATTAAAATTAAAAAAAAAAACACCTATACTATGACGTCACTAGACGGTAATTAAAAAAAATATCAACTTAAACTGCGAATTGCAGAAACCTTCATTAAAGATTAATGACGAATTTAAACACTAATATCTCATTACAAAATTGTCTGATTACAATATAAAGTCGTCCATAAAATTTCATGAAAATTTCTGTGAATCGCGGTTAGACGAATTACAGATAAAAATACAACTTATTTGTATGTATTTATGTTTAATATATATCAAGGTTTATTCTATAGCTTCTTTAATATATTTAAATTAATTTAAAAAGTTGCTGTCTGTTTTTTAGGTTTTTTTTTTCATGCAAAAATGGCCAGGAATAAAAGTGATCCCGTTTTGCTTTCAGTTTCAGTCCTTGAAAAATTTCTTTCACCACACATTTTGTGTTTATTCTCTGATGCCATATTGTTACTGATTGACATTTGACGGAACGGAGCCTGAGGACTCCGTTTCGTCGCGCACGTCATTAGCGAGGTAACAAATCTAGTATATTAAGTGAGGCAATGTTTACTATATTAAAAAAGCTATAGATTGATAAAAAAAAAAGCGCGCCCTAACACCTACTTCACTTTGACACGATATCAAATCCGATACTTTTGGTATAATATATAACAACGGTTCAAATTCTTTTTCATTAAATTAAATACTGATTTTAATGAAGACTGTGTTTCAACGGCAGAGAGAAAAACGGTCATTGACCCTTGGCATTAAGGTACAAGTTTGGAGACTAGATAGAAGAAGGTATATCTCATAAGGAGGACCAGTTGAAAACGTGTAGATTATATGACATATAACATTTATTTTTAAATTGATTTTATAGTTACTGTACTATTTTTATATTATTATGCAAAAATATCATACTATTTTAATATTTATATATTAAAATATATATTATATTTAACAAGTTGTTACGAAAAGGTGATATAATACATAAGGAAGGCATCAACCGAATCCAACTAAACAATTAACCCAAAATCAAAAAGATTAATTCAAATAGATCACTATCTGAAACTTTTGCACGTCAATGAAGATAAACAGTAATGAGTCTACCGCGCGTTCGGAAAGATACCGCAACAAGAAGAACGCACAAGTAACTTGTAGGGCTTAATTATTTCAACTGATAATTTTACAATATTCGGTTTGGTTACCGCGGGTCCCAAATTTTATGACATCACATTTTTTCACAATATTTTATATCTAAGTATTACAACACAAATTAAAAACTACATACCTACTTAAAAATAACATGATAACAGTTGCAACTGTCTGTATTGTTTAATTTGTTTTATAATAATAATATGGGACATCTTCCACACACGGTCATCTGGTCCCAAACTAGGCTAGAAGCCTGTACTATGGTAACCAGATGACTGATATAAATACTTATATAAGATTATAACACCCAGACACAAATCAAATAGACGTGTTCATGCACACAAATGTTTGACCTGGCCGGGGATCGAACTCGAGGCCTGCGGCACAGAAAGGAGAGTTACTACCGTCTGAGCCAATGAGGCTGTTTTGATTAATATATAAGTAAATATTATATATTTTTTATGTTTTGTTAATTTTTATGTCTGTTTGATTTGATGTTGATTTTATTAAAAAAGAATTTAAATGGAAATAAATACAAATAATTTTGGAACACTGCTGTTTTAATTTCGTAAATTTCTAAATGTAAAATTGCAAAATATGTGACATCACACTAAGTAGGGGGTGGGAGGGTCTCACAAATGTCACCAGCTGTGACAAGGACGGGGGAGGGGTCAAAAAATCATGAATTTCGTGTGACGTAATTTATGGATGGCCCCTGATCTAGCTATACGTTTGTAAGAACTCTCCGCTAAGCAAATGTTCTAACTAAAATTATAACGCGCGTCGCCATTAAAAAAGAACTTAGTACTTAACCTCACTTTAATCAAATGCAAATTATAAATTATACGGCGATAATAAGATGGATACTATGTTTGTAATATTATTGCTAATAACATTCTCTACCCGGCAATATAGGATAGACAGTGTAAGGTTTTCTGGGCCCAGCTTCTTTGGATTACGATTCCGTTTCCTTTATATGTGAAGTCCAAACATTGTTATTCATTGGATCTAGGATGACGGCCTCTTAACAAATTCTTTGATTAATTTCAACTAATTATTAATATAATAGGCTAATAAAAATAGATTTTGAAATAGAAATTATTCCGAACCGTTTGAAATAAATACTGATGGTGTCACTTTTGTAAATAGTGTTGTGTGTGTTTATTTTTAATGTTTCTTTGAATAATTTTTCCTTATATCACCAGCTATTATAATATATAATAATATTTGTACCAGCGTGTCTGTCAGTAGATGTAGGGCTCGTATGGCAGTTTACTCGCGCAGTTTGAGCGCGTGGTCCTTGATGGCGCCCCCGTCGCCTTCAGATACGAACCTCTTGCGACCTCTGTACAAACACACTCATATTAATGTTAATCGTCACCCATACAAAATTAAAATACACAGATATGTAGAAATAGGGAATAATTTTCCACTCAATTATTTGTCGTTGGCTCTGGATCTGGAAATCTGGACTTTATTTGTGCGAAAACATATTTTGTTAAGGAAAACCTTACAGTTTCTTCGTATTTACGAAAATTGTAAAAAAAGTAGTTTTTGGGTTATGTTAATGTTTTTTTAAATAGAAATAAAACCATACGGTTTCTTTAACAAAACATATTATTGGGCAAACAAATGCCAGATCCAGCGAAATTACTGGGCATGACGAGCTTCAACGACTAATATCTCATGGTGACAGGCGCAGTGCAGTGCCGCGCAGAATTTTAAATAATAAAACACTGGGTGGAACTGTGTCTGATATGGGCAATCATGATGCTTACCATCAGGCACCTGATTTGCTCGTCTTGTTACTCATTATCATAATAAAAAAACTTTCCCATTTATAAGATTATTCTTAGAAGTATGTTCAGTGAGTGTAATAAGAGCATACCTGGTGGGAATTCTCTTGAGCACGTCCGCCCCCAGCCGGAACTTGTGTTGGCAGCGCTCCATGAACCGGTCTAGCATGATGTAGGCCAGCGGGACGTCTAGCACTATGTCGTTCATGTCTTCTAATACGCGAAGGAAGCCCTGCAACAAACACATTGACACAATAAATATATATTATGGTGGCTAGTAGAAATGAGCTTTTATTCAGTGAATGATTTTTTTATACATAAAGGTAGGTAGCATACCTTATATAATAAAATTATTATATGACATGAATTAGGACTTTCACATTTTATACTAGCTGATTTATTATTATGGTTTGACATGAATTATTAGGATATTTTAATTATTATTATTTGACATGAATCAGCATGGACATGAACAATAAAGAAAATTTTTTTTTCTTATTGTTGTATAATAATTATTGGAAATAGGATTAATGAAGTTAACTGGGATTTTTAATCTTATTATCTATGACATGTGTACGCCTTCTAGGCAAAACATGCGGATAACTAATGACAGTTGTGGAGATAATATGATAAGACCGTTTTAATGTAACCATGTTACTTACTGACTGACTTAACTTTCCTGTCTATATACTCGTAAATTAACTGCTTTAGCGATTAAAGACAAATGTTATCTACTCTCACCTACCTAAACATAATCTTTAAGGTTTTGAAATTACTAGGGAAGAGACTAGCGCCACGACACAGGGTATCCTAGTGTGGGGGCTAGTGGTCACACATTATAGCCTGAAGAGTACTTCATGTTTGTTATTTTCTTAATGTGTTAAACTTACTTATCATTATCACTTGTTGTTTATCATAGAAAGTTTAGGATAAATTAATTAAGCTATAATGCAATTTGTACCTATTATTTTTGAGAAATAAACTATTTATTTATTATTATGTTTAAACAAATAAATAAAATTTTGATTTTGATTTGATTTATGAATTGACAGCCTCGTTGGCTCAGATGGTAGTAACTCTGCTTTCTGTGCCGCAGGGCCCGGGCTCGATCCCCGGCCAGATCAAACACTTGTGTGCATGAACATGTCTGTTTGATCTGTCCCTGTGTGTTATAAGCTTATATAAGTATGTATATCAGTCATCCGGTTACCATAGTACAGGCTTCTAGCCTAGTTTGAGACCAGATGAGCGTGTGTGGAAGTTGTCCCATATTATTATTATTAACATGTGATTATTGCATGACATCAAGCACATTTTAATATCCTCACCCTGTCCATCTGGTCCGGAGAGATGATGACACACCGCCTCAGCTCGGCGAGGAACGTGCAGAGCTGCTCCTCCACCGAGGAGTTCACCGTCTCCAGGGCCAACAGCACTGTCTGTTACATACATTTATATATTAACTTTAACGGTGTCTCGTCCATATCAAATGATATTTTTTTTTTATGATAGCGAGTGACAAGACGACCAAATGAGGTGCCTAATGGTAAGCATCATGATTGCCCATATCAGACACAGTGCCACCCAGTGTTTTAAAATTCAAATTTCTGCGCGGCACTGCACTGCGCCTGTCCCCTTGAGATATGAGTTAAATCTCATCATGCCCAGTAATTTCGCTGGTAACATCGCCCTTCATACCGGAACACAGTAATGTTTGCACATTACTGCTTGGCGGATGAATAACTGGCAAAGGTGTGGTACTTCCCCAGGCGGGCACCTGCAGAAGAGGCCTACCACTACAAAAAATTGTATGTTATGTGTTATTCCAGGTCAATCTGTTCAGTAGTTTTGGCGTGAAAGCGGAACAAACATACATACAAACAACAGCGCTAGATGGCGTTGGAGTCGAGTTAGAACACGCTAGCATTTTGTTTATTTGTTACAGGTGATTCTTTTACATTGTACCATGATTAGAGATTTGTAATATTAGTAGGATGATAACTCACCTCATAGACAAGTTCGTGATGAAAGTGGGGCACTTCCAATTCCCTAACACATCTCATCGCCTCGCCCAGATCACCTGACGTTAGATATTCCTTCAAGAGTAACTGGATCTGTCTGATCAGCCATTTCACCGGCCTGGAAGTACAAAACAATTATTATTTCAAGAAACCGGCTTAGAGAGTCCAAGGAAGCTGTGCCCGGGAAAACTTACACTCTCTATCCTATATTGCCGGGTAGAGAATGTTATTAGCAATAATAATTTCAAACATAATATCCATCATATTATCTAACTAAAGAAGGCTTATTATAAAGTCAACCAGGACATAGAGGACAAAGATGCCTGGAAACTGCTGCATAGCCGCCTCGGGGCACCTTCAAAGAAAACGAATGTAACCAAACCAAATATTGTGAAACTATCTGTTGAAAAAATTAAGCCCTACAAGTTTCTTGTGCGTTCTTCTTGTAAATGTATCTTTCCGAACGCACGGTAGACTCATTACTGTTTATCTTCATTTAATAATTATTAAAAACAGAATATAACTTGTACAAGTTGGGAAAAAGTTAAAAAAGTAGATATTGTATATGAGATATTACAAATTACGATGAGATGTAGAGTAAACTGCGATTATACTATATTTAAATTGTTTTAAAAGAGTCACCAAATAAATCGATATCAGGGGAGTACTTCGTAATTGAATTATATTCTCTGCAAATTCTTATAACTGGTGAATTAAGTCCTAGGTTTGTTTTACAGGTTGGGGTAAGAAGAAGATTAGTGATAGGGTATCTCGGGAGTCTAGATGGAACTGTGTATTGATATAAATAAATTTTCCTCTGGTTTGATAATATTAGCAGGGTTGTTAAAAGAATAATAATATACCTGATGCCACCCCCGACTCCCCAGATATTGTCGAGCCTCACCATTCCTTGTTTCATAGAGAGCAACGTCTCCGCCCTGTGTATGGCTTGTCTGGAAACACACAAATATATGATTTCAAACTATATAATAGGTTGTATATAATAGAATAGGTTGTATTTTATAGTGGTAGGCCTTTTTTGCAGGAAGTCGCCTGGGGAAGTACCACACCTTTGCCAGTTATTCATCCGTCAAGCAGTAATGTGCACACATTACAGTGTTCCGGTCTGAAGGGCAATGTTACCAGCGAAATTACTGGGCATGATGAGATTCAACAACTCATATCTCAGGGTGACAGGCGCAGTGCAGTGCCGCGCAGAATTTTGTATTTTAAAACACTGGGTGGCACTGTGTCTGATATGGGCAATCATGATGCTTACCATCAGGCACATGATTTGCTCGTCTTGTAAAAAAAAAAAAATAGCAAATCATGGTAAATATTCCGTTAAAAGTAATTCTAACACATAAAGTCCAATTTCGTACCAATCCGCGTGGCGGCACTCTTCTATTTGAGCTATCGTCACAGAACAGATAAATATACTAGGTATAGAATGGACACTGTCATCCGCCCACCAATCGGGACTTCCTCACCCCGCGAGCGAGATTGAGCTCTCGACGAGCCCCCGTGAGCTCGGAACGCACCTCACGCACACTTTTCCTTACACAATAATTTTCCACTCGATTGTTTGTGGCTGGCGCAAATAAAAGCCCGACGGCCTTCATTTGTGCCAAAACATATTTGTTTTTACCAAAACGAGCAAATCAGGTGCCTGATGGTAAGCATCATGATTGCCCATATCAGACACAGTGCCACCCAGTGTTTTAAAATACAAAATTCTGCGCGGCACTCCGCTGCGCCTGCCACGAGATATGACAAGTCGGTAGGGGTCGACCTAGGCGTACTTTTCATGACGTTGTTCTTAGGAAAGGCCAAGTCAAAAATACCTACAACCGACGAGCATGTATGAAAAATGTCATGAAAGTGAACGAAGCGAAAGTTGTATGTCAGGATCGTAGCAAATGGAGGGAAATAGTCTCTGCTTACCCCACTGGGAACAAGGCGTGACTGTATGTATGTATGTGCGCCTACAGCTTTTTCTAACACAGGCAAGCCTGGGACACTCTATATTAACATACAAGCTGCCTCTCTTTCTATCGCGTATCTCTCTGTTCTCTCTGTCTACCTCATAGGAATTGTACCGTCCAGACGGACGCCCCGGCTACTTGTAGCTTCATTAGTATGAAGCTACAAGACAGAGAGAGCAGATAGAGAGATACGAGATAGAAAGAGAGGCAGCTTGTATGTTAATATAACGATAATTATCTAGCGCTGTGCGACCTGAATTGCACTTTATTGCATCGGAGCTAGAGTCAATATTTATTATAATGATTTTGAGGAGTGTCCTTTCTATCCATTTAGTATTCTGTGACACAGATAATGCCGGAGACATACTTGGCAGGCGCGTTGTGTTCCTTCAAAGCCTGCGTCTGCACGAACTTGGGCGGGAGACAATCGTCGGCGACACACCGAGCTATGAAGTTGGAGAGAAGCACCGCCGCGTCCGGTGTGTCTAGCACCAGGTCTGGAAGCTTCTCTAGCAGGCGTTCGAACGCTGAAACAAAACGTCAAGGTCAAATTTTTGACTCCGTACAAAGTTAACTTTTAGAGAGATAAAATTGATAAAGTTGTGCTTTAGCTGTTCTCCTTCCTTGTTCTTTTCTCTTTTTTCAAATTTTAAGCATTTATCATGTTATTAAGTAGGTATATAAGTATTCTAACACTGTGGCGTGATAAAAGATGTAGTGATAAAGATACAGAAAGGATTGCTTAGATGGTTCGGACACATGTCCGAAACCATCCAGATTTTTTACTGAATATTTGTACTGTTATTTTTTAGAACCTAGTTGTCTTTATTTTACGTAATTACAAGTAGTATTTTTTAGGACTTCCAAAATTTTTTTTTTAATGATAGTGAATGACAAGACGAGCAAATCAGGTGCCTCATGTGAAGCATCATGATTGCCCATATCAGACACAGTGCCACCCAGTGTTTTAATATTCAAAATTCTGCGCGGCACTGCACTGCGCCTGTCACCCTGAGATATGAGTTGTTGAATCTCATAATGCCAGAAATTTCGCTGGTAAAATTGCCCTTCAGACCGGAACACAGTAATGTTTGCACATTACTGTTTGGCGGATGAATAACTGGCAAAGGTGTGGTACTTCCCCAGGTGGGCCCCTGCAAGAGGCCTACCACCACTACAGTACGGTATAGTTTAGCAATTGGCTTACCATATCCAATGTCCTTAGGTGAGAAGACCCTTCCGTACAAATCCGAAATGAGAACAGACGCCATCTCGCAGTGTGATGGTTTGTGGTCCAGCGCTATTTCTACTATTGTCTCGCACACCTGCAGGAATATCATTCAATCATAAGACCGGCTTAGCTGTTATGCGCTGGCCTTCTGAGCTGAAGGTCCCAGGTGAGGTCCCAGTCGGGCCAACATTTGTGCGTACGAGCATGTCTGTTTGATCTGTGTCTGGATATTATATTATGCGTATGAATATTTATATTTTTTTTTTGTGTATTTATGATACACCGTAAATTCAGATTAAATTGAGCTGTACAGGATTTAGCAATAAAATATAGGTTTTTAGCTTGATTATAGTTTAATTAGAATTTTTAAACGTATTAGGCTAGTTTTTACAAATAAGATGGCTGCGTTGTAAGAATGAATGTATGAAAGAGCGAACGAGTGAACAGATTGAATGAGTGTCCCGACGCAGCTCCGCGAAGACATGTGGAGCTATTTGGTATAAAACAAATATGGTGGTTTGACAGAACGAGTGGCGCTATTTGGTATAAAACAAATATGGTGGTTTGACAGTCAGTAGATGTATAACGTCGAAGTATGAATGGAATTATTTTCTTTCTAACGAATTAGTGAATGATCTTAATCGTATTACAATTACGCTTAAGATTTAATCTTAAGCGTGTACAATCTGGATTAAATGGACCAAAATAGTATAATTTCTTTTTGTTTCAATCAGATAAAAATTAAGTGATATTTGCCGAGACCCCCCCTCTCTCCAACGTAAGATTAGATGAGATTTGTCTCGACCCCCTCCCCCCCTTAAAAACCTCACTAATTTATGGATGCCGCCATAAATTACGTGAGGCCCAATCGGTTCAGTAGTTTGAGCGTGAAAGAGTAACAAACATCCATCCATCCATCCTCACAAACATTCGCATTTATAATACTAGTAGGATATTATGTAGGATAGGATTTTTTTATGTGAAAAGGATTTATTAAGGTTGAAAACTCACCAAATGACTTCTATTCGAAGTGACGAACTCCAAAAAGTCCTCGGCAGCCGCGTTTGAGTCTCCATGCTCGAAATACTCCAATATAACAGGTTCTGCTTTGCGCTGCAATGGAAAATCAACTTTATTTGTATGATCATACGAATCATTACTTCTATCTATTAATTTATTATTAATTTTGTAGTGGTAGGCCTCTTTTGCAGGGGACCGCCTGGGGAAGTACCACACCTTTGCCAGTTATTCATCCGCCAAGCATTAATGTGCAAACATTACTGTGTTCCGGTCTGAAGGGCAATGTTACCAGCGAAAATACTAAATTTCAGTCCAATCGTTTTAGTAGTTTTGGCGTCAAAGAGTAACAAACACCCTTTCATCCATCCAACCAACTCCGCGCTAGATGGCGTTGGAATCAAGTTATAACTCGCTAGCGTTTTGTTCATCTGTCAAACGGTACTTTTTTACATTTGAGATACATTACATTTCAGATTTGAGATTTATATTATGAAAGAAGTAAGATAAAGATTAATTATTTATACTCATCGATAGGCCATAGAATGTTCGAGAACGTAAAAGCTCCAATCTAACTATCCAGACAGTTCAAATGCCATTGTTTGCCATTGACCCTTATTTGTCGTTTCATTGAAACGCATCGCTTCATGCCATCCATCGGTTTCTGTTTCTATTATTAAAACACATTTTTTACTCTAAAATACGTGACTCGAAGTGTAGACGTTCCTTTTCTATTAAAATAATAGATAGATAGATAAACACTTTATTGGTACACCAAAAAAACAATAAATCTTAAAAATTAAAGTAAACAGTATATAGTGCAACAATTGGCGGTCTTATCGCCAAGAGCGATCTCTTCCAGACAACCGTGCAGGCAGAGGAGAGTACCGTAAATCACATTTGGTCAGTGGTGTGACAAAAATAATAAATATGACTTAAATTTACTAAATTAATACTAATAAACACAAACTACAATAATAACTATTCATTATAAAAATAAAATGACTACACAAATTTATATAATATATTAAATATTATATACTAATAAACATGATACATACTGATATAATAACTAATACATACATACATACATACTTATTATAAGCGTATAGGTACTTAATAAAACGATACGTGACTTAAATTTGAGAATAGAAAGGGAAGAAAGACAGCTATAGCGATAGGTAATAGTTAAATATACGAGATTTAAAGATGTCTAGTGAGGTGGAGCGCCTAATTTCGATAGGAATACTCGAACACTTTAGCATATTTGAAATAATTTATTCCAAGCCCACCATCTTCAATCTCGCTCTACAATCATCTGTCGCGCTGGTATCCCTCGCTGTGTTGCCATCGCGCCCTGGCACAAACCATTGATCTTCCTTAAACCACACGTTGCCATTAATACTATCCATTAAATCTCAATAACTGCCTGGAGTCTGGAACTGTGCCCGGTAGATGGCAATAGGCTCGCCCCCTATTACATGGGACCAATAACATACTGGCGAAATGTGGGTGTATCTACTATAGGACTGTGTCCCGGGTACACCTCTGCCTACCCCTTCGGGAAAAAGGCGTGAATGTATGTTTATTAAACCGCAAAAACGTTCACAGAATCCGTAGCAAGCGCGACACTAAATAACATCAACCCTGAACTCGGCCAACCTGACAACGTGTATACCCCCACCCCCATACACGCATTATCTGATAACCCTACCTAAGCGAGGTCAATAAAACCCTTTTTAACTCCGACGGAAAAAGGGAGGGGTAAGTTTCACGTGTCTGTGTATCTGTGTCAAAGTAGTTCGAAAACGAATGGACCGATTTCTCGATGCGTTTTAGGGTTCCGTTACCTAAAAGGAAATAAAAGAAACATTATAGGACCACTTCGTTGTCCGTCCGTCTGTAAAATATATTTTTTGACGGGAACGCGTGGTAGGTATCAAGTTGAAATTTATATCAACCACTCAGATCTGCGGTCCCTTGTGGCTGTAAAAATTCATACTTCTAAGTTAACGCAATCAAAAGTTATGGCCATTTTTCGGCATATTTCTATACTCTGCGCTAATTGAACTAATAGATGGCGCTGTATGTTCTGTAGACGGATTGTTTTTCGGGTTTGGAAGCGTTTTGTTCATGTTTCTAGGCATAGAACCCTAAACTATGCAAACATACATTTTTTTATGATAGTGAGTGAGTGACAAGACGAGAAAATCAGGTGCCCGATGGTAAGCATCATGATTGCCCATATCAGACACAGTGCCACCCAGTATTTTAAAGTTCAAAATTCTGCGCCGCACTGCACTGCGCCTGTCACCCTGAGATGTGAGTTGTTGAATCTAGGCTTGCCCAGTAATTTCGCTGGTAACATTGCCCTTCATACTGGAACACAGTAATGTTTGGACATTACTGCTTGGCGGATAAATAACTGGCAATCATGATGCAGTAATTTCGCTGGTATATATATATTGACAGCCTCGTTGGCTCAGATGGTAGTAACTCTGTGCCGCAGGCTCGGTTTCGATCCCCGGCCAGGTCGACATTTGTGTGCATGAACATGTCTGTTTGATCTGTGTCTGGGTGTTATAAGCTTATAAAAGTATGTATATCAGTCATCTGGTTACCATAGTACAGGCTTCTAGCCTAGTTTGGAACCAGATAGATGACCGTGTGTGGAAGATGTCCCATTTAAAATTTAGATTTTCCATTAGGAATTATCTCAAGAACTGCCTGGAGTCTGGAACTGTGCCCGGTAGATGACAATAGGCTCGCCCCCTATCACATGCGACCAATAACATACTGGCGAAATGTGGGTGTGCCTACTATGTGAAGAGTCCTGGGTACACCTCTGCCTACCCCTTCGGGAAAAAGGCGTGATTGTATGTTATGTTACGCCGTTTATAAATGGCCTGGATTCTTTGGCGACCTTCTCCATCATTTCATATAACGGCAGAGGTCATCGGCCGCTGAATGCACAGATTCGCTTTGCTTGTAAACACGCCAAGAATAATAAGTTTATTGAATAAATAAATTGCATGCTGATTATATTCCTGGCACGGGGGGGCGCTATTATAGAACACTAGCTGTACTCCGACACTCCGACTGCCTCGGTGGCGTAGAGACCGCATACTCGACTGCCAATCGAGAGGTCCCGGGTTCGATCCCTAGGTCAGGCAGTGTTAAATATTGGATTTTTCCATTAGGAATTATCTCAATAACTGCCTGGAGTCTGGAACTGTGCCCGGTAGATGGCAATAGGTTCGCCCCCTATTACATGGGACCAATAACATACTGGCGAAATGTGGGTGTATCTACTCTGGGACTGAGTCTTGGGTACACCTCTGCTTACCTCTTCGGGAAAAAGTCGTGGATGTATGATTTTTTTCTTATCTCTCCATATCTGCATCGCTAATACTTTAAATTTTGGATTGTGTTATCTATCTATCTACTCGTACCAAGCGATGACCTTGACGGCAACTGCGTAGTTCCCAAACGGTGGTAAATCGATAATGTTACGCAACTCGCGAATGTGCCGGGAGGCGCGCCCGCCCCTCCCACCGCGACCGGTTTGTTATCATAATATTTATATTATCTAATAATGGCAATTCGTAGTGTCTGTGTTTTTATTAGTTAAAATACATTGGCGGCTTGTTTGCCACCTTTGGCATAAAAAAATATAATGAAACGAATGAACCAAAATTATATTAAGGCGCCTATAGGAGCCAAACTTCCCTCTCGCTCGCACATTGCAAGATACGATACATAGGTTATTTCGGCATTTTATAGTGGTACGCCTCTGTAGTGGTAGGACTCTTTTGCAGGGGGCCGCCTGAGGAAGTACCACACCTTTGCCAGTTATTCATCCGCTAAGCAGTTATGTGCAAACATTACTGTGTTCCGGTATGAAGGGCAATATTACCAGCGAAATTACTGGGCATGATGAGATTCAACAACTCATATCTCAGGGTGACAGGCGCAGTGCAGTGCCGCGCAGAATTTTGAATTTTAAAACACTGAGTGGCACTGTGTCTGTTATGGGCAATCATAATGCTTACCATCAGGCACTGCACAGGCACCTGATTTGCTCGTCTTGTCATTCACCATCATAAAGTTCTCACTTCACCATCATCAGTCTGTGATTGCGCGACTTTGGTGACGCACGCGTTGATAACGTTCGCTGCGCAAGTAGTGCAACAAACAAAATGTCTAAGCACAACAGCTTCGAAATGCAACAGCTGTAATGTTTGTAATCAGCGAAATATTGGCTTTTATACAAAATAAATTCGATGTTATGGATCAAATAAGCCTATCACAAGTGTGTTTGAGTGCTTTCTCGGCGGATGACATAACGATCAAAATTGAAATAATCTCTCTAGTAATACATTAAAACATACATAAAATCAGTATTTTAACTGTAAAAATCACGTCTGTAAAATCACATAATTAACAAAACTTCGTATACGGCTCCTTAAAATCCTCTGCCGTTCCATCCCGGTGGCCGGTGTGCGTAGGCCTTTAGTCTAGTTGTAATATTATTATAAAGGCTGTGGTTCAAGTTCAAGGTTACAAAACAGCACTGGCAACCGGCAACATTCAACAACCAAAAAAAAAAGGAAACCCACCCGAGCGCATCCGCCGACATAAACGAGTCTGCGAACTCGCTGCTAACTTCACGCGTGTTATTCAACGCGCGACCTTGGCTTCACACGACAAAGCTGTTTACCAGATTATGTTTTTAAAATGCAAACATTATACCTACCTAGAGTATTTTATTTTTCTGTTTTCTGTGCGTATTATTCTGTCGATAATTTATCGATATGCTTTAGCAAATGTTATGGATTACTAATGCAAGCGGTAGTTTTATTTAAATAATTACGAATTTGATTCGGATTTCATTTTTACATAACATCACGCCTTTTTCCCGAAGGGGTAGGCAGAGGTGTACCCATGACCCAGTCCCATAGTAGGTACACCGCCCACACTTCGCCTGTTATATTTTTGGTCCCGCATGTAATAGGGGGCGAGCCCCTTGCCAGTGGCCAGGGAAATTGAAGTCCCTGGGGTTTAGAACGAGATAGCAGATATGAATTGTTCGGGCGCAAAAGAGAGAAAAAATGGGGAAAAGTAGTTATCGGGGTGTAGTGAGATATCACAAGTAATTATTTATTTTATCATTGAACGCGCTATTTCTTACTGAGAAAAGGAAGTTTGTCAAATATCACTGGCACAATACTTGGCCGTGTGGCTTCCCGGCTATATAATAAAGCCACCCCTTTTTCAACCCGTGGGAGCCGTGAGACCCGGCACAGAGACATATTCGGAGAGAGGGAAACAGCGCCTTGAATATTAAAAAAAAATGTGTTTTTTATTTTATTTTGAAAGTTTAATTAAAATTATGTATACCTATCATCTGATTCAAAAATCACTAAAATATATATATTTTTAATAATTAATTACAAACGATTCAAAATTTATAAAATTCCATTATGAGTCACTTGTTTACGAACGCGCCACTCGATTGATCGCCATTTTTGTGACGTAGTAATGTTACAGTTATGTATGGTACTTTATCACATTGTGACGTCACTACAGGCCACGAGCTCGTTCGGGTACTATCGGCGTGTTTTCGGTGCTGGATTAAAACTTATTTTTTAATTTGATTTTTGAACTTTGTAATTATAGTGAATAATAAAAAACTACGAAGTTTATATATTATGATCTTTCCATTTCCGCAAAAAAAAAATTCAAATACTCTATTGGACCATTGCGTCGCTATTAATTTAAATGATTTTGTGGAGTGTCCCTTCTGTCAATTTAGTGTTCTGTGGTATAAAACATAAACAAACATACATACATTCACGCCTTTTTCCCGAAGGGGTAGGCAGAGGTGTACCCAGGACTCAGTCCCATAGTAGATACACCCACATTTCGCCAGTATGTTATTGGTCCCATGTAATAGGGGGCGAGCCTATTGCCATCTACCGGGCACAGTTCCAGACTCCAGGCAGTTATTGAGATAATTCCTAATGGAAAAATCCAATATTTAACACTTTGTCTGACCTGGGGATCGAACCCGGGACCTCTTGATTGGCAGTCGAGCATGCGCCCTCTACGCCACCGAGGCAGTCTGTGGTATAATGTTAATGAATATCACTTACCACAACCTCCTCCGGGTCAGCCTCGACGATCACCTGAGTGAACTCCACGTCACCGTTGGTGACGGCCTCCGAGTCATAGTTGGGGTCGTTCATGTCTTCCACAAACTCCTCGAGCAGCTCCGACCCGGGGAGACCCCATACCCCTTTACCACCTGCACCACCTGACCACAACAAAGGACTAACTTAATGCTAGAATAGAATTTCCTGCCAGTTATCCTGGAACAGGAGATGCAGACTGGGGTGGTGTGCATTGACATTAACAGGAAAGAGGACCTCTTTGAGGAGCAGTTTGACACAATCATATGGAGAATTTACTAAATCGATGTTTTGTATTCCCCTGTTTCCTCCGAATACAGTAAACCTATTTGATGTATTTATAGACAGCCTGGTTGGCACAGATGGTAGTAACTCTGCTTTCTGTGCCGCAGGTCCCCGGGTTCGATCCCCGGCCAGGTCAAACATTTGTGTACATGAACATATCTGTTTGATCTGTGTCTGGGTGTTATAAGCGTATATAAGTATGTATATCAGTCGTCTGGTTACCATAGTACAGGCTTCTAGCCTAGTTTGGGACCAGATGACCGTGTGTGGAAGTTGTCCCATATTATTATTATTATTATTATCCACTTAAGAGGCCGGCGACCTACGAATAGACGATCCGAATATGTTTCGAACGTACCACCGTACCAAATAATAATAATAATAATAATGTTTGCCGGACAGTGCGCTAGACGATCAAACATGGTATCGTCACAGAACAGATAATAATACTACGTATAGAATGGACACTGTCATCCGCCCACCAATCGGGCCTTCCTCAACCCCCGAGTGAGATTGAGCTCTCGACGAGCCCCCGTGAGCTCAGAACGCACCTCACGCACACTGTGCGTGTACAATACTCCATGTGTAGAGTGTCTGTGTAGTAGCTAGTTATAATGCGGCTTCTATATGGGAATTGAGTCGAATGTCCGGGGTGTGGCCATACCATGTCCGATGGTCTATTCGTAGTATTATACCTACTTCTCATCAGGTGAAACCGCGGAACACAGCAAGTCTACTACAATGCGACTTCATTACGCTTGATGGATTGTAAACAAAGGTTTAATTGTTTCTTATCACCGGGCATGCCTTATCACGCCAAACACTTTGTTGTGTTATCTGTTGCTAGCGGCCCGGCCAGGCATCGCGCGGGTAGCAGTATACTATAGTAAAACTAGCTGCACACCGCGGTTTCACTCGCGTTGTCTTTGTTCCCGTAGGAATATTTATTCCTAGATATATAATAATCTATTTAACATTAAACTTCAAACTATTAATATTATTCTTCTCTTAATTGTATAAAATCTTATAACATAACATACATTCACGCCTTTTTCCCGAAGGGGTAGGCAGAGGTGTACCCAGGACTCAGTCCCATAGTAGATACACCCACATTTCGCCAGTATGTTATTTGTCCCATGTAATAGGGGGCGAGCCTATTGCCATCTACCGAAAACAGTTCCAGGACTCCAGGCAGTTATTGAGATAATTCCTAATGGTTTTCACGTACAACAGACCAGATATAGGGTCTAAGTGCGGAAAATGAGTCCCCCTTACATTCCTAATGGAAAAATCCAATCTTTAACACTTTGCCTGACCTGGGGATCGAACCCGGGACCTCTTCATTGGCAGTCGAGCATGCGCCCACTACGCCACCGAGCCAGTACTATACCTATAAATGGAATAAAGCCAAGTGCTAAATTGGTACCAAACAAACAATAGTGATTCATAGAATGATGTAACACATATCAGTACATAATGTACTATTATATCTATGAGTATAAAATCTATGTAAACAAAATTGAAGGTTAATTTGTTTTCATTGTAGATTATGTTAAGGAAGAGCTACATTCTATGTTTTGTTCTGCTGGAATGTACCCTGTGGTATTCCAGGGTCTAAACTTTACATACCAAATATCATCCACGTCTATTCAGCTATCGCATTCATATTATAAACGCGAAAGTTTGTATGGGTGGATGGATGTGTGGATGTATGTTACTCTTTCACGCAAAAACTACTGAATGGATTGGGTTAAAAATTGGTAGGGGTATTTTATTTTATAATATAGGACAACTTGCTCACACCGTCAACTGGTCCCAAGCTAGGCTAGAAGCCTGTACTATGGTAACCAGATGACTGATATACATACTTACTTATATACGCTTATAACACCCAGACACAGGATCAAACAGACATGTTCATTCACACAAATGTTTGACCTGGCCGTGGATCGAACCCGGGGCACAGAAAGCAGAGTTACTAC
The DNA here is from genome assembly GCA_947063395.1 of Hemistola chrysoprasaria. Lineage (NCBI taxonomy): Eukaryota > Metazoa > Arthropoda > Insecta > Lepidoptera > Geometridae > Hemistola > Hemistola chrysoprasaria. The sequence goes on along the minus strand of OX346736.1, from coordinate 3,204,691 downwards.
CATCTGGGCCAATGAGGCTGTCAATGTCGGTATGTAGCAGGAATAACACATATTATGGTACTTTTTCTTGATATTCTCACGAGAACAATGTCTCTGGGAGTGACACCGCGGGTCACAGCTGATATATTTATAGGTTTACAGCTGTTCCCAACATAGTTTGCGTTTGGTGACTGTAAGCATTCTGTGTGTCTTATTATCTGCCTCGGTGGACGCAAGTTTGACTGCGGGTCATGAAGTCCTGGGTTCGATCTCCAGGCCAGGCAGTGTTACTGGATTTTTCTATAAGAAATTTTAACAATCTGGAACTGGGCCAGGTAGATGGCAATAGTTTCGCCTCCTATGACATGGGACCAATAACATACTGGCGAAATGTGGGTGTACCTACTATGGGACTGAGTCCTGGGTATACCTTATTATGAGATAGGGTACATTCTCTCAGCGCTTACTCAACTAGCATGTGCAATTTGAAACAACAAAGTTAGAAAAACGTACCTAAAACGAAGTGTGAACAACTATAATGACATATGTGGAGCTAATGGGACCTAATTTGAGCTTGTCATTTTCGAGAAGCCAGTACCTCATCTCCCCTTTTCTTTAAATGAATGGCTATGATGTATTTTATATTTTAAGGATTAGTTTGTGAAATACCAATAGCATTATCTATCTATCTATCTATATTTACCTATATATAGTAAGTAGTATTAGGATTAAGATTTGGGTGTGGTTTGACAAAACTTGTTTTTCTCTATAGATTATTATTATCAATAGTAAGTTTGTTTTTAAATTACGAAAGTACTTTCCAATGTTAGAGACCACACACACACCTTTGCCAGTAGTTCATCCTCCAAGCAGTAATGTGCAAACATTACTGTGTTCCCAACTGAAGGGCAATGTTACCAGTGAAATTACTGGGCCTGACGAGTTCCAACAACTAATAAATAAATGACAGCCTCGTTGGTGCAGACGGTAGTAACTCTGCTTTCTGTGCCGCAGGCCCCGGGTTCGATCCCCGGCCAGGTCAAACATTTGTGTGCATGAACATGTCTGTTTGATCTGTGTCTGGGTGTTATAATCGTATTTAAGTATGTATATCAGTCATCTGGTTATCATAGTACAGGCTTCTAGCCTAGTTTGGGACCATGTGACCGTGTGTGGAAGTTGTCCCATATTATATTATTATATAAATTGTTTATTTTGGAACAGATAACAAATAGACACATAGAGCAGTAAAGGAACGATGATGCCTGCAGTAGTCTTTAGACTGTGTCGCAAACACCAACACCCCCTCCGGAACAATAGCTGCTTATTCCAAAGTAGTAACTTAATTATGAATAACAAGGTTTAACAATAACTGACACAGTCTGATAATATTACGCTGTTTTAAAAATGTTTTTATTTTATACAATTTAGTAATATACAAATACATATACATAACATAATATCTCAGGTTGACAGGCACAGTGCAGTGCCGTGCACAATTTTGTATTTTAAAACACTGGGTGGCACTGTGTCTGATATGGGCAATCATGAAGCTTACTATCAGGCACCTGATTTGCTTGTCTTGTCACTCACTATCATAAAAAAGCCAGCAAACTGCCCTGGCTTCACACTGGTAGCAACAGCAACAAAGCATAGTTAATAGATTTTTTTATGAGGAATAATATTATAAATGCATTTTTTAAATATAACTATTGGTTAAAGCAGTGCACATCGAAGACACTCCCAGTCGGCTTGATTTTTCAGACCCGCTCAACATTCGCTGATGGTTTTAGGAGAGATAATATTACAGCCAGATCTATCAACAATGCTAGATTGTTACACAACGGGCTAATGAGAGTTAAGTATATGAGGTTGTTTTATTGACGAGCTTTAGCGAGGATGTAGGATTCTATAAAAGAGGGTAGAACTACGAGACAAAGCTATTCAAACAATAAAAATGCTTATCTAAACATAACCTCTGAACGACAAAAACGTGACAAAAATAATTATACAAAATAATCTCATCTGGCAACTGGCAACTGGCAACTCTAACCCAACCCCAAAACAAGTTTGACCTTGACTCAAATGTAAACATAACAAAGAAGTTACACACCCTGTACAATATATTATTATTATTTTCTCATTTAATAAATGGAACCCTATATTTTTAATAATAAGCGCTGGCAGCCAGTAGCTAGGGCCGCAAATAGCCTTGGATGATGAAAGTTGTTTACAAGCTGCGATTGCGTAACGTGTCATTCAACTATTTATTGACCCAACACGAGAACTGTGACAAACTATTTATATTTTGCTTACTGCGCAAATAAAAGCCGCTCGGCTTCTGTCGGATCCTAATAAGAATTAAAGATGCGGCGTAGAAAAATTAGCTGAATGCAGCTCAATCACTTTGCTACAAATCGAGAAAGTTCCCGGTTTTATCAGGATATAAAAGATGAATTATTTACCTTTCTTAGGAAGTCCTCTTCCATGCCCGTTTCGTGGTCTACGGCTGTTCTTCCAGCTACGATACTTCGGAAGCGGAGCAACGGCCGCTACGCCATCTTTCTCCTTGCTGTTCGTACGGGCATATTTCTTGTTCTTGCGACGCAAACGCTCCGAATGGGAAGTTGCCGCATCCCCGGCGCCTTCGTCCGCCGCCGGCTTCGCACCCTCCACCGCCACGTTTTCAGTATCGGAAGCAACGCGCTCAACTTCCATTGTGGCGAGTGGCGACGAATCGACCGGTTGCGTTTATCAAAAGGAACCCGAAATCAGCCCGATCGAGTTATTACCAGAGAGCGTTTTGAGAGCGTAGTGAAATTGAGAAAGGCTAAATCAGTTATCTTGAGCGCGATAAACAGTGACCGCGAGGACGCACCGTATTTGTTTTGAGAGCACACCGCACCGGCATGAAGTTAGCAGAATAATAAATAAAATGGCGGCCGGCGCTGGCTACGTGATGACAGCAGAAGTCGTACCAACACGACACATGTGGCGTTACTTTGCCAACATGCAGAAACTAATTTGACAGATATCTCTAAACGGTCAGTTCATCAGTCAATGAAATATATCATTATATACTTTGTCAGTTTTAGGATGATAAATTTGAAAGCTCACGCTCATGAAGTTTTGTATTAAGCTCTTTTAGTGAAGGGCCACGCATAACGAAAATCTATAGAAAATCAGTCTTGAATCGGTTTTGCGGTTTTCTATCAATTAAAAATAACCATAATTATAATGTGTATGAAATGTACAGTCAGTACAGTGGAACAATCAATAAATATTGTCAGCTGTTATTCTAAAGAAATAATTACTTATTTAGTGATTTTTCAACATGTTTCACGGATAACACGAAACGTTTTCTAATGCTATATAGGTAGTAAGGAAAGCAATAAATATACTATGCGTAAGACAACAATGCTCGCGGAAATATTCAAAATCGTTTTATTGGAAATAAAGTATTACTTACTTCATTTCCAATAAAATGATTAGTTAGTATAGTCATTGACGTATATGTTAGGTTGAATAGATTTCTACGAACCCTAGACCCTAGGTCTATATGTTTTTTAATAAAAAACCATTTACGAAATCAATACACATCTTTTAATTTTTGCCTTTTTTCGACATCCTTACACTTTATTCTTTTCTATAAAATGAGTTTTCATTTAATACCAACCTCTACAGTATATATAGTCAAAAATCTATTTATTAATTAACTAGAAATAAGGATTTGTTTTGTAATCTGATCCGTATAACCATGCAACTAGTTCTATGTAAGTAGTAATCGATCATCGGATAAGTTCAATGACGTTTTTAAACATTACCACATCACTAGAGTGACCTGTCAAAATTATCATCCTAAAATTGACAAAATATAGAATTAATGTACTAGTATTAGAAAACTCAATAAATCATAAAATAAATAATAAAATTATTAAATACAATACATTACAAAATTATTATAGGTATGTACTTAGAGAAATAGAAGGGCCATAAAAAATCACTAGTCATCCAGTACCAGAATAATATTGACAGGATAGACGGAAAAGTAAAAAATGCAAAAAGCATGAGGCGTCTATTACAAACAAAAAATAAATTCCGTTTTTTTAACGTCATATTTTGTCAGTGTAAATCATCAATCTCAATCTCAATCTGTTATTGTCATTTTTGTCATTCGCTGCTGACTGCTGAAGTCTGAAGCCTGAAGCTGTAAAGCTTGTAATTCGCTAAAATCTGAAGTAAAAATGCAAAAACAAAAAGAAAATCTGTTTATAAACAAATTCCGTTTACTGAATTCTCAAGAAAACACAGAACACACGGAAGAAATTAATTGGTCATCAAGTGGGAGCAGTGATACGTCGTTAATCACAAAATTAAGTAACCGTACAAACAAATCCCGAACTTTGAAGCGTAAACGTAAGAAAAAGCGGCAAAATAACATTTCTAACTTAAGTTTTACGATATTGAATACATCCAGAAAGATATCTAAGGAGTATCATGAAGAAAAATCGCCGATTTTGTGTAGTAGAGGTCGGCAGAAAAGTGCTTCTCTGTCACCTATATTGAGACCGTTACAAGTGTTTCTAAGGCATAATACAACTATATCTCCTATCCTGCCATCGCAAACTGCTAGACAAAAGAGCCCTATACTTGTTCCCAAAACTGAATCTCCCATATCTGCAAGTAAGGTGCGAAAAAAGTTGTTTGTCAAAGAAAAAGTCAGTGAAAATTATTTAGATAGAACTTGTGTGAAAAAGGAAGAGTTATCAAATCAATCAGTGGTCAAAACAGAGGCAGAAGACACACCATATAATAATAAAAGACAAATTATAACAGAATGCAATGAAAATGAATTACAGAACCTAGTTTTGGATTCAGCAAAACCAAATGTTACAAAACCCTTCTTTGACAGTTACTTTAGCTCTGAAAGCACATCCCTAAATAGTCAAGCAATCAGTGAAGTACTAACCCCTCAAAATAGTACTAAAACTAGTGATGAAATTGATATTCTTACATGTAAAACCCAAAACGTTTCAAATACATTAAAGCAGGAAAACATGCACAGTTCCGGAAGCTCATGTGGTCTTACCAAGAATACTAACAAAAAAGTGCGCTACAAAAAGTTTGGATTAGCTTACCGCCTCGACAATCTATTAAAAAAGCAAACTGCAAGTTCTTCACTCTGGCAACATGAAAAGTTTTTGGCGGCAAATTCAAACTTTGTCATCCCAAAAGGAGAATGTAATGTGTTCCGAATTCAAAAAACACAAATCAAATATGGCTGCCACTTGTTTGAAGCAGTTGATTGTGTTGAAAATGTTTTTTTAATCTTAATTAACAGCACTCATGTGTCCGATAATGTTACCACTGATATGGTTTTAAAAATATATGAGCCATACAAAGTATTGCCATTTGAAGTGAACTGTAATTTGATTATAAATGTTATTAAATTTGAATTTTGTGAATATCTAATCAAACAAAATAATTAAATTATAGATTGTGCAAAAAGAGAATAATCCTAAGATAAGAATTACCTAATCTAGTTCACAATCCCTAGCACATAATAAGTTTGTGCGTAAAAAAGCATCCCCATGATAGGAATATTCTTTTCATCCCATTTATTCGAAATGAGGTGATTCCCTCCTCAATAAGTGCATGGAATAACAGTGACGATATAACTTTTGAATTTGGAATAACTATTAATTTCAAAAGTTTGAACGCAATTCGCTTCGACAAAGTCCTGGCCGGTGATAAAAAAAGCGCGCCTGCCGACGCGGCATTGTTAAGCCGAATTTTTAAAGAAATACGCGGGAACTTCTTATTCGTTTTTTTATTACTTTAATCAATTTATTACGGCCAATTTTAATTTAATTTACAAAATTAAACAGTGAAAGTGAAATATTAACACCAGAATGTGTAAAATTAGCGCAGAAACTGTCGAAATCAATTTACCAAACAAATCAAGAGGTAAATACCTTTTCTGATAGGGGGGATGAAAAGCAGAGTATGCCACATGGTACCAAAATTATTTAATCTCAAGCTATGTACTATGAATCCCTCGCTACGCTTTGGATTAAAAAAATCTCTCATACGTCATTTTGGTCCCTTGTCACACAAACTACTATTGCATAATACATACATACATACATACATACAGTCACGCCATGTTCCCGGTGGGGTAGGAAACATAACATAACATACTTTCACGCCTTTTTCCCGAAGGGGTAGGCAGAGGTGTATCCAGGACTCAGTCCCATAGTAGATACACCCACATTTCGCCAGTATGTGTTATTGGTCCCATGTAAAAGGTGGCGAGCCTATTGCCATCTACCAGGCACAGTTCCAGACTCCAGGCAGTTATTGAGATAATTCCTAATGGAAAAATCCAATATTTAACACTATGCCTGACCTGGGGATCGAACCCGGGACCTCTTGATTGGCAATCGAGCATGCGCCCACTACGCCACCGAGGCCGGTGGGGTAGGCAGAGACTATTTCCCTCCACTTGCTACGATCCTGACATACAACTTTCGCTTCGTTCACTTTCTTGACATTTTTGCATAATATATAGTTATTATATAAAACACTTTTATATTATGTCTATTGCCTTACATAAATATAAGTTTTATTTTGTTAAATGTTAAGTAAACAATTTGTACTGTGATTTTATTGTTACCAAAATAAATATAATAAAATAATTTTAATCATGTATGTTTTATTTCTACTGCAAATTAATTTTAAAATAGTCTTTTCTTAATGAAACTATCAGCAAACAAAAATATTATTAAAATAAATTAAAAAAAGAAAAATCTTAAGTGTTATGCCAGGGGCCAGGATGTAAGCTACACCTGCATTCCAAACCTTAACTCAATTGGTTTAGTAGTTTTGGCGTGAAGAGGTAACAAATAAGTATAGTACACAATAATATAATAACCAACTAAACGTTCGCATTCTAAAATATATACGTAATATTTATATCAAAATGTAAATTGGAAACTCCCACAAAAAAAAGGAGTGAAAAGCTCTCACGACTGGCAACCCCAAACTTTACCCGCTCGGTTTTCTTTTTCAGTCGATATTTTCCCGAAAGCTGCGCCTCATGTTTTCCGGCCAGTTTCATCACTGCGATTATACACAGCCCAATAATAAAAACCTCTTTTTTTACAAATCGATTTGAGATACAAGTGTTCACAATTTCGGGGCAAATAAATAAATAGTAGTTGTAAAATTAAATCGATTTTGTATGTTTACGACGACTTTGGCCTAATTATCAGCGATATGTGACGATATCGATTTCAGAAAAGTAACGTGATATTTTTTCGGTAAGTTTTTTATCAGTCACCTATCTAACAGTCATGCTTCGTTCGTTTTATAGTGTATATTAAAAGGTAGTTGGTACATAGGTTTATAAAAAATCTATTATCTATCTCTGTAAAGGTATTTTCAGTAAAAATACCAAATTTGGTGTGTATACTTAGATATTATCGGTAGGTATATTATATAACTTATTTAAAAGCTCCCCTTTTCCGGATAGCTTTCAGGACATTTTAAAAATATACATAAGAGGGTACGCGGCCTTCTAGGAATTTGACACAATCCTATGAAAAAATTACCAAATCGATGTTTTGTATTCCAGTTTCTAGGGACATAGGGACATTTCGTTGATAGGGACATACTTTACTTCATCTTTAAAATATCAGTATATAAATATATGAAATAGGTTTACTTTATTCGGAGGAAACAGGGGAATACAAAACATCGATTTAGCATGGTACTGGCGTAATGTGGGGGTGTACCTACCATGGAACTGAGTCCTGGGTGCCTACCCCTTCGGGAAAAGGTTTGATTGTATGTTATGTAGATACATAGAAATAAAATTTCCCCGAATGATGTATTTATTTATAATTCAGCACAACGCTAGGACTAACTAACTATAGGTACATTTCTTTTTTTTTATGATAGTGGATGAGAGGATTGAGTGACAAGACGAGCAAATGCTCGTCTTGTCACTCAATCCGATCCCTAATCCGATCCGATGCCTAATGGTAAGCATCATGATCGCCCAAATCAGACACAGTGCCACCCAGTGTAAAAATAAATAGTCTAATCTATAAAATAAATAGTATAAGATCACGCCGGGATGCAGATTTTCAAAAAATGTATTATCCATCTACCTATTCCCTTAAATATAACAATACCTAAATAAACAGATGATCTTTTTCGAGAGTTCATAGGTATACAGTATACTTACAAATTTCACTATGAAACTCAGTATACCGTATTATACTTATAGTTTCATAGTGAACTTTGTTCCTATTGATGAATACAGTGACCTTTAATGAGGATAATCTGTTCACCAGTCACTCTGTGTATAACGAAAACGATAATATTCCAGTCTTCCGCGTTTTATGGGTAATAAAGCAGCCTTGATTCTGTAACTGTTTCAACCTCGCCTCAACAGTTTCGGGGAATCGTAACTATGTAGGTACAGTACAGGGCTGTAGTCTGAGTGATTTAAATTAACAGGATTCAGGACCAAACTGTTAACAGTAGCAGTTTGACAAATTTATTAAATCGATGTTTTGTATTCCCCTGTTTCCTCCGAATACAGTAAACCTATTTGATATATTTATATCCTGATATTTTAAAGTTGAAGTAAAGTACTCGTATGTCCCTATTATTTTATTTTTGTTTATAAATTTAGTTTTATTCGTAAAACTGTGATATTTGGAAGTTCACTATGAAAAAACGAAGGGTTAAGAAAAATGAAAATGACAGGGACATAGGTTACTTCACTATAAATATATCAGGATATAAATTTATAGAATGGGTTAATTATATTCGGAGGAAACAGGGGAATACAAAACATCGATTTGGTAAATTGCCCATAGGATTGTGTCAAATTCCTAGAAGGCCATGTACGCTTTAAGGCCCAATGTTTCTGTAGGGCCGTGAGCGGTAAATAGTAGATTGATACTCAAGGAGCTAAAGAGACCCATTGTATACAAACTTCTAGAACAAGAATAATTAGATTTTAGTTTCAATTTTAGTGTCAAAAACAACATGCACAGCGCACCGCCCTCCTGCCCGCAAAATTGCATGCAAAGAGGAAATACTATTAGGTATTATTTTTGTTAGTAGATGCGTCCACAGAACAAGAGGAACGTCGTGTAGACTGTAGACATATATAGACACGAAACACGTGTCGATATATGAATGGTGTCACTAACGGCGGTGCACTGTGCATGTTGTTTTTGACCCTAAAAATCGGAACTAAAAACTAAATATTCTTGTTCTAGGAGTTTACAATGGAGTTCCGAAAAGTAACGCCAAATTCAATCAATTATCATTATATATAATAAAATACTCGTTTTACTGCCGAACTTTAGGGAGTAAATAGAAACAGAGTTATACGATACACGTATTTTTTCACTACGATTGCGAGAAGATAACATTATTAATTTCATCAAACATTTTAGCTAGAGCAAGTAAGAGTAGTGAATAATACTTATATGCACATTTGAAAATCTTATTAATAGCCCTATCGAATAAAACGAAAATTACCTATAATGTATGGTCGACGTGGGCCAGAAACCAACAACTCCTTTCGCCGAGTGACTTGTTACGTTGGTAGGGAATTGGGTAATTTAATGTTAAACGTCACCCGTACAAAATGTAAATACACAGATATGTAGAAATAGGGAATAATTTTCTACTCAATTGTTGGTGGTTGGCTCTGGATCTGACCTTTATTGAGCGAAAACATATTTTATTAAAGAAAACCGTATGGTTTTTTTGCTATTTAAAAACATTAACATCACAGCCTCGTTGGCTCAGATGGTAGTAACTCTGCTTTCTGTGCCGCAGGCCCCGGGTTCGATCCCCGGCCAGGTCAAACATTTATGTGCATGAAAATGTCTGTTTGATCTGTGTCTGGGTGTTATAAGCGTATATAAGTATGTATATCAGTCATCTGGTTACCATAGTACAGGCTTCTAGCCTAGCTTGGGACCAGATGATCGTATGTGGAAGTTGTCACATATTATTATTATTATTATCTCATTAAAACTACTTTTTTATCAATTTTCACGCATACGAAGAAACTGTAAGGTTTTCTTTAACAAAATATGTTTCCGCTCAATAAAGGCCAGAGCCAGAGCCAACGGCAAACAATTGAGGGGAGAATTACTAACCCTATTTCTTCATATCTGGGTATTTTCATTTTGTATGGGTGACGATTGACCTTTCTAATAAAGCCCGTCACACACGTAGCTATAATATATATTAATATAAATCATAGCAAGGCATATTACGATAAATTTTCTATACAAATATTCGACTGACCGCACACGCAGCTATCATATATATTTCTATGACGTCACAAACATATACCATAATATATATTATTGCATATTAATATAAACTACTGTATCAATGAAATGAAGGCTAAAATATTAATATATTATAGCATCGTCGCCGTGTGTGGTAGCTTGCTATAATATATATTAGAGGACGGTATATTAATATAATAATATATTATAGGTGCGTGTGTGACGGGCTTAAGGTGAACCTTAAACCTAGGGCATGGCAAAACACATCCCACTCCGATCCAATCCCAACGCCTGAATACGACCCTGATATGCCTTGTATACACCATGCAAGCTAATGGACAATTTGGCTCCTATTTCATGTAAATAAGTCAAGATCGTGGTTTGGTAGCTTTGGTTTCATCGTGTTGAATTTATTATGAAATAAAGTAACACAAGCAGCTTCGCCCGCGATTTATTCCTGTAACTTCCGGCACGATGACATCTATTAAAAAAGAATGGTGGAATCTGACAGTGGTTTAGAGCACTTGGATTTTCTATAGGTTGACGACATGTCGGCCTGTGGATTATCGAAGTGTTCTATGGTATAGTGTATTTAGTTAGGGTAGATAGTAAGTAGGTAGCTTTATTTTTTAGTCTTTTTTCAATAAAGGCACTCTGCCGTTTAATTTTACGTAAGAATTAATGGTTTAAAATAAAATCCACGCCGAAAGACGCTACCTTTAAGAAAATCCAATTTAATGCAAACAAGTTTTCAGTGCCTTTTTATTTATCTAAGTTTTTTCTTTGTGGATTTTTTACTGAATCTTTGTATTGTTATTTTCTAGTTCCTAGTTGTCTTTATTTTACGTAATTACATGTAGTATTTTTTATATCTTCAAAAATGTGGGTACGTGTGAGCGAGAGGGCGAATTAGATTAGCACCGCAGACAGACCGCACCGACAGACGGACAACAAAATGATCCTATAAAGGTTCCTCTTTTCCTTTTGAGGTACGGAACCCTAAACACATCATAAATATTGTTTTATCTATTACTATCACTAAAAATAATCTGCCTGCATCTCTGTCATATACACATTCCATTGTCATATTATACGTCATTACACGTGTGTCGCTCGAAAACACGGGTCTTTTGATAGGCGTTCACGGAGGTCTCCGTGACTAAATATTATGGTCATAATATTTAGTTCAATCCAACGTTTCAAGGTGCAGATTGCAGATGGGGCATCCTGAGCTTTTAATCTAAAGGTAATGGAGAGCAACTATCGGGGGCCGTCTCTAAAACCATCTCCAGAAGATGAGCTCAAAGACAACCCCCGCTAGGCAAGGACTTTTGTGAATGGATGGAAACTACTTGATTTGTCTATAGGTGTGATTTCTAGGTAACTGGGCCTGTTTCATGTTGAAAGATTTTGAATAATAATAAAATAATTTATTAATTAAGTAATTTCGTCCTCCTTGAGTCGTGTTCCTCATGGCTGAGGGCCGTGACCACCTCCATCCATTAGTCTCGTCCTCACGATGGTACAATCTTGATGACGCCATCTTGTCATATCCCCGGACGCACTCGGAGAGTATAGTAGACGGTAGTCGAGTGTGGTGCGAATCTAATCAGACTAACGCATCGGGTTGCGCCCTCGCGGGCTTTTTCCTTGCACTTTGCCAGTGACCACAAACTTTTCGAGATTGTCTCCGTCCTTCTTGGCAATGTGTGCGAAGTATTCTAGTATTCGCTTGAGGCAGATGGTATAAAACCTTGTTTAATTTTAAGTTTTGCTATTATGGATGTGTTGGTCCGAAATGCTGTCCACGGTATCCGGATGTAGCTTCATACTCGGCTGTAAAAAAGGAAAAAAATGTAATTCCAAAATTATTGTGTAACCTTATTATCAAAAGCTTAAAGTTCAAAATAGATTAACGCAAGCAACAAGATAAAGTAATGTTTGCACGTGTTCCCGCCAAATTGATCAAAGATGAACGTAAGTTTGTTTTGGTAATGTAAACTTTTTGTAAAATAACAATCTTTTGATACAGTGTAAAATGCGGGTGATGATTGCTATGTTATGGGGAGATTATAAACATTTTAACAGGTTTAGGTAGGTAACACAAAACATGAAGCTGTGTCCAGACTATTCGCGGCAAACCTTGAAAAATCGCGCGGTGCGGCGCGGCATACTTGATTGTTTGCCGCGCCCGCCATTGTTAGTGGGTTTGCCGCGCAGCGTGCATAGCCTAAACTCTGTCTGTCTGTCTGTTACGCTTTCCCGCTTAAACCTCTCAACCGATTTTGATGAAATTTGGTATAGAGATAGTTTGAATCCCGGGAAAGGACATAGGATACTTGTTATCCCGATATTCCGACGGGAACGAAGATTACGCGGGTGACACCGCGGGGCACAGCTAGTATATAATAAAACCCATCTTATAGGTTCAAACCCACCGCGGAGCACGGAGATACTACGCACGTGCGTCAAGCTTTGTTTTGCAAGAAAATGTTCCCCGGGTTCGATCCCCGGCCGGGTCAAACAAATTTTGCGCAAATAATGGCCAGATTAAGAGCCAACCACAAACAATTAGTAGAAAATTACCATATTTGAGAATTTTCATTTTGTATGGTAGAGAAACCCCCTTGAGACTATTTATAAACCGTATCTAACATAGTTTGCGCTTGGTGGTATACTGTAAGCATTCTGTGTATCTAATAAATAAATATTTAATAAATGCATGAGTAGATCTGTGAGCGTAATGCTGCGTGCTGTAATGTTTCGGATATGGCCATAGGCGTAAATCTCCGGAACTACGGCGTTAATAGGTACCTAACTAAGAACTAAATTAATAAAATAGCTGATCGGTCAGGGGTACTTATTTTGTTATGTAGTTACAAATGACAAACTCAGTTTTGTTTCAGAAAACAATGGAAGCATCACAGAGGAGCACGCAGTCTGCTCTTATCACAATTATTGTATTCATCGCGTGGTTTGCTACTGGTAAGTGATTTTTATATTTACTTATGTTATATATATTTATATGTATTTTTTTTTATGATAGCGAGTAACAAGACGAGCAAATTAGGTGCCTGATGGTAAGCAACATGATTGCCCATATCAGACACAGTGCCACCCAGTGTTTTAAAATTTAAATTCTGCGCGGCACTGCACTGCGCCTGTCACCCTGAGATATGAGTTGTTGAATCTCATCATGCCCAGTAATTTCGCTGGTAACATTGCCCTTCATACCGGAACACAGAACACAGTTATGTTTGCACATTACTGCTTGGCGGATGAATAACTGGCAAAGGTGTGGTACTTCCCCAGGCGGCCCCTTGCAAAAGAGGCCTACCACTACGATGTATGTATATACTAAGGTAGTAATAAGTTGCTAGTGTGGCTCTCCAGTTTCTTTACAATCTGTCAATATTTTTAGAAACTATGAATTCACCACCAATTTTAAACAAAAACTGCTTCTTATTGGTCCTTGCGCTGCTAGCGCCACTTTGACAGTCTGTCGGCCTCATTAGCGAATTTCGTTATTTTGTTTAGGGCGCACACGTTCACTGCATTTTCCAGTATAAAGTTACGATTCGATTTTCAAATTTATCAAGTACTAGCTCTGCCCCACGGTTTCTTCCGCGTTGTCTTCGTTCCCGTGGGGATATTGGGATAAAAAGTACCATATAATGTGTTATTCCAGGGTCTAAACTATCTATATACCGAATTTCAGCTCAATCGGTTTAGCAGTTTGGTGTGAAAGAGTAACAAACATCCATCCATCCATACAACCACACAAACTTTCGCATTATAAGTAGGAAGTAGGATACCTTCGTTCAGTCAAGTTTCAAAAGTCAGGACAAGATTGGTTACACATCTCTGCCTTTAAGGAAAAAACGTGAGGGTATGTTATGTTAACGAGCAAATTCTTCCTTCCAGTTGAATCGATAGACTGCTTCAAATGCGTCTCAATGAGCGGCAAGTTCCCGGCTTGTGACGACCCCTTCCACAACAACCATTCCTTACAAATGTTAGAGTCGCCGTGCATGGGCGGACGCAAGGGAAGAGACGGCCTCTTCCCCGCCACTTCTTGCATCAAGATCGCTGGAGTGTTCGGTAATATTACCTATAGATGTTAGAGTCACCGTGCATGGGCGGACGCAAGGGAAGAGACGGCCTCTTCCCCGCCACTTCTTGCATCAAGATCGCTGGAGTGTTCGGTAATATTACCTATAGATGTTAGAGTCGCCGTGCATGGGCGGACGCAAGGGAAGAGACGGCCTCTTCCCCGCCACTTCTTGCATCAAGATCGCTGGAGTGTTCGGTAATATTACCTATAGATGTTAGAGTCACCGTGCATGGGTGGACCCAAAGATTCAGTAAAAAATCTAATTTTTTACTGAATTTTTATAGGTTTATAGTTATTATACAGGTTTTTTATACATGAAATATCCAAACGATATTTCATGTATAAAAAACCTGCACAAAGAAAAAAAATCTTAGAAAAATAAAAAGGCACTGAAAACTTGTTTGGATTATATTAGATTTATTACTGAATCTTTGTATTGTTATTTTCTAGATTCTAGTTGTCTTTATTTTACGTAATTACATGTAGTAATTTTTAGATCTTCCATAATGTTGTTTCGTGTGAGCGAGAGGGCGAATTTGCTTTGGACAGCGCCTTAATTGTTATTTTTTTTATTTCTATGTCTTATGATTTATTCCCACTATAAAGTTCAGAGTAAGCTGACTTCTGTAGGTAATGTTTAGATATGTCTTGTGACAGCAACGCGCGAGCCAAGCTGCGGCAGCGGCCGGCGAAGCGCCAGAGCTGATTCTGCCATGTTATAAAGTTCAGAGCAAGCAGACTTTTGTAGGTTAGGTTTAGGTTTGTCTTGTGATACTTGTGGTTTTCGACACTGTTATAGTGCAAATCATTATTTTTTATAGTTAAACTTTTATTATTGTAATCTATATATTAAATTATAGTTGTATTTTAAGTGAGGTATAGCTGTTTTGTTGCTTACCATTATAATGGTGCAATTGGAGCTGACTTAGCGTCCTTTCAGACGAACGTCGGCGCTGCATCAAAAATTTGTATGAAAAATGCTCAGAGTAAGGAAGAAGCAATTCAACGTCATTGGAAAAATGACATTGAATACACACGGACCGCATTTTGGCGTCAGCGTTTCTTGACGTATGCCATACTGCGAACGGGAACTTCACGTCGACGTCGTGTCAACGCATCGTTCGTCTGAAAGCACGCTTAATCGTCTCCGTCCCAATTGTACCATTAATTATGGAAATACGTATGTCTGTCTGTATACAGATGACACGGGGGAGAGGATAACAGTCCGAGGATGTGGTTTAGACTCTGGGACAGCAACTACTGATACCGAGATCATACGGATGTCACACTGTGGACGGTTTTATTATGATAACAGGTACTACTGACATGGTACTTACTTAAAAATATTTTTTTATGATAGTGACAAGGCGAGCAAATCAGGTGCCTGATGGTAAGCATCATGATTGCCCATATCAGACACAGTGCCACTCAGTGTTTTAAAATTCAAAATTCTGCGCGGCACGTCACTGACACCCTGAGATATTAGTTGTTGAAACTCGTCATGCCCGGCTGGTAACATTGCCCTTCAGACCGGAACACAGTAATGTTTGCACATTACTGCTTGGCGGATGAATAACTGGCAAAGGTGGCGGCCCTCTGCAAAAGAGGCCACTACAAAAATAATATGACATAAATTTCAATTGTCAAGTAAGTAAATTTAACCAAATTAAATTAAGTATGTACGCCTACAGCTTTTTCTAACATAGGGCAGGCTCGGGACACTCAAGGAATGAAGCAACAAGTAGCCGGGGCGTCCGTCTTGACGGTACAATTTCTATGTGCTAGATAGAGAGAAGAGATAGAGAGATACGCGATAGAAAGAGAGGCAGCTTGTAGATTAATATGACGATAATTAGTTAGGCGCTGTGCGACCTGAATTGCACTTTATTGCGTCGGAGCTAGAGTCGCTATTTGTTTAATTGATTTTGTGGAGTGTCCCTTCTGTCTCTTTTGTATTCTGTGGCTGTTGTTATATTAATAGGGTTTTTGTAAATGTTCTATTAAAATAAAAAATAAAATGATTTCAGATACGTCCACGGCTGTCTACAAAGCTGTAACGACGCTGACGCTTGTAACTCAACAAGCAAACAAACATTATCACAAACACTAACATTATTACTAACATATCTCGTGATATCACTGTTCCTTAGCTAACATAGTCTACTTTATCACTAATTATTAATGTTTTTAGGCGGAAATGGCTATAGTTTTTCTTTTTTTTTTGCTAAAATTATGGCGTTTGTCCCCACCTATAAACATACTTTTAGGGTTTGCTGTATCTCAAAAGGAAAAAAGGAACCCTTGTAGGATCACTTGTCTGTTGCATGCCCCTGGTTCGATCCCCAGCCAGGTCAAACATTTGTGTGCATGAACATGTCTGTTTCATCTGTCCCTATGTGTTATAAGCTTATATAAGTATGTATATCAGTGATCTGGTTACCATAGTACAGGCTTCTAGCCAAGTTTGGGACCAGATGACCGTGTGTGGAAGTTGTCCCATATTATTATTATTAAATCTTGGATCCATGATATTGGACACCTGTCCGAATCGTCCTAATCAGATAACACAGACGTTGTGCGGTGCTATGGCTCGCGGTTACCGCCGCCTATGGATACCTACAACACTAGGAGTATTGCCAGTATGTTGCCGACCCGACTATTCAATCTCCTTGTGAAGAGCCCCATGTTGTAGCTCAACGTAAACATCGCAGCAGGAGATCATTCACACAGTTTGCACGTATACGGCGGAAAAGAACGGGAAAATCGCGCAGTGTGTGACGTCCACGTATCGATGCGGATGTATTTAGTATGGAAACAAAATCATCCACACGAATGTTGTGGCGGGAGGTCGGCTATCCTACTTCCTACTTAATATTACAAATGCGAAAGTTTGTGAGGATGGGTGGATGTTTGTTACTCTTTCACACCCAAACTACTGGACCGATTAGGCTGAAATTTGGTACCACGGGAACTAAGACTACGCGGGTGGAACCGTGGGACACTTCAAACATGACATAGTTCAACGCGTGTGCTGACAATAGGCATGGTGACAGATTATGAAATCCCGTTTCTTAATGTAGGTACACGTCTAATATTACCGAAAAAAACATTTTTTCAGAATAAAATTACATTTTACCGCAAATTAATGCATTTTTAACTTTCTAATTTAAAATGAGCGCGAAAGCGCTCGTATGTGTCATGGCGTCGGGTGACGTCACGCCTAAGTAAATATTTTATTTTTGCCTTAATAAAACCTTGTTCCATCTTCGATGATTCCTGGATAATCCAGGATAATTCGTGGTAACCACGAATATATAACAAATCAAGTGACTGATCACAACACAAAAGTTAATGCGATATGGTGAATATTTACTTCAGTGTTTATACTCTCAGTAACAGTATTTACTTAGGCGTGACGTCATTCGCTCTGATTGCCGTTTCAGTTAAGATGGCCGATTGCAATTTTTTGTACTTTTATTTTAATAAAAATATTATTAATCTCAATGTTTTCAATAATACTGGATCGTTTTTTAGAATCCTTTCGATATATATTTTTCACTAAAAACATTTATTTTTTTATTCTGTTATAGTGTCATCATGCCTATTGTCTAAAGAATCTAAAAGAAAATTTAAAAGGGTCGGAGCCGGCTGCTATGCAGTGTCGGCTGCTATGCAGTGTCAACTGCATAAACTTGGTGATACCATGCCCCTGGAGCGTTATCTTTTGGTTTGAATTGTCTGTGTCTAGAAAGGAATGAAATTATCAAAATGCGGCAAACCGCGTTCTCTTTTTGGAGATTTCATCTTGAAATATTATATTAATTTGTCTAAAATTTAATACACTTGGCCTATTCTTTCTAGTCACTATGTTATTTTAAATCATATCATCGCAAATATATAAATATTAGCAATATGAATACATAATCATAGAATAGTGTAGTTTTTTATGCATATCTGTGACTGTCTAACGCATCTATACTAAAATTTTGTGAATTTTTACAATTATTTGCTATATTAAACATAAATTGTTAACACCTGTATTCAAAATTAATAGTTATGTAAGGTACTGTGGTAAGTAAGGAGATTCTCACTGTGCAATTGTTTGTATTGGATTTACCGACCCTATGCGTTCGGGTCATCAGTCATCATAGTATTGATCTTGAATACGGATGTTATTTCTATGTACTTACATAATTTTTTTTACCTACCTATTATATCTTTAAGTTAGATCTCTGTGAGTATAATTTTAATCTCTTCTGTTTGACTAAACTATGTAAAATGTACTTTGATACCTGTAACAGCTTTTTTTTTTATTTTACGATATTGAATGACAGGACGAGGAAATCAGGTGCCTGTTGCATGGTAAGCATCATGATTGCCCATATCAGACACAGTGCCACCCAGTGTTTTAAAATTTAAAAAATCTACGTGGCACTGCACTGCGCCTGAGTCACCCTGAGATATTATTTGTTGAAACTCGTCGTGCCCAGTAATTTCGCTGGTAACATTGCCATTCTTACGGGAACACAGTAATGTTGCACATTACAGCTTGGCGGATGAATAACTGGCAAAGGTATGTGGTACTTCCCCAGGCGGGCCCCTGCTAAAGAGGCCTACCGCTGCAAAAATAATCTTTTTTGATCATATCTCGCAAAATAATGTACTTGCGTGGTATGTGCTTAGCACTTTATGGAATTAATTATAAGAAATACTAAGTACTTATAGTCCATCAAATCTAATAAGTACCGTTTGACGTTCCATACTCTCAATAACTATAGACGCAACTCACACTCAATAACCTCCGCTGTAAAACCATGAAATTATAAATTTTATCACAAGATTTGTAATTCTTAATAACTGAATTCAAATTTAAATAAAAACATAATATAGGTAATATAAAAACTGGAAATTGGTACTTAGATTTAACAGGCTGTAATTTACTAAAATAATATGACCGAAATTTATGCGAGCATGACATTTCACGAGACGTTTTTATCGGCTATCACAGGTATCAAGCCATATTTTACAAACTATAGTCGAAACTAGGTATAAGGTATACATGGTAACAGTTAACACATCAGTTGGGACAACTGCAACTATGGACGACAACTATGCAAGATATCGCTCTTAGCGATAAGGCCACCAGTAGGTTATATTGTGGTACCAATAAAATGTCATGATTCAATCATTCATCTATGGAATCACGAAAAATAAGTTAAAAAAAAAAATCAAGATGATGGCATGCTACCTGTAATGATTAACCCTGTATAATTATATACTTAACTACTGTCTAAGGCGTCTACTACACGATAGGTTAGGCGTCAATCATGACTGATACGATGTCTTCGGGCCAAAACTCGGAAGTCAGCTCATATTTCCGTAAATTACCTAAGTTCTGAGAGAATATTTGGTTAATCATTTTATGCACCTAATTTAAGAAAATATGACAAAAAAATTGATTTTTGTTCAGCTGTCAAATATCAAGCTATATTTTATAAACTCAAACTTTAAAAGATTTATTCAAATAGGTCATAATCTGACACTTTTGCACGTCAATGAAGATAAACAGTACTGAGTCTACCGTGCGATCGGAAAGATACCTCTACAAGGTGTCATCAAGGTGTCATCATAAGGTGTAATTTCATTTTTGACGTGACAACGTCTTATAATTCGATAGTGCCGGCTGCACGCACGAAAAAATATGACTCATGCGGCGTTACCTCGCTCTGAGGCGCTCGCTGTAAGGCTTGAAGTGCAAGCGAGAGCGCGGAACGAGCGACATCCGTCTCTCTCCTACTTGAGTGAGCGATGCGTCTGCGTGGACAGCTGCTATACTATAGTACATTTACATGTTTTGATCGAGTATCAAGTGCAGTGAAAAGTGAAACAAATGAAATTAAAATTTTCTTTTGAAAAATGCTACCATTCCATCAGTATTTTCTTAAGACGTTGTCACGTTCAACTATCGTCAGTAAACCGACTTTACAGACAACCAATTTTTTGATTGACGTCAATTATCACATAAGACGATAGATCAACCATCAATCATAGCCGTGGGTCGTGTCTATAGCAAAACTGACAGCAAACCTATCGTATAGTAATGGCGACCTAATACTTACTATCAAGTTTCTTTCGCTTGGCTGTGAATCATTTCTATACTAATAAAATAATAGATATATAATTAACCTACATTTTACACGCTTACCTAGTTTTTTATATGTGTATAGAATAACGTCAATTTTACAAGCACGATCGATGTTATATCATTTATTGTAAATAATATAAGCATTAAATAAAGGAAATTATACAAATAGTTTAGCATTTTATTTCTACAAGTTAACAAACATAATATAAATTACGCCTTTTTCCCGAAGGGGTAGGCGGAAGTGTACCCAGGGCCCAGGATTCAGTCCCATAGTAGGTACACCCATATTTCACCAGTATGTTATTATTGGTCCCATGTATTTACCCTTAAATATGGCAATAGGCTCCCTGGCCCCCTGGCGAGCCTATTGCCATCCTAGCGGGCACTGTTCTAGACTCCAGGCAGTTATTGAGATAATTTCTAATGGAAAAATCCATTATTTAGTTTACTACTACTTATTCAACGTACATATCAAATTATATTACGTCCTACATATTACAGTCCATCAAATATAATAAGTACCGTTCGACGTTTCACATTTTCAAGCCGAAATTCCTCCACCTCCACGCAACACACAAGAAAAAAAATATCGAAGCCCCTGGGAGACTAGATAATAGGAAGTATTTCTCTCTCTAACTTACAACTTGACTTATAAATATCCCTAGAGATATTCCTCCTGTTATCCATTCTTTATGATATGAGTAAAACACAAGTGATCGAATAAAACTCATTTATTTAATTTTGTATAATATTATTGTATTATTGTTATAAAATTTTATCAATAAGTGCCATATTGTGCCTAATTATCAAAACAAGTATGTACGTCACAGTTTTATAAACGCAAAAGTTTGTACGGATGTGTTTAAGGGTGTGTAGAAAGAGTAACAAATCCCTTTCACTCATAAACTACTAAATGGATTGGGTTGAAAGAAGTTGTTTGATTTGGTGAATTTTATATTACGATAGGTACCATTTATGTACCTAATATAAGGAAATATTTGATTTAATAATTGATTTTTGATAAGCTGTCAGGTTTACCAATCTATATTTTACAAGGTATAATATGACGATCCATAGATCTGCAAACTTGCAAATAGGAACAATTTCATGTCATATTACGGAAAAATGTTTTTCGTAAAACATTGAAGTTGCCAATTAAAAAAAAAATGTTGCCATAAACTCGGCGTTTTTCCCAATATATAAAATAAAACTAATTATTAGTCAGTATCTGGTTCCGTAGTTCCTTCGGCTGTCGTCGTATCCGTCCCGAACATAGTTGTTGTGGTGCTATCGATCGCTGGAAATTCAACAAAAATCTTTTGAAGTTTCTGCGACATTGGCGCCGCACGACGCGAAGGTGCGTGTGTGTACTTAAGGTTAAACGTCACCCGCACAAAATGAAAATACACAGATATGAAGGAATAGGGAATAATTTTCCCCTCAATTGTTTGCTGTTGGCTCTGGATCTGGCCTTTATTTGCGCGAAAACATATTTTGTTAAAGAAAACCTTACAGTTTCTTCGTATGCGTGAAAATTGTATAAAGTAGTTTTTAGGTTACCTATGTTAATATTTTTTAAATAGCATAAAAACCACACGGTTTTCTATATGTTTTTGCGCAAATAAAGGCCAGATCCAGAGCCAACCACAAAATTATTCTCTATTTATTTTTATTATTCGCGTCGTCAAATAGGTAGTACTGCAAAAAAATCACTGTTGAGCATTAAAGAACAGAAAATTATTCTCTATTTCTTTATATCTGTGTATTTTCATTTTGTATGGGTGACGTTTATAAACCATAAGTACCTAATATCTATTTTCTTTTTTACTGTAATAGTCAAATATAGTCCGACACAAAAGAGTAGAAACGGAACTAATTTAAAGTGTATGTGTTGATGAAATTGTTTTTACTCTTGTAAAAACTTGTGGCGCCCCCATTATTTTCTACTCTTTTGTGTCGAACTATAAAAACACAGCTCTACGAGGTCAATCCTAGATTTTTTTGCATTTGGCACCGCACGTCATGACATTTTCCAATAACAAATAATACATTATCTATACTCTAAAGGCGTGTGCTCACCAGGTATAGCGGTAGTTGAGCCCGGAGAAGCATCGGTGTCGCATTTGCACCGTCTCAGTTCCTCCCACACGCGTAGTTCCGAAGGCAGGAGCTTCGCCTTCGCTTCGCTTGTGCTCGAAGGCGAGCGCTCTGTCGCGTGAAAATTGAGGTTTAGATATACAAAATTATACAATTTGTTACAAAAAAAAATGTACCTTTAATATAATATACTAAGGCTAGGGTTTTTTCTATCACTGGTTAAGTCGACCAATGGTTAAAATTATTGACAAATAGTTAAAATTCGACAAAATTCGTTTTTTCATCCCTGGTTAACTATTTTTTTCCACACGATTTAACCATTGGTTAGAAATTTAATAGCGAAATCTATCAGCGAAAATCGACAATAACCCGGATAGACGGATGGATGTTCGTAACTCTTGCACGCCAAAACTACTGAACCGATTGGGGTGAAATTCGGTATGTAGATAGCTTAGACCCTGGAATAACACATAGGGTTTTTATCCTGATATTCCCACGGGAACGAATATTATATAATGTACTTATATTAATATTATATATTCCTTATAATTCCTAAAGTATTAGAGATAGGGAGGCGGCGCTTCAACAAAAATAAACGAAGTGACCGATGACTACAAACTTTAATTGGACATAATCCAAGATGGCGGATTCAAGATGGCGGCCTTTTACACAGTTGCCCCGATTTGGATGATGTTTTGTATACGGTGATATTTAGAAGTTTCGATTCGGAAAAAAATGTTTTTTTTTTAATTTTTATATATATTTTTTATATATATTATATATTTATATATACCTCCGACAATAGTAACTTTAGTCTTGGGTTCAGGATCGTAACAACGACATTTGGTATCGGCCTTACGTCTCTCCTCCTCACGTCGCCTTATCTCTGACGGCAATATCTTCGGGCCTGTTGGTGTTAAACATAACATAACATCTCGCCTTTTTCCCCAAAGGGTAGGCAGAGTACCCGGGACTCAAGTCAAGGCTGTACCAGCTCCACAGTTAAGTTAAAGGTTATACAAAAACTCGACGAAAAATTAGGTACTAGGTACTAGACAATGCGCGAACAACTTGTTGCGAGCGCGGTGAAAAATTTTATTTACAGTTGCGCGAGGAAGAAATTTATGGTAACAATGAAAGCGGCGAAATGAATTTTTGTGTAAAAATTCTTTCCGAAATTCAATAAAATTCAAATAAAAATATCGATTTTTTTTAATTATATAAATTTTGTTGATAAATTTTGTACAGTTTTACGTAAATCCCCTTAAGGAATTGCATTTACGTAAAACTGAACAAACATCAAAAGAAAGAATTTCGAAATGAGCTAAACAAATTTCGTCTTACCATACAATTTGCCGATCAGCTGATCCATTTTGTTTGGATAGTTGAAATCTTTTTTCGCGAATTACGAATTTTTTTCTTTTGCAAATTAAGTTTGACGAGTAGATGCACCCGTTTAATTATTACTATGCATAGTACAAAATTCGTAATTAAACAAAAATTAAAAGGAAATCATACAACGTGTTAAATGAAGGTGTCTTCATTTAACACGTTGTATAATAATAATAAAATTGATAAATAAAAATTCCAATTCTAATAAAATTACATTTGTTTAACAATTTTTAACAAATATGAAAACCTTGATGGATAAAGTGAGGAACAGTGTGATAAGGGAACGCTGTGCCGTGTTAGAAGATGACTACATGATGAAGCATTCCTTTCTCTATCTTTGTCACTAGACAAAGATAGAGAAAGGAATGCTGAGGTGGTTCGGGCATTTGGAGAGGATGGATGAAAGGAGATTAACAAAAGAGATTTATAAGGCTAGTGTGTATGGTCAAGTCGGTAGGGGTCGACCTAGGCGTACTTTTCATGAACAAATTGATGTTATCTTAAGGAAAGGCCAGGTCAAAAGTACTGGGACTGACGAGTTTCAACAACTAATATCTGAGAGTGACAGGCGCAGTGCAGTGCCGCGCACAATTTTGAATATTAAAACCCTGGGTGGCACTGTGTCTGATATGGGCAATCATGATGCTTACCATCAGGCACCTGATTTGCTCGTCTTGTCACTCACTATCATAAAAAAAAAATGTGTAGTCAACTTACACTTGCAAGGGTCCTGGAACGGCTCGGTTTTAGCTAAAGCATCTATGATGATTCTCTTCGAAGTGTGACGATATGTTGTCTCTCGTATGGGTTTGTCCAAAAATCCAGTCGCGTCGTCGAATACTGCAAAAAATCACTGTTGAGCATTGATTAAAAGAAAAGGGGAGATATAGGGCACGTTCTCCCAGCGCTTACTCAACACTGTCACGTGCAATTTGCTCAGTGTGCAGTTTGCACAGTGACATATAATGAACAACAGAGATAGAAAGACGTACCTAAGACCGAAGTGCGACCGGGACGACAATATTATTCGCTCGTACGACCTTACTTTACTGACGTACGTGGACCTACTGGGACCTAATTTGAGCTTGCCATTTCCGAGAAGCCAGTACCTCATCTCCCCTTTTCTTTATATCAATGCTGTTGAGGGTGGAGTCTACGAGAACGCAGAAATTCAATGACTACGTGCTCCAGTTTCCGGTGAAATTTCAGGAGACATTCATCTTCATCATAATCATCATCTCAGCCACAGGACGTCCACTACTGAAAATAGGCCTCCCCCATAGATTTCCATCCAGTCCGGTTGTAAGCGGCCCGCCTCCATCGTGTTCCTGCCGTCTTTATCAGATCGTCTGTCCACCTTGCGGGTGGACGTCCTACGCTGCGCTTGCCGGTCCGTGGTCTCCATTCGAGAACTTTGCAGCCCCATCGGCCATCAGTTCTACGTGCTATGTGCCGCCCATTGCCACTTCAACTTACTAATCCGCTGGGCTATGTCGACAACTCTATTGTTCGTCTACGGAGATATTACGACCCTGGAATAACACATAGGGAATTTTTTAACCCGATATTGTCACGCGGACGATAACTAAGCGGGTGAAATCGCGGAGCACAGTTAGTATTTCGTAAACCATGGTTTAACTTTAGTACTTACCGAAGTCAGTCATCTCCTTGGCATCGATGGTAGCTTCAAGTTTCTCTTTGAGCGCATGTTGTATGTCGCGCTTCAACCATTCCCTCTCATACGCTTCCGAGCGAGATCTCTGCACCGCTATATACAAGATTATTTATATAGAACGGGTTACCACAGTAGTTCATCTTTTTTTGCATGACGAGTTTCAATAACTAATATCTTAGGGTGACAGGCGCAGTGCAGTGCCGCGCGGAATTTTGAATTTTTAAAAACACTGGGTGGCACTGTGTCTGATATGGGCAATCATGATGCTTACCATCAGGCACCTGATTTGCTCGTCTTGTTACACTCACTATCATGAAAAAAAATCTTCATAACCTTTCACGCCTTTTTCCCGAAGGGGTAGGCAGAGATGTACCCGGGACTCAGTCCCATAGTAGATACACCCACATTTCGCCAGTATGTTATTGGTCCCATGTAATAGGGGGCGAGCCTATTGCCATCTACCGGGCACAGTTCCAGACTCCAGGCGGTTATTGAGATAATTCTTAATGGAAAAATCCAATATTAACACTGCCTGACCTGGGGATCGAACCCGGGACATCTTGATTGGCAGTCGAGGATGCGCCCTCTACGCCACCGAGGCAGTCATTACAATAATATTATATTTCACCATGAGACGGAAGTGGCAGGTGCCGGAGTCTCTAGCAATAGCCCGGTTACCATCCATCTAGGAATCACATCTATATACAAATCAAGTAGTTTCCATCCATTCACAATAGTCCTTGCACCTATAGCGGGGGCTGTCTTTGAGCTCATCTTAAAAAAAACTGTAGATGGTTTCAGAGATGGACTCCGATAGGGGGTACCTATCGAAATGACCTTTTAGCTGAAAGACAGTTAAGTTAGATTGACATAAAAGCAGATTGCCTGAATAGTCAAAATGTCATTTAGCTAGGAATGACATGAAATCAAAATGCCAAGTTACCAGATAGTCATCCTAGCTGGACGACATAAAAGCAGAATGTGTTTGTAGCAAAACGTCTGGAATTGTGCTATCCATTACCTTTAGATTAAAAGCTCAAAGGGGCCTTTGCACGTTGGACTTAAAATCTCTCCGTGTACGCCTATTATTATAAAGACCCGCCCCCTTATTACGAACAGCAGTAGAAGTAAAGCGTTTAATTATTGCTTAATGTCTGCCGTCAAACGACATACAAGAAATGACGTTTGACAGCAAAATTTACTGCTGTTTTTACGCGATTGCAACTTCGTAATAGCACCCCGGGGGTGTTTTCGAGCGAATTAATGATTTAATTCCTATTATTATTATAAATCTTAAATCTCAATACCTGCAAAAGATTTTCGTTTGTAAAACAAAACATAAACAAAACGCTAGCGTTTTCTAACTCGACCCCAGCGCCACATAGATATGTCCTTTTTGTGTGTATGTTTGTTCCCTTATCACGCTTAAACTACTGAACCGATTGATGTGAAATTTGGTATGTAGATAGCTTAGATACTAGAATAACACATAGGATACTTTTTATATGATATTCCCACGGGAATTAAGACTACGCGAAATTACCTTCGTCAACCAGCACATTGAGCATGCATCTGATCTCGTGGTGCGGCGGGTAGCGCTCCTCCAACGTCTTCCGCGGCGTTCGAGGACGAGCTGATAACATTACACATTTATATACATAACATAACACCACGCCTTGTTGCCCCGGAGGGTTAAGGATCCATTTCAAGTCGGCTATTATCCCACTACAGCGCGCTCCGTCGCGGAACGCGGGGCCACAGAAAATAAAACGATAGGGACATAATATGTTTACATCATTATCAGGATATACCTAGATAACATAAACATAACATACATTCACGCTTTTTCCCGAAGGGGTAGGCAGAGGTGTACCCAGGACTCAGTCCCACAGTAGGTACACCCACATTTCGCCAGTATGTTATTGGTCCCATGTAATAGGGGGCGAGCCTATTGCCATCTACCGGGCACAGTTCCAGACTCCAGGCAGTTATTGAGATAATTCCTAATGGAAAAATCCAATATTTAAAACACTTGCCTGACCTGGGGATCGAACCCGGGACCTCTTGATTGGCAGTCAGTCGAGCATGCGCCCTCTACGCCACCGAGGCAGTCAAATATATACCTAGATAATAATCAATAAATAGGTTTACTATATACGAAGGAAACATAGGGGAATACAAAACGTCGATTTGGAACAAAATTTTAACAGAATAACTGTGTCAAATATCTAAAAGACCGCGCGTACCTACGCTCCAAGCTACGAGAAATTTGACACAATCCTATATAATATATATATATAAAATTTACCAAATCGTTGTTTTGTATTCCCCTGTTTCCTCCGAATATAATTAATCGATAATAGTGAAGGAAACTAGGTCCCTGTCAATTTAGTTTCTCTTTTAAACTCTCGGTTTTGTCGTAACAATCACAGTAACTCGCGTAATTAGACGTCCACTACAAAATAAAATGAAATATGGTAGTTTTATACCAAAACTTTGACGCCCTTTTTGGACCCCTTAGAATGTGAATTTTCTATCCTTTCTTAGCACACGTCCAGACAACGAAAACTACTTACATTACAAGTTTCAAGTCTTTAGGATCAGTGGTTTGGGCTCTGCGTTGCATGTCAGTCAGGGAGTCATTTAGGATTTTATAATATAGCTATTGTAGTGATTATCAAATATGTATACTATATTCGGAGGAAACTGGCGAATACAAAACATCTGGTATTTTTTATTTTGGTATTTTTTTCATAGCAACATAACATAACATAACATAACATAACATACATTCACGCCTTTTTTCCCGAAGGGGTAGGCAGAGGTGTACCCAGGACTCAGTTCCATAGTAGATACACCCACATTTCGCCAGTATGTTATTGGTCCCATGAAATAGGGGGCGAGCCTATTGCCATCTACCGGGCACAGTTCCAGACTCCAGGCAGTTATTGAGATAATTCCTAATGGAAAAACCCAATATTTAACACTTTGCCTGACCTGGGGATCGAACCCGGGACCTCTTGATTGGCAGTCGAGCATGCGCCCTCTACGCCACCGAGGCAGTCTTTTTTCATAGGATTGTGTCAAATTTGTAAAAAGGCCGCGTACGCTCTTACCTGCGCCCCGTCGCCACCTCCAATCATCCCTGGCCGCAGTCTCGACGGGAACTTGCTCCGTGTTGGGACAAACCAAACATCGACACAGCTCGTCCAAAGGACACCCGCATTGAGTGCAGAACCCTGAATAACACACATATCTGTAGTGGTAGGCCTCTTTAGCAGGGGGCCGCCTGGGGAAGTACCACACCTTTGCCAGTTATTCATCCGCCAAGCAGTAATGTGCAAACATTACTGTGTTCCGGTATGAAGGGCAATGTTACCAGCGAAATTACTGGGCATGATGAGAGAACAACTCATATCTCAGGGTGACAGGCGCAGTGCAGTGCCGCGCAGAATTTTGAAACACTGGGTGGCACTGTGTCTGATATGGGCAATCATGATGCTTACCATCAGGCACCTGATTAGCTCGTCTTGTCACTCACTGTCATAAAAAAAAAAAAAAAAAAAATCAATTAATTTAAACTATAGTAGGAATAATTATTCCCCTCCCCCCCTGGTGGGAGGCTCCCCCCTATAGAGCCCTATATAGTGCTATGTGCGGGCAGCAGTCTCTCCGGGCCCAAGTATTACAACTGCTGCGTGAGACAAGACAACCAACAAGCGGCGACATCTAGGATACATGGACACATAGCTATAGTTTATGGCTAGCTGTCGGGGGAGGACTTGTATATGTGTTCTGTGGGGGAGGACGACGGTCAGCAGGGGACGTCTCCCAGCTGATGATGTGCGTAATGATAAGTACAATAGGTTATTCTTTATTTCGACCATTTTTACATAATAACTTAAACTTAATATTAAAGTTTTAAATCTTTGCTTTTAAGCAAAGATTGATTGGTCGACAATGGGCGGCCATATCGCTTTAAGCGATCCCTCCAAACAACCAGTCTTTAGTGGGATCGAGTACAAAATAGTAGATTAGTAGCCAAGGGCTGTAAGGCATCAATTGCAGCCCGAGATATTTAGGCGCACGAGCGCAGCGAGGGCGCCTATACTTCGAGGGTGCAATTGATGCTTACACCCGAGCTAACTACTCTGCTTTACATCTCGATTGTGAGGTAAGTAGAAAAACACCGGCATTACAAAAATAAAACATTTTAAAGTAAAAGTTTTCTATTCCCGCCTTTTTTCATCTCTTTTTTAAATTATTTTTTTCAAGAACGAAATTGAGCTTCGTAGTTCGATATTTAAAATTGATGACTATTATACTCATACGAAGACAAGGAATAGCGAAGCGACCTCTTTTGTCATTGGCCTGAATGCAGACATCATGCATTCAGGCCAATGACAAAAGAGGTCGCTTCGCTATTGCCAGTATGATGGTTAGATGTACGCAAACTTTTTGAAAGAGTGAAGTTTTTTTTTAATTACTTACCGCCCTAGGGCTTTTCTAGCTACATTATTACCCTAGAGCGCTAATTGGTCACTTACAAGCCCCATTTGGGGGTAATAAGGACCTACTTACCGAATATGAGAGATGTAAATATTATTTACAGGTACACCATAATAATACACGTGTATAGTATTTTACAATCAGTTTTCAACCACTTACAAAATTTATTTAACCACTTTCAAAAATAAAAAAAATAAACTGAATGAACAGGGTTTTTTTACACGGAACCCTAGACTTTTTTTTAATTCTATTATTATTATAATGCCCTGGAACATTAGCTATCTGCCAGTGAAAGTACAACTGAAATCGGTCCAGCAGTTTCAGAGATTAGCGGTTACATACAGACAGACACACAAAAAAACAGTGCAGTTTTTTTGTATATATATTTAAGTAGATTATTAGGCACTTAAATAAATCGTTAATTTTTAATGTAAAAAGCATTTCCAAAAATATTCAATTAAACAAAATATTATATAGTTTATTAAATAATATAAATAATTTTAAAACCACTTTAAAAAAAGTAACAAGCAATAAGTACATAATACAACAATAATAATTATCGACTTGATTATATTAAATTATTTAAGTTTCCCTGCAAGTTAATTTAGTTTTTAAACAAGATGTCTTCAAACATTTTCCTTTGTCTGCACTTCACCCGATTTATGTAACAGCGCCATCTGTTTTCATACTTTCATTCATATGGAATCATTAAGTTAATTATTCCAAGGTTAATTCATCCGTTTGAGAGCTATCATATCACAGAATGACACATAGACACTAAGAATTATAAATACCCCTTACATCCCCCTTTTTATCGAGGGTTAACAATACGTTAACTGGCATTATCTTTTTATAAACATAATATTATTTTTATGTCTCTGGCACATCGCCATCTAGTTTATTAGAAAGTGATTATTTTATTAATTGACCTACTTTTTTCTTTGTTCTATGTGGATTGACGCCGCACGTTATTAACAGGCGTCTAAAAAGGAGTAGGTTCTCAATAAAGACTATGTTTTTGTTTGTTAGGTAGGAAGTCTAGAACTCTGTTTTTGTTTGTTTCCTAAATAAAATAAGAAAAGTTAACTTATGTATATACTTATGTCGATTCAGCTAATTCAACAATGTTTCAATACTGTTGTTTTTTGTGATGAATCAAGTATTTTACTTAGAAAGTCATTTTTCCTTAGAATGTTATATTTTTAATTATTTTAAAATATGAGATTACCATAAGCAAATTGATTGATAGGTAATCAATCAATTTGCTTGTTTCTTATCAATATTAGTTTCAAAAGCTTATTGTTTTTAAAAAGTTATTTAATTCAGAATCATACTTTGATTGGGTTACCTTCGAAATTCGAAGTACAATCACCAATAAATTACAAAGCCCGCCAAATTAATCGTCAGCTTAAAATCTTTATTATTATGTACCAAGATATGTAATATTTACATACAAGAGCGCCACCGTCTACGCTTAAGTGCTTTGTGATAATTTACCCTTATGTTCAAATGTCAGTAACATTTTTGGCCATATTCGTTACGAGCGTTGTCATAGTGTCATAGCTTTCAAACACTAGCGTACCTATTCTGAATAATAGCATTTAGATTTAGGCTTAATACATAAAATAAGTATATTCTAAGGGCTTAGGTACCAATAATAACCAATAATTTTGTGACCACTTAAAAAAAAATCATATACATAGTATAATTTTGATTAATGAATATAATACATACTGAAAAATAAAACTTTTTATAAAAAAAAAATTAGGAATTTAAAACAATATTTTTAAATAATAATAATTAATAAATATTTATTAGGAATTAGAATCACGCTAGACTATTAATACTTATTACATATTTTTAGTATTAAATATAATATTTATGTATCTACATTGTAGGTAGAGGTATATATATACTTAATTTAAACAATAACATAACTTAGGAACAACTATTATTTTTCGCATTTTGCTAAATTCAAGAGACAAAAATTTTAGTAATAACAATTTACTGTCGTTTTGATATCAATGCCACTCAGTAATACACAGTTATGACATTCCAGAATAGGTCAGCATGACGCCATTAGCCATATTGTGCTGCGCTTGTTTCGTACTAGATGGCGCTGTATGGCGGAAAACAGGACAATCGAAACGGAATCACACCGCGCCTCGGCCCGCGTCCCTCGCCTATTGTATCTGCATAAGTAAGTCAACGCCGCCATTTTGAAACAAACGCGTTTTATCCGTGAATTGAGGTTATTACATTACAAAATTGAATTAAAAGTGTTATTAAGTTGTTTTCTTGGCAAATAACTGTAAGTGATTTTAAAATAACAACGAATAACGTTTTCAAATCGGTTTAATATATAATATGTACCAGAGGAAGAATTATTTTTTTGTTTTTTACCTACGATGGGATAAGGAAGGGTTTTATAAGTTTGATGTATATCTGTTTGTGGCATCGTAGTTCCTAAAAGAGTAGACCGATTTACCAACCGTTTTTAGGGTTCCGTTCTTCAAAAGGAAAAAAGGAACCCTTATAGGATCACTTTGTTGTCTGACGGACAGACAGCCGTCTGTAAATACCTTTTTCTCGGGAACGGGACCGCGCTCTTAGAACGTTTAGCGTTTTATGCTGGTATCTAAGTATGGAATATGGAACCCTTATTTCACAAAAAGATGGAGTAATACTTAACAGGAAAGTGGACCTCTTAGCAGTTTGACACATTCCTATGGAAATTTACTAAATCGATGTTTTGTATTCCCCTGTTTCCTTCGAATACAGTAAACCTATTTGATATCTTTATATCCTGATATTTTAAAGATAAAGTAAAGTATGTTCCTGTCATTTAATTTTTGTATAGATATATAAATGCTACATTTTTTTGCGGTGAACGTCCAATCACGCGAGTAAAACTGGGAATTTTGGAAGTTCACTATGAAAAACACGAAGGGTTTATAAGAAAAATTAAAATGACAGGGACATAGGTTACTTCACTATAAAAATATCAGGATATAAATTTATAGAATGGGTTTATTATATTCGGAGGAAACAGGGGAATACAAAATATCGATTTGGTAAATTTTAGGATTGTGTCAAATTTCTAGAAAGGCCGCGTACGCTCTTAACAATTTATTTATAGGTTCATGGCTCGAAAATGACATGGAAATTACTGGGCACGAGTTTCAAAAGCTAATATCCCAGGGTGATAGGCGCAGTGCAGTGCCGCTCAGAATGTAGAATTTTAAAACACTGGGTGGCACTGTGTCTAATATGGGCAATCATGATGCTTACCATCAGGCACACTATTTGCTCGTCTTGTCACTTACTTTCCTAATAACTAAACAAAAATATTTTTTAGGTAATTTACGTAAATTAAGTTTAAGAGTATTTTATTAATCATTAGAATTATCAATTACCTCATATTTATGAACCTAATCTAAAGAAATATGACCAAAAAATTGAATTTTGTTCAGCTGTCAGAGATTAAGCTATATTTTACAAACGATACATAGGTACTTGTTCCAACTAGCTTTTTGTTGCAGATGTCTCGCGACCGCATTTCGTATGAATTAAATAGTACCCAATTGAAGCGTATGCAACGAAAATTCGACAACAAAATTGCAGCCATGCACAAAAAGTGCAATTATTATGAGTGGTACACTCAAACCGAAGTCGATGATATTTGTGATAAATTGGAGAGGTTCCACAACGTGAATGTGCATATACCTTGGCATCCGAGGACAAATTATGGAGACAAACGTTACAAGGTCATCAATGTAAACGGCGAGAGACACTTATCAATGTTTTGGCACAACCGAAAAATGAAGAAAAAGGACCAATTACAAGTTTTAACGATATCAAAATATTTTGAGGTGTTGTGGAAAGCACATCTAATCTCAAACCACGCTGGGAGAGAAACAACAAAGATTTATCTGCGAGATACATTGAAAGTGTTCATACCAAGCCTGGCTGTCGATATATTTCATAAGTATTGCATGTATTGCCGTGCTAGGCTGCTAGCTCCGAAGAAAAGACTTCTAGTAGCGACCAAAAGGAGTGTAGATTACCACGGCTTCGTTGAGCTGTTGGATATGAGGAAGCAACCAGACAATGAGTACAAATACGTTATGTACTACAGAGATGAAACCACAAGCTTCGTGTT
This sequence comes from Hemistola chrysoprasaria, assembly GCA_947063395.1. Classification (NCBI taxonomy): domain Eukaryota; kingdom Metazoa; phylum Arthropoda; class Insecta; order Lepidoptera; family Geometridae; genus Hemistola; species Hemistola chrysoprasaria. The sequence goes on along the minus strand of OX346736.1, from coordinate 3,170,287 downwards.
TCTAAGGCCGTTGAAAACTCCACGTGCTTACGAGGTCGCTATGGAGCTACTGAAAATATTCTTAGATATCGGTTTTCCTGGCGTTCTTCACACACCTGTCGATCCTTCGTTCACGAGATGTATCATCGTTGAGCTGAAAAAGGAAATGCCTGACGTAGTAATCGTTAACGGCGCGAAAATGATGTCTAGGAAAAAAGATGACGATTTGTTGCAATGGATTAAAAAATGGATGATCGATAGTAATTCAGGCGAGTGGTCGATGGGCATTTACCATGTTCAACACAAGTTGAACATGGTAAAAATAGATGTCACTCGCACGCCTTTTAAGGCGTTATTGGGACAAAACCCTCAAAGAGGTTTGAAAAGTTTCGTAGCGAATTTACCCTACAAAAAATTGAAATATGAAGAGGATTTGGAGAAGATCGTAAATCTAGAATATTCTGAAACCGAATGCTCTGAAGAAGAAGAAACAATTGACATTAAAAAAGAAATTGAACCTTGGACGGACGAAGACACGGTAAATCCAGAGCCAATTCTGCTAGATGTGAAATCGGAATATCTAAGCGAACAAGTCTCAAACGTAGACATATCAGGCCCTAGCGGTTTCCAAACAAGTCTCAAAAAACCAGGTCTGGTTAACACAGCGGACGATGAAACTATGATTGCAGCAGAACTCGTACTTAACGAACCCAATAAGCTAAAAAATATACCTACAAAAACTCTAACAAATGATGATTTGACTATGCGCAAGGGCAATAGTCGCAAAACTTACGTGAGGAGAGGTAATATTAAGAAACCACTAACAACTTTCCAATTCACAACACAAGATAAAACAGAGAGTACGACATCTCAACTTAAAAAAGAGATAAAAACGGAGGAGTCCAGCACTGACATAAACGTTGTAAAAGATTCTGTAAAGAATTACAATCTAAACGAATTTTCTTCTGCAAAGTCTGCAATGAGATCGATTACAACCATACCTCGAAATTCGGCAAAAAGAGCTAAAATTAACATAAATAACGTATTATCTCAAATAATAAAACAAAACAAAATCGACGACCCAAAACTAAAATGCGATGCGTTTATAAAAGAACCGAAACTTAATTCATCCAAATTGAAGAATGCTGTGAAATCACCGCGTATAGAAGCAGATAATAAGCCGAAAAATAGATCAAATCGAAAGGTTACGCCGAAACACAAAGCAAATCCCAAAAAGGTTCAGAAAATCCGTAATAACGAATCGGGTACAATTGAATTAAATAAAGAGGCAACAGCGAAACCACAAACTTATAAAGCCCACGAAAAAATGACTACGAAAAACCTTGTAAATGAATTAATCTCTTTGAGACGAATAAACCTTAGATTTGTGAAGGACACCGCAACAAATATAGACATGCGCCCTAGACAAGATAACAGAAAAAAGAAAGAGATCGCTTTGAAACTACCAAAGTTTATAGCGCCTAGTTTCGGTAGTCTAACAAAGGAGTTAGATTCGAAAGAGGTCGTTATTGATGAAGATGTCTACAGACCGATTAACATTCCTATATTGACGCCTGTAATAGTAGATGTAAAGTCGGAGTTTAAAGAAGAAAACGAGACAGATTCTGACTAAAACCAAATCATAGACGGTACTACTAAGAAGCCATCAAATCTAAGAAGAACCGTTTGACGTTCAATAAACTTCGCCGTAAAGCCATGGAATTATGATTTTTATCACCAGATGTACAATTCTTAATCACTAAATATAAATTCAAATAGTTCAAACAAGGCAAAACAACAACTGACAAACGGTACCGCATACCGTATAGATATGCTGGCCTTTAAACATAATATTATGTTTTTTTATTTAAAGACGTCACCACATGGCTGTGGTAAAGTAGTTGTTGGTTTCTGCGCCACGTCGACCTTACATTAAACTCGTAATTTTGATTTTATTTAATATGCCTAATAAGAAGACTGAAATGTGCATAAATAATATTTTTTAGTATCACCATTAATTATTATAATACATACATACATACATACATACAGTCACGCCTTGTTCCCGTTGGGGTAGGCAGAGACTATTTCTTTCCACTTGCTACGATCCTGACATACAACTTTCGCTTCTTCCACTTTAATCACATTCTTCATGCATGCTCGTCGGTTGTTGGTACTTTTGACCTGGCCTTTCCTTAAGATAAATTGTTTGAATTATTATAAATTTTCTACAAAAATTATATATACGTGCGTCGCCGTTAAAAAAATTCTTAGTATTTAACCACACTTTATTTAAATCAAATTATAATTTAAACGGCAATAATGAGATGGATACCTACTATGTTTGGTAATATTACTACTCGTAATATACGATAGACAGAAGGTTTTCTGAGCCCAGCTTCCTTGGATTACGAGTCCATTTCATTTGACAGCAAAATCTATCGTTTGACGTTTGATGGACGCCATTACTTTGCCATGTTCATTCAAAACGTCGTCATATTATTTCACTTTGATTATGTATCATAGTTAGTAGTAGTAGTAGTTAGTGCTTTCATATTTTATTATTTAGCATAATATATATTAGTTATTTATAAATACAACGGAAGTTAAAAATAGTGTTTTTTTGTTACTAATAATTTAATATTATTAAGTTTTAATAAATTCATTGAGATTGATATGACTTTTATTATTTGTCACTCCAGCGGTTCCGCAATTCGGCTCCAGTAGGAGTTTCACATTTCGCACAGAACATAATAATAAGTCTGTGGAGTTCCATGAAAAGTGGCGGTTTTTTTTTGCTTTCTGCGTCACATTTGACCCGTTTTCGAAAACATCAAAAATTTCTCATAATTATACATAAGTACGTGTTTGAATATTTTAAACATATTTATTTATTATTTTACTCGTAAAGGGTGTGATTTTTTCCGAAAAATCAACTTTTTTTTGTCATAGGTGGCCCGCCCGCACAATGTGCGTTGTGCTTGATGGCTCGTCTTATGATGGCGCCTTGACAATTTATTTTCTGTATGTCTTTGTTTCGTTTTCGCGCAAAAACTACTGAACCGATTGAGCTGAAATTTGTAATGTACATAGTTTAGACCTTAGAATAACACATGGGGTATATTATGTATTTTAACCCGATATTCCCACGGGAACGAAGCTTACGCGCGTGAAACCGCGGGGCACAGCTAGTATACGATAGATGTAAGTACCATATTATGTCACTTCCACCTTTGAGTGACACCTACGACCTAAATGACACCTTTACATTATGTCAAAATCCATCAAGCCGTTAAGGAGACGGCGACTGGAGAGTTCCCCATACAAACGTAATAGTCAAATCATTTAAAATCAGAGCATATTTCCAACATTCAATGACGTTATTCGGAATGAGACACTAGTTATCTAGGTTCATAATTATATTTCAATCCAAAATAGAAGTACTTTGGACTAAAATATGATAAAAATCCAAATAACAGCTATTTTAACATAATATAGATATTTTCAAATATAACTCCAAATTATAAGTAATTTAGACTAAAATTATAATTAGAAACCTAGATAACTAGTGCCCCATTCCGAATAACGTCGTAAAATGTTGGAAATATGCTCTGATTTTAAATGATTTGACTATTACGTTTGTATGGAGAACCCCGTTAAAGCTGGAGGCCGTGCCTAAGAAACCACATACATACCCACTTACATACATACATACTTTCGAAAAACATAACCCTCCTTCTTCGCAGTCGGGTAAAATACAAATAAATACAACTAGTAACACAATACAGTGCCGAATACTCACGCTGAACAATCTCCGCGGCGTCGACAACATTAAATATGGCGTCCCTAGCCGCGTGCAGCCTGGCGTCCTGCGCGGCGGCCAGCCGGCGGCGCGCGGCCGTGCGGGGCGCGTCCGGCAACAGATACTGAGACACCAGCTCTGCCACGCACTCGTGCTGCTCCGCCGTCGACCTGACACACACATACATACAGTCACGCCTTGTTCCCGTTGGGGTAGGCAGAGACTATTTCTTTACACTTGCTACGATCCTGACATACAACTTTCGCTTCTTCCACTTTCATCACATTCTTCATGCATGCTCGTCGGTTATTGGTAATTTTGACCTGGCCTTTCCTTAAGATAACATCAACTTATATACATAATATTATGACGTCCGTTAAGGCGCCTATTAGTAGTTACCCGGAAGATTATCGCCGCCGTCACATCGGCGACGCTAGGCTCACCCAACCCAACCAATATACGCAACAGTCGCTCCGTTTTCGGTACTGGTGCCGGATACCAGATCCACCAACTCGCACAATCACAACACCGACATCGCCGGCGAGGTCGAAGATCTCTCAGATCCTTCAGATCGGTTAGTTTCTCTCCAAATAATCAAACAGATCAAACCATTGATAGGGCCTTGGGACACTCCCCTGCTGGGGTGCCAGGGCATGTCTGACCCCACTTATTCTGGCTCGGGCCCAAGCTGAGGTTCGTACCGTGTAGGTGCCCTTGTGCTAGTCGGTCGAGCGCCTCCTGCGCTCACCACTGCCCGGTAAAGCTGTAGAGGCCATCTGAGGCCAACAGCATAGGTCATTAAAAAAAAAGCGCCTATTAGTTATATAGTTTGCCATAACATCTTTTAGATCCTACTCGTATTATTAAATCTCAAAATCTCAGTACATACGAGTACAATGTAAAAAAGTTACCTTAATAAAAAAGACGCTGGCGACACGCCAGTTTTTTATGTGTGTATATTTGCTTCGTTTTCACCCTAAAACTACTAAACCGATTTATGTAGATAGCTTAGACCCTAGAATAACTTCTTTTAATTATTTTTACCTCGATATTCCCACGGGAATGAAAACTACGCTGGTGAAACCGCGGTGCTCTGCACAGCTTGTAAAACATACGTGTTTGAATATTTTGAAAATATTTATTATTTTACTCGTAATGGGTGTGATTTTTTTCCCCAAAAACCACTTTTTTTTCTTCTTTTTATGCCATAGGTGGCAAGTGGCAAACAAACAGACGGGCCACCTGATTGTGAACGGTTACTGCCACATATGGATACCTACAATACGAGGAGTATTATTGCCAATATGTTGGAGAACAGAGAATATGACTATAACAGAAAATATGTTGAAGAACCCCATGTTGGGAACGAAGATAAAACATAACATACATTCACGCTTTTTTCCCGAAGGGGTAGGCAGAGGTGTACCCAGGACTCAGTCCCATAGTAGATACACCCCCATTTCGCCAGTATGTTATTGGTCCCATGTAATAGGGGGCGAGCCTATTGCCATCTACCGGGCACAGTTCCAGACTCCGGGCAGTTATTGAGATAATTCCCAATGGAAAAATCCAATATTTAACACTGCCTGACCTGGGGATCGAACCCGGGACCTCTTGATTGGCAGTCGAGCATGCGCCCTCTACGCCACCGAGGCAACGAAGGTATAATATAATCACTTACATAGAGTCATGTTCAAGTAGAGCGGCCTCGATTGCCTCCACCTGCTGGAGCACGGCTCGCTCCGCGTCCTTCTCAGCCGCGAGCTCGACGCCGGAGCTCACTATCTCTTGAAGGTACGCGTCCACTGTTTGCTGTGTCACCCCTACCACCTGAACAACCATGTAACTTATCGAAAATATTATAATTTATTGTAGAATGTAAGACACGATGGGCTTTAGGATAATGTTAGGACTTTCTGTGAACATTACTGTGTTCCGATCTGAAGGGCAATGTTACCAGCGAAATTGCTGGGCATGACGAGATTCAATAACTAATATCTCAGGGTGACAGGCGCAGTGCAGTTGAATTTTAAAACACTGGGTGGCACTGTGTCTAATATGGGCAATCAAGATGCTTACTATCAGGCACCTGATTCGCTCGTCTTGTTACTCACTATCATAAAAAAATGTTTGGACTGCCAAGGTTTTGTAGCGCATCGGGGATTTTTTTTTTTTTTTTTTTTTTTTATGATAGTGAGTGACAAGACGAGCAAATCAGGTGCCTGATGGTAAGCATCATGATTGCCCATATCAGACACAGTGCCACCCAGTGTTTTAAAATTCAAAATTCTGCGCGGCACTGCACAGCGCCTGTCACCCTGAGATATGAGTTGTTGAATCTCATCATGCCCAGTAATTTCGCTGGTAACATTGCCCTTCATACCGGAACACAGCAATGTTTGCACATTACTGCTTGGCGGATGAATAACTGGCAAAGGTGTGGTACTTCCCCAGGCGGCCCCCTGCAAAAGAGGCCTACCACTATACAAAAAATGCTAACGGCTGGTGTTAAATGTAACGGGATGTTTGCTAACGGCTCAAAAGGGCGGCATTACCGACCCTTTTGAGGCGATTGTTCGTAAAAGAGCAGCATTCGTTATGCGTCTTGTACGGGGAAGCTCAAATAGCACGGTGAGGGTGCTAGGAAGTCAACTGGAGTCTCCCATCTGGACGCGCTGGACTCAGCTGCACATGAAGTCTTTATCAGATATCCACGATTTCATGCGCCCGTCTCGTCCCGTTGCCCCTACTGCATAATTATTATTATAAATTTTTTGACACTATGATGTATTTTAGTGATTTGTATTATAAATTTAATATGGAAATTTCTAATGTAATTATTTTTAATACTTAGTTGTTTCGTAATGCAACTCAACTGAAATTCAAATTATAAAGATATATTTTAATATAATTTTATACAAAACAGAAAAAATATTTATTGATTTATTTTATTGTAAATAAATTTTCGCATAATATTGACTGTCTGAAAAAAATATTTTTATTATATTTTTTGTCATAACATAACATACATTCACGCCTTTTTCCCGAAGGGGTAGGCAGAGGTGTACCCAGGACTCAGTCCCATAGTAGATACACCCACATTTCGCCAGTATGTTATAGGTCCCATGTAATGTAATGTATTTTTGTCGATAGAGTGAATATATCTTAGAAGATCTTTTTAAAAATGATTACAATATTTATTCAATTGAAATTTACAATAATAAGACTACCGCTACGGCGTATAGGTAAGCAAGCGCGACTTATCATAATATAGGTCCTGTAAAACCTATATAAAATCTTCTTTATTAAAGAAGGCCTATTATAAAGTCAATCAGTACATTAAAGGACAAAGATGCCTGGAAACTACTGCATAGCACCACGCGACACCGACACTAACAAACGAATTCTGCGCGGCACTGCACTGCGCCTGTCACTCCGAGATATTAGTTATTGAAATTCGTTATGGCCAGTAATTTCGTTGGTAACATTGCCCTTCAGACCGGAACACAGTAATGTTTGCACATTACTGCTTGGCGGATGAATAACAGTAACTGGCAAAGGTGTGGTACTTCCCCAGGCGGCCCCTTGCAAAAGAGGCGTACCACTACAAAGTTTCATGTGCGTTCTTCTTGTAGAGGTATCACTCCAAACGCACGGTAATGAGCCTATCATTACTGTTTATCTATATTGATATGCAAAAGTGTCAGATTGTGACCTATTTGAATAGGTACTTAAATATTTTTGTTGTACCTACTTATTCTTGTATTACCTGTTTAAACATTTCATCGTGTTCTCGTCTTCTGTGCTCTTCTTTCTGTCTTCTGCCTGCTTCTGCCGCTTCGCGCATTGTCTTCTCACGCACTGCCAATTAAAACTTAACATAATATACAATCACGCCATTTTCCCGAAGGGGTAGGCAGAGGTGTACTCAGGACTCTCAGTCCCATAGTAGATACACCCACAATTTGCTATGTGCAGCAGTGGGAGTCCTACGGCTGAGAAGATGATATAATGCTATCCTACTTATATTATAAATGTTATAGTTTGTAAGGATGGATGGATGTTTGTTACGCGAAATTCAATCAATTATGTTTGTTACTCTTTCATGCCAAAACTACTGAACCGATTGAGCTGAAATTTTGTATGTCACTGTTGACACTGGAATAACACATGGGGTACTTTTTTCCTCATGTTCTCACGGGAACTGCCTCGGTGGCGTAGAGGGCGCATGCTCGACTGCCAATCAAGAGGTCCCGGGTTCGATCCCCAGGTCAGGCAAAGTGATAAATATTTGATTTTTCCATTAGGAATTATCTCAATAACTGCCTGGAGTCTGGAACTGTGCCCGTTAGATGGCAATAGGCTCGCCCCCTATTACATGGCACCAATAACATACTGGTGAAATGTGGGTGTATCTACTATGGGACTGAGTCCTGGGTACACCTCTGCCTACCCCTTCGGGAAAAAAGGCGTGAATGTATGTTATATTATGTTATGTTATGTTCTCACGGGAACGATGTCTACGCGAGTGAAACCGCGGGGCACAGCTTGTAATATATTAATTGAATTTACTTATAGTCTTACAGAACGGGTTACCTCAATAACACTGCTCGAGTCAATTCAATATGTGTTATGTGGACAACCCATATTGTCACAGTTTCAGGTCGACAAGATTCCTCCGCGGCTCCGACATGAGCTAACGACTGCCCCCTACATATCTTATAGGGAACTATACGGACAGCTACAGTTTAACGTGACATACGAAATACGGTAGCGTCCAGGTGAAAAGTCCACATGGTGAGATCCAGGGACTTCGGATTTAAAGCCGGGCATATTCCCGCCGTGAGGTTACCGGCTTTAGAATAGTGGTCCACCCTCTCTCCCCGTGGTTGCCGTAAGAACTGGCTAAGGGTTAACAAATCCAGAGGAGGCAGCAGCAACAAACCATCGAACTGCGCTCGACAACCGCACAACAAGCGTGTCGAGTATTGGCAACAACTGTCCTTTATGGGGGAGGCTTATGTTCAGTAGTGGATAACCAACGGCTGAGATGATGGTGATGTTGTTTTCTGCTGGACCGCGGACGCTACATGATGATCTTACAAGCGATCAGTATGAACGCGTGTTGTCTCCTCTCCTCCTTGAGTCGTTGCAGCTCCTTCTCTAGGAAGTCCAGTGCGGCGGACACTGCTCCTCCACACAGCTCGTCCACTAGCGCTGATATGGCATCCTCCTGAAGACAAATAGTGCGATTTTTTAAAAGGGTCTGCAGTCCGCCTAGCATGGCACGGGGATAACTTATTTTCGACGTTTTTTGTCTCTTTCGCGCCCAAACATTGCATATCTGATGTCACGTTCTAACCTCCTGGGACTAAGTTTTCCCAGGTCCCTGTGCTACCGGAGCAGGGCCGTGTCCGGAACAGGACTCATGCTCATAGTAGTTAGTAGGTTCAACGTTAGTTCGCAGAATGTCATGTGAAATGAAAATGTCCTTTTCGCAAAATGTCCCTTTCGAAAATGTACTTTTCGCAAAATGTCCCTTTCGAAAATGTCCCTTGCGTAAAATGTCTCTTTCGCAAAATGTCTTTTTCGTAAAATGTCCTTTTGTTGCTGTAGGTGTGTATTCTGTGGTAAAGTGTGAATTCCTTCCCACTCACCTTCTGTTCAGTCTCTGTACGTAATGCATTGAACTCCCTCGCTTTAGCTTCTTCCTTGGCGATCCTGATGCGGTCTTCCTTCTGTAGGCCGTGAGTTGTCTTCAACTCCTCCGTCAGTTCTGCCGCCCTGGTACGTCCTTCGTACATCTACGGACAAAGCGGAGAGGATACAATGTGGCAAATACAAAAAGAGGTGAAATTTCCTGTCGAGCTGAACATCTCACTGTAGTAAATACTAAAATATAATAACTAAATATTTAGTTATTATACAGTATGAGGGTAGTCTGCAATAAAGCTACCCTACGAATTTACAAGAATAAACGTCAGTGTTCAACCAACATACGTGTGTTTCACTACATGGTGGCAGCGATGGGATTCTTTTTACTATTAAAGGGCTCAAATCAGAATTATTACTGAAAGTGTGAAGAGTGAATTTTACATTCTCTCTATCATAGATAATACATATAAACTGGTACTCTCTATTGTGAGTGTAGTGAAACACACAATAGAGAGAATGTAAAATTCACGAAAATTAGTAGATTGTCACAAAAGCTACTAAAGACACCCCGCATTGTATATACCGAGCTACAATGAATTTAGCGCCGCGTGTCACACACTACCTTTCACTACGATTAATTATTAATTTCATCAAAACATCTTGGCTAATATCTTATACGTGCTACATCAAAAAAATATACTAATCAAATAAAACACGCCGATAGTCAAATAAGACCCCGAACGAGCTCGTAACCTGTAGTGACGTCACAATGTTATAAAGTGCCATACATAACTATAACATAATGACGTCACAATCATGGCGACCACTCGTAGCGCGCTCGTGGTCATGTGACTCTTATTGGAATTGTATCAATTTTGAATTAATTAAAAAATATATTTTTAAAGTGATATTTGAATCGTATGATACATAAATTTCAATAAACTTCTAAAATAAATTGAAAATACGATATAGGTATATATATTTCTTCAAATACTCAATTCCTAATAGAGGCATATCATTCTAGTAACCAGTGTCTGCACCGCCCGTCCCCTGATGAGCCTCTGCAGCAGCAGCGCGGCCTGGTGCGTGTCTTCCTCGGCGTCCGACACCGCCTCCACCGCCGGCGTGGCGGGCCGGGACGCCGGCGGCACCACGCGCGGCTTCAGCACGTGGAGAGGGCCTGCGGTGGTCGCTGCTGCGCCGAGCCGCGCTTCTGTACATATTACGGAAAGGATACACTCATACTCATAAAGAATACTATAATGCCTGAAAAGAGTACAAAGATGCTTAAAAAGAGGACAAAAATGCCTAAAAAGAGGACAAAGTTGCTTAAGAAGAGAACAATTATGCTTGAAAAGAGGTCACAGATGCTTAAAAAGAAGACAAAGACGCTCGAAAAGAGGACAAAATTGCCTGAGAAGATCGCTAGCCTTGAAATTTTTGTACAACCTAACTCGGCAGTTTTCAAACAAATAGTAACCAAACTAAATATTAAAAAATTGACTAGCTGTGCCCCGAGGTTTCACCCGCGTAGTCTTCGTTCCCGTGGGAATATCGGGTAAAAAAGTACCCCATGTGTTATTCCAGGGTCTAAACTGTCTATATACCGAATTTCAGCTAAATCGGTTCAGAAGTTTTGGCGTAAGAGTAACAAACATCCATCCATCCAAATTATTGTCAATTTGTTACAATCCATCCTCACAAACTTTCGCATTTTTAATATTAGTAGGGTAGGATATATATGTAGGTATTAGGTGCTACGGAATGATTCTTCTTAAACCGATCAATTTAAGGCGAAGTGGGATCGTAGTTGCGTGACGATGGCACTGAATCAATAATAGTACTAACGCTGGCTAGTAATGGCCGGCCCGCGCGCAATTTCGCTGGATGTTGTTAATAAATGTATTTTTTGCTACAAAATAATACCCTTTCGCAATAAAATGAAACCGTAATCGTCTAAAATATTTATTATGGAACACGTCAACGAAATATAATATGAAATATGTTTAATAGCTTGCAAATAAAACTGCTTTTTCGTAGAAATATCTCTCTAAAAATGAAGATATAGAGGAAACTTCGATTTTTTTGTATCGAGTTAAAATTAGTCAATCGTGTTTCGACTCCCATAACTTACTGTATAGAATCCTAAACTTATGATTGTCATCAAAAAAAAAATCCGATGTTTTGTTGCCTTAAAATTGATTTGAAAGTACAGTCAACCCGTGGGTTTTGGGACTCACTGCACCTTAAGTATGTTCTGCTACCCGAGTGAAACCGGGGTCGGTTACTAGTCTAGTATCAAAGACTCACTCTTCAAATCATTGTGTAGATTTTCCAAGAACTGCTCGCTCCATTTGGTCTCCCTCTCGCAGAGTTGAGTAGGGTCTGCTTTCAGATGGTGACCGGAGCAGGACTTGGTCAAGTCTTGGCCGCACTGTTGGAGCCACGCGGGGGGTTCGGCTATGTACTTGTGGTCTTCTAGAGCTGGTTACATCACATAACATCACGCCTTTTTTTTATGATAGTGAGTGACAAGACGAGACAATCAGGTGCCTGATGGTAAGCATCATGATTGCCCATATCAGACACAGTGCCACCCAGTATTTTAAATTTCAAAATTCTGCGCGGCACTGCACTGCGCCGGTCACCCTGAGATATTAGTTGTTGAAGCTCATCATGCCCAGTAATTTCGCTGGTAACATTGCCCTTCAGACCGGAACACAGTAATGTCTGCACATTACTGCTTGGCGGATGAATAACTGGCAAAGGTGTGGTACTTCCCCAGGCGGCCCCCTGCAAAAGAGGCCTTTTTCTCGAAGGGAAAGCAGAGGTGTAGATTAAACTAGATAACATTTTATTGATACCAACAATTCACAATATACAGCAAATAACAAAATAAACATTAAAACTAAACAAACTTTAACAATTGGCGGTCTTATCGCTCAAAGCGCCATCAGACCCATTTCCAGAGTAGATAAACCCACATTTCGCCAGATATGCCATAAGTACCATGATAAAAGAAGGATGCGAGCCTATTATGCCATCAACCGGACACAGTTTGATTCCTGGCTGTTAGCGAGAAAATTCCTAATGGAAAATGCAATAACATTTTGCCTGACCTGAGTATCAAACCAGGGAGAACTTTGCCACGTTTAGGAGTCGCGCTTTCGACCGCTACACCTTCTGAGATTTAGTGGTACCATTCCTCTAGGAATACCACGCTTTAATAAGCTACCTATTACATATTCGAGTGTACATACCTAAAACACACATATGAATTAAAAACCGTTGCATTTTTTATAATAGAGGTACCTTTAAATTAATAAAAGACATCTCCCTCTCTCATCTGTAAGAGTTATTCATCCGCCGAGTAACACAGTAATGTTTGCACATTACTGTGTTACGGTCTGGGCATGACTGAGTTACAGCAACTAATATCTCAGTGTGACAGGCGCAGTGCACACTTAGAAGCACACTAGCACACTTTAGAATTTTAAAACACTGGGTGGCACTGTGTCTGATATATGGGCAATCATGATGCTTACCATCAGGCACCTGATTTGCTCGTCTTGTCACTCACTACCTTAATAAAAACAGAGGTTAAAAGCACGCGTAAAGGTCAGAGTCGAGTTACGGGCGGCCGTTATCACTGACCCGTGACCTCTCTAGCTATATTACTCGTAATATTACTTACACAGTAAACTAGGATCATAAGTGATCTCCGCGTGTCTCCTGCGCGCCTGGTACCCATGTCTAGCTATATAGGCGCGTAGAGGTCAGAGGTCGAGTCACGGGCGGCCGTTATCATTGACCCGTGACCTCTCTAGCTATATAAATATTACTTACACAGTAAACTAGGATCATAAGTGATCTCCGCGTGTCTCCTGCGCGCCTGGTACCCATGTCTAGCTATAGGCGCGTAGAGGTCAGAGGTCGGGTCGCGGGCGGCGGTTATCATTGACCCGTGACCTCGCGCCGCTCGCATGCGAGCGACCTGCCCCGGACGACCGCCCCCGCCGTGGATTGCTGTTAGTTTGCGGAGCTCTAGAAAAAAATTTATTATGGTTTAGGTATCTATCGTTAATCTGTTAGCTTTCTTAAGGTTAAACGTCACCCATACAAAATGAAAATAAACGGATATGAAGAAATAGGGAACAATTTTTCACTCAATTGTTTGTCGTTGGCTCTGGATCTGGCCTTTATTTGCGCGAAAACATATTTTGTTAAAGAAAACCGTATGGTTTTTTTGTGCTATTTAAAAAAGACATTTACTTAGCCAAAAAAATACTTTTTTACAATTTTCTTAAATACGAAGAAACTGTAAGGTTTTCTCTAACAAAATATGTTTTCGCGCTAATAAAGGCCAGATCCAGAGCCAACAGCAAACAATTGAGCGTAAAATTATTCCATATTTCTTCATATCTGTGTACCTATTTAAATTTTGTATGGGTGACGTTTGAACTCGCAAAAAAAATTGGTTGTCTGTAAAGTCGGTTTACTGACGATAGTTGAACGTGACAACGTCTTAAGAAAATACTGATGGAATGGTAGCATTTTTCAAAAGAAAATTTTAATTTCATTTGTTTCACTTTTCACTGCACTTGATACTCGATCAAAACATGTAAATGTACTATAGTATAGCAGCTGTCCACGCAGACGCATCGGTCACTCAAGTAGGAGAGAGACGGATGTCGCTCGTTCCGCGCTCTCGCTTGCACTTCAAGCCTTACAGCGAGCGCCTCAGAGCGAGGTAACGCCGCATGAGTCATGTTTTTTCGTGCGTGCAGCCGGCTCTATCTTATATATTAAAGTGAGTTTTGAATCGGATAATACATAATTTTCATTAAACTTACAAAATAACTTGATAAATACATTTTTTTTTTTCAAATACTCAATTGAATTGAGAGTCCGGGGTGTGATCGTTTGTACGCAGAATTGAGATTAATAATATTATTAGAACAATGCCTTTACATCTTCTAGAAGGTTACCTCGATCCCTAGTATGCCTGATATGCTCGACCTTCCTCTCCATCTCGGCCTTCTTGGCGTCCCAGAGTTTGGCCAGCTTGCGGCCCGCGCGAGTGCTCTCCTTCTGTCGGGACTGGGATTGGAGGCGATGGAGGAGGTTCAGCCGGATGTCTTGGAGCTCGTCTATTTCCTGGAGGAGATTTATGGAACTTAATATCATGCCTTTTCCCCGGAAGGTTAGGTAGAGGTGTATAGTTCGACACAAAAGAGTAGAAAATAATGGGGGCGCTACTGTCTTTTACAAGAGTAAAAACAATTTCATCAGCACATACACTTTAAATTAGTTCCGTTTCTACTCTTTTGTGTCGAACTATACGGTCAAATCAAATGTCATTGACTTGGTGATACCAGATGTGGTACAGACCAGTTTTTCAAAATTATACCAGCTGTGCTCTGCGGCGACTGCCTCGGTGGCGTAGAGGGCGCATGCTCGACTGCCAATCAAGAGGTCCCGGGTTCGATCCCCAGGTCAGGCAAAATGTTAAATATTGCATTTTTCCATTAGGAATTATCTCAATAACTGCCTGGAGTCTGGAACTGTGCCTGGTAGATAGAAATGGGCTCGCCCCCTATTACATGGGACCAATAACAAATTGGCGAAATGTGGCTGTGTCTACTATGAGAGTCCTGGGTACAGTGGCATGCACTGATATGTAAACTTGGCCTAATTTTCACATGACTATATATAAATAAATAGCCTACCTATGTAAAACTTAACCACCTCTTATTTTTTTTTTGTTTATGGGACAACTTCCACACACGCTCATCTGGTCCCAAACTAGGCCAGAAGCCTGTACTATGGTAACCAGAAGACTGATATACATACTTATATAAGCTTATAACACACAGACACAGATCAAACAAACATGTTCATGCACACAAATGTTTGACCTGGCCGGGGATCGAACCCGATATTCGGGATTTCGGGGATATAATAATAATAATATTTATTTAACCAAAAAAGGCGTACAGTACAATATTAACAAACAGGTAACAAGCTTATGAACTAATTATAACTATTTTTCTTTATTGTATAAGGGCATCTCTGACCCCTGAACTAAGTCCGTAATGGTGTGAACAGACGATCATACTTGGTACGACCGAACCACAGTGCTACCTAATCTGTGACCCGAATTGTTCGGTACGGCGTTCACGCCACACGATCGCACCGAACCACAGTCCGTCCAGGGGCCTAATTCTCGTTCTAAAATATAAGCGCAATCGTAGTTTTTTTTAAATACGAAACTATACGACATTATAAAACACCTATGGAAAACGGAGGAAATCAGTATGAACATTTGAGCTGTCATTGATCTCTTAATAACCCAATTCACTAAGACTGTCGTGGTCAATAATAATATGGGACAAGCCTCGTTGGCTCAGATGGTAGTAACTCTGATTTCTGTGCCGCAGGCCCCGGGTTCGATCCCCAGCCACGTCAAACATTTGTGTGCATGAACATGTCTGTTTGATCTATGTCTGGATGTTATAAGCGTATAAAAGTATGTATATCAGTCATCTGGTTGCCATAGTACAAGCTTCTTGCCTAGTTTGGGACCAGATGACCGTGTGTGGGAGTTGTCCCATAATATTAAATATTATTAAAAAAAAAAATTCAATAGTTTAAATTTTAATAGATTCAAATTATTAGTGAAGGGTTCATTTTATAAAATTCTAAATTTATATTAGCTCTTGTTTTAAAATGACCCTAGACAAATTAACTCTATATTATTATGACATGCCAGGTTGTATGTGTGTACCTATATAGACTTCATATCTCTATAATCTTACACCAATAAAAGTTAAAATGCTAGTAATAAAATGCAACTTTGTTGCAAAACGTCATAGTATTTAGCTATATTACTGTGTATTGTGTTATGTGAAGCTAAGTTTTACATAGTGTACCTACCTACAATAACTAACTGTTGATCAATAAAGTGATTGATGACGTTTGTGTAGTTTTATTTTCTTAA
The DNA here is from genome assembly GCA_947063395.1 of Hemistola chrysoprasaria. Classification (NCBI taxonomy): domain Eukaryota; kingdom Metazoa; phylum Arthropoda; class Insecta; order Lepidoptera; family Geometridae; genus Hemistola; species Hemistola chrysoprasaria. The sequence goes on along the minus strand of OX346736.1, from coordinate 3,153,851 downwards.
TAAGTTAGTATAGTATGAAGTGAGGGGCAAACTTAATGCTAGGTGTGAAGAGTGAAGTGTGTTGCAAGTATTGACTGCCACCTGCCTGACTGCCCAGTTTCTGAAGTGTGCTATTTTATTTATGTAAATAATTTGTTAACAGGTGGAGTGATGATCTGCGAGTCCCAAAAAGTAGGAAAGGTATATGTCCAGCATGGGCTAATGGAGAATAAAGGACCCATCACTCTGACAGTATGTCCTGTGAAGCACAGGACATGTTATGCGCCACAGTTGTTTTCAACCTTTAATTATTTTGCTACTGTAGTCTCAGACAGGTTGTGCATTCAAACTGAGTAAATAAGTAAAAAAACTTGAGGTTACTTTATATTATGTAAATATATATTTGAAATTAAATTAAAAATGTCGATAATCTAATTTTTTTTTAATTAGATGTCGCTTTCACTGGCATCCAGCCAATCATTATACACATCAATTGGTTAGGACAATATATTTGTAGTTGTTTGTAAGTCTTCTAAATATACTCTACATATTGTATATTGTATCCTTGCTGTATTTCTTCGGTTCCTGAAAAATAAGCTTTTTATACTAGATAATGATGTAAAACCAGTAAGTTTTACATCATTAGATTTGGATTTTAAAATACATTCATACGTTGAAACTTAAAAAATGGATGTAGAAAAATTTATTAACTTGGTTTTCAAAGAAAACTTCACAAATACGATGTTACTAGAACGTTACCTATTTGACTAAGAAAAACGTATTCAGTGTGCGCACTCAATAATTACTCTGATGTTATAATCGTATCGGCCTATCAGTCACGTCGGAATGGTCGTGAAATAAAGGGACCGTTAGGGAATTGAGCCCCTGATTGGTACGGTTCGCCGTCCAAACGATCGAACCTGTCCGGCCCGTACCAAGTTCGATGCCGAACCACCGTACCAAGTAATAATAATAATAATGTTCGCCGAACAGTGCGCCAGACGATCGAACATGGTATGGTGGCGAACCAAGTTTGGGTCACAGATTAGGTAGCACTGTGGTTCGGCCGTACCAAGTATGATCGTCTGTTCACACTATAAGACTTGTATTTCAGGGGTCAGCGTTCCTCCATGATCATAAACAATTATTTTTTCATAATATCATAAGCTTAATCACACTACTAAATACACACTGTTAAGACATTGGCAAATACCTTTGCTGAGACGTCACACAAAAATATGCAGGGAACTGTCAAAAATATACTTGGACATCTGTCGTCCGATAACCTAGATCTTTACAAACATATTTATCAGATTTATTCCAATTTATTCTTTTACAAATTAAAACATTATGCATTACCGAGTTGTGAGTCTCATTCTATTAAATACAATACACGAGTGTTTTTCCATTAACTAAATTAAATACACAACACACACTAAATAATGTATTTAGGTTTTAGACGGTAATGGTGACTGTATCACAGTTTAATTACTAGCGCGGTCACCAATAGTCCTTCCATCATCACATTTTGTTCACCTACAGATCCCTTTTTTGAGTTTTTTCTCGTACAATCATAAATTTAACATTTATACTTATATCTTAGCTATTATTATTAATCAACTAAAACTTAAAATAAGTTCACTTTCCTTATATGTTAGATTTATTTTACATTTGCATGGCATGAAACATCTTTGTAATGTGTCTCTTTTGAAAGGTCAATAAAGATTTTTATTTATTTATTTATTTATTTAATTATAATCTAAGGTCTAACCTACCTACATACCGAATTTCAACCCAATTAGTTCAATAGTTGTGGCGTGAAAGAGTAACAAACATCTATACATCCATCGTCACAAGCTGCCTCGGTGGCGTAGTGGGCGTAAATTCTGATACCCAGTTCAGGCCGTGTTATTAGATTGTTCCAGTAAGAATTATCTCTATATGACAGCTTAAGAGTCGTGAAATGTGCCCCGGCCCCAATAGGCTCGCCCCCTATTACATGGGGCCATTAACATACATAGAATGTGGGTGTGCCTACAATGGGACTGAGTCCTGGGTACACCTCTGGCTACCCTTCGAGCCGTATTGTATGTTATGTAAATGTTTATGCTCACAGCTTCTCTGAAGATCCAGTCCTTAGTCTCAACGTCACCAATGATAGCGTCAGTCTTCTTCATCCACCGTGGAAAGTCAGCCTTCTCTACCACTTCCGTCCATATGCGAGCGTGACGCATTCTGAAGGAACATATAAATCAATCAATCACTATACTACACCAGGTTCTCAAATTTTGACCACTCGGTCTCGGTTCTCGGCTAAATATCGCCGAGATTCTCGAGACGCCGAGACTTTTTAATATTGTGTGGTTGTTGGTATATGGAATTCGAATTCATTATTAAATTAAACGCGCTTGCTTGAGACGAGACACTTCTCGTCGTCCCAACTCAAGTGAATACCTGTTCACTTGCTACAATACAATACAATACTTTTTATTGAGACCAAAATTTATACAGATTTAACTTAAAAATAAAATAACAGAACTTAATTATAATTGGTCGACAGTCGACGGGCGGCCTTATCGCTATAAGCGATCTCTTCCAGGCAACCAGCCTTTGGATGGATAGGGGAATGATAGGATGAGTAGAGGGTGGGAATGGGTACAAATCACAATATTACTCTCAAACTAAGTCTTAATTTTGCTACATTAGTAGGCGGCGCTGAAGACTAACAATGAAATGTAGGTAGGTATACCACATTTTTAAAACAATTTAGACATGAGTAATTGAAAAGCACAGTCGGTATTAATGTTAACTATTATTAAAATAACAACACAACCGGACAAACTTTCGCATATAATAATTCCGATTTATTACACTATTTAAATGTAATAATATGCAGAATTAGCGAATCGAATTTTTTTTAGCTAAATATGTACCTATACCTACCTAAATTTTTTAAATATGATTCTAATTCCCATTTTATTTTATTGTAGTAATTTTAATTTTGTGTTTTAATTTTAATTGAATAATTTCTATTTTGTGTTGTATAATATGGTTTTTAACTGAAGCAGATGACTATTAAAATTATTATTATAAACTCGGTCTCGGCCGAGATTATATTTTGATCTCGGTCTCGGTCTCGGTCTCGACCGAAAATAAAAATCTATCTCGGTCGACCCTTAATTATTCGAATTTGAAATGATTATATGTTTGATAACTTCATCATCATTAATCGTCCTTCTTTAGCCCACTGCTGGGCATAGGCCCCCCTTTGTTTCTTCAGCTCACCCCTATCTCTTGCCATTCAGACTCGCCAAGATAAATCGACCATACTGTTTAAAGGTATGTTTTTGGTTGTCTGGAATAAATCGTTTATTAGCGATAAGACCACCGCTTGTACGTTTAAGTATAGTTTTTCTGTGTCCTTTGTATTATTTCTATAAGTGTGGTGTACAATAAAGTATTAACTATCTATTTATCTATCTATCTAGGAAGTTCACTGATGGATAATATAGGTCATATAGGCCCCCCCCCCCTTTGCCAATACTCGGCAAACTTGGCAGGCGAGTTGTCGAGCGCAGTTCCATGGTTTCACGCAGAGGACGCTGCTGCCCGTCCTCTGGTTCTCAGAACTCTTGGCCGCCTCTTACGGCAACCCCGGGTAGAAAGAGTGGGGTATTATTCTAAAGCCGGTAACTCCACGGCCCAAATACAAGTCAAAAAAAAATTGGTTGTCTGTAAAGTCGGTTTACTGACGATAGTTGAACGTGACAACGCGCTCACTCAAGTAGGAGAGAGACGGATGTCGAACGCTGCCGAACGCAAAGGCCGATTGTGCTTCTTTGTCGCTCGTTCCGCGCTCTCGCTTGCACTTCAAGCCTTACAGCGAGCGCCTCAGAGCGAGGTAACGCCGCATGAGTCATGTCTTTTCGTGCGTGCAGCCGGCTCTAACGAATAATAAGACGTTGACACGTCAAAACTTACTTGTTAATAATTTCAGTGGTGTGGAAATCAGCCGGTAGATCACCAATCCTGTACGGAGAGCCAGGACCTGGTCAATAAAGACACCATTTAAAGTGGGTGACAGACACGCAAACATAAAGTATGCGGTTTTAAAGCTCGTGTTACTTACTCGGCTCGAGGTCAGTGACTCAAACGAATGAAGCTCATGTTACGAGATGTCGTCGATGGCGGTAGCCTTGTGTCTCTTTGGAAATGTAGGATTTTGATGAAATTTTACAGGAAACTCATAAGTAAAAATTTGTCAAATCCACAAGCGAGCAACTACAAACTAACAAAACTCATAAAGCCGGGACTACAGCTACGTGTTAGCGTGTTATATAACAATATTCTTTTAAATAACCAAAAACATGCCGCTGCGGACCCGGCTTACCATGGAAAGTGGGCGTGGCTTTGGTGTTATTTAACAGAATATTGTTATATAACACGCTAACACGTAGCTGTAGTCCCGGCTTTACAGAATATTGTTATATAACACGCTAACACGTAGCTGTAGTCCCGGCTTTACAGAATATTGTTATATAACACGCTAACACGTAGCTGTAGTCCCGGCTTAAGAACACGGAGGTTCGCGGCTCGCGGCGGTGACAGACGTGGGAGCCGCATGGAGGGCTACGAGTAAAATTTCAAACGTATTGGATCGCCGACAAACTTACTCGGCGGTTTTTAAGTACGCGTACTTAGAGTACTTACGGTGACAGACACGTGATTTTATTTGGCGAGTAACTTCGCGTGTCTGTCACCCTCTTTAGTTAGTGGCTCCATTTGAATTTAATTTTTCTTTTAATGATAGTGAATGACAAGACGAGCAAATCAGGTGCCTGATGGTAAGCATTATTTTTGCCCATATCAGACACAGTGCCACTCAGTATTTTAAAATCCAATATCCTGCACGGCACTGCCCTGCGCCTGTCACCCTGAGTTATTGGTTGTTGAAACTCGTCGTGCCCAGTAATTTTGTTGGTAACATTGCCCTTCAGACCGGAACACAGCAATGTTAGCACATTATCTGCTTGGCGGATGAATAACTGGCAAAGGTGTGGTACTTCCCCAGGCGGCCCCCTGCAAAAGAGGCCTACCACTACAAATACAATATACAAATGCCTGCTTTACAAATCTCCAAGAGCTTTTAATATTATCATTAACTAGTGGCCCGCCCCGGCTTCGCACGGGAGAAGTAGAAGTGAACGTTTTAACAGGAGTGAATTCGTGATACATTGTATTTTTATAGGTATAACCCTAATGGTTTACGCAGCGCACGCAAATTAATTACTATTTCTGTTACAGTGACCAAACCTTAACAGATGGAAACAATTTGACAGCCTCGTTGGCTCAGATGTTAGTAACTCTGCCTTCTGTGCCGCAGGCCCCGGGTTTGATCCCCGGCCAGGTCAAACATTTGTGTGCATGAACATGTCTGTTTGACCTGTGTCTGGGTGTTATAAATTTATATAAGTATGTATATCAGTCATCTGGTTACCATAGTACAGGCTTCTAGCCTAGTTTGGGACCAGATGACCGTGTGTGGAAGTTGTCCCATATTATTGTTATTATTATTAATTTCCGAGGCCTATTTTGATGATATATAAGTACTACAAACCCCTAGTGCATTATTTCTACCACCATTAATTTTCATCGCATAAAAATAATGACTTCTTGGAATATTGTGACTAAACCAAAACAGACTGATATAATGTCCGTGGACTATTTTTTGTAGATAGTGATAATTAAAGTAATGTTCTTAAACTAATAAAGTAAATACTTTAAAGTAACTACTTTATTCTACCATGAATAGTTTTCACCGCATGCATATAATGACTGTTCGATAATTGTGACTAAACCAAAATAGATGAATATAATGTCCGTTCACTATTTTGTAGATATTGGTAAATACTACAAACCCCTAGTACATTACTTTATTCTACCACAAATAGATTTCCCAGCGCATGAAAGTTAATGACTCCTTCGATTATTGTGACTAAACCAAAATAGATGAATATAATTTCCGTACATTATTTTATAGATAAGTCCTACAAACCCCTAGTACATTACTTTAATCTACCACCAATAGTTTTCACACTGCATGAAAAATAATGACTGTTTCGATTATTGTGACTAAACCAAAATAGATGGATATAATGTCCGTGGACTATTTTGTAAATATTAGTAAGTACTACAAACCCCTAGTACATTATATTATTCTACCATTAATAGATTTCACAGCGCACGCAAGTTAATGAATATATTTGGTAATTATGTGACACCTTAGTTCAAAATATTGCAGATTTCTTGCGGATCCCTAATATTTTTCAAAACCTCGTAATATAGCCTATGTCACTCACACTGAATTAAGCTCTCCATAAGTAAAAGATTTTTTAAATCGGTCCAGTAGTTTCGGAACCTATTCGATGCAAATAAAAAACAAAGTTTCTCACTTTATACTATGATATTGGTATTGGTAATAGATTGAATAATCTGGAGACATATACGGATTACGGAAACAGTGAAAACAGTAAGAAGAGCATTCATAATTCGATGTTGTTGCAACCCAGTTTAATAGAGCTATGATAAAGAGAAGCGAAATCATAAGCGACTGCCTCTATGGCGTAGAGGGCGCAAGCTCGATTGCCAATCAAGAGGTCCCGGGTTCGAAACCCAGGTCAGGCAAAGTGATAAATATTGAATTTTTCCATTAGGATCCATTTCATCTTTTCCATCTCAATAACTGCGTGGAGTCTGGAACTGTGCCCGGTAGATGGCAATAGGCTCGTCCCCTATTACATGGGACCAATAACATACTGGCGAAATGTGGGTGTATCTACTGTGGGACTGAGTCCTGGGTACACCTCTGCCTACCCCTTCGGGATAAAGGACGTGAATGTATGTTTTTGTTATGTTTTTTTTGTCATAAGCGCATTTTAATTATTTACAGAACGCCATCTATTATGCAATGTTGGAACTAAATTACCTAAAAATGTTGCTTATAGTCGTAGTAGTTATGTCTTGCAAGATAATATTGAAATTTTTCTGTAGCGCCATCTAGTAAGCATTGTTGGAACTAAAATATTCATAAGAAACTTTAAAACTGTATTTTTCCACAAAAGGGCTAAAATTTTTGAAAACGCTGAAACACGTGTTTAATTATTTTCATTTTAGAATGTTTCTACAAAATTTGAAATTAATCGGCTGAAAAATGAAGTCTACTCCATACAAACTTTCAACCCCTATTTAATACACTTAGGGGTAAAATTTTGAAAAATCCTTTCTTATTACTTGTCTAGACTGTAAAAATAATCTATTGTCAAAATTTCATCATCATCGGTCCAGTAGTTTTGGCTCTGGGTTGATGAGTCAGTCAGTCAGTGAATCACTTTCTCTCTTTATATAATAGTATAGATTATTATTTAAAAATACAAGACATTTATTGTTCCATCTTAGCTCCACATAAGAAAATTAAATACGTCAGCAAATACTATGAACAATATTTATGCTCTCAGAGAACTATGTTTACCCAATAACACTGCTCGGATTAATTAGATTTCTGTAGTGGTAGGCCTCTTTTGCAGGGGCCCGCCTATGGGGAAGTACCACACCTTTGCCAGTTATTCATCCGCCAAGCAGTAATGTGCAAACATTACTGTGTTCCGGTATGAAGGGCAATGTTACCACCAAACTAAATTACTGAATTACTGTGCATGATGAGTTTCAACAACTAATATCTCAGGGTGACAGGCGCAGTGCAGTGCCGCGCAGAATTTTGAATTCTGGTCGCAGAGATACTGCCAATGATTCGGTCTTGGATTCGATCCCCAGGTCAAGTAAAATTGTTATTGGATTTACCATTAGGAATTATCTCAATGACAGCCTGGATTCTGGAACTGTGCCCGGTAGATGGCAATAGGCTCGCCCTCTATTACATGGGACTGCAACCATAACAGAAGAAATGTGGGTGTACCTACTTTGAGAGTGCTGGGTACAGTCGCATGCACTGATATGTAAACAGTAAAAATGGCCTAATTTTCACATGACTATATATAAATAAATAGCCTACCTATGAAAAACTTAACCACCTCTGCCTAAACCATTGGAAAAAAGGCGTGATGTTATGTTATCTCTTACCCCACTCTAACTTGTCCAAGTAGAGTACTTCAGGCTTGTTCTCGCAAGCCTCCGCTGCTTTACCGTCCGGCTGCCACGGCACCGTCTGTGCTGATGATTCTCTAGAAAGGAAACACGATTCCACAATGGATAGCATAATTGAAGAGCTAGGTTTTCAAATAATAGAATATATTTTATTAGCTGAATCCTGTGGTCCATGTAGCCTCCGTTCCCGTGGGAATATTGGTATAAAAAGTAGCCTTTGTGTTATTCTACGGTCTAAGCTAGCTACATACCAAATTTCAGCTCAATCGGCACAGTAGTTTTAGCGTAAAAACGGAAACGGAACATACACAGAAAACAGCTCTAGATGGCGCTGGAAATCTAGTTAGAACACGCTAGCGTTTTTTTTACCAGTTACACGGGTAACTTTTTTACATTGTCGTCCAATTCATTATAGTCCAAAGTTTCCCAGACATATTTTCGTCCTTTATATTATGTTGGTTGACTTCATATTATTATACCTCTAGTGCTACCTCTGCGCCACCTCAATGCACTCCGCGATACCAACACTGATTTCGACATTTCTTTTGACAAATGGTCTACCATTATACCTGCAGTAATAAAATATTGTGAGAATTTAAAAGATCAGTGGAGCTATGCAGGTAAACCTGATGAAAATGACATTTAGCTGATTAATTTAATTTTTATAGTTTTATTCAATTTACTGTATAATAATAGCTATAATTGTAATTTCCTATAATCCTATTTTGTGACTAAATTTTAATTTTTTATTTTATTTTAATTCATGTAATATAAGTATGTATTAAGATCTGTGTGATAATTGTAATTGGTTATCGTTTTTATCACAATAAAAATAATTTGAATTTGAAATTTGAATTTGAATACCTTCATTAGGAAAATAGTCTACAGCTCTCTACGCGTGTGAGTAAAAGTTGACCTAATATTCAGTGCAAATTAAATTTGTGTGCATTGTGTTGACATGAATTCCAAAATCTGTTTTTACATTTCATTACACGCGACTGTACCTGTACTGACTCTGCGTGGCCCTATTTCTTGGTTTCCCCGGCACGGTGGTCAGCTCCGGCTGCGGCGTCGGAGGGTGGAAGTCTGGAGTCGAACTCTTCAGGTCTAAAACCTTCTTCGGCCTGCATACATTTAGGATTCAATTCAATTCAAATCTCAAAAAGTTACAAGGCTACCTAGTTACAAGTAGGTACTTACTTTGTTAATTTGCTAAATGTGCGTGTCCTATAGTAGGCACACCCACATTTCGCCAGTATGTTATTGGTCCCATGGCGAGGGGGCGAGCTTATTGCCATCTACCGGGCAAAGTTCCAGACTCCAGGCAATTACAAGTACTATACAATGTTATAATTGAGATACAAAAAATTATGTATAGTATAATTTTTTAATTTTTTTATGATAATGAGTGACAAGACGAGCAAATCAGGTGCCTGATGGTAAGCATCATGATTGCCCATATCAGACACAGTGCCACCCAGTGTTTTGAAATTCAAAATTCTGCGCGGCACTACACTGCGTCTGTCACCCTGAGATATGAGTTGTTGAATCTCATCATGCCTAGTAATTTCGCTGGTATAACATTGCCCTTCATACCGGAACACAGTAATGTTTGCACATTACTGCTTGGCGGATGAATAACTGGCAAAGGTGTGGTACTTCCCCAGGCGGCCCCCTGCAAAAGAGGCCTACCACTACAGAATAAATATGTATAATAATTTTATACCCGATCCCACCCCTACTCTTCCTATCATACACCTTTCCGTCCAAAGACTGGTTGCCTGGAAGAGATCGCTTAAAGCGATAAAGCCGCCCTTTGTTGACCAAACACTTTTTAGTTATAGCTTTGTTTTTATGTTATTATGTTGTACTGTGTAAATTTATGAAAATGGTCAGAATAAATTCAAAAATTTTTTATTTCGAACAGAGTCCATAATGTTAGTATACAATCACAGCTTAACCTATGTTAGTATACTTATTCTAATTGAAAAAAATTACTAATAAAACGCCTAACTTAAAAGAAGAAAAATCTAATAAAGACTAATCCAATATACCTAATAACCTATAGTCTAACAAATCGGCCCTATCAAATACCTAGTTATAAGGTCGCGTCACGTTTAATAGCGCTCGGCAAAAGAGTGTGAGTTGAAAGTTGGTAGTAGTAACTATGCCTGTAAAGGAGTGTTGGATTCGATTCCCAGTGGAGGCAAGTAGGCGATGAGCTCAAATGTTTAACGTTCTCGGTTGTTGGATGTTTGTGGTTGGGTAGGCGTCAGTTCATAACAGCTCAATCTAATTTGCGTAGCCGGCAGTTCGTGTAAGACAGTGGCAGTTACTTACTTAGCTATAAATTAAACCGGTCTTTGCCCGCCGGCTCCGGTGCAGGCGTGCTGTACGAGCTGGACTTACTGGACACTCGCGGTAGTTAATGATATGTCTATATTATGGTTTGGTAGGTGGCAGTTAATGTAAGACAGTGGTAGTTACTCACCTAGCTGCATATTTGAACCGGTCCTTGCCCGCCGGCTCCGGTGCAGGCAGGTTGTACGAGCTGGACTTACTGGACACTCGCGGTAGTTAATGATATGTCTATATTATGGTTTGGTAGGTGGCAGTTAATGTAAGACAGTGGTAGTTACTCACCTAGCTGCATATTTGAACCGGTCCTTGCCCGCCGGCTCCGGTGCAGGCAGGTTGTACGAGCTGGACTTACTGGACACTCGCGGTAGTTAATGATCTGTCTATATTATGGTTTGGTAGGTGGCAGTTAATGTAAGACAGTGGTAGTTACTCACCTAGCTGCATATTTGAACCGGTCCTTGCCCGCCGGCTCCGGTGCAGGCAGGTTGTACGAGCTGGACTTACTGGACACTCGCGGTAGTTAATGATCTGTCTATATTATGGTTTGGTAGGTGGCAGTTAATGTAAGACAGTGGCAGTTACTCACCTAGCTGCATATTTGAACCGGTCCTTGCCCGCCGGCTCCGGTGCAGGCAGGTTGTACGAGCTGGACTTACTGGACACTCGCGGTAGTTAATGATCTGTCTATATTATGGTTTGGTAGGTGGCAGTTAATGTAAGACAGTGGCAGTTACTCACCTAGCTGCATATTTGAACCGGTCCTTGCCCGCCGGCTCCGGTGCAGGCAGGTTGTACGAGCTGGACTTACTGGACACTCGCGGTAGTTAATGATCTGTATATATTATGGTTTGGTAGGTGGCAGTTAATGTGAGATAGTGGCAGTTACTCACCTAGCGGCATATTTGAACCGGTCCTTGCCAGCCGGCTCCGGTGCAGGCAGGTTGTACGAGCTGGACACTCGCGCTAGGTACGCCGTGTATGATCTGTCTATGTGGTTTGGTAAGCGGCAGTTCGGGTGGTACACTGTAAGTTGGACGTTTACTAGATAACTTGATATTTAGCATCTATTTTCTTTGTGGATCAGTACGGGCTCTGCGTGAGCTGGTGTGTACAAAAAGCTGAAATGGACACTTACCAATTTGTGCGCGCGGAAATGCTCGAAGTTCGGAGAACATTGTCTTATACAATGGTTGTATGCCCTTGAATTTAAAATAAAATTAATAATAAAGGTATTGTAATGGCAGAATACATAGTATACGTAGTGCATAAATAGTGTATAAGTATACATATAAGATATAGGTACATCTATGTAATAAGCAAGCAGAACGTCAATAAATGAGTAACGATCAACACGTCTTTCTATTCCTTCGGCTCCTTACGCTAACCCCACAGTATGAGTTGGTACATTACATTACCTATGAAATTAAAGTCTTGGAATATAGCCGTCTCACTCTCGCTGAGTCGTAGCGTCGTCGAACTATATTCGAAGGAAACAGGGGAATACAAAAGATCAATTTGAAAATGTAAAGTTGGTTATTAATTTCAGCACAAGAATCACAGATACTAAATCTAAGATTACCTATATTAATAACTTAACCTAGATATACATCGTTAGTCCGAGATCCAAGATGCTGCGAGAAATATTCAGCTACGACCCCCACACTAGGCGCTGCCTCTATCTTGGGGGTCTGGAATTTTGGGAAATTTTCCATAAGATTATGTCATACGAATAAGTGAATAAGCCAGTTACACATACAATTCAATAAATTGACACCAACTCACCACTTGGGCAGATGCCATGGCGGCTTTAAACGCTGTCCTAGCGTAGTCTTTCGCACCGGATACAATGTACGCAGAATCTAAAAATATTCAAAACTCAGTGAAAATAAAATAAAATTTCATAAAAAATTTACTGGTAATGCAAAAAATCATAAGAAATGTCAAAATAACAACTTTGTATAGATGCATACGCTGGGGTTTGAACCTGGGACCAGCGGCTTGGCAGTTTATAGAAAACAAGACTTGGCGTGCTGGCAGTTGGCGGTGAGTTTAACTATTTTCAACCTAACCGAAAAATAAGGGAGTGTAAGTAAAGTTTGACGTGTCTGTGTATCTGTATGTGTCTGTCTGTAGCATCTAAGCTTCTGAACGACTGGACTGATTTTGATTTGGTTTTTTTGTTGAAAGCTGAGTGTGTTATTACCTAGTAGATCTATATCTATGGTTTTTTTTTCATGAAACATAGCTAATAAGCTATGTTTCATGAAAATTGGTTCAGCCGATTGATTATCAGCTCTTTTCTAGCGGCTGAAGGGCAGTCTCCACTTGAACATATACCGCACTACCTTAAATCAAAATCTTCTATAAAGCGGCAACATTCATATTTTAATGTGCGTAACAGTGCTAGATGCGAGAAAAATTGTGTTGTACAGGCTCGGGTACGCTGATTCCGGCGTAGTATTAGTTGCCGCATTTGACAAATACTACGGCGCGGTGTCGAAGCACGCGTGGAACCTTCCCACTTATCCTAGGTACTAATCCTACTTCCTGCTACGCATTTGTGAGGATGAATGTATGGATGGATGGATGTTTGTAACTCTTTCACGCCAAAACTACTGAACAGATTGGGCTGAAATTCGGTATGTAGATAGTTTAGACCCTGGAATAACCTCGGTACGTTTTATCCTGATATTCCCATGGGAACGATGACTACGCGGGACACAGCTAATCATTTATAATCTATGGAAATCCCCTACTGTTTTTGTGATTACGGAAATAAAACAATTGTAGTGGTAGGCTTTTTTTGCAGGGGGAAGCCTGGGGAAGTACCACACCTTTGCCAGTTATTCATCCGCCTAAGCAGTATAAATGTGCAAACATTACTGTGTTCCGGTCCAAAGGGCAATGTTACCAGCGAAATTACTGGGCGTGGCGAGTTTCAACAACTAATATCTCAGGGTGACAGGCGCAGTGCAGCGCCGCGCACAATTTTGAATTTTAAAACATTGGGTGGCACTGTGTCTGATATGGGCAATCACGATGCTTACCATCAGGCACCTGATTTGCTCGTCTTGTCACTCACTATCATAAAAATAAAATCCCGTTCTCCCCACTAGGGCAAGTTTAGTGGGAATTTATAGAAAACCCTGTGAAAGCAATATTGCTTACCGTACAAATAATCGTGAACCCGCATCGGAGCAACTTGATGTTTTCGCGCCGCTACATAAAGAGTATCTCCACTCATTTTCGTTTATTTATTTATTATTTTCTATTATTTCACATTAAATATTTGTGGCTTTTGAAAGCTTTTACCACAATTCCGGCATTTAATTATTATTATTCATTATAAACACCGTTGTGTACAGTGATAAGATTTCGAAATTGACATAATATGATGCCGTTGTCATGGTAACGATATCATTTGATTATTTTGTTCATGGTTGAAAAACTTATTCGTAGTCGAAAAATCGAGGTGATCAAGGTCTCGAGGTCTGCCCAGCCCACAGCCCCTTATTACAGACGCAACAGAAGTGTGGAAAGCGTTTAAATTGCTAATTGTCTGCTGTCAAACGGAATGCAAAAAATGACGTTTGACAGCAAAATTTACTTCTGTTGTTACGCGATTGCATGTTCGTAAAGCACAGTGAGTAGGGAAAACAAAGTCCCACGGGGTTAGAACGAGACAACAGATATTAATTTTTCGGGCGCAAAAGAGAGAAAAAACGGGGAAAACGAGTTGTCCCCGTGCCATGCTAGGCGGGCTGGTGTTCAACCCCACGAAAGCTGTATAAAATTTCAACGCATTCATTGTTGTAAACCATTGTCTCCATGGCGAGCTATGTCAGTTTTATGTACTCGATAACTATATAGCCCAGTCATTTTAGGGGTTTCACCTCGGAATGAAAGATAATAAGCTGTAAATTGGTATAAACCTTTGTTTTGTCGTTCTAAATGTTGTCTCAAAAGTCACAAGTGCTATCGTGTCCGCATCTTAAGATATTGAAGGTCAAAGGCCGTAAAAATCGGTAGTTCGTGAATATCTCGCTTTCTATTGCTTAAATGAGATTTGCACCTATTATAAAGTTGTAGAGTATAAAATTCTCTACAACTTTTGTTTGAACTTTTTTTTCATACGATCAACCGTTTTTGCGGTAGACCGCGAAGAGTGCGCCGCGTACAGTCATAAAAATGACAGGCCTAATGCAAGGTCAAGCGTGAGTTACGGTTATCAGTACGTTTTATAAAGTTAATTATTTACTACATTTATTGAAATGTATAATATACTATATTTAATGAGAAACAAATATATGTATAATATATATTCCCTTACTGTCTTTTTAACTTTAAATATAATTAAAATATGTAATCCAAAATTAATTATATACTTTAGTTAAATATAAATAATTAAGTCACTTATTTTAATGAAATATAAATAATTAATAATTAGTATATAAATAATGGGCATTTTTTAATAATTATAATTTTTTAGTACATAATTAACTTTATACAACGTACCTCACCGTAACCGTAACTCACGCTTGACCTTGCATTAGGCCTGTCATTTTTATGACTACGCGGCGCACTCTTCGCGATCTACCGCAAAAACGGTTGATCGTATGAAAAAAAGTTCAAACAAAAGTTGTAGAGAATTTTATATTCTACAATTTTATAATAGATGCAAATCTCATTTAAGCAATAGAAAGCGAGATATTCACGAAAAACCGATTTTTTTACGGCCTTTGACCTTCAATATCTTAAGACGCGGACACGATAGCACTTGTGACTTTTGAGACAACATTTAGAACGACAAAACAAAGGTTTATACCAGTTTACAGCTTATTATCTTTCATTCCGAGGTTGACCCCTTTTTTTACCTAAAATGACTGGGCCAATAGCCTTGAACGAATTAACCAATGTCTGAGAGCCCCGTTAACTGTTTTGGTATTTTATTGATAAGAGAAAGCAATTCAACGTCATTGTAGAAACGTAAACTATTTCCTAAGAATGACATTTTATTTGTTTTAGCTTGCCGCGCGTAATAAGGGGGAGAGGGTCGGCAAAAATCATGAAATATTACAAGGTGTAGTAAGATATCACGTGTATTTATTTTTTCGATGAAACCGACGTTGATCAAAGCACAGCGCCAACAACTGACTTGCAAGATGTTTATCCAGTTGTTAGTGTTGAAGAAAGTCTTGATAATCCGATGTACAATGTACAGCAACCTTTCTGTCTAGACATTTTTATCATGGTCCTTAATTTTCTAGAATAAAATTAGATTATACTTCATAGTAATATAGTATTTAGATTATATAATTAGAATAATAGATTATATTTCATACTCCATACATTTAAAGATAATATTCTAAAAATTTTACGATTCTTTGTAGGTACTAAAAATTACACGTGATTTTAGTCTTAAATCTCACCACGTATCACCAAAGGTGAGGGGGGAGGGGGTTAAAAATGCTAATAAAACATCACGTGATTAATGGACGGCCCCTTAAGGACCCAGCAGCCTAACTAGAGATTAATATGAGGATTGATTAAGCTTCAGTTATTGTTAACGTTAGATGGTCCAACTCAGCCTTATTTTTACGAATAAAAAACAATTAAATATCTTATGAAGTTTATTCTAATAATAAAATAATAATATTTACACAATAGACAATTAGTGATAGAAGTGAGGAGAAATTCTTAAATTTATTATAAACATATTTTAACCTTTTAAAAATACCTATTTTATAACTAAGGGAGCGCTTATCAATATCATATCCAACTAATATTTTAAATGCGAAAGTTTGTGAGGATGGATGGATGTTTGTTACTCTTCCACGACAAAACTACTAACCTTAAATGATTTAAGTCATTACGTGTGTATGGGGAATTCGGCGGTCGCCGCGTCGTTAAGAAGAGTTGCTTAAGCAGGGTGTTCTTTTTCTTTAGAAAGATAAATACAGGTGATAATTCTAATAGTACAGGGTTTTGTCACGAAACAGATAAAACATTTTTTTTCGCAAAAATTGTTTTAATAATTTTTTTTTTTTTAAGACGCTTTAATCATGTCGTCCAACTCAGCCAGCGTCATAGTGGCGTCCCTCAGCTGGTCAGCTTGCCGCTTCCCGCTGTCCGTGAGAGCCGATAAACTCTGTTTTAAAGTCTGCAAGCGATTGGCGACGCGCTGCTTCTCTTCTAGAAGGAGCTCTTTGCCTTTAGACCCTGGAAACATATTTATATATATATAATACGGGACAACTTCCACACACGGTCATCTGGTCCCAAACTAGGCTAGAAGCCTGTACTATGGTAACCAGATGACTGATATACATACTTATATAAGCTTATAACACCCAGACACAGATCAAACAGACAGGTTCATGCACACGTTTGACCTGGCCGGGGATCGAACCCGGAGCCTGCGGCACAGAAAGCAGAGTTACTACCGTCTGGGCCAACGAGGCTGTCACACAACATAATATTAATAACAGACAAAATTAAAAAGAAATTTACTTTATCCTCTAGGGATTGAAGAGTTCTTTTAGCTCCGCTCTGGTAAGCAACAATGACGTACTTTATGAGCAAGAGGACTGAAAAATATGTTATTTTAAGGTGAATTCTTACCCAGTAACGGAATGTAATCGCCAGCTTTCTCTGCTCGGATGTCCAACGTGAACCAATCGTCCATGTCTTCTGAGTCAGATGAGGGTATCTCCTAAAATATTAACATAATTATATTTATCTGTAGTGGTAGGCCTCTTTTGCAGGGGTCCACCTGGGGAAGTACCACACCTTTGCCAGTTATTCATCCGCCAAGCAGTAATGTGCAAACATTACTGTGTTCCGGACTGAAGGGCAATGTTACCAGCGAAATTACTGGGCATGATGAGATTCAACAACTCATATCTCAGGGTGACAGGCGCAGTGCAGTGCCGCGCAGAGTTTTGAATTTCAAAACACTGGGTGGCACTGTGTCTGATATGGGCAATCATGATGCTTACCATCAGGCACCTGATTTGCTCGTCTTGTAACTCACTATCATAAAAAATAAAAAAATTAATTAAACGTCGATAATAAGATGGATACTATGTTTGTAATATTATTGCTAATAACATTCTCTACCCGGCAATATAGGATAGACAGTGTAAGGTTGTCTGGGCCCAGCTTCCTTGGATTACGAGTCCGTTTCCTTTGAGGAGTGTACCATCTGTATTGTTAGTCTGTATTCTTTGTAATAATACATACATCATACAAACTCCCATCAGAATGGCTCTCCGCGTCACTCGGCATGTCCTCGTCCATCATTTCTGGTTTCATGATGCGTTGGCGTGTTTTGTTCTCGTCTTCCAAATCGGACTCCAAATGCTAGAAATAAAAAAAACCCTGTACATAAGTGAGATATATAGATAAGAGGCAATAGGCTCGCCCCCTATTACATGGGACCAATAACATACTGGCGAAATGTGGGTGTATCTACTGTGGGACTGAGTCCTGGGTACACCTCTGCCTACCCCTTCGGGAAAAAGGCGTGAATGTATGTTATATAAGTGAGATGGTTTTTAAAGATTATGATCCATCGACGTGGGAAACTATAGAGCTCACGATTCATAGGTCTCATGGATAATAGCGTATTTTTTTTTATGATAGTGAGTGACAAGACGAGCAAATCAGGTGCCTGATGGTAAGCATCATGATTCCCCATATCAGACACAGTGCCACCCAGTGTTTTAAAATACAAAATTGTGCGCGGCACTGCACTGCGCCTGACACCCTGAGATATTAGTTGTTGAAACTCGTCGTGCCCAGTAATTTCGCTGGTAACATTGCCCTTCAGACCGGAACACAGTAATGTTGCACATTACTGCTTGGCGGATGAATAACTGGCAAAGGTTTGGTACTTCCCCAGGCGGGCCCGTGTTAAACAGGCCTACCACTACAACTAACTGGTGAATTACAACTTTACCAAATGTAACCAAACTAAATATCCTAAAACTATGAGATGAAAAAAACTAATTTTGAGTCTTGCATGAGTCATAAAAACCTTAATACTTTTTTTTTTATCGGACAACTTCCACACACGGTCATCTGGTCCCAAACTAGGCTAGAAGCCTGTACTATGGTAACCAGGTGATTGATATACATACTTATATAAGCTTATTACACCCAGACACAGATCAAACAGACATGTTCATGCACACAAATGTTTGACCTGACCGGGGATCGGCTCGGGGTCTGTGACACAGAAGGCAGAGGTACTTCCATCTGAGCCAACGAGGCTGTACTTAAGGGGATGCAACAACCCCTCAAACTGGACAATTTGCTAAAGAGTGTATTGAGATATTCTGAGAAATAAATTTCAACTTTGGTTTGGAAACGAAACGGATCAGCTGATCGGCCGTGTTGAAAGTAGACTTTATTTTTCGAATTTCGCAATTATTTCTTGAGTTGTGGTCATAAAAAACACATACAATCACGCCATTTTCCCAAAGGGGTAGGCAGAGGTGTACTCAGGACTCAGTCCCATAGTAGATACACCCACATTTCGCCAGTATGTTATTGGTCCCATGTAATAGGGGGCGAGCCTATTGCCATCTACCGGGCACAGTTCCAGACTCCAGGCAGTTATTGAAATAATTCCTAATGGCAAAATACAATATTTAACACTTTGCCAGACCTGGGGATCGAACCCGGGACCTCTTGATTGGCAGTCGAGCATGTAAAAATAACGAACTAAGAGCATAAAAAAAAAGGTAGTAAAAACACATTAAATACTAACATTATCATCAACATCATCACACATACTGATGTCATCATCGAGGAACTGTTCATCATCTGACTCCATCTTGACTTTGGCATCCTTATACGTTGACTTGAAAGGGGCTGGCGTTTTGATATCTGGTTTGAATGTGCTGAAAACTCAACTACTGTTATTAACATGATACAGGACCTCTTAGCTGTTTGACACAATCCTATGGAAAATTTACCAAATCGATGTTTTGTATTCCCCTGTTTCCTCCGAAAATAGTAAACCTATTTAATATATTTATATCCTGATATTTTAAAGATGAAGTAAAGTATGTCCCTATCATTTTATTTTTGTTTATAAACTCTACATTTTTTTGTAGTGAACGTCCAATCACGCGAGTAAAACTGGGATTTTTGGAAGTTCACTATGAAAAAACTAAGGGTTTATAAGAAAAATTAAAATGACAGGGACATAGGTTACTTCACTATAAACATATCAGGATGTAAATTTATCGAATGGTTTAATTATATTCGGAGGAAACAGGGGAATACAAAACATCGATTTGGTAAATTTATCATAGGATTGTGTCAAATTCCTTAGAAGGCCGCGTACGCTCCAAAGAAATTTAGAAAACCTCTTTTTTACTCCTCTTGTTCAAAAAGTACGTCATTGTTGCGTACTAGAGCGGCGCTAAAATAACTTTTCAACCTCTAGAAAATAAAGCAATTTTTCGAAAAGACGAGCAAATCAGGTGCTTGATGGTAAGCATTATGATTGTCCATATCAGACAGTGCCACCCAGTGTTTTAAAATTATAAATTGTGCGCGGCACTGCACTGCGCCTGTCACACTGAGATATTAGTTGTTGAAACTCGTCATGCCTCTCAATCTCAATTTCTCAATTTCGCTGGTAACATTGCCCTTCAGACCGGAACACAGTAATGTTTGCACATTACTGCTTGGCGGATGAATAACTGGCAAAGGTGTGGTACTTCCCCAGACGGGCCCCTGAGAAAGAGGCCTACTACAAAACACTTACATTTTATTCTCCTTTTTGAGTTCCGTTTTCACATTAGGTTTGTTTGTCTGACTGGTTTTAGCCCCCACCGGTTTTGGTGTGTTGACCGAAGGTTTCAATATAGATTTGTTGTATTTGACATTCTTATTTTGGTATTGCTTGACTGGTGTGGATTTATCTGTAATGTAGATAACATATATAGTAGGTAGGGGTCGACCTAGGCGTACCTTTCATGAACAAGTTGATGTTATCTTAAGGAAAGGTCAGGTCAAAAGTACCAACAATCGACGAGCATGCATGAAGAATGTGATGAAAGTGGAAGAAGCGAAAGTTGTAGGTCAGGATCGTAGCGAGTGGAAAGAAATAGTCTCTGCCTACCCCTACGGGAACAAGGCGTGACTGTATGTATGTATGTATGTAGATGTAGAATGGATGGTATGTAGACATAACATCACACCTTTTTCACGAAGGGGTAATCAAAAGTGTACCCAAGACTCAGTCCCATAGTAGATACACCCACATTTCGCCAGTATGTTATTGGTCTTATGTAATAGGGGGCGAGCCTATTGCCATCTACCGGGCACAGTTTAAGACTCCAGGCAGTTATTGAGATAATTCCTAATGGAACAATCATATAGTTTTGCTGACTTTTGCTAACTTTGCCTGACCTGGGGATCGAACCCGGGACCTCATGATCGGCAGTCGAGCCTGCGCCCACTACGCCACCGAGGCAGTCGAGTAAAGTGAGATTATTATTATTTATT
The DNA here is from genome assembly GCA_947063395.1 of Hemistola chrysoprasaria. Taxonomy (NCBI): domain Eukaryota; kingdom Metazoa; phylum Arthropoda; class Insecta; order Lepidoptera; family Geometridae; genus Hemistola; species Hemistola chrysoprasaria. Next base: position 3,132,827 of record OX346736.1, on the reverse strand, counting down.
AATTTTTTTTATGATGTGAGTGACAAGACGAGCAAATCAGGTGCCTGATGGTAAGCATCATGATTGCCCATATCAGACACAGTGCCACCCAGTGTTTTAAAATTCAAAATTCTGCGCGGCACTGCACTGCGCCTGTCACCCTGAGATATGAGTTGTTGAATCTCATCATGCCCAGTAATTGCGCTGGTAACATGGCCCTTCATACCGGAACCGGAACCATTTGCACATTACTGCTTAGCGGATGAATAACTGGCAAAGGTGTGGTACTTCCCCAGGCGGGCCCCTGCAAAAGAGGCCTACCACTACAAAATCTAGTCTATCTAGTCTGTTCTTAAAGCTGTTCACTGAAGTAGCACTAATAACAGTCTCTGGCAATTTGTTCCACAGTTTTGGTACACGGTTTGTCAAGAAGTTGTGAGTGTCCTCTCAGTAGAACATTTGCTTAATTTATTATAATTGACAGCCTCGTTGGCTCAGATGGTAGTAATTCTGCTTTCTGTGCCGCAGGCCCCGGGTTCAATCCCCGGCCAGGTCAAACATTTGTGTGCATGAACATGTGTGTTTGATCTGTGTCTGTTTGTTATCTATACTAATATTATAAAGAGAGAATCTTTGTTTTTTTGTTTGTAACGAATAGGCTCCGAAACTACTGAGCCGATTTTAAAAATTCTTTCACTTATGGATAGCTTAATTCAGTGTGAGTGACATAGGCTATATGAGATTTTGAAAAATATTAGGGATCCGTAAGAAAACTGCAATATTGTGAACCAAGGTGTCATATATATTCATTAATTTGCGTGCGCTGTGAAAACTATTGATGGTAGAATAAAATAATGTACTAGGGGTTTGTAGTACTTACTAATATCTACAAAAAAATCCACGAATATTTCATCCATCTATTTTGGTTTAGTCACAATAATCGAAATAGACATAATATGAATGCGCTGTAATAAGTATTGGAGGTAGAATAAAGTAATGTACTAGGGGTTTGTAGTACTTATCAATATCTACAAAATAGTCTACGGACATTATATCCATCTATTTTGGTTTAGTCACAATAATCGAAAGTCATTATATGCATGCGATGTGAAAAGTATTGGTGGTAGAGTAAAGGAATGTACTAGGGGTTTGTAGTACTAATCAATATCTTCAAAATAGCCCACGATAAATTTATACATGTGTTAAGGTTTGGTCATTGTAACAGAAATAGTCATTAATTTGCGTGCGCTGCGTAAACCATTAAGGTTATATCTATTAAAATACAATGTATCACGAATTTACTCCTATTAAACGTTCACTATACCTACTTCTGCTACCCGTGCGAAGCCGGGGCGGGTCGCTAGTAAGCTTATATAAGTATGTATATCAGTCATCTGGTTACAGTACAGGCTTCTAGCCTAGTTTGGGACCAGATGACCGTGTGTGGATGTTGTCCCGTATTATTATTAATTAATGGCGATGCTGAAAAAAATTATTTATGCAGATTTGAAAATCATGTTCTTAGGGCTATCAAATGAAACCAAAATTATAATGCAATGGCGATGTGACCTAGAAACCGTCAACTTCTTAAAAATACTTAAATAATTATAGAAGTCGTATCACATCGATATATTTACAAGCTTAAAAATAAGGCCCATGCATACTATGTTAACAAGTAAGCAGTGATTTTCTTTTTCGTATATTCCAACACTTAATACCCATATTTATTAATTATCTAATTTTTGTTTGTTTGTAATTTTATAATAAATATTTATAAAATGATACCACTTATATCAATACCATTTTAGAATACGTTTGTGTCTTTGTGATCCGTAATTTATAGAATTTTATATAATTTAAATTTTTGCTTAATTTTTACTTAGTCGTCACTCGCCCAATATAAGTATATTAAATGCTGTCTTCGCATGTAATTGCAATAACATTAAGCATGTATAATGAATAGTTTAATTTTTATTTGAATTTCAAAATGTATATTGTGTTGGCGATCAATAAATAAATAAATAAATAAAAATAAATAAATAATACTAACCTCTCAAGTGTGCCGGTTTTTCAACAACATTCAATATATTTTTAGGGGTTCGTTGTGTATTAGGGGTCCTCACATTCGGTGGGTTCTTGTTAGGTTTGTTTTTCAATAAGTTCGTTTTGTTGAACATTCTCTTCATGGTATCATCCACAGACTGAAACAGAAATAAGATATTAAATTAACACAGAACACTAAGAATAATCACAATACTCAATACATAACATAACATTACATTCACGCCTTTTTCCCGAAGGGGTAGGCGGACTCAGTCCCATAGTAGATACACCCACATTTCGCCAGTATGTTATTGGTTCCATGTAATAGGGGGCGAGCCTATTGCCAACTACCAGGCACGGTTCCAGACTCCAGGCAGTTATTGAGATAATTCCTATTGGAAAAATTCAATATTTAAAACACTTGCCTGACCTGGGGATCGAACCCGGGACCTCTTGACCTCTAGATACATACTTATATATGGATATAAATGGATTAACAAGTTGAAGTGACAATGGGCGGCACATAGCACGAAGAACTGATGGCCGATGGGGCTGTAAAGTTCTCGAATGGAGACCAGGAACCGGCAAGCGCAGCGTAGGACGTCCACCCACAAGGTGGACAAACGATCTGATAAGGACTGCAGGATCACGCTGGATGCAGGCCGCTTACAACAGGACTGGATGGAAATCTATGGGGAGGATGTTCAGCAGTGGAGACAGATGACAGATGGTATCTCACATGATCTGATTCGTCGTCTCCATCATCAAAGTCTTCGGGAACAGCTTTCGTAGGCTGCTTCTTCGATATCACATTTTTAGCTGCTTTCAGCTTCTTTGCACCGACACCCTGGTGGAAAACATAACATAACATCATGAATTTAATTATATAGGTAAATTTTTATAGACTTAGCGGTCTCGTCATCATCTCAGCCGTTGGTAATCCACTACTGAACATAGGCCTCCCCCATAAAGGACGGTTATTGCCAATACTCGACACGGTTGTTGTGCGGTTGTCGAGCGCAGTTCGATGGTTTGTTGCAGAGGACGCTGCTGCCTCCTCTGGATCTGTTAACCCTTAGCCGGCCGACACAACCACGGGGAGAGAGGGGGGAGCACTATTCTAAAGCCGGATACGAAACAGGGGGAACAAAGCAGTCTATTCGCTTGAAACACAATATGAAAATGTAAATGAAATTTCGATATGAATTCCAGCAGTATGTGCAAACATTACTGTGTTCCGATCTGAAGGGCAATGTTACCAGCGAAATTACTGTTTCAACAACTATATCTCAGGGTGACAGGCGCAGTGACAGTGCCACGCAGAATTTAGAATATTAAAACACTGGGTGGCACTGTGTCTGATATGGGCAATCATGATGCTTACCATCAGGCATCTGATTTGCTCGTCTTGTCACTCATACTCATTTCATCATAAAAAAAAAACTCGTTACGAATCCTATCTTTCAGAGAAATTCCGAGCAATTAAATGAGTAATTGGATTCTGGGCCCCGTCGACCTTACATTATAATTTTGATTTTATTTGATAGCTAATATTACGAGTAACTCTCAAATGTGCATAAATAATATTTTTTAGTATCGCCATTAATTATTATGAACTAAGATAATGTTCTACGAAAATAAGAACGTGCGTCGCCATTAAAAAAACTTAGTACTTAACCTCACTTTGTTTAAATCAAATTATAAATTATACGGCGATAATAAGATGGATACTATGTTTGTGAATATTATTGCTAATAACATTCTCTACCCGGCAATATAGGATAGACAGTGTAAGGTTGTCTGGGCCCAGCTTCCTTGTATTACGAGTCCGTTTACTTTCACCATTTCGACTGCTCGATGCTGCAGCATTAGGTTTAGATTGACCAGTAGCCTAATATATAGTGTTTGGAATCATCTCAATGAATATGTTACAGATAGATGGAGACCAGGGTCTCATGATGGAGCAAGATGAAGAGCAGAGTATTATAAACTAGCGGCACGCCCCGGCTTCGCACGGGTAGCAAAAGTAGGTATAGTGAACGTTTTAACAGAAGTAAATTCGTAATACATTTTATTCCATCACATTAGAAACCTCTAATATTATCAGTGTTTCTCTACTATATTATGCATGTATTATACATATAAACCAACCTCTTGAATCATTCTATCTATTAAAAAAACCACATCAAAATCCGTTGCATAGTTTTAAAGATCTAAGCACACATAGGGACAGACAGCGGGAAGCTACTTTGTTTTACGTATACTATGTAGTGATAACTTAATTTACACTTACCTCATAAACAAAATCATCATCATCATCGTCACCGTCATCGCTAGAAACATCACCCGCCTTCATCCGCCTCAAGTCCTTCACTGTTTTAGTTAATTTCTTAGTTTTGTTGTCATCCCCACCTAGCATTCTCTGAAAGATACAAAAACTATTATATATTATTTATTGTTGTAGTGGTAGGTCCTTTATTTAGCAGGGGCCCGCCTGGGGAAGTACCACACTTTTGCCAGTTATTCATCCGCCAAGCAGTAATGTGCTAACATTACTGTGTTCCGGTCTGATGGGCAATGTTACCAGCGAAATTACTGGCCATGATGAGATTCAACAACTCATATCTCAGGGTGACAGGCGCAGTGCAGTGCCGCGCAGAAATTGAATTTTAAAACACTGGGTGGCACTGTGTCTGATATGGGCAATCATGATGCTTACCATCAGGCACCTGATTTGCTCGTTTTGTCACTCACTATCATAAAAAAAAAACTTATTATAGAATAATAAAAGTTATTGATGATTTTCACACGGTTCTTATCAATCATGCCTCGGTGGCGTAGTGGGAGCATGCTCGACTGCCAATCAAGAGGTCCCGGGTTCAATCCCCAGGTCAGGCAAAGTGATAATTCCTAATGGAAAAATATTAGATTTTTCCATTAGGAATTATCTCAATAACTGTCTGGAGTCTGGAACTGTGCCCGGTAGATGGCAATAGGCTCGCCCCCTATTACATGGGACCAATAACATACTGGCGAAATGTGGGTGTATCTACTATGGGACTGAGTCCTGGGTACACCTCTGCCTACCCCTTCGGGAAAAAGGCGTGAATGTATGTTATGTTTTCTTATCAATCATCATCATCTCACCTATAGGACGTCCACTGCTGAACATTGGCCTGTGTGTGTGATGTGATATACAAGAATTCAAGTAAGCCTTACCAATAGGTCATCTGTATCGTTTCCATCGTCCTCCTTTTTGACCTCTGTTTTCACGTTTGTTTCACTGTCTTTCGTATCTGGTTTTCTGTAAAAAAATAAAGTTACTGTCACTTCTTTTCCCCGAGGGGGTAGGCTAAGGTGTACCTAAGACTCTCAATTCAATTCAATTCAATTCTTATTTTGTGGCTTGTGAAAGTGTTTTTAACACCACAACTTTGCCAATATCACGTTGGGAGATTGGACATCAACGATGGAAATTAACCATTATGTGCTTTTGAATTTTGAACACAATCAACAAACCTATATATTCTACAGCATGATACTAAACTATTATAATAAGCAACACTACAATAAATATTAAAATAAAACTCATATCTCCTTTAATAAATCATAAACTATTTACTAAGAATATTGAATAGGTATACAACTAATTACAATCTATACACAAAGCTATATAACGAATACACATTAATATATTATGTTTTAAGTTTATACTTATAATTTTATTTTATTAACTTTAATATATCTACACAATAGCCTAATATTAGGAATTATCTCAATAACTGCCTGGAGTCTGGAACTGTGCCCGGTAGATGGCAATAGGCTCGCCCCCTATTACATGGGACCAATAACATACTGGCGAAATGTGGGTGTATCTACTATGGGACCGAGTCCTGGGTACACCTCTGCCTACCCCTCAGATCATTCTAACAAACCCCTTCGGGAAAAAAGGCGTGAATGTATGTTATGTCATTATAAATTATTTTTACTTACTTTGAAATTAATTCATTAAAGTCATCAGAATTCATATCTTCTTTAGATCCATCTAAATGTTTCATTGTTTCTTCGATATTTTGCTCGACCGTTGTTGATGATTCTTGCTTGATGTTTGGAGTTTTCAGGGCATTTATAATTGTAACTTTATCGATGACTGTTGTTGTGTTTATCTCTGATTCAGATGGTGCTGAAGTTTTCGGAAAAATCAGTAAATTTTCCAATATTTGAGACTTCTCCGCGTTGTTCAGTGGTTTTTCTACATTTATTCTATCTGCACTCTCTGCGACATTTTCTATACTTTCCGCAACATTTTCTATATTTTCCGGAACATTTTCCGCAGTTTCTACGCCGTTTTCCGCGATCTCCGGTACCATTTGTTCGTCTCCCACAATGTTAGAGTTGTCTATTGCCATCTTCACGTCATTCTCTGCAATTTCCGCTCCAATTACAGCGTTTACTGGATAATTCTCCGCATTTTCCGGAACATTCTCTGCACTATCCGGAACATTTTCGTTTACAATTTGATTTTCCGTTGCACCTTTACAAATAGAAATTGTTTATTACCTACCTACAATTTGATAGCTGTGCCCCGCGGTTCCACCCGCGCAGACCTCGTTCCCGTGGGAATATCGGGATACAAAGTACCCTATGTGTTATTCCAGGGACTAAGCTACCTACATACCAAATTTTTGCTGAATCGGTTCAGTAGTTTTAGCGTGGGAACGGAACAAATATATACATAAAAAGAAGTCGTTTTTGTTGGGATTGGGATTGATAACATTATTACCATATTATATGAAAATTTATCTGCCTCGGTGGCGTGAGGGCGTATGCTCGACTGCCAATCAAGAGGTCCCGGGTTCGATCCCCAGGTCAGGCAGTGTTAGGAATTATCTCAATAACTGCCTGGAGTCTGGAACTGTGCCCGGTATATGGCAATAGACTCGCCCCCTATTACATGGGACCAATAACATACTGGCGAAATGTGGGTGTATCGACTATGGGACTGAGTCCTGGGTACACCTCTGCCTACCCCTTCGGGAAAAAGGCGTGAATGTATGATGAATTTTTATTTTTTATTTTGGGGTATCTGTACCTCTAATGGAAAAAGGGAACCCTTATCTCACTCTGTTGTCTGTCCGTCTGTCTGTCTGTGTGTCGCGTGGAGGTATCAAGTTGAAATTGATATCAACTACTCAGACCTGCGGTCCCTTGTGGCTGTAAAAAAATCATACTTCTAAGTTAACAACTGCATATTTCCATACTTTGCGCAAAGAACTAATAGATGGCGCTGTATGTTCTTGGTATCTAGGTAAGGAACCCTACACTAAGCGTACATACGTACCTATCCTATCATTCCCCTATCCATCCAAAGGCTGGTTGCCTGGAAGAGATCGCTTAAAGCAATAAGGCCGCCCATTGTCGACCAATTAGAATTAAGTTCTGCTATTTTATTTTTAAGTTTAATCTATATAAAGTTTGGTCTCAATAAAGAGTATTGTATTGTATTGTATTGTATTGTATTGTATTGTATGCCTTCACAATTTATTTAAAGTGGTTATTTTTTTTTTTATGATAGTGAGTGACAAGACGAGCAAATCAGGTGCCTGATGGTAAGCATCATGATTGCCCATATCAGACACAGTGCCACCCAGTGTTTTAAAATTCAAAATTCTGCGCGGCACTGCACTGCGCCTGTCACCCTGAGATATGAGTTGTTCAATCTCATCATGCCCAGTAATTTCAAAATTATCAAAATTATTGGTATACCTATAATTTCCTTCTGTATTTGATTATTATCATGGATGCTTTCAAAGGAGGCTTCGAGATGCTCCTCCTCCGGTTCCTCGTCTTGGCTGCCGAGTTGTGAATCTGTCCGGTCATCTTCTTCTTGAGACTGAAAGTTGGAATAATAGTAAATTATTACATAAAACATAACATACATTCACGCCTTTTTCCCGAAGGGGTAGGCAGAGGTGTACCCAGGACTCAGTCCCATAGTAGATACACCCACATTTCGCCAGTATGTTATTGGTCCCATGTAATAGGGGGCGCGCCTATTGCCATCCACCGGGCACAGTTCCAGACTCCAGGCAGTTATTGAGATAAATCCTAATGGAAAAATACAATATTAAACACTTTTGCCTGACCTGGGGATCGAACCCGGGACCTCTTGATTGGCAGTCGAGCATGCGCCCTCTACGCCACCGAGGCAGTAAATTATTACAGAAGGCTAAAGACACCCATTGTATGCGAGGTAGTTTAACATCGTCAGTTGTGGTGGGCACTCTCCACGCTGATTGCTGAGGAAGGTGTAGGTTCGAATCTCGCTTATGGGTGAATTTAATTTTGAATTATTTAATAATGCGTTAGTGTTGAAAACGTCAGGAACACGAATGTCCTGAAGCGCGCGAAAGTAGGTGGTATTGAGATGTATCTGATGAGACGACGGCTGCGGTGGCGGCCATGTGTCTCGCATGTCGTAGAGTCGAGAGTAGAGTGGCGAAAAGCTGTGGCCAGTACCTAAGATACAAGGATGTTCTGAAAAGGCATTTGAAGCGTTGCAAAGTAGAGCCCTCTCAGTGGAAGCTGAAAGCAGCACAACGCCCCGATTGGCGGCGTCTCATTCATCAACAAGTCAGTATGTTTGAACACGATCGTCGTTCCGAGCAAGACCGCAAATGTGATGAGCTTAAGGCCCGTCCACGTTGGTGATGTACTGACTTGTCCCAAATGTGCTCGTACCTTTGTTAATAAGGTAGGATACGCGAGTCATTTACAGAGCGCACCAGAGGGTGGAGAATTTACACCCTAATAACAGCATTCAAGTTAAATATGCCTGTCCAGTTTTCAGTCGCCGAGGCCGAAATCGGTCAGGATGACATCATCATCAGTCAACTTTCACATCACTAATAAACTGATAATCAATCGGTTTATATAGACTTGCTTTCACATCACTAGTTAAAAAGAAAATATCCTTGTCTATTATTGATTATTGATGTTCTTGTCTTTTGTTGTTGACGAAAAGTCAAGATGCCTGCCATGTGATTTGTGTTTTTCGTTTAATATATTTTATTTATATCAAGAGTTCTTGCCGTTTGCATTTAACCAGTTGATCAGCTCCACTCAGCTTTACAAAATACTAAATACATCAATTAGCAGTATAAGCTGACGTGTGCATATCACTGCATTTGTGTATTAAAAAGTTTATTAATTTCTAAATGTTTATCTACGTCTGTTCTTAAAGCTGTAGTGGTAGGCCTCTTTAGCAGAGGGCCCCCTGGGGAAGTACCACAATTTTGCCAGTTATTCATCCGCCAAGCAGTAATGTGCAAACATTACTGTGTTCCGGTCTGAAGGGCAATGTTACCAGCGAAATTACTGGGCATGATGAGATTCAACAACTTATATCTCAGGGTGACAGGCGCAGTGCAGTGCCGCGCAGAATATTGAATTTTAAAACAGTGGGTGGCACTGTGTCTGATATTGGCAATCATGATGCTTACCATCAGGCACCTGATTTGCTCGTCTTGTCATTCATTATCATAAAAAAAAAAGCTGTTCACTGAAGTAGCATTAATAACAGTCTCTGGCAATTTGTTCCACAGTTTTGGTACACGGTTTGTCAAGGAGTGTTTTCTTGGGTTACTCGCACTTGGAGGCTTGATTATCTGAAAAGATTATCTGTCATCAGTCCAGTAACTTACAACGTTATAATCATCATCTGTGAGTATTCCTTCACTCAGCCACTCCTCGGCCACCTCCTCATGTCCACTGGTCTCCAGCAGGCTGTTCTTTTCTGATGCAAGTGGTTCTGTTGTACCCATATTCTGAAAAAACAAATCATTTCAGCACTTTCCTAATAATTTCCGGTAATAATAGCAGATTGACATACTGACCCTACCATCCTTATACATTTATGAGAACGATCATGTATGTGCGTAAAAGTTTACATAATATATTAAAATTAAATGGTGACCTCCATAATTTTAATACTAGTAATAAAGACAAAATAGCTGTACCTAGCTTTACATTATCTAAAACAAATAAAAAGACATTCTTAGGAGATGACTGGGCTCTCAGAGGGTAAATTCAAAACCTTTATAAAATCTACTTTACTAAAGAACGCTTATTATAAAGTCAACCAGCACATAGAGGACAAAGATGCCTGGAAACTTCTGCATAGCCACCACGCGGCACCAAAGAACGCAAAGGCACGCAAAGAAAACAAATGTAACCAAACCAAATATTGTGAAACTATCTGTTGATAAAATTAAGCACTACAAGTTTCTTGTGCGTTCTTCTTGTAGAGGTATCTTTCCGAACGCACGGTAGACTCAGTACTATTTATCTTCATTGACGTGCAAAAGTGTCAGATTATGACCTATTTGAATAAATCTTTTTGAGTTTGAGTTTTTTGATTGTTTTCTTGATTGTTGTTTGACACAACATGCACTTACTTAATGTTAAATTGTAAATTTGAATTTTTTAAATTAATTTAATGTATGAATTATTAGTTAGTCGTTGTATATAGTAATATTATTACATTTACATACATTTTTTATTTTTTGCCGATTTTTATATTATTCAATTCAATTTTTAAATTAATCTGCACACGTCATAACTCAATAACTGATCATCATCTCATGTCTCAATAACTGCCTGGAGTCTGGAACTGTGCCCAGTAGATGGCAATAGGCTCGCCCTGTATTACATGGGACCAATAACATACTGGCGAAATGTGGGTGTATCTACTATGGGACTGTGTCCTGGGTACACCTCTGCCTACCCCTTCAGAGAAAAAGGCGTGAATGTATGTTATGTTATGCACACCTAATGGAGGTAGAATGTATAATGGACCATAATATTTATTACGACCTCTTGTACATACATTTTTGTAAATAAATGATTATGATTGTAACACAAGGAGCTAAAGAGATCATTGTATAGCTTGATATAGCTCGACAGAAAAGAGTAGAAACAGAACTAATTTAAAATGGACATGTTGACTTAAAAGTTTTTCTAATTGATAAATACAGTGGCGCCCCCATTATTTTCTACTCTTTTATGTCGAGCTATAGTTTTACAAATATTGAGGGAGTCAATAGAAACAGAGTTATAATGGGTTTTAGTGCCGCAAGTTACATGACACTTTTCACTGTGATTGTAAGAAACAATTTCATTTCAATTTCATTTCATTTCATTTCAAGAAAATAAAATTATTGATTTCGTTAAAATAATTTGGCTAATCCATACTAATATTACGAATATGCAAGTGTGTCTATCTGTTACCTCTTCACGCTTAAACCGTTGAACCGATTAAGATGAAATTTGGTAAAGAGATAGTTTGAGTCCCGGGAAAAGACAGGATAGTTTTTATCCAAGAAGTTTTCTTTTTAGGGGGTGAAAAGGGGGGTGGATATTTAGATGGGGAATTAATAACCCCCCACACATAGGGTACTTTTTAACAAGATATTCCCACGGGAACCAAGACTGTTTCACACACGGATGAAACCACGGCACATAACTAATATCCTTTGGTAACAGCGAAAAATTAAAAAGAAATTTACTTTTTCTCCTAGAGGTTGAAAAGTTATAATAGCCTGTTAGCGGCAAGCTCTGGTATGCAACAATGATGGGTTTTATGAGCGAGAAGTAAAAACTTTATTTATTAATTGATAGCCTCAATGGTGTAGTGGGCACAAGAGAGCACGAGGTCCTGAGGTTTGATTCCCAGGTGAGATGTTTTCGATTAGGGATTTTCTCAAAGATATGTGGATATGTGTCCTATTGATGGCTTTAAGCTCGCCCCATATTACATAGGATTTATGACATAACTGCGGAATGTAGCTATATCCTTTGGAACAAGAATCTTTAGTTTTTAGTTCCTATTTTTAGTGTCAAAAACAACATGCACAGTGCACTGGCCTCCCGCCCGCAAAATTGCATGTAAAGAGGAAATGCTATTAGGTATTATGTTTGTTAGTGACACCATTTATATATCGACACGTGTTTCGCGTCTACACGACGTATCATCAGGAAATAGACTCTGACCCTGCTGTAAGGGCGACAAATGTTAGTATGACGCCGCTCCTCAACATGTTACCTCGCTGAACGCTGGATCTCTGTTCCACTGTGCACTGTGCATGTTGGTTTTGACACTAAAAATCATAACTAAAAACTTAAGATTCTTGTTCCAGAAGTCAATTGGAGTTCCGAAAAGTAACACCAAATTTAATCAATCATGTAGCTATATCTACCAAAAGACTGGGTAATCTGCTTATCCATCACATTATGAATTATCACAATAATTGCCTGGACTGTGCCTGGTAGATGGCAATAGGCTCGCCTACATGGGACCAATAACATACTGGCGAAATGTAGGTGTACCTACTATGGTACACCTCTGTCTACTACTTCGGTAAAAAGGCGTGATTGTATGTTATGTTTATGTTTAATCTGCCTATCCCTTCAAGGAAACAAAGCGGTATATTATGTTTCGAGGGAATGAGAGGCAGAGGACACTACGAAGACCACTTTGTCAGTCTCTATAGTAACTACTATTAGCGCACAAGAATGGAGGGAGATGGTGGCAAGATCTAAACGCATAATACTATCCCCTTTATGACGACCCTCAGTCATGAGGCTACGACTAAGAATAAAAACTGCCAAAATAGTTAACCAGGTTTCGGATAGGTGTAGCCGTCGCAAATCAATGACAATACTTACATCGATTTTTAACACTTTCGCCGGAGGTTCTTCAATTTCAGACATAATGACTTAACTGAAATTCTGATACTGCTTTATATGAACTGTTTCTTGTAAACGAATAGATAGTTCAGTATAGTTACGATTTATTTCCTTTCCGTTCGGTAAAAAACAAAAAACAAACTATATCATAACCTCAAAAGTCTCGAAATCAATATTAATAGTAATGTTACATTTATGTACAACGGAACTTATTTTATATTGTTTTACGTCACGGCATCTTCTATCTTGCTCATAACAAGCGAAACGCAGACATTCTGAGAGAGAAACCATGCTACTATTCATGCATATTATTTATTGTCATAGTTTTCCCTACACTGGAACCTGGTCCTGAAACATTTTTCCGGAATTGCCATATAACTATCACTGATCACAATGTTTTATAATATGGGACATTTTACATTTTATAATAATATGTTTTCCTGTTGATAAAAACTAATTATGTAAGCTGCCCAAATCTTTCATCCACCTTCCTCACATTCTTCATACATATTCGTCGGTTGTTGATACTTTTGACCTGGCCTTTCCTTAAAATAACTTCAACTTGTTCATAAAAAGTACGCCTCCTTCCGACAAAAATGTGAACATGGAAGAAGCGAAAGTTGTAAGTCAGGATTGTAGCAAGTGGAAAGAAATAGTCTTTGCCTACCCGCAGGAACAAAGCGTGACATCACATTTGCCATAGTTTAAAAAAATAGCAATACATATCAAAAGTTTTTGATATTAGAGTATACGGGCAAAACTTTATGACCTATGTAAAGTTTACGTAGCCAAAACGGCTAACTCTCAGATCATAAAGTTTTGCACGCAGCGCAGCTGTACAGCTGTACAACAATATTAGCCCTTTTGCTATACATAATGATATGTTGAGCTGTAAGTAATCTTATCGATATCTAATTTAAACGACAGATAATAAGGGATGTTGTATATATTTGGCAGCACCAAAGGCCGCTACGTGTGACATATTGACATTATTGACGTTTCTGACATTTCTGCAGCATTGGACGCGTTCAGAAGAATAAAATGGGTTCATTAAATTATGGTACATAATTATAAAATGCACATTGAATGCATTAAACATCATTACTGAAGTAAACTACTTAAATTTCTGTATACTATAATTATTTATTGCATAAATTTACTGCAATAATGTTTACCTAGAAATATCTTTATCATAATAAATCCACGGTTTTAGGCATATAACGGTATTGCGCTACGACAAAGGAAAATGTCAAATTAAAAAAAAAATAGTTGCCTTGAGGTCATGCGAACGATGATTATTTGGTGATTGTGATTTTAGCTGTTTTGGTGTAATATTGAACATTATTTATTAATGTTACTGGTGAAATAACAAAAATGGAGACTGAGATGGTTGTAGAAGATATCAAACCGGCACAGGTACGGCTGAAAACTTTAATTGGAGCAAGACCTTAAATGTCATGGCATAGCCGCCATCTTTCTTACCTTTTCGTAGTATTTTGTGTTTTTATGCCCAATTTAAAAATCAAATTAAGCTCGACAAAGGGAGATGATCAGCGCCCTATACAGCTGGATCTTTTAAAATCCCTGTAATTGAGCATTGTTGCTTTATCTAAGCATCTAAGGTGTACCTAATATATTTTTCCTCCTGCAATGCGGATTTGGCATAAAATCTTAGGTTTTGGTCTAATCCCCCGAAAAATGCTTAGCAATTCCAGTTCCCAGACGTATTTCCGAAAAATTTTCCAAGAAACTGATCCTATTTCACGAAAAAACCTTACAAAACAAAACTACAAAGTGACCAAAATTTTACGATCCACAAAATCGAAGATTAGTCATTAAATTTTGTTTAAAACAGTCACAGCAGTGCTGTTTTACCGTTATTATGCACTTGCCTTCGAAAGCGAGTGCAAAAAACACACAAAAGCTGTTCTTTTTTGTGATAAAAAGTGCTGTGCCACTTTCCATGCAATTTCATAATGAGTAGACAAAACTGGTATATTGAAGAGGATTTTATTGAAGTACACCTATTACACAATATCTGGTTAGTTTCACTTACATGCAATTGTTACATGTAAATAGGTATAGAAATGGCACCAACAGATTTAGTAAAACTTGACTTTTATGATTGGCCGGTTGGCTCAGCCGGTAGTGCCCCTGCCTTCTGAGCTGCAGGTCCCGAGTTCGTTCCCTGGCCAGGTCAAACATTTTGTATGTCTGTTTGATCTGTGTCTAGGTGTTATATAAGCATATATAAGTATGTATATTGGTCATCTGGTTACCATAGTACAGGCTTCTAGCCTAGTTTGGGACCAGATGACCATGTGTGGAAGTTGTCTCATATTATTATTATGTCATTCGAAAACACGGGATATACCCGGTCTTTTGATAGGTGTGCACAGAGAACATTTTTTTTAAGTCCAATGTGCAGATATTATTATTATTATTATTTTAATTACCTGCTGGGCTAGCATGGGTATTCATTTAATCAGTTAGAAAGAGACAGCAGATGCACTATGTTCAGGCGAGAAAGAGAAAAATTGTCAAGTATCTTGCAAGTACTGCTGATTGTTGTTTACATACATAACATCACATCTTCCCAAAGGGGTAGGAAGATGTACTCAGGAGCTAGTCCCATGTCAATCAGACAGAATAAGATTAACAGCTATAAAGAAACACACAAGGTTAGAAGATGTTTCAAAACCGGTACAGAAGCTAAAGTGGAAACGGATGGGACACATAATTAGAGGAATTGACAAATGGAGTAAAACAGTTATTCATTGGTCCCCTTAAAATAAAATAAGAAAACGAGGCAGACCATGCAAACGCTGGGTTGATGAGATCAAGACAGCAGCAGGCAGTTTATGGATGAGGACAGCTGGGAATAGAGTTATGGAGACAGTTGGGAGAGGCCTTTGCCTAAAGGCGAACAGATAATAGTATTATTACAGTAGATTAAGTGATTTGTAAACAGTTTAAGAAAATCTGAATAAAGGCTGTTTATTATTATGTAATAGGTGGTGAGCCTATTGCCATCTACCGGGCACAGTTCCAGAGTCCAATCTGTCATTGAGAACATTCTGAGGGAAAAATGCTCATTTTGCCTGACCTGGGGATGGAACCTAGGGCCTCATTATAGGCAGTAGCAGTGGTCCACTACACCACAGAGGCAGTCAAGATTGTTGTAGGAACGGAACCTTTACCTGCTGATGCAAGACACCATTCCTGTCAATTATAGGCATGCTATATTTGTCAAATGATGGTTTGATTTGATGGATTTGATGGTCGCCAACCTTCGTTAGAAGATGGCACCCAAAGAAGAAGATATTTGTCAAAAGTGTTATGTCATTCATCAATATCATCTCAGCCGTAGAACGACCACTGCTGAACATAGGCCTCCCTATAGATTTCCATGCAGTCCGCTTGTAAGCGGCCTGCATTCAGTGTGTTCCCGCCGTCCTTATTAGATCATCGGTGCACCTTGTTTGGTGTGGGTTAAATATTGGTTTATTCCATTAGGAATTTCAAAGTCTAAGTCAATTATCTCAATAACTGCCTGGAGTCTGGAACTGTGCCTGGTAGATGGCAATAGGCTCGCCCCCTATTACATGGGACCAATAACATACTGGCGAAATGTGGGTGTATCTACTATGGGACTGAGTCCTGGGTACACCTCTGCCTACCCCTTCGGGAAAAAGGCGTGATTGTATTATGTTGTTTGTCAATAATGCTCCAATTCCGCATATTGTGGATGACAATGCCATAGCTAGGAACAGCAAACATTTCATGAAGTGACTTCATAGCAGCATTCTGGCTGAACTTCAAAAAAATTCAGCAAAAATGCTGTAAAAACTGATTATATAATCCCATCTTTATGATTTTCAGCAAGTGACTGCGATCACATGCCTGGAGTCGGGCGTACGGCCGGTGCCGACCAGCGCCGCCTACACCGCCGAAAGGGACGCTTGTCTTAACTACTTCTCACGGTGGAACGAGACCGACCAGGTAACATATAATCATTTTAAAGCTTTAAGGGGAAGCCCCGGGACTGAAAAGCAGAGTGGAATTTTAGCCTGGTTGGACATGCTATGCGGAGGAAAATAATAATAATTGCTGTTTAAAGTCCAGGGATACCTCTCCTACCCTTAGCAGCTCACACCAACATTGCCTCTCTCTTCACCTTTATTACCTTGAGTAGGGCGATCTTTATGAGGGGCCCGTTTAGTGACCGGCGAGTCTACGCCTGCTGTAATATTTGACGCAAGTGGCAGTAGTCGGAGTCTCAAGCAATTAGCCTGGTCATCATCCATCTAGAAATTTCACCTATAGTCCAATCAAGTAGTTTCCATCCATTCACTATAGATCTTGCACCTAGCGGGGTCTGTCTTTGAGCTCATCTTCTGTAGATGGTTTCAGAGATGTACCCCGATAAGTGATTTCCATTACCTTTAGATTAAAAGCTGAAACGCTGCTGCCCTTCCTCTGAGTCTAATAACCCTTGACCAGCGCTTACAGCAAATACGGTGGGATACTACTATTCTACAGCCTCAATCCCCATGGCAAAGAACAGATAATAATAGTGCATATAGAATGGACACTGTCATCCACCCGTCAATGGGGCCTTTCTCACCCCGCGAGCGAAATTGAGTTCTCGAAGAGCCCCCGGGAGCTCGGAACGAACCTCACGCTTTCACTTGCGCGTGTACAAAACTCCATGTGTGCAGTGTCTGTGTAGTAAGTAGTTATATCGTGGCTTTTGTATACGAATTGAGTCAAGTGTCCGGGTGTGCCCATGGCCAATTATCACATTAAATTACTATTCTATTCCAATAGTATTTCATTTGATTTGGTCTTCAGGTTGAGTTCGTGGAACAGCTCCTGGCGCGCATGTGCCACTACCAACATGGCCACATCAATGCTTACCTCAAGCCCATGCTGCAGAGAGACTTCATCAGCATGCTGCCCAGTAAGTATACCATAAAATTACTGAGTTAACCAGGGTGTACTCAAATTGGCCGTGTGGTTCCCGGCTATATAACAGTGCCACCCCTTTTATATGGTGTGAGCAGTGAGACCCTGCAGAGGGACTTATTCTGAGAGTGGGCAGCAGTGCTCTCCGGCACCAAGTATTCTAACTACTGCAATCAACAAGCTGCCTTGGCAAGCATGGTGATTACGGCAAAATCTCCCCATATAAATAGTTTATGGAATCGCTGAGCCAACTAGCGTCTAATACATTGTATAGATTGGCTTTCAGAACAATTTTTTACTTTTTGTTTTCTTTTTTTTTTCTTTTTGTAGTCTGCTTCTTGGCAATCTGTCTGGGCAACAATAATCCAAGCTGCTGTTTGATGATCTCACAGTGACATGTCGTGTTTATCAGGAGATTTGTCCATTGAGTCATCTCTCATTCTTTGTGCACGAATCTTGCTGCAAGTCCATGTATGTTATGGCGTTTCAGCCGGGAGAATATGAGACTCCCTCACAACAATGATTGTTATTATTTCATACGGGAAAGACGTCAAAACGATTAAAAAATCTGTGATATTCTAAACCTAGCCAAGTAAAAGCCAAGCCAAGATCTGAAGGGCAATGTTACCAGCGAAATTACTGACGAGATTCAACAACTAATATCTCAGGGTGACAGGCGCAGTGCAGTGCCGCGCAGAATTTTGAACTTTGAAACACTGGGTGACACTGTCTGATATGGGCAATAATGATGCTTACCATCAGGTACCTGATTTGCTCGTCTTGTCACTCACTATCAAAAAAAAAAATCACAGCAACAAAACAGTCGCTGGTTTGAGTTCGACAATCAAAATTAAATTAAAAAAAAAATAATGTACTCATTTATTATTTACTGATCATAATTAAAATGATTTTTCATGTTATGCATAAAATCTTATAAAAATACAGTATTTTAATTGTAAAATCAGATAATCAGCAAAATTTCGTATACGGCCCCTTAACAGGAAAGAGGACCTCTTAGCAGTTTGACACAATCCTCTGGAAAATTCACTAAATCGATGTTTTGTATTCCCCTGTTTCCTTCGAATACAGTAGACCTATTTGATATATTTATATCCTGATATTTTAAAGATGAAGTAAAGTATGTCCCTATCATTTTATTGTTGTTTATAAACTCTACATATTTTTAGTAATTTTTAAACTTTCGCGATTCGTACACATATTTTATGAAAGAGACGGGACTTAATCGCGCTAAAAACATTTATTATTCTACATATTTTTGTAGTGAACGTCCAATTACGCGAGTAAAATTGGGATTTTTGAAAGTTCACTATGTAAAAACCAGGGGCTTATAAGAAAAATTGAAATGATAGGGACATAGATTACTTCACTATTAAAATATCAGGATATAAATTTATAGAATGGGTTTATTATATTCTGAGGAAACAGGGGAATATATAACACATCGATTTGGTAATTTTTTCGGCGTGACGTGAGCGCTGGGTCACCGCCGATTCGGCGATATTTGTGACCACTACGCCAGCCGTGATATTTTCTATCAGCACGCATGATGATTCCCAATCTTAATGCGCTAGATTCCATACAACACCATGACAAAAGCTCGGCCCCGACTGGGAGACGTCAACCATTTGTGATTCAAATACTAAAATCTGATTTTCAAATTCTGCCTTATCTTGGCCTCAAATCTTGTTTATGAATAGTTTTTTGATCTGAATGTCGCATAGCATTCTTTTTCACCAAATAAGATTAAGGACTCGTTGACACTGCCCAGTGGCGTCGTGGGTGCATGCTCGACTGCCGATCATGAGGTCCCGGGTTTGATTCCCAGGTCAGGCAAAGTATTCAATATTAGATTATTACATTAGGAAATATCTCAACAGCTCGCCCCCTATTACATGAGACCAATAACATACTGGCGAAATGTGGTTGTATCTACTATGGGACTGAGTTCTGAGAACACCTCTGCCTACCCCTTCGGTAAAAAGGCGTGAGCGAATGGTTATGTTATTACAGACAATTTGCACAAACTAATTAATTATACACCTAAGAAACGGGACTTAATCGCGCTAAAAACATTTTTTATTTACCTCGACGTTTCGACTGAGTCACATCCCGGACACTCGACTCAATTCCCATACAAAAGTCACGATATAACTACCTACTACACTACACACATGGAGTTTTGTGCACGCGCAAGAGTGTGCGTGAGGTGCGTTCCGAGCTTACGGGGGCACATCGAGAGCTCAATCTCGCTCGCGAGGTGAGGAAGGCCCGATTGGTGGGCGGATGACAGTGTCCATTCTATACGTAGTATTATTATCTTTTGTGACTGAGTTGTATCAGCCATGGTCACGAGAAGACTATTATTATTATTATAAGCCTGATCTGTCCCACTGCTGGGCAAAGGCCTCTCTACCCTCAATCCACTTGTGGTAATGAGAATAAAGGTTTGGACGTTTAACCCACCACGCTTGTCCAATGCGGGTTGATGGGTGTGTATGCAGAGAGCCTTTAGGCTCGAATGTTGTGGGTGCGTAGTATTCAAGGTACTCTTTAGACGCCCACGAACAACTATCACCCTGCACTAGTGATGGTCGTTATGACTAAGATGTTAAGATATTTATGTCATGAGGTCCATCTGTCGCCTTTTACGACTAGCTAGGTAGGAGATTCAGCCGAACTATTCTGTCCTGGTTCGGCACGGGCAGAAGACTAAGGTAACTAAAAAAAGTTTTTAGCGCGAGACATGTATTTCAGGCAATAAAAATCCCAAAAACATATATAATAAAATCTCAAAAGAGATAACTGGGCTCTCAGAGGGTAAATTCAAAACCTGCATAAAATCGAATTTGTTAGGAAAGGCTTATTATTATAATGTATTAACCAATACATAGAGGACAAAGATACCTGGAAACTTATGCATAGCCACCACCTTGCAAGTAACAAATGTAACCAAACCAAATATTGTAAAACTAGCGGTTGAAAAATTAAACCTTACAAGTTTCTTGTGCGTTCTTCTTGTAGAGGTATATTTCCAAATGGCAGATTCTTAACTAGTGGATTGACGTTTACAAATGTATTTTTAAGACTTAATTAAAAAAAAATTCTTTGAGTTTGAAGTTTTGAGTTTTAAATTAGTATTAATAATTTTACTATTGTCTACCCTTAGAAAAAGGCTTAGACCATGTAGCAGAGAACATCCTATCATATCTGGACGCGGGGTCACTGTGCGCCGCCGAGCTGGTCTGCAGAGAATGGCAGCGAGTCATTTCCGAGGGCATGCTGTGGAAGAAGCTGGTGGAACGGAAGGTCAGGACGGACTCCTTGTGGCGGGGGCTGGCTGAGAGACGAGGATGGTGAGTATCCTTTACTATCATCATTAGCCGGAAGACGTCCACTGCTGAACATAGGCCTCTCCCATAGGACGCCATAAACTATATCCTACTTGACAGCCTCGATGGCTCAGATAGTAGTAACTCTGCTTTCTGTGCCGCAGGGCCCGGGTTCGATCCCCGGTTAGGTCAAACATTTGTGTGCAATGAACATGTCTGTTTGATCTGTGTCTGGGTGTTATAAGCTTATATAAGTATGTATATCAGTCATCTGATTACCATAGTACAGGCTTCTAGCCTAGTTTGGGACCAGATGACTGTGTGTGGAAGTTGTCATATTATTATTACTAAATAAATATAGGGTACCTTTTATCCCAATATTCCCACGGGAACGATGTCCACGCTGATGATACCGCGGGGGACGGCTAGTTAATGCAATAATTTTCGGTATCTCTCTCCGATAGCGAAGGAAAACGATATCTATGGTTCAACACGAAGGAGCCGGGAATAATATATCGAACGTTGTCATCTATTTTGAAAGCAGCTTCGTCAGCAGCAACTTCAGAGCGCTATCACAAAATTTCATGCACTCATTGGCGGCACTTAACGCATCGCATTTTTAGCAGTTTTAATTACACATACATACATACAGTCACGCGTGGGGTAGGCAGAGACTATTTCCCTCCACTTGCTACGATCCTGACATACAACTTTCGCTTCTTTCACTTTCATCACATTCTTCATGCATGCTCGTCGGTTGTTGGTACTTTTGACCTGGCCTTTCCTTAAGATAACATCAACTTGTTCATGAAAAGAACGCCTAGGTCGACCCCTACCGACTTGACCATACACACTCGCCTTATAAATCTCTTTTGTTAATCTCCTTTCATCCATCCTCTCCACATGTCCGAACCACCTCAGCATTATTTTCTCTATCTTTGTCACTACATCTTCTAACACGCCACAGCGTTCCCTTATCGTACTATTCCTCATTTTGTCCATCAATGTCACTCCAGTTATGCTTCTCAGGCTTCTCATCTCCACAGCATTAATCTTACTTTCATGCTTCTTCTGCCAGACCCAACATTCACTACCTAACAGACTAGACACTTTCTGACTGAAGGAGACCTAATTACTGAGTTGTAATTGGTCTTGTTAAAGTTGTTTTAACAGGAAAGGGGACCTCTTAACAGTTTGAAATGTGATAGCGCTTTTAATATTTGATGTATCGTTCCAGGATCCAATACCTGTTCAAACCGAAACCAGGATGCCAGCACCCTTCACATTCGTTCTATAGACATCTGTACCCCAAGATTATTAAGGACATACAATCAATAGAAGATAACTGGCGAATGGGAAAACACAATTTACAGGTAACAACACAGAATACTAGAAACAGAAGGGACACTCCTTAAAATCATTTATATAAATAGCGACTCTAGCTTTGACGGAATAAAGTGCAATTCAGGACGCACAGCGCCTAACTAATTATCTTTATATTAGCTTACAAGCTGCCTCTCTTTCTATCACGTATCTCTCTATCTAGCTCATAGAGATTGTACCGTCAAAACGGACGCCCCGGCTACATGTAGCTTCATATCTCTAATGCGAAGTGTGCCAGGCCTGGATATAGTCGAAAAATAAATGGAATAAACTCGACAAATGCGAATGGGACTTGCATATGAAGGGTTCCTACCCACCATGAACCTATTACCTACCTATTTATAGGTGTCACCTTTCCTCACCTACCAAATAATATTCTTATTGCAGTAAAAGTCTTATAAGACAATTAATTAAACGCATTGGTTTGTATGGAGAGATCCTATTATTATGAACTTTATATATTTTTTTATTATATTTTGTTAAAGCAGCAATAGAAATACATATACCATGTAAATTACAAGTGTCTAGCTATTACGGTTTATGAGATAGAGCCCTGTGACGGACGGATGGACTGTGGATGCTTAGTAATAGGGTTCCTTCGGCACCCTTTGGGTACGGTACCCTAAAAACTACCTTGTTGGTGTTGTGATGGCAACCGCTGATGAGCAACCAGAGCATTCCCTGGGTTCGATGCCTACGTCAGGCAAACAGTGTTATTGGATTTGTCTGGAATTTTCACAATATCCTGAGTCTGAAAATATGCATTATATATAATATAACATACTGGCGAAATGTGGGTGTGCCTACTATGGGACTGAGTCCTGGGTACACTTCAGCCTACTTTGTGAAAAAGGCGTGATTGTAGAAAGATAGATAGATAAACACTTTATTGGTACACCACAAAAAATAATCCTTAAAATCAAGAGTACATAACAAATAGTGTAACAATTGGCGGTCTTATCGCTAAAAGCGATCTCTTCCAGACAACCGTGATGATTGATTGTATGTTATTTTTAATAATTGTTTTTTGTATTTTCAGCGAATAAACTGCAGATCGGAAAATTCAAAAGGAGTATACTGTTTACAATATGACGACAACAAAATAGTTTCGGGTCTCCGGGATAATACCATCAAGATATGGGATAGGAAAACGTTGCAATGTGTTAGGGTAAGTATTTTAATAGAAAAATAAATAGTTCAGAGTGTATGCGGCCTTCTAGGAATTTGACACAATCCTATGAAAAATTTAACAAAACGATGTTTTGTATGCCCCTGTTTCCTCAGAATAAACCCATTCTGTAAATTTATATCCTGATATTTTTATAGTGAAGTAACCTATGTCCCTGTCATTTTAATTTTACTTATAAACCCTTGGTTTTATCATAGTAAACTTCCAAAAATCCCAGTTTATCTCGCGTGATTGCACGTTCACTAAAAAAGAATGTAGAGTTTATAAACAAAAATAAAATGATAGGGACATACTTTACTTCAACTTTAAAATATCAGGATATAAATATATCAAATAGGTTTAGAGTATTTGGAGGAAACAGGGTAATACAAAACATCGATTTGGTAAATTTTCCATAGGATTGTGTCAAACCGCCAAGAAGTCCCCTTTTCTGTTACCGATAATAAACAGGTGATTATAATGTAATAAATGTAATTTCCAGGAGCTCCAAGGTCACACGGGCTCAGTCCTCTGCCTGCAGTACGACGAGCGAGCCATAATATCTGGGTCATCGGATAGCACGGTTCGAGTTTGGGACGTGTCAACGGGGGCCATGTTAAACACACTCATACACCACTGCGAGGCTGTGTTACATTTGAGATTCTGCAACGGGATGATGGTCACTTGTAGCAAGGTATGATATACTAGCTAATAATCCTACAATTTTTTTATGATAGTGAGTAACAAGACAAGCAAATCAGGTGCCTGATGGTAAGCATCATGATTGCCTATAAAAAATTACCAAATTGATGTTTTGTATTTCCCTGTTTCCTCCGAATGCAGTTAACCTATTTGATATATTTATATCCTGATATTTTAAAGATGAAGTAAAGTATATTCCTAACATTTAATTTTTGTAAAAAAAAATGATAGGGTTGTCCCTATCATTTTTTTTTTGTTTATAAACTACATTTTTTGTAGTGAGCGTCCAATCACGCGAGTAAAACTGCGATTTTTGAAAGTTCACTATGAAAAAACCAATGGTTTATGGGGAAAGATTAAAATGACAGGGACATAGGTTACTTTACTATAAAAATATCAGGATATAAATTTATAGAATGGGTTAATTATATTCGGAGGAAACAGGGGAATACAAAACATCTATTTGGTAAATTTTTCATAGGATTGTGTCAAATTCCTTAGAAGGCCATGTATGCTCTAATGTAAAATATAATTTGTTGCCAGGATCGTTCAATAGCAGTATGGGACATGACGTCGACGACAGAGATAATGCTACGTCGCGTGTTGGTCGGACACCGCGCCGCCGTTAATGTGGTCGACTTCGACGAGAAATACATTGTTAGTGCGAGCGGGGATCGAACTATAAAGGTAATTATACCACTGTTTTGTCACAGAACACACCTATAACTACAGAAGGGACATTCCTCAAATTCATGCATATAAATAGCGACTCTGAAAAATGAAAACGGGGCTCTCAGAGGATAAATCCAAAACCTTTATACATATAGACGAAAATGCCATACATTTTGATAAAAATAACTAACTAACCTGAAATCCTTGTTTGCAGGTGTGGAACACATCATCGTGCGAATTCGTGCGCACACTAAACGGTCACAAACGCGGCATCGCCTGCCTTCAGTACAGGGAGCGCCTGGTCGTGTCAGGCTCATCAGACAACACCATCAGACTGTGGGATATAGAGTGCGGACAGTGTATCCGTGTGCTCGAGGGCCATGAGGAACTGGTGCGGTGTATACGGTGAGTGTATATAGGTGACATCGCCTGCCTTCAGTACAGGGAGCGCCTGGTCGTGTCAGGCTCATCAGACAACACCATCAGACTGTGGGATATAGAGTGCGGACAGTGTATCCGTGTGCTCGAGGGCCATGAGGAACTGGTGCGGTGTATACGGTGAGTGTATATAGGTGACATCGCCTGCCTTCAGTACAGGGAGCGCCTGGTCGTGTCAGGCTCATCAGACAACACCATCAGACTGTGGGATATAGAGTGCGGACAGTGTATCCGTGTGCTCGAGGGCCATGAGGAACTGGTGCGGTGTATACGGTGAGTGTATATAGGTGACATCGCCTGCCTTCAGTACAGGGAGCGCCTGGTCGTGTCAGGCTCATCAGACAACACCATCAGACTGTGGGATATAGAGTGCGGACAGTATTTTTGACACGTTTCCAGTGAATTTTACATGATTCAGCAACATTTAGTACTGGGGACAGAGGGGTGATCTCATTGATATATACATAATAAAGATTCAGTTACAAATGTAATTTAATCCAAACGAGTTTTCATGTATAAAACGAGTTGTCACATATCATTATTATCATTACACATTAAATTTAGAGGTTTCTAATGTGATGTCGTAAATAAACACATTTTTTTGCGCTTACATTGCAAACGTTGGCTGAACCCCACGAGATAAATCAAAATAATGTACTACAGTATTGTACACCTTCAAAAGGTCAACAAAAAAGTCCGCGATGGTATATGTCTATCTCTTAAGGATAACCCACAATAACCATTTTTTATCATTTACATTTTGCGGGAAAAAATGGCTTATTTACGAAGTGATTTTAAGCAATACAGCATTAATCCTTATCCAATTAAATACCTTAAATACATTTTCCATTTAATATAGATCAATATGGCCCTTTACAGCATGTAATTTAAATGAATAGTTTAGAAGATATTACAAACTAGCTGTGACCCGCGCCTTCACCCGCGTAGTCTTCGTTCCCGTGGGAATATCGGGATAAAAAGTACCCTATGTGTTATTCCAGGGTCTAAGCTACTTACGTACCAAATTTCAGCCCAATCGGTTCAGTAGTTTTGGCGTGAAAGAGTAACAAACATCCATACATACATCCATACTTACAAAAATGCAGGGACATAGCGGTTGCGGCGGTACCGGCCGAGTGGCCTACAATTTTCGGTAAAGATATCTTTTGCAATGACCATTAATAAATCGTAGGGTCAAACTTTCAACTTTCGTTGCAGGCTTAGATTTGAGCGTTGAGTGTTTTTCACATGGCCAATTATATGTCGCTCTTTCAATAGTAACCTCTAAAGAAAACATGTTTGTAATGTCTAATGACAGAAAAGCTGTGAACGTTGTATATAAAGACATTCTGTAGTATATTTAGTATCAGCACCCGTGCGAAGCCGGGGCGGGTCGCTAGTTATATTATATATTATTCATTCTATGAGTCTTGGTCTTATTAATCAAATTTTTTACATCCAACTTGGTATAATATTTGTCTGCGATCACAATTCTTTTTGTCAATCATTTGAAGTCATGGCGAGACATTCTTTCATATATATTATGTTTGGAATGGGGTTTTGTTTTACACGGAACGGTAAACCTTTTTATTTATATGTATTTTTAGGGTTCCATACCGCAAAAGGAAAAAAGGAACCCTTATAAGATCACTTTTGACAGCCTCGATGGCTCAGATAGTAGTAACTCTGCTTTCTGTGCCGCAGGGCCCGGGTTCGATCCCCGGTCAGGTCAAACATTTGTGTGCATGAACATGTCTGTTTGATCTGTGTCTGGGTGTTATAAGCTTATATAAGTATGTATATCAGTCATCTGGTTACCATAGTACAGGCTTCTAGCCTAGTTTGGGACCAGATGACCGTGTGTGGAAGTTGTCCCATATTATTATTATTATTATTATTACTTTGCTGTCTGTCCGTCTGTCAAGTCACGTTAACAGAAACGCGTGGAGGTATCAAGTTGAAATTGATATAGGTCTGCGGTCCCTTGTGGCTGTAAAAAAATCATAGATAGATAGATAATACTTTATTGTACACCACACATATAGAACTAACACATAGGATACAGAGAAACTATACTTAAATGTACAAGCGGCGGTATTATCTATTATATATAAATATATACACATAATATACATACATATACATATAATAAACTAAATATTAATAAATATAATATAATATATAAAATAATATACAAAACACCTCTATTACGTAATAATATATACCTAAATAGATATATTATCAATATCATAACATATTTTATATACTAGTATTATATACATAACTACTTCTAAGTTAACGCAATCAAAACTTATGGCCATTTTACTGCATATTTCCATACTTCGCGCAAGGAACTAATAGATGGCGCTGTATGTTTTTGGTATCTAGGTTTTGAACCCTACACTGTGCGTGCAATACGTATGCCTTAACAATTATGTATTAATTACAGATTTGATAACAAACGCATAGTGAGCGGCGCGTACGACGGCAAAATCAAAGTGTGGGACCTCACAGCAGCGCTGGACGTTAGGACTCCACATCAAGACCTATGCCTAAGGACTTTAGTTGTAAGTTATAACCTAATTCTTATTAATAATATTACAACCACGCCTTTTCCCCAAGGGGTAGGTTCTCACTCACAATTCGCCAGTATGTTATTGGTCCCATGTAATAGGGGGCGAGCCTATTGCCATCTACCGGACACAGTTCCGGACTCTAGGCAGTTATTGAGATAATGCCTAATGGAAAATCCAATAATACTTTGCCTGGCCTGGTAGGTCTCTTTCGCGGGGGCCCGCCTGGGGAAGTACCTTTGCCAGTTATTCAACCGCCAAGCAGTAATGTGCAAACATTACTGTGTTCCGGTATGAAGGGCAATGTTACCAGTGAAATTATTGTGCATGAGTTTTAACAACCTATATCTCATGGTGACAGGCGCAGTGCAGTGCCGCGCAGTATTTTGTATTTTAAAACACTGGATGGCACTGTGTCTGATATGGGCAATCATGATGCTTACCATCAGGCACCTGATTTGCTCGTCTTGTTGTCGTCACTCCATATCATAAAAAAAAAAAACCGTCCACACAAACTTTCACGTCTTACTAATATTATAAATCTCAAAACTGAATACAATGCAAAAAAGTTACTGTGCAAAACCAATCGTGCAATTTAGACTATGCAAATTGCAAGGTCAGTTGTTGAGTGAGCGCTGGGAGAATGTACCATATCTTCCCTTTATATGACAGCGTTAATGGCTCAGATACTAGCAACTCTGCTTTCTGTACCGCAGGACCTGGGTTTGATCCCCGGCCAGGTCAAACATTTGTATGCACGAACATGTCTGTTTGATCTGTGTCTGTGTGTTATAATCTTATATAAGTATGTATATCAGTCATCTGGTTACCATAGTACAGGCTTCTAGCCTAGTTTGGGACCAGATGACCGTGTGTGAAAGTTGTCCCATATTATGTTTTTTTATGATACTGAGTAACAAGACGAGCAAATCAGGTGCCTGATGGTAAGCATCATGATTGCCCATATCAGACACAGTGCCACCCAGTGTTTTAATATTCAAAATTCTGCGCGGCACTGCATTGCGCCTGTCATCCTGAGATATGAGTTGTTGAATCTCATCATGCCCAGTAATTTCGCTGGTAACATTGCCCTTCATACGGGAACACAGTAATGTTTGCACATTACTGCTTGGCGGATGAATAACTGGCAAAGGTGTGGCACTTCCCCAGGCGGCCCTCTGCTAAAGAGGCCTACCACTACCAATAATAAACGTAATTTTTTCTCGTCCCCAGGAGCACACGGGTCGCGTTTTCCGATTGCAATTCGACGAGTTTCAAATAGTTTCGTCATCCCACGACGACACAATATTGGTGTGGGACTTCCTCAACTATGGCGGCGGCTCGCCCCCGCAGCCCAGGATACACGACGATATACTACATGATGCTATTGATTAGGTGAGCTATATCTATGTACTGACTGCCTCGGTGGCGTAGTGGGCGCATGCTCGACTGCCAATCAAGAGGTCCCGGGTTCGATCCCCAGGTCAGGCATAGTGTTAAATATTGGATTTTTCCATTAGGAATTATCTCAATAGCTGCCTGGAGTCTGGAACTGTGCCCGGTATATGGCAATAGGCTCGCACCCTATTACATGGGACCATTATCATACTGGCGAAATGTGGGTGTATCTACTATGGGACTGAGTCCTGGGTACACCTCTGTCTACCCCTTCGGGAAAAAGGCGTGAATGTATGTGTGTGTGTATATCTATGTATCACCAGCGGGCTATTGTGGAACTCTGTGACTATCACTTTAGTGACTATTATCTTGGTAGGCCTCTTTAGCACGGGCCCGCCTGGGGAAGTACCACACCTTTGCCAGTTATTCATCTGCCAAGCAGTAATGTGCAAACATTACTGTGTTCCGGTCTGAAGGGCAACGTTACCAGCTAAATTACTGGGCATGACGAGTTTCAACAACTCATATCTCAGGGTGACAGGCGCAGTACAGTTCCGCGCACAATTTTGAATTTTAAAACACTGGGTGGCACTGTGTCTGATATGGGCAATCATGATGCTTACCATCAGGCACCTGATTAGCTCGTCTTGTCATACACTATCATAAAAAAGAAGATCTTTCCATTTACCTGAGGATCTGAATGATCCGAAATACATTTTTTATTTATTATTTATGCAGAAAACAAAATTCAAATACTCAACTGTGAACTTTTGTCCACAAATTTGCGTCTCAACGTGCGGGAAAGTCAAGTTACAGTTCACGCATTCCATAGAGAACCGCATGTGGTAGAGAGGTTGGGCTACTATTCTACAGCCTGGTTGCCACAGATGGTAGTAACTCTGCTTTCTGTGCCGCAGGCCCCGGGTTCGATCCCCGGCCAGGTCAAACATTTGTGTGCATGAACATGTCTGTTTGATCTGTGTCTGGGTGTTATAAGCTTATATAAGTATGTATATCAGTCATCTGGTTACCATAGCCTAGTTTGGGAACAGATGACCGTGTGTGGAAGTTGTCATATTATTATTTATTACTGGTTGATATCATTAGAATTTTTATTATTTTGTATTCGCAGGTAAAATAATGAATCCAGACCATTATGAGACTACATTAATATGCCGCGGTCGCGTCACAACCCTAATTTAATCGTTTTCAAATTCCAACCGAAAT
Source organism: Hemistola chrysoprasaria (assembly GCA_947063395.1). Lineage (NCBI taxonomy): Eukaryota > Metazoa > Arthropoda > Insecta > Lepidoptera > Geometridae > Hemistola > Hemistola chrysoprasaria. Next base: position 3,102,180 of record OX346736.1, on the reverse strand, counting down.
GTTATATATCAAGTTAACGGTATATTAACATTATGTAATGGATATGAAATATAGGATGAAATTTTATGATAATTTTGCGTTAGGTGGAAAATTTTCACCATTGCTAGTGCCTCCACGGTAGCTTAATTGGTAGAGTGCCGCCACGCGGATTGTCGCGGAAGGTGCGGGTTGAAATCCCGGACGTGGGCGAAATTTTTCTTCCTTTATATTTATATTTTATATCTAGTACATAATAAAACAATGATCGCTAAAAATCCGCTGTTTGATAGAATTGTCTATCGATATGTATGGAAAAGATGTTTAAATTAATGCAAACCGATTATAAAAACACCTTTGTCAATGTAATCACAATAATTATTTCTATACAGTTGAAGCGAAAAGTTAGCTTATTCCATGAACCTAGAAAAAAAGCGGACGGAGTCTTCTAAAACAATAAATGAAGCACCATAGTAAGCCAGCTTGCACACTTGTTTAAAGAGGTCTGCCTTGATTGAACAGATAGATAGATAGATACACTTTATTGTACACCTTACAGCGAACATAATATTATGAAAATAAAGTAGATACAGATAGTCTTAGGCTAGTACAAGTGGCGGTCTTATCACTTAAAGCGATTTCTTCCAGACAACCGAACGGAAAGGAAAAGAATTAATTTGTACCAAAAGCTCGATCAGTAACCACTTAAGCTGACCCCTAACTGCTTATGCACACATTGACACCTCTTTCTAGGTTCATGGGTGTGAATGTGTGCATGCCGTCATGTTTGTATTAGCGAGCTGGCTTACTATGGTGCTCCATTTTTTGTTCTAGAAGACCGGGAACCTAGAAAAGTTTCGATCCAATCCATAGAAATGTAAATAACAAAGTACTAGAAGTCACATATTATCCGCTTGACTTTGTCGCCGCAACAAGTTACTTATTAGCCTATGAGCTTTCATACACGAGACGTAATTTATTTTTATTTATTTAAATATTAAAACAGACAGTGTCCATATTATATTAGTAACAAAAAAAACTAGAAATCTATGTTAGTTAATAAAAATTAAAATCGTGGCAAATATTATTATTTGGCACTGGACCAGCACGCTCCATGCATAGTAGCCGAGTGCCACATAAAAGCCCTAAAACGTGGCGAAATCCTGTTGTACCTACTTATGTAGATTATACGCGGCTTTATTTCCATCACTTATTAAAGTAAAAGATAGTATCAAACCCGGTCGTCAGAAAGAGATAAACACAGGTTCACAGCTACGTGAGCAGCAAACCATATACGTGTAACCACAGAATAAGGAATCAAGATCTTAATTGTTTATTCCGTGTGTGTAACATCGGCGCAAGACACTTGCAACATCGGTGCCACTGACTTGACTCGAGCTAATTAGGATTATGGACACATTAGAATGTGATTTTTTAATCCTTTCTTAGTGAATACGTAGTGTTTAGCACCGGCCCGCCTGGGGAAGTACCACACACCTTTGCCAGTTATTCATCCGCCAAGCAGTAATGTGCAAACATTACTGTGTTCCGGTCTGAAGGGCAATGTTACCAGCGAAATTACTGGGCATGATGAGATTCAACAACTCATATCTCAGGGTGACAGGCGCAGTGCAGTGCAGTGCCGAATTTTGAATTTAAAACACTGTGTCTGATATGGGCAACCATTAGGCACCTGATTTGCTCGTCTTGTTACTCACTATCATAAAAAAAAACATCCAAATAAAGAAACATACCTACATTCCAAGTCTCTAGGATCAGTGGTTTAGACTCGGCGTTGCATGTCAGCCAGTGAGTCATTAAGGATTTTATAATAGGTATATTATTATAGCGATGATTATGACATTTCTATTACCTTGTTAATTACACTTCTATGATGAAATGTGACTGCCTCGGAGGCGTAGTGGGCGCATGCTCGACTGCCAATCAAGAGGTCCCGGGTACGACCCCTAGGTCAGGCATAGTGTTAAATATTGGATTTTTCCATTGGGAATTATCTCAATAACTGCCTGGAGTCTGGAACTGTGCCCGGTAGATGGCAATAGGTTCGCCCCCTATTACATGGGACCAATAACATACTTGCGAAATGTGGGTGTATCTACTATGGGACTGAGTCCTGGGAACACCTCTGCCTACCCCTTCGGGAAAAAGGCGTGAATGTATGTTATGTTATGATCAAATGAAATCAAATGTTTATGTCGGAATACAACATGACAATCATCATAGAGAATTGGTAGCATTTTCCAGTGCAGTGATAAGTATGAAAGAGACGGCAATATGCATTCATTGTGGGAGCGAAAGAGAAAGAAATATACACCATTTAAAAGGCCGCGGCAAAATGCCTACTATATCGGATAGTCGACTTAATTTATTGCTTTTAAGCTGATTAGTATAAGATTATAGAATAAAAAAACACATCTCTATGAAAATATATATACAGGGTTACAAATAATCAGTTAGCATCCTCTTAAGGGGTCATTGTGCTCGACGTTAGTAACAACTTTCATTACGGGGACAAATCGCAAAAAAAATGATTGTGCAGAATTTTTGTTTTTTTTTTAATGAGTACAATTCCCCTATAAGATAATGATGTCTGATTACCAGTAACTATATCACTATATATAAAAAATGTCCGGTCATTTTTTGTCATATTGTAAAAAAAACTTAGTAACTGCCAAGAAAATAACCTATAGACTATATTATGTACATAGAAAAGGCTTCGTGATTGACTGACTGACTGACGGACGCATAGCCTAAACTCTCTACCTACTGAGATAATTAAAAGGGCTGTCATTTGGGTATTCAGCCGCCATGTTGGATTTTCAAGGCTATGCCATTTTGAAATATTCAAAATGGCGGCTGATTATAATATTATAACAAAATATTCCCTTAAATGCACAGAGTATGAATAAATGACTATGAATGGATTCCCTAAAATTCTCGTGGGAATAAACTCGCGGCTGGGTCCGCTACGTTTAAGTTACTATTAAATACAAAGTTAGAAGATGTAGTAATACTAAGACCTTGTTTTTGTATAACTAAACTTTTGACAACACCGTACGTTTACTTTCAAAATCCTGCGTAACGCCATCTGTTGTCGAATTTACGAAGAGAAATTTCATTTTCACTAAAAACTTTTTAATCAGCCTGTATATTGATCTGCCGTTATTGAATTGTAATTATTGTGAAATATAGAAATTATTATTTTACGTATAAAACTAATGAAGATAAACTACTGGGCCGATTTTGATTTGTTTCGAGTCTGCAGAAAGAGAATGGTCTACAATCATAGACAATATAACCTATGGTTTATCAAATATAGCTTGATACGTGACAGCTAAACAAAAAAAATTTTTTTTTGGTAATATTTCCGTAAATTAAGTTCTAAGAGGGTATTTGGATGATAAATTAATTTACCGGTATTATCTTGATAAGACATTAACTACAAATGTCAAAAGTCCGGCCCCCTAATTACGGACGCAACAGAAGTGTGGAAAGCGTTTAAATTGCTAAATGTCTGCTGTCAAACATCATTTTTTGTATACCTTTTGATTGTTGAATTGTTCTATAAACTAAAAAACACGCTAGGCGTATTTGAAAGAAAGCTTATAAGGCTGTGTCCCCAGTAAGCAAACTGTCAGCGGCCGACTGAGTGAGCCGCAAATTTGCAGCGAACTGAAATTTGAGTTAGCTGCAGACTCAAATCAATTTTCGTGCGTCGCAAGCAAACTGTTAAGAGTTAGCCGCTTATTTAGCCGACCGACTTAATTATCACTTTACTTTTGTTGTACGAAGGGAGTGGTTGTGTTGGTCACGATGGATATTTTTGAAGTAATTGGTATCTTAGAAGCGCTGAAAGAGGATAAAAGGAAGCACTGGGTTCACCCATTATACAAGAAAAGGTTGAGCATTGGACAATTTCACACTCTTTATCCAGAACTAAGGAAACATCCAGAAAAATTTTACGACTATTTCAATATGACTTCTCATACATTTGATGAATTGTTGAAATCTATAACCCAGTACATAGCTAAAAATAATATCACAAGAGATACATTATGTCCCGAAGAACGGCTTACTATAACTTTGAGGTAAGTAAATAATTAACGCTTTAGGATTTTAAAAAAATATGTTATTTTTATTGTAATACAAAGTCACTTTCGCATTTATAGTTTTTAATTTAACAATCACTTTTCAAAGTTACTGTATTATTAAATTGAATTAGGAACATATATGGTAACATTAAGTTGGTAACCTGTCATTCCTCATCTTCAGTGTGGTTTGAATCGCCTCGCAATATTGCTTCTATGTCTTCTATTTCCGCTGAAGAACCTGTAGAGCTATGTGATGGACTGTTTCGAGGGTAGTTTTGCACATTTGGTGTACTGCTGCTTCCACTCGCATAGCCATACTGATGTGGGTACTGGTAGGCATTCGTCCATCCAGTTTGCATCATACCACCGTCATAATTATTATGTACACTATATTTTATATTTTTAATAATTTTCATCACTTCGAACCGAAATTCAAAATTCTGTGTTGGGGACATTGTCTTCATTTCCGGTAAAATATTTAGTAGAAAGTTCATATCTGGATCGTTTTCTCTTTTTTTTTCCATCGAGTTAATTAGGGCTTCTTGAAACACAGTCATCTTTTTTGGTCTACTGACATTAACTACCGAGTCAGTAGAATCATTTTCATCTAAAATAGCGCTACTGTCGCTAGACGTCTCGGCGCTAATATTGCCAGATGTCTGGTTGCTAGCTCTAGAAACATTTAAAAACTGTAACATGTCCAAGTATGGTGTCTTGCGTTTTTTTGTTGCGCCACTTCCGCTTTTGACTGAGGAATCCTTATTTTTTTCTCTGGTGTGATAGTCGCGCAAACCCTTCCATTTTTTTTGTAGGTCTTTTACTGAAACAGAAATAATCGGTAGTTCAATATTCTTTCCAGATTCTTGTCAAGTGGACTAAGTTACAGAAAAATTGCACAAGAGTTTCTTGTTGGAAAATCGACGGTATCGAAAATAATAAGTGAAACTGCATGCATTATATGGGATATTTTACAGCCACAGGAAATGCCGGAACCTTCTGAAGAATTGTGGCTAGAAATAGCAAAACGATATTATAAAAAAACCAACTATCCTAATTGTATAGGATCTATCGATGGCAAGCATATCCGTATTAGAAAACCACCAAAAAGTGGGTCTAACTATTTTAATTATAAGAAGTTCTTCTCAATTGTTCTGTTAGCCGTAGCAGATGCAAACTGTTCTTTTATAGCTATTGATGTAGGTGCTTGCGGACGAAATGCTGACAGTAATATATTTAAAGAAAGTGGTTTTGGCAAAAAATTGGCGTGTGGGTCTCTGAAGATTCCTAACTCAACTAAATTGCCTAATTCAAATGGATTGCCCCAACCTTTCGTGTTTCTTGGAGATGAGGCATTTGGATTACAAAAGCATATCTTGAGGCCTTTTCCTAATAAAAGTTTAAATAAGGAAGAGCGAATTTACAATTATCGTCATAGTCGAGCTAGGAGATGCGTGGAATGTGCATTCGGCATCCTAACAAGCAAATGGAGAGTTCTGCATACACCGATCGCTACTAATGTGAATACAACCATCGCTATCGTAAAAGCCGTTTGTATTTTACATAATTTTGTCATAGCAAGAGAACAAGCACAATATGCACATATTTCGCGACGTACCTCAACAACTCTTACAAGTTCAAGGAGCCAAATTATTACTGTATCAAATTCTGGAAAAACAACAAGAGAAAACTTTAAAAACTATTTTCTTAACGAAGGAAAGCTATCCTGGCAAGAGAAATATTTGTAAGTTGTAGCTACAGGAAGAAATAGTGTAACGGAGTGTGTAAAGCCGTAAATACTATGTAAATTATGATACTTTGTTTTATGTAGTGAGTGATACAAGTATATTGTTGAATAAATAATAAATTCATTAGAATGGAACTTACTTCTTTTTTGTTTAGTGTTTTCTTCTAAGTTTTGCCAATCATCGTATATAATTTCAGCGACTTCATTCCAATTGCTCTGCTTTAATACTCTGTTGCTGTATTCTTCACTCGACATGTTCCATATGCATGGTCTATTCTGTATTTCACTAATGAACCTTTCCGTATCAAAGGACATCTTGGATTTTCAGTGATGTGTGTGTGCGTTGAGATTAGTTAGGTGCGATGCAAAAAAACACGTCCTAACACGATGATAGCTTTTTTCCAACTATCCGAATAATCAGTTTGAGTCACTACGCCCGGCGAACAACCAATCGCCGCCGCCGACTGGAACCGGTTTTGGTGGGAGTCGGCCGCTCACTAAGATAGTCGGCGCGCGTCGCACGCTGCAAACTGCGTACAGTGAGCGCAAAACTAGCAAACTGTGAACACTCCATTTGAAATATATGGAAGGGCGTACTAAACCGATACGCCGCTCACTCAGTCGGCCGCTGACAGTTTGCTTACTGGGGACACAGCCTTGGCGTGTGTGGCCGCGCTAGCGTTACGCAAAAAAAAAAAAGAACAAGGTATGTGTTTTCAGCAGCAACGTGTTAAATGGAAAAATATTATTAATGTGCTTTTGAAAATCTTAATAAGGCCTATCAATTTAAACCAAAAGTATATAATTTAAGGCCGATGTGGCCTTAAAACCAAAATTTCTTTTTTAATTTGGCAAATTTGTCCAGTGCACGGTCTTGTTAGAAGGATAAAACGTCTTTGTTAGTAACTTGACCCCCTGCTAGCGACTGATGACTATGAAGAACGACAATAGCACCTCTGATATGATACCATTTACGTGGGTACACCTAATGTCTTGCTGGCCTACTTGAAAAACTTTCAGTGCGCCCCTTGTGTATGCCTAATTGAAATAAATATGACCAAAATTTCATTCATTTCATTTCATTTATTCATGAACAATAAAACAATTGTATTTGAATAGCATAAATAGGTAGGCTTAAAATTAACACAAAAAAAATAATTGATTTATGTTCAGCTGTCACGTATCAAGCTATATTTGACAAACCATAAAGATGCATCTTTAAGGTGTTTGCTCTGCTACACAAATTGTAATTTCCCAAATATAAAAAAGCGAGAGTAATATTCCACTCAATTGTTTGTGATTGACTCTTGATCTGGCTTTTATTTGCGCGAAAACATATTTGGTAGAAAACCTTACGGTTTTTTTTTCATATTGTATGTATGTATGGTACATGATGGAGAGAGAGAGATGCGCGTCAAGCTCTCGCTCTGCCTTGTACATTATGCAAAGGCCGTATTTCTCTGCAGTAGAACATATTATACCAACAAACTTGTTAAGGTCATTGTAAAAATGTATACATTCTATCATTTTTTTATATGTATGTAATAATAATTTTATTTAGAATAAATGCTAGACTATGAGAATGTTTGTGTATGATTGTATGGGTGCGTTCAGACGAGCGGTATTTTAATTTAAAAAAAATGTAAAAACCATTTTATGGAAATTAAAGATTTTAAGTCCAAAAAATAAATGTATCCGGTTTATGTAGTATAAACAAAATAAGAGCCAAGAATAATTTTAACTTAGCTATTTAAATAAATAATTTGAATTTATACTCTAACAGAACGGGTTACCCCAATAACACTGCTCGAGTCAATTCATATGTGTTATGTGGACAACCCATATTGTCACAGTTTCAGGTCGACAAGATTCCTCCGCGGCTCCGACATGAGCTAACGACTGCCCCCTACATATCTTATAGGGAACTATACGGACAACTACAGTATAACGTGACATACGAAACACGGTAGCGTCCAGGCGAAAAGTCCACATGGTGAGATTCTATTCAGGGACTCCGGATTTAAATATTCCCGCTGGACCAAGGACGCTACATGTATGGAGTTTAAAAGTTAGTGTTACAATTAAAAATGGATCAGTTTTTTACATTTAAAATCTGTTGATCATACAATTTCCTCATAAATTTTCTCCCAAACTCCCATTCATTTATAAATATTGTGGTAGAAATTCATATTGACGCTTATTTTCGTTTTGACAACAAAAAAAAACTAAAACAAACCCACAACGAATAAATTGACACCGGATCCATCAAAATCGTACCATTTATGCGCTATTGTCACAAATTAAACATATTTACATTATTGATACCGAAAAGATAACATGTCTCATTCGTTGTCGTCGGGTACCATGGGAGTTAGTCCTGGGTACACCTCTGCCTAACCTTTCGGGAAAAATGTATGTTGTTATGTGTGTGTCGTCGGATAAAACGTGGCCGTCTGAACGACTCACAGTCCCACCATCTTGTCTGTTAACAGCGTCGCTAGTGCATAATATGGCGTTCTTCAAAATGGCGGCTGAGTTGACGTAGTTACAATTCTGCCGACTTAAGGAGGCGGCGACCGGAGAATTCTCCCATACAAACGTAATAGTAAAATCATTTGAAATCAGAGCATATTTCCAACATTTAATGACGTTATTTGTAATGAGGCACTAGTTATCTAGGTTCCTAATTATATTTCAATTCAAAATATATGTACTTTGTTACTAAAATATGATAAAAATCCAAAACATAGGTATTTTCAAATATAACTCCAAATTATAAGTATTTTAGACTAAAATATAATTATGAACCTAGATAACTAGTGCCCCATTCCGAATAACGTCATTAAATGTTGCAAATATGCTCTGATTTCAAATGATTTGACTATAACGTTTGTATGGGGAATTCTCCGGTCGCCGTCCAGTTACATAGATAACTTGGTGGCTATATCGTTCTAGCGCTTAAAACTGAATCCGTTCCTAAGGTATTGGGGCGGTATGAAAGGGGTGACAACCGAACTGTCTCGATATACCCCTCTCGTACCGCTCCCATACCTCAGGAACATACACAGTCCAGCGCTAGAGTTATATAATTATGTTGTTATGTATAAAGAATTAGTTTAGATATAAATTAAATGTAATTAATTAATTTTAATGGATAATTTAGTATAATTATTATTATAGATAGTTTTGTACCGAGTCAGATGCGTTTGTGCTTGTGTAATATATTGTGCTTTTTCTAAATGTTTATTTTTTTATTTTACCCTTTTATTTAATTTCGTTAGTTTTTTTTTTAAAGAAAGTTTTTTATTTAAAGGTTCACTTTCATATGATATTTCAGAATTATGGAGAAAAGGCGAATAATTTTCCACTTGTTTGTTTGTGGTTGGCTCTTGAAGTGGCCTTTATGTGCGCTTAAATATATTTGCTTAAAGAAAACCGTTTTTATATTTACAAAAAACATTAAATTTACCTCAAAATATTTTTTTAATATTGTTTTAAATACGAAAATTTATGTCTTGTATATTTTGGAGCAAATAAAGGTAAGATCAAAAACTAACAGTTGAGTGGAAAATTATGTTCTCTTGTTCCATATTTGGGAAACTTCATTTTGTATAGACGAGCGACCCCCTTAAGGCGATTTTGATTTTCAAAAGTAGACAAATTTTTTTTATCTAAAAGCGTTTAAATTTTCTTTATCTTTTAGCGAGTGTTTTCTTTTTTACGTTAGATATTTGACAGTTTTTTTTAATTTAAAAATGGTCCCACACCGGTAAGTAACCTATATAGAAATCTCAAAATTGAACGAGGCGCCGTTAAAGTTAAATTAACACTGAAGTGTGAAGAAACAGACTTAGTTTCTTCAAACGCTCGCGCACTTTTTTTTTTAAACGTTTTAGGCAACCCTGTGCTTGCGCATTGTGATAATTTGCTATTGAAAAAAATGTCCGCAACTTACTTTTCTTTTTTTATGTCATTATTGATTTTTATGCATAAATAGTAAAAAACGCACCTGATTCGTCGAACCACGCCTTGCCTGATACATATAATAATTGAATTAATATACTGTTAATAAATAGTTTAATAACTAAAGAAATAGGGAATGGAAAATGTAGTGCGTGCGTAGCTTGAAAAAAAAATTGAAATAAAAGTGGGCTATTCCCAGACCACTATTGAAATTGACCTCCAAAATCACTTCAAATTACGAATTACGTGTGTAATAATTTTTATTTTATCAAGATTTTTTTTCTCGTTGGAAATAAAATCTATAAATAAGAAGATCAACGTATCAAAGAGGTCCTAAGATTTTTTGTTGCTAAAGAACACTCATCTCAATTGGTGTTGTAATAGAAGCATAAATTGCTTGCTCTCTATGATTTAGATATAAAAATAATTTTAAAAACCTTCCCTTGTAAAAACACCATGAAAAGTGTACATATATTTAAATAGATTATTTTTTACTATTCTGTGTTATTGATATAAATTTTAGGTTTTGACATAATATGTAGATTAATCAAAATCGATACCGATTCCAGTTATAATGGCGCCACGCGGTATGTGTATTTTGCCAGTGTTGAGTTGTATGCTTTGGAATTATTTGATAAATAAATTTTGATGTTCAGAAAATTGTCATATTTAACAATCATTGCCTACTGAATAAAGTAGTTTATGTCAGACCAAAAATAAAAGCAATAATGTTTGTTAACAAAGTATGATAAATATAACACCAAAGTTTGCTTATTTAGGTATTAAATCGATTTTGCCGTCGTAGGTATCGATTATATATCGATGTTTTGTATCTAGTTAACAATTTAAAAATATGTACATAATATTATAAATGCGAAAGTTTGAATATTTGTGTTTATTTTTCTTCACGATGAAATACTGTACCGATCGAGATGAAGTTTGGTTAAAAGGTACGTAGTTTATACAGGTTACAGGGTGAATATTTTAAGTAAATTTCTACTGGGCCATTGCCAAAACTGCGGCATATTTCGAAAAATGCTGTAAGAAAACATGTTACCGATTTTAATAAAAATCGTTACATTTTTGAAAAAATAATTACCCGAGCCGGGAATCGAACGAATTGGTTTTGAAAAAGAAATCATCTGTATTATTGCACTATCGGTTAGTGTCATTTAATAAGGATCAATATGAAAAGTAACATTATCTATTTGGCAAATCATTAAAAATGATGCATTAAAAAAGTTATAGCGTTTATATGCTATGTTATCTATCTATCTGCTATCTTCCATGGAAAAATTACAACTTGTCAAAAGGAGTCTTTCCATTTACTTTGCCGCATAATGTTCCTTCCCAGAAATAGATTTAGTAGTTGAAAAAATACATAATCCCATCCATCCTCACCTACACTCAGACTTTGTCACTGACTTAAGAACAAAAGTTCAAACTCGAGGTTTGCCAACGAGCTATGGAGCGTATTTTGGGTTTAATTGTCAGACCGTAGAGACGCAATACTACGCTCCAAAACCAAGATCGCTGACGTTGGACATAAAGCCGCTGGCCTGAAATGAGACTGGGCTGGACACATCACATCGTGGTAGGCCTCTTTAGCAAGGGGCCGCCTGGGGAAGTACCACACCTTTGCCAGTTATATATCCGCCAAGCAGTAATGTGGAAACATTACTGTGTTCTGGTCTGAAGGGCAATGTTACCAGAGAAATTACTGGGCATGATGAGTTTCAACAACTAATAACTCAGGGTGACAGGCGCAGGGCAGTGCCGCGTAGAATTTTAATTTTAAAACACTGGGTGGCACTGTGTTTGTTATGGGCAATCATGATGGTTAACATCAGGCACCTGATTTGCTCGTCTTGTCACTCATTAACAAAAAAAAAAAAAATCTGCCGCGTGACCGATGCCCGTTAGGCTTAAACTACAACTATTTGGTCCCCAAAGAACAAACGTCGTCGCGGCAGGCCCAGTAAGAGATGGCGAGACGAGACGACGTTGACTCCCATCGCAAGGAATGGCACAATACAGCTCTCGACAGGCGTAAAATGAGTAATGAAAGGGAGGCCTTTGCTCAGCAGTGGGACAACAAAGGCTAATAATAATAATAAAAACAGAAAAATAACATCCGTGACTGTCAGGATGGCGGGTGGAAATGAATCAGCTTCAGAATTAAATATGGCCGATTTTAGTATTGATTTAATAGTTATAAAAAATTGTAGTTTAACTAATAGGTACATAATAAAAACCGAAAAATAATTTCCACTTCATTTTTTCGTTTTATTATGTATATACAGAACTAGTAGACACATACGGTTGTCTGGAAGAGATCGCTCGTAGCGACAAGACCGCCAATTGTCACACTATTTGAAATACTTTTTTGTTTAATTTAAGATTTATTTTGTCGTGTATCAATAAAGTATTTAGCTAGGTATATATCTATCTAATATTTTTTTCTTTATCACTACTAAGTTTTGTTTTATTAAATAATTAGATTATGAACCCACCATTGCTAATAGGTGTATACTACAATTTGATACATATTTGGTTATCCACATCTGCTGTATGAAATCTGCAGGATGTAGGCTGCACATTTATGTATACTTACGCTATCCTATATGTTATAATTTGCTCTGTGTGGTTGTTAATTGTCCCAAATAAACTAAAATAAAATAACTACTAAATGCTTATCGAAGTCAAATTTGATTTCATGATTTACCACCCGCCATCCTGACGCACACAGATCCTACTATGGGCCTGTGACCTGAGTCCTGGGTACCTACACTGCCTCTGTCTACCCCTTCGGGAAAAAGGCGCTGTTATGTGTTAAAAAAAAACATTTATTTTTTAATAACTATAATTCTTAAAATATTTTGATAAATCTTACATCTACTTGTCTTTTAACATTGAGATAAGGGGGCGTCCAGTAATTACGTGAGGAGTTTAGGGGGGAGAGCTGAATCTTATCAAATCTCACTTGGGGGAGAGGAGGGGGAGTCTCGGTAAATATCACGTAATATTAATCCGCAAAAATACAGGCAAAACTTGAGAGGTAACTGGATTAATTAGGTAAATAATGTATTCCCGCTAATATTTGGCTGAATCATACTTATAACTATTTTAAATAATATTTATCGCGTTTTAATTATTAAGCACTGATCGACCTATTTACATAATTAAAATACGAATTTTGTAGAATCTAACGTGAGATTAGGGTGAACGCAGATCTATTTATAGCCAGTGGCGTAACAATACCATGCGAGGCCCGTGACAAAATCATATGATTGGGCCCCGGTGAAATAATTGTAATTTAATGTTTCCATGCTCCATGCTTTTCTTGATCTCTAGAAATAGCAATAAAGGGGCGAGCAGATTGCTGCGAGCGCGACGAAAAATTTTATAGTCAAAACTACATATAACAATGAGAACGCGAGTGCAACGAAAAGTTTTATAGTTATAACAATGAAGGCGCGAGCAGTTAAATTATTTTATAAATGAGAAGAATCTAATTTATATAGGTCCTTATTGGAGGCTTATTGTGATTGATTTTAAGTACTTAAATTATATTTTTTACTATATTTTGTTAAAAAGGTTACGTTATTACGAGAACGGTCTTTCGGGCCGGGGGCCTTGTCAGCCCAGGGGCCCGTGGCATTTTGCCTGCCCTGCCACCCTATAGTTACGCCACTGTTTATAGCACACCTGTCCGCGTCGAATCTTTCGAATGTCATATACATAGGACAGAAGTGGGAGGTTTCATAGGATGTCATATAAAGAATTCACAAATTCGTTTCGTTCTACGCGTTCGGCTCGGATAAGTGTGCGATCACCTTTATTCGAAAAAAAAAAAAACAGCGGAGTACTAAAATTGATTTGGTATTTTTTTTTAGAATTACTTGTCAAATTGCTTATAGGTAGTGTTGACAGTTTCATGTGATATTTGGTACAAACTTTTTGTTGACAATACAAGCCAGTCATGTAATTATTTTGTTCTTTATTATTCTTTGTTTACGCATCCCTCCCTTCAACTAAAGCAGTCAACGCTTGTTTATCCTTTTTATTTTCACACGCGCACGAAATCAAAGCCAACAGATGCTTATTAGAATACTCGGTTCTATCCAAAACGAATTCTTCCAACTCTTTTCTTGGCAAATAGTACGCTTTGACGTATCTATCTACATAATCTACGTACGGAATGGGTTTCAAACCGGAATTTTTTTCTAATTTCACTAATAATTGCCGATAATCCAACTGCATTAAGCCCCTGCCGCCGTTTGAGCATTTGGTTGCGTTTGAGAAACCTTCTACCAACAAATGTATGATAAACTTCGACGCCATACTCCAAATCGATGTTGAAACTTCGAAATTTAATGAAACTTTAGTTGCAACGTTCTCTAAACGCAGAGCGTAGACCTGTATTCGACGTACAATCATATCAACGTACGGACTATGCTCCACAGCGACGTTTTTGACATCCCATTTGACTTGAGACATCGCTATCAAACACGACCGAGCTTCGAAAGACTTTGACACTGAACACATATACACTGGACTTCTCAAATCCGACACATAACCCAAAGTATTATCTTTAAAATGATCTATAATCATACGTTGGGGTGGCGCTAAAATAGTCTCTAAGTACGGGTGCAAGAACTCAAATTGCTTTGCTAAAAAAATAACACTTTCAACTGCTACGATTCGTTCAGATAATCCGTGTAGATTTTCTTCAGAAGTTAGGTCCAGATGTTGAGGTAACTCCGGATACTTCACATCGTCAACTGCATTGCTTATCCTTTTCAAAACTAGGTTCAATTTGTTGGAGTACAAAGTTGTTGATGCCACTTCCAAGTCAGACGTGAAAAATTGGTGAACGGTGTAAAAATAGTAGTCGAAAAGCTGGTACATCAACACGATTATTTCGAGAGAAATTTGGGGTAAATATTTGCAAATTTGCAAGTACTGTCCACAGTTTCGCAAAACGGAAAGAGTTGTGTTAGTTACTATAACACAATTTTTGATTTTCGCAGTTTTTGTGTCATCTACTGAGTCTCTTTGCAGTTCTTCTGGCTCGTCATCGCTTTCGCTTTGCGAGTCGTTTTCGACACCAAATATGTCCTCGTTTGACACGTTTTCGTTACGGAAGATATCAAACGGCGTGTACGCAGTTTTTTCGTTAAAATACTTTGATATGTAGATGCTGTCGTCTTGTGAATTGACTGAGGACGTGCCATCAGATTGTGACTTCAATATCGAGTCTTTGGATGATAAGTACTTCCTAAACTGCTTAAATTCTTGTAAATTTAATAAATTGAAAGTGGATTTGACTGGGCATTGCTCCCAGCCTTCGTTCTCAAGAAAGAGTTTCAATTCCTCCATCCGACCTCTGTGGTAATTCTTTATGTACAAAAGACTCTGCGTTTTGATAAAGTCTTGTAAAATATCGGACTTATCCCCGCAGAAAACTTCAGCCACTTGAGTCAAGCGTCTCAAAATGCCAAGCGATTGTATGAACTTTTCAAAAGGGCATTCCTCTAAAGAACTGCTTTTGAGAAAGGTGGATATTTTCGCTTGGACGTCGTGCCATATTCTAACCAAACCAGCTTTTAACTTTTGCCTTATATATTCTCTGCTAACATTCTTTTCTATATCAAAAACGCTTGTGGAAACTTCGTCTACATCATTCTTCACATGCCAGTTAACGAGCAAGTAATAGCTCCGCATAATCAAGAACAGTTTCTCGCATAAATTCAGAAGGCAGACCGTAGACTTATCAGGCGGCACGTTTTGGCATAAATCATGAAATTTCATGTCATTATCTTTTATAAATACGCGGACAGCTTCGAGAGAGCTCTCATTTACTGCCGATGAGTAATGCATATGCAATTGCTCCATTGCAACTTGAGTTTTACCTAAAAGCGCGTAGGCTCTCCGTAATTTTTTGAAAGTACCCGCATCGAAGTTGTAACACAAACTTGACAGTACAGAGTCTAATTTCTCCTCGCTCATGACTAAGGTATCCTGAAGGCGTAATGCCAAGTCAGATATACAAGTATATTGTTTATGATTTGACGCAGCTTTTCGACTTTTGATGATCAACTCAATAGCATCAAAGTATTCTCTTTTGCTAATCAATTCAGCCACATCTTTCTCAACGCTGCGTAGACTTCTCAGCAATTCCAAAGACTTTAGCACTGATTTGATGATCTGCCGTTTTCTCACATTGGCTAGAATAACGAATGTTGATATTGTTAAGTGGTTTGATGCGGCGCGAAGCTGTTCTCGAGCTTCCACGCATGTTTCAAGTGTTTTTGTGAGTTGTTCTCGTATGTTTTGTATTTCGGAAAATTCTCTGTCGCAGTTGTCTCTTTGTTGGGATATTAAATGTAATGCTTTGCCCGATACTACCTGGAATGAACAAAAAGCAATGCTTTTTACGAATCATCATCATTGCCATCTCAGCCATCAGAAATCCATTGTAGAAGATAGGCCTCACCATTAAGGGGGGGTAGGTCATAACTCCCACGCTTGACCAGAGGGTTGGCGAAAGCAGTTAGATAGGTTTTACGCAAAGGACGCTGTTCCCCGTCCTCTGGAGCTGATAACACTTAGCCGGCCACCAAACACACCACTGATAGAGAGGGTGGGGTACTATCCTACTTCCTACGAATATTATAAATGCGAAAGTTTGTAAGGCTGGATGTTTGTCAATCTTTCACGTCAAAACTACTGAACCGATTGGGCTGAAACTCGGTATGTAGATAGTTTAGACCCTGGAATATCACATAGGCTGCATTTCATCAGCATTAGGTTTAGGGCATGTAGAGTTAGAAACTTGGCTTTACATGAGATCAGTAACTTTTTGACAGTGCGAGCTATAGCAGCATTCATCCATAGAACAGTTATTCATCTGCCAAGCAGTAATGTGCAAACATTACTGTGTTCCGGTGTGAAAGGCAATGTTACCAGCGAAATTACTGGGCATGACGAGTTTCACCAACTAATATCTCAGGGTGACAGGCGCAGTGCAGTGCCGCGCAGAATTTAGAATTTTAAAACACTGGGTGGCACTGTGTCTGATATGGGTAATCATGATGCTTACCATCAGGCACCTGATTTGCTCGTCTTGTACTACCAAAAAAAGAAATGGTTTCGTCTTGGCAACGTTTTACGTGAAAATGTTTCATTTTGGTGGGATCTTTTATTCATATATTCAATAATCACCTGATGCTGTCGCTTCAGTTTAACAAACATATGTTCTATATGAGCACAGCTGAGGTTGCCGGCAGCTTGTTGCAGCACGTATCTACCAGCGTCCAGCTCAACCGGGGGTGTGAAGTATACATGTTCTATTTCTTTTAAGACCTAAAAAACAATATGGACAATATAAAAAAATTCAACGTAACATAATTTTTCCTGGAGGATAAGGCAAAGGTACAGAATTATAATAATAAATCATTTATTTCAGTAAATAATACAGTAAACTTAAAAAGTATCAGAGGCCCATAATAATAATACATTCGACAGCCTGGTTGGCTCAGATGGTAGTAGCTCTGCTTTCTGTGCCGCAGGCCCCGGGTTCGATCCCCGGCCAGATCAAACATTTGTGTGCATGAACATGTCTGTTTGATCTGTCCCTGTGTGTTATAAGCTTATATAAGTATGTATATCAGTCATCTGGTTACCATAGTACAGGCTTCTAGCCTAGTTTGGGACCAGGTGACCGTGTGTGGAAGTTGTCCCCTAATATTATTATTATTATGTCGCTCGAAAACACGGGATATACCCGGTCTTTTGATAGGCGTTCACGGAGACCATTTTTTTAAGTCCAACGTGCAGAGGCCGCTTTGAGCTTTTAATCTATAGCACCTATCGGGGTCTATCTCTGAAAACATCTACAGTTTTTTTTTTAAGATGAGCTCAAAGACAGCCTCCGCTAGGTACAAAGACTATTGTAAATGGATGGAAACTACTTGATTTGGCTATAGGTGTGATTTCTAGATGGATGGTAACCGGGCTATTGCTAGAGACTCCGGCGCCTGCCACTTCCGTCTCATGGTGAAATATGACGGCAGGCGATGACTCGCCGCTCACTAAACGGACCCCCTATAAAGGCCGCCCACCACATGGGAATAAGGGCGACGAGAGGGGCAACGTTGGTGTGAACGTCTAAGGGTAGGAGAGGTGTCCCTGGACTTTAAGCGGCGATCACTTGCGTTACCCTAAGGTCGCATCACGCTCGCCCACTCGCCACTTATGCTTCACATCCTCCCTCGAGCACGAGGCTCTCGCGACTCCACTCTGGCCGGCCAATGAAGGCAAGACAGAGGTGGGGGACTGTTCCTCGTCAGTGTTCACTCCGGCCGGCCGGTGAAGGCAAGACAGAGATGAAGAACATAACCCTCCCCCGGGAGCACTCAGGTTATTACATTATTAATAAATAATAATATTTTGAATTTATACTAACAGAACGGGTTACCCCAATTACACTGCTCGAGTCAGTTCATATAGGTTATGTGGATAACCCATATTGTCATAGTTTCAGGTCGACAAGATTCCTCCGCAGCTCCGACATGAGCTAGCAACTGCCCCCTACATATCTTATAGGAAACTATAGGGACCTACAGTTTAATGTGCTTTCCAAAACACGGTAGCTTCCAGACGAAAAATGAGATGGTGAGATTCGATCCAATAACTCCGGATTTAAAGCTGGGCATATTCCCCCTGGACCCTGGACGCTACATAATACCATTGCCGCCTTATAAATATATATACAACATAGACTAACATGCTACTATCTTATATATATAAAAATCTTGTGTCACAATGTTTGTCCCGAAACTCCAAAACTGTTGAACCGATTTCAATCAAATTTCACATGTACCCGTATTTTGGTTTAACTTACTGGATAGGATAGTTATCATCTCAATTATTCGCTTATGTCATGAATGTAAACGAATAAAATGTATCAATTAATTGTTTCTTAAGCAAGTGTTTATTTACTGTTTAGTTTTATGAAGTTCTCATAGATGGCGGTGTACGTTGATTCATCGATAAAATTCTTCAATATTGTTTGACATCTAGGTTGCAAATACACCCAATAGATGGCGCTGTGTTCTGTTTCTGAGAATATAAATTCTATTACTTTATTTCACGTTATATTTATTTATGCTCACGATATAACCATATTATTTTAATGGTTTGTGACTGATATTTTTATAATTATACTGCGTATGTTACAATATTATTACCATTAAAAGTTACTTCGTAAATGTAGGGAAAAAATTAGCGGAACCTATTACAAATATCCAGCCCGCCACGCTATCCATAGACTCCAAGTTATCTAGCTTAAAAACTTTTGCTTTGCTAAATACCGACGAGCACGAAATTACACAAATTATTTCCGGGCTGAAAGATGATTGCGCAGCTGGGTGGGATAATATTAACAATAAAATCCTCAAAAAATTTAAGCATTTACTGGTAGCTCCCCTAACATCTATTTTTCAAACTTGCCTCTCTAGTGGAATTTTTCCAAAATGTTTAAAAAAGGCCGTAGTAATTCCAATATTTAAATCTGGTAGCAAAGATCAGGTCTCAAATTATAGACCTATATCTCTATTACCAGCAGTGTCAAAAATTTTAGAGAAAATTATAAATAAAAGGCTTGTAAACTACTTGGAAAAAAATCATTTTCTCTCGCCCATGCAGTTTGGTTTTAGAGGTAAATTATCCACGGCAGATGCAGTTCATGATCTGACTTCTTATGTCTCGCAAGAACTTGGAAATGGAAACCAGTGCTTAGGTCTTTTCCTAGATTTGGCAAAAGCTTTTGACACTGTGTCTATCCCCATTCTTCTAAAAAAGCTAGAGACTTTGGGTATACGTGAGACCCAGTTGAGACTTTTTGAGGACTATCTGGATGACCGGTACCAATGTGTTAGGATTGGAAATACTACCAGTGATTATCAAAAAAACTCAGGTTTTGGCGTACCACAGGGCAGCATATTGGGCCCTACTCTATTTTTGGTTTACATAAATGATCTCTGCAATCTAAATTTAAATTCTGGTAAAATCATTTCATACGCTGACGATACGGCATTAATTTTTTCCGCCAAATCATCCGCAGAATTATTCGAATATGCACAGGCAGGATTTAACATTGTAAACAATTGGCTTCAGCACAACCTACTTACATTGAACGCTGATAAAACAAAATATATTCACTTTTCCATGCGAAAGCCTCAAGGTTATATATTACATCCGCATTTGTACGCACATAATTGTCAAAATCAATTAGTCAACATAACATGTAAATGTCCAATCATCAGTAAAACTACCAATATTAAATATCTCGGGGTTACGATTGATGAGACTCTATCTTTTAAGCAACACATTGGAAATGTAACTAACAGGCTTCGCAAAATAATATATGTTTTTAAAACACTCCGAACAATAGCAGAGTCAAAACTTATCATGCAAATCTATTTAGCCTTATGTCAATCCATAATTCAGTACTGTATAACCTCCTGGGGTGGAGCTCTAAAAACGACTATTCTACCCCTTGAACGTGCTCAAAGGGCAATCCTCAAAGTAGCCCACTACAAACCATTCTTCTATCCTACACACCTTTTATATAAAAACTGCAACGTGTTAACTGTGCGCCAACTTTTCATCTTCCACTTAATATTAGCACAACATCGGAGGCTTGCTTATAACACAAATGTGACTAACAAGAGACGGAAAGATATAGTCTGTCCTACAGCAGCGAGCTCGAAGCATATATTTATAAATAGATTCTTTTCGTTTCTAGGTCCTTTTCTTTATAATAAAATAAATAGAACTTTAAATATATATGAACTAAATAATTTTTGTTGTAAGAAAAATGTAAGTAGATATTTACAGACCCTGTCTTACAAACAGACAGAAGACTTACTTTTAGTGTGTAAATAAGTAATTTGTTTTAAGTATTATTTTTTTTATGTTTTACCTAAAATAATTTGACTCAGTAATTAAGCAATACGTAAGTTATCGTTAATTTATTTGTATCCCATTGTACTTATAAGAAATTTTTTGCCTGAAATACAGGTTTGTTAAACCTAGTTCAGGCTATATTCATATTAGGTCTAAGTTTTTACAATTTATTTAATTATCAAAAATGTGAACTTATGAAGAAATAAACGATATTATTTTATATTTTATATTTTTATTTTTTATATTAATAACAAAAAAAATTGTACTATTTTTGTTAGAGAATTATTAAAGTCTTGGCGCCAAATTTTAATCAAAGTTTCAAGATCTGGCCATCAAATTCTATCGAGTCGCCATCTCTGGTTTGAATGTCCAAAGCTTTGGTATCTCATTCGTTCTCGAGACCTCCTCTGAGCGTAAACAAAGCTCCCTCTCGAACCATCGAGACCCACTATTTCGAACAATCGATCAATCGATTCTTCTCGAAGCAGGCGAACTAGAACGTTCGGGAAATTCAAGGTTCAGGTATAAATACTGGCGCCGAGTGTCACCGCAGTTCAGTTCCTTTTTAAACGAGTGAATTAATACTATCTCCCGGAAAGTGATAGTCTCAGTAAAATCTCCACGCATTTTGTACAACAATATGAAATTTTCAATGGAGTACTCCAGTTTTATTTTAAATTTAGGTAATTCGATTTTACCGGAAGGGTTTTATTTCCTCAGTTGCGATTAGAGAAATAAAATATGGCGGTACGAAGTTCGCCGGGTCAGCTAGTTATATCTATAAATCTTAATACAATGTAAACAACTTACATTTATTGTAACAGATAAATAAATGTATGTTCTAACTCGACTCCAGCGCCATCTAGATGACACAAAATAAAACACGCTAGCGCTGTTTTAATGTATGTATGTTTGTTCCGTTTTCACACTAAAACTACTGAACCAATTGAGCTGAAATTCGGTGTGCAGATAGCTTAGACCATGGAATAACTTAGGGTACATTTAATCCCGATCCCACGGGAACCATGACTACACGGGTGAAGCCGCACGGCACAGCTAGTAGAGTATATTTAAACATGATACCTCTAAGTCGGCAGCAGAATGCGCCACACTCAGGGACCTGGAATTGACTCCGGGAGGCCCGTGCCTGTTCTCCACACTGTCATCTGATAACATCTTGTCTGAAATTAATAAAATTATGAGTAAACTTCGACACACATTTTTCTAGTTTTTCAAACAAGGTTAGAAGCTTATGACAGACCCCCGTCACTTCATATAATCGTCCACATGCCTTTTATTACTAAGTAGTATCAAAGTGTGTACACACGCCAAATGTGTGCGTAAGTACGGGCGTTACTGCTTTGTTGACTGCCTTCTGCTGGTCACAGGCAGTGGTGGGGGGACTCACCACCACACTCACTTACCTGAGTGTCGCTTCTTTACATAGTAATAGTTAGTATTCTTTATTGATAGTTTAGCAAATAGAACATTTTTATAAGCCTACTAATAATAATAAATGTGGAAGTTTGTAATGATGGATGTTTGTTACTCTTTCACTCCAAAAGCAATGAATCGATTGTACTGAAATTCTGTATGTAGATAGTTTAGACACTGAAATAACATATAAAGTACTTTATATCCCGATATTCTCATGGGAACGATGACTTCGCCGGTGAAACAGCCGAGCACAGCTAATAAATATATATGAGACTGGCTGCTGCAACCATGTACATCATCATCATCATCCAGCCGTTAGAAGTCCACCGCTGAACAGAAGCCTCCCCCGTAAGGGTGGTTGTTGCCTATACTCGTCACGCTTGGCAGGCGGTATTGGTACCCATGTATATACAAATTTCAGTCCAAACCCTTCAGATTTGACGTAGAGGTAACAAACACGCGCTAACTTTCGTATTTATTATATTATGTACCTACTACCAACCTACCAATAAATGCGATTTGTTAAAAACTTTACAACTACATAACATAACATACATTCACGCCTTTTTCCCGAAGGGGTAGGCAGAGGTGTACCCAGGATTCAGTCCCATAGTAGATACACCCACATTTCGCCAGTATGTTATTGGTCCCATGTAATAGGGGGCGAGCCTATTGCCATATACCGGGCACAGTTCCAGACTCCAGGCAGCTATTGAGATAATTACTAATGGAAAAATCCAATATTTAGCACTATGCCTGACCTGGGGATCGAACCCGGGACCTCTTGATTGGCAGTCGAGCATCCGCCCACTACGCCACCGAGGCAGTCGAGGCAGTTTACAACTACAACTAACCGTAATTATGATGTTTTTCCTATAACTATATTCTATATACATCCGCTGCGATAAGAGAAACGGTAAATACTGACCTGAGCCTGAGACGCAATCTTATTATTTATTTATCCAATCTATCCAGTATCCAGTATTATTAAGTATTCAATTTGCGTAGGTTCTCGATGATTTCGTTGTCCATTTTAATAGCACATAATTAGGTGTTGCGAGCATTCTCATGCAATCATTGGAAAATAGATATTTGTTTTACACTTTACTTTTGCATTTCATTTTATTTAATTTCAGTTTCAAACAAAAATTTATTAATTTAATTACTCACCGTTCCTATTGTTTTGTGGATTCACCACAATCCAATAGCTAGGACCTGTCAATCTGTCAATGTCATTCACCCAAACTGTCACTCTGTCTTCGACATTGACATTTGAGTATTGTCACCATCAACATCATTTTTTACATACAAGTGATGCCTGTACTCGAAAATACATATTCTACTACAAACGCGTATTAATCTTATATCAATCGTGTGATTCCCTCGACTTCACTTTCGCGTGAATTCCAGGAAATCTTTCCTATTTCGTGTCTAATGAACTAATGACTGAATTTGACTTAAGGACAAGATATAATATATATTATATATTTATATAATATAGGATATATTATTATATACTTACTACTACCTATATTATGATATACTGAAAGTAATAATATTAATAATAGCTCCCATATAGTACCACCTACTATCGATGGAATCCCGATAAACCAAGTAGAGGAATTCAAATACCTCGGTTCCATATTAAACACCAAGTCGAACACGGAAAGAGACGTAGCAAATAGGATACAGACAGGCTGGTTGAAATGGAGGTCGCTTTCAGGAGTACTATGCGACGCAAAAATGCCTATAAAAACAAAAGGCACCGTGTACAAACGGGCGGTCAGACCTGCGATGTTTTTTTTTTATTGTCCACACTTTGGTGGACCTACAGAACCTGCTGCTATTGTTTATGCAGCACCCTTATAATCTTATATTAATCTTATTACAAACACCGTAGAATATAGCTTAGCTTAAAATATTACATGAGTAACATGTAAGTAATTAAGGATATGTATATATTAATATTATTATTATTTTAATCTTTATATACACTTACATTTTACATTTTACACACATACAATTACATAGCAAATTAATTAACAGTTTATATTCACGTAATTATAAGTACTTAAATTAAATAAATTCATAGTTAAAAACGAAATTAAATTGAGCCAAAATAAATTAAATTTTGGCTCAATTTTGGAAAGCGTCGTAGATCGGGGCCTGACAGTCATCAAGGGCCGCTCTCTTCGCCAGCTCATCAGCTCGCTCGTTACCGGGAATGCCAGCATGCGCTCGGACCCAGAAAAACTCAATCAAACCCCCCTCTCTAATGAGTTGCGCCACATTTCTCCTTATCCTACCACATAGTGGGTGTAGTGCGTCAGGGTCAGAAATTCTATCCAGAGCCGATCTCGAGTCGCTAAGGATGTATGCGTTAACATATCTCTCCGACTCTCCCATCATATCCGTAGCTTTCATGATAGCACAGAGCTCTGCCTGAAACACGCTGCAGTGATTTCCTAATGTAAAGCTTGAACTATCAACCTCATATCCACGCTCCCAAATGGTTACGGCTCCTCCAACCTTCCCTTGAATCTTGCTTCCATCAGTATATAATATCATTGGATACCCGTTTACAAAATCCTGTATTTGCTCTTCATTTTCAATAATACCATACGAAATTCTACTACGGTTTGCAGGGTGTGGAAGCTCGTACACACTCATTCTTTTCTCGAGGACTTTATCAGGGAGCTCAGCCAGAGGATGGCCTCTCTTGACTTTAAACAACTCCAGCTGTTCTCTAGCCCGCAAAGCCAGCGGCAATATCCTAGCAAGAGCAATACAAGCAACCAAAGACGTAGTTCTATGTGCCTTAACTATCATTAATGCAAATTGTCTTGTAGTACGATTCAGCTTTTGCTTAACATATTTCTTCCTAGTAACATCTGCCCAGACACTGGCAGCATACAGAATAGTTGGCTCAACCACTGCCATATATATAGTCCGCACTATTTCAGAGTTGAGTCCTCACTGAGCCCTCGCTGCACGTGAAACAAGCTTGTAAATCCCACACGCCTTTTCACCTACATAGTTTCGTGCGTCATATAACGCACGAAATTTAACTTTTGATCTATGAAAACCTGCGATGTTGTATGGATCCGAGTGTTGGGGGATTAGAAGATGTGAAGAACAAAAAATGCATGTGACAGAAATGAAAATGTTGCGTTGGGCGGGGGGTGTTACTAGTAACACCCCCCGCCTCTAGTCTAGACTCTAGTCTAGACTAGACAAAATTGAAAACAGATACATCAGAGGGTCCTTTAAAGTAGCTGAAATAGATAAAAAAATGCGAGAAAGCCGCCTTAGGTGGTTTGGCCACGTAATGCGCAGAGACGAAGACCATATGACCCACCAGGTACTCTTAATAGAAGAAGGCAAGAGGGGTAGAGTCCGTCCACCAAACACCTGGATGCGAACCATACAAAATGATATGCTGACGATGGGCTTAACGCCAGAAATGACTCAAAACCGCCTAGAGTGGCGAAATTGTATCAGAAGGGCTGACCCCAAATAGGGAAAAAGCCAGGGGATTGATTGACTGAAAGTAATAATATTATTACTATATAATTATTTTTTACTAAATACTAAGTAGGTACTATATTTTTTGGCGTCGGGAAAATAATAGTAATGAAAAATCAAACAACCATCATCTAATCTAATCTTGTATTTTTACAATCTAGTATATTATAATAATCTTGTATATTATATATATCATTAATTATTAGGTACACTAAATAAAATCCCCTTGTCAATTTTTACACAATGGCCCAGTCATTTTAGGTAAAAAAAGAGGTCAACCTCGGAATGAAAGATAATAAGCTGTAAACTGGTATAAACCTTTGTTTTGTCGTTCTAAATGTTGTCTCAAAAGTCACAAGTGCTATCGTGTCCGCGTCTTAAGATATTGAAGGTCAAAGGCCGTAAAAATCGGTTTTTCGTGAATATCTCGCTTTGTATTGCTTAAATGAGATTTGCATTTATTATAAAATTGTAGAGTATAAAATTCTCTACAACTTTTGTTTGAACTTTTTTTTCATACGATCAACCGTTTTTGCGGTAGATCGCGAAGAGTGCGCCGCGTAGTCATAAAAATGACAGGCCTAATGCAAGGTCAAGCGTGAGTTACGGTTATCAGTACGTTGTATAAAGTTAATTATGTACTAAAAAATTATAATTATTAAATAATGCCCATTATTTACATACTAATTACTATGGGACTGAGTCCTGGATACACCTCTGCCTACTCCTTCGGGAAAAAGGCGTGAATGTATGTTTTTTTTTTATTTTAATGAAATATAAATAATTAATAATTAGTATGTAAATAATGGGCATTATTTAATAATTATAATTTTTTAGTACATAATTAACTTTATACAACGTACTGATAACCGTAACTCACGCTTGACCTTGCATTAGGCCTGTCATTTTTATGACTGTACGTGGCGCACTCTTCGCAGTCTACCGCAAAAACGGTTGATCGTATGAAAAAAAAGTTCAAACAAAAGTTGTAGAGATTTTTATACTCTACAACTTTATAATAGGTGCAAATCTCATTTAAGCAATAGAAAACGAGATATTCACGAAAAACCGATTTTTACGGCCTTTGACCTTCAATATCTTAAGACGCGGACACGATACTACTTGTGACTTTTGAGACAACATTTAGAACGACAAAAAAAAGGTTTATACCAATTTACAGCTTATTATCTTTCATTCCGAGGTGAAACCCCTTAAATGACTGGGCTACAAGTAAAATAAATAAAATTTTCCTTTAACAAATTTTACATCAATAATAAATATTACTTACTTATTAAACATTTATTGGTAGTCATAGTTAATAAAACAATCCAATGACATCCAAATCATTAAAATAACCAACTTCCTCAACAAATTCATCGTAATCGCAACAGAAACTGTGCGTGCCATCATTCGACCGCCATCTTAGCCATGAGAAATTAGAATTATCGTCACACACGTCAGAGCAGAACTGTAGGTTTTGGATCGTTGATTTGTCGTAGAATGAAGAGTTGATTGTTATAAATGCTGTAGCGGTCTTGGTGATTGGGTCGTATACTAACTGTAGAATAAAAAAAGAAATTTGATAAATAGTAATTATTAAATTAAATAAAACGTTTTTTAACTCAGAACACATGATCCATATTATTGTTAAAATTAGGTTTATGCAATACACTAATGTACTGTACACACTGTCCAAATAACAATAACTTACTAATATTATAAATCTCAAATCTCAGTACAATGTAAAAAGATTCGTTTGTTACTGGTAAACAAAACGGCAGCGAGTTTTACCTCGACCCCCGCGCCATCTAGATGCTAAAAAAAAAACAGCGCTAGTTTTTGAGTGGATTTTTGTTTGGTTTACACGCCATAACTACTGAACCGATTGAGCTGAAATTTGATAAGTAGAGAGCTAAACCCTGGTATAACACATAGGGTACTCTTTATTCTGATATTCCCACGGGAACGAATACTACTATGTAGGTCAACCGCTGGGTACAGCTATGGTATTATATATATGACAAAAATATGATTGTAACCCACGACACAAAAAAAAACAAACTCAATCATATATTTGCTTTCCAATTAAAGGAACCACAGCAAAATCTATCTTCTCGTTTTGGCGCTCCGATGAAACAAACAGACATACATAGTAGTAGTAGCATTTTCGATGCTTCATCGATGAAACATCAAAAATGAAAGAAAAAATGAACCGTATAATATCGGCTTCATGCGACTAGAAAGTATAACATACATTTACGCCTTTTTCCCGAAGGGGTAGGCAGAGGTGTACCCAGGACTCAGTCCCATAGTAGATACACCCACATTTCGCCAGTATGTTATTGGTCCCATGTAATAGGGGGCGAGCCTATTGCCATCTACCGGGCACAGTTCCAGACTCCAGGCAGTTATTGAGATAATTCCTAATGGAAAAATTCAATATTTAACACTTTGCCTGACCTGGGGATCGAACCCGGGACCTCTTGAATGGCAGTCGAGCATGCACCCACTACGCCACCGAGGCACACTAAAAGTATAAAAGTTAACAAACCTTATAAAAATACATAGGCACCGGCACTTGCAGATTGTTATTATCATCGACGTACAAGTAGATTGGTTTGGACACATGCTTCTTATCAGGCAGTAGCAACTCTGAATGAGTGCCCGTGTAGACCGTTACTGAATGACCTAGGTCTTTGACACGACGGCGGAGTGCCTAAAATAGTAGAGCTTACATATTACTTTCCACTACGATATGACGATACGATGTTACAGTTTATTTCATCTGCCAAAAATAATAAATGTACATGACAAGTTAATTAAATAACCCGCCCCCGACCGTTCCATGAGCAAAGGTGCCCAGTTTCAATCACACTCGCTGCGTTACCGCGTTGAATGGCAATGGCCGACCTTTGCACCAGGAACGAACCGAAGCGGGAGTTACCAGTCATTTTTAAAAAATTGAAATAATGTAGGTACCAAATATAATGTGTTTATGAGATTTGTTTTTTTAAAGGCAACAAAGCGCGCGGCCGATTGTATGGAGTGACGGCGATCTGTCTGTGGTCAGGAGCTCAGCAGTAGCGCTGACGACCACTAGACCAATAAACCAGTCTTTAGTCAGACCCTGTCACTTCATACAATCATCTCTTTTCTCATACCTATTTACCTAACTAAAGTGAGAGTAATATACCTTCGCATCGTATTCAGCTGCTTAAATAATTACAAGAATATGAACTTCACGATTGTCTTACTTTAAAGGGAGATAATTATATAGTTTCGAAGATAAGTTCAAAAGCTGACAACCCTAACGTAGATAAAAGGAATAAGAGATATGGGATAAAAAGAGAGGCAGCTTGTAGGTTAATATAACGATAGGTTGTTAGGAGATGAGCGACCTGAATTGTACCTTATTGCGTCTCAATTAGAGTCGCTATTTATTTAGATGATTATAAGGACTTCTGTCCCTTTAGGATTCTGTAGCTTTAGAAGCGAAACTAATACACGTACATCTTCCAAAGCGGCCCAGTCCCCGCCGTTCCCTCTCATCCACTGCGGCGCAGCGTTCACATAATGAAATGAGGCTCTACTCTCAGCTCTCATTGTGAAATCTGCGCGAGCTGCTAGATGTCCTCTTGTCAGGAACTAAAAGAAATATAGGCGAAATGAAAAGAGTTAATCCTTCTAATATTATTAATGCGAATGTTTGTATGGATGGACGGATGTTTTGTTACTCTTTCACGCCTAAACTACTGACCCAATTGAGCTGAAGTTCATTATGTTGATAGTTTAGACCCTGGAATAACACATAGGGTACCTTTCATCTCTACACTCCTATGGGAACGAAGACTACGCGGGTGAAACCGCAAAGCACAGCTAGTTACAGGATAGAGATTACTCGAAAAACTGTTAATTGGATTATTATCAAAGGAAGTAATTAGTTTGGAAGTAACAGTACACTAAAAGAACCCAAGTCAATTACTGTTTTAAGTAATTAAGACTAAAGAAAACTAAATCGTTCAAGATATTACCAAAATATTGAGGACACTGTCTTATACAGCTCTTGCAACAACAGTAGTGAAGGTCCGTTGGCTTAACGGTTGCGCTTTTCTTTTCAATTTACGGCCGCGAGAGGCATGACGACAGATGGGTGTGCGTGCTGTGCAACGATGACAGAATAGTATTGTCGCTCTTTGATTGGCAATGAGCAATGAGCCAGTGTTGCCAGATTCAATGTAATTACAGGAGATCTGCCGTATTTTTTTTCCCATCTACTGAATTCTGTATTTTTATAAAAACAGAGTATGGAGGCACTGTATTTTTTGGTAAATGAATTAATGAATTATGTAATAAAAATGAACGCAACCTTTAAAATTGTCGAAAAGTGTGACCGCGACCCAGGACTCATTCCCATAGTAGGTACATCCTCTTTTCACCAGTATGTTATTGATCCCATGTAATAGGAGGCGAGCCTATTGCCATCTCCCGGACACAGTTCCAGATTCCAGGCAGTTATTGATAATTCCTAATGGAAAAATCCAATATTTAACACTGCCTTACCTGGGAATCGAACCCGGGACCTCATGATCGGCAGTCACACCAGCCTATATTTCCCCAGCTTTAAGTCATAATGTAATAATAAGGGATGCCTATTGCCACACCCCACACCCCCACACCCGGCTCAATTCCCATACAAAAGCCGCGTTATAACTACCTACTACACAGACACTGCAAACATGTAGTTTTGTACACGGGCAAGAGTGTGTGTGAGGTGGAAACGACTCAACGGAGCTCAACCTCGCTCGTGGGGTGAGGAAGGCCCGATTGGTGGGCGGATGACAGTTTCCATTCTAAACTTAGTATTATTATCTTTTCTGTGGTATTACCACCAATCAGAAACAAATCCAGAATGCAGGATGCTTTTGTGATATTTATTAATAAAAAAAATCCGATAGCACTTTGCCTAACCTGGGACTCGAACCCATGAAGTCTTATTCTCAGCAAGTGCTTGCGTAAACTAACTCCTACCAAACTAGACTGAACCAAAGAAAATGGAAAATAAATTGCCTGCTTCTTAGTAATAAAGTTTGAAGACATATTCGCGCCGAGTGCGTCATCCAGACGGTGTCTCTGATGCTCTATCTTGTATAACTTCGACATTTTCACTGCTCCAAATAATTCTCCCTCTGTAATAAAAATAAATTGTTAATGCATACCTTGGTAAGTATGCTTAGTGTAATGCCGGGCACTCACATGCGTACGAATACGCGAACCCACAAGTGTGGGACGACATTCGCAAATAACTATGCAAAGTTTTCGCTGCATTCGTGGTTTTCCAAGTTGTGTCGGTTTTTTGACGCACATCAAAGGGCGCGAACCTCGAACCTTCGCGTAGTCTCCTACACATTCGTGCAACCAGTTGTGCTCACAGAGTACTTTATATATCTTAGCGATAAGACCGCCCATTGTTACACTAGTTATTAGTTTTTAGATCTTCTTGTTTGTGGTGTACCAATAAAGTGTTTATCTATCTATGAAATGCAAACGGGTTTCCATAAAAGTTTGCGAACCCATTCGCATATCCGCTGAGTTTGCGAATAGTATATCTGACGGCCTGCAAACATTCGTACAATGTACGAATATTTTTACGCATGTGAGTGACCGGGGTAAGGTTCGCGACTCCTAGCTATATATATATACGCTAGTGATGCTTAATGCGATTTCACAATAATTTCATAATCATGCGAATTAATGAGTCTTAGCATGCTAATTGGTATAGTATTGCTATTTGCTAATAGACGATAATTCGCACTTCACACCACCCTGCTATTAATTTTAACGAATTAAATAATCATACACGTTCATTCAATATACGACTCTAACTACAAGCAAATAAAGATAATAATTGCTTAACCGTGCCTATGAAACGAATTCATTGCTTAAGTGAAATTGCTAATAATTTCACTGAAGCAATGAATTCGCTTCATTCGCATTCACAGAATTTCGCAAAGGCATTTAATTAGCTAAATGCTAATTAAGCATTCGCATGCTAACAATGAATGCGAATGCTAATTAATCCATCACTACTTTACACTAACCCCGGTCACTCACATGCGTAAAAATATTCGTACATTGTACGAATGTTTGCACGCATGTGAGGGCCGTCAGATATACTATTCGCAAACTCAGCGGATATGCGAATGGGTTCGCAAACTTTTATGGAAACCCGTTTGCATTTCATAGATAGATAAACACTTTATTGGTACACCACAAACAAGAAGATCTAAAAAGTAATAACTAGTGTAACAATGGGCGGTCTTATCGCTAAGATATATAAAGTACTCTGTGAGCACAACTGGTTGCACGAATGTGTAGGAGACTACGCGAAGGTTCGAGGTTCGCGCCCTTTGATGTGCGTCAAAAAACCGACACAACTTGGAAAACCACGAATGCAGCGAAAACTTTGCATAGTTATTTGCGAATGTCGTCCCACACTTGTGGGTTCGCGTATTCGTACGCATGTGAGTGCCCGGCATAATTATAAATACCAATAAAATCCGGCCTTTTCCCACTCTGCATGAACCAGCTAGTAGGAGAGAGCGTGTGACGCACATAGTGGGTTGAAAGTAGGTCGGAACTGAAGCACGCTTCATATGTTGGGTAGAACTTCGATCTGAGCTGGTAACCTACGCTGTAAATTCACATAAAAGGGTTACTTATAATCAGGGATCTCAGAAAATGATCTCCATATAGGTACATCTATCATATACATCTACTCGTATCAAAAACTACGTCAATACTGCGTTTATGCGAACGACATAATAATAAAATGGACTACTTCAAAAGTAATTCATATACTATACCTACTCATTGATTTAAAGAAAAGGATGAGGTACTGGCTTCTCGAAAACGGAAAGCTCAAATTAGGTCCCATTAGGTCCACGTGCGTCAGTAAAGTAAATTGTTGTCTCGTTCGCACTGCAGTCTTAGGTACGTCTTTCTATCTTTGTTGTTTCAAATTGCACATGCCAGTTGTTGAGTAAGCGCTGGGAGAACGTGCCCTATCTCCTCTTTTCTTTAAGTCAACTATTGCTAAGTAGAAACGTATTTTTTCATAGACAGTAACATAAAAAGGTACCAACTCACAGAACAAATACGCAGCCGAGGTGTTGTTATTAGATTTGCCTATGATACAATGCGTGAAAATTTGCAGGGTGAGGGGGTGTCAAATCCCGCCCACTTATCTATTTTCTATCTACCGGTCAATACCAAAACTACTCGTTTCGTTCTTTGTCGAGCTTACTAATTTAACTATCTGACACTAGATGGAGGCCTGTTTATTAAGTTATTATACAAACTATAAAATCATGCCAAATTATGTTTTGTAGTTTATATAAAGTCTTGTGGAATTATTTTAGAACAAATTTTAGTACGTATAATTATTAAAATATATTAATATTCTACGTATCTCTAATATTAAATATATTTTCAGTTCCCGTGACACAAGATCGCCATCTATTATCAAGTAGAATATTTTTAGAAACGCCTCCAATACACTGACTCAGGACACGCCTTCTGCGTCAGGACCTAGTTGAAATCACAGTGCACAGTTGCTTAGGCCTCCTCATCTCCGTATTTGCTCTGTGTAAATCTAATCATCTAAATAAAAAAAAAAATCTAAATAAAATATTCCTCCATGTTCACTTACTTATAAACTTTTGCTCCGTTATAACATTTCCGGCCAGTATCTTGGGTTTCAAAGAACGGTTGTCGGTTACATTTGATATCTTTGAACGGTCCCGTCCACCTGTCCACTCTAAACGTGGAGTTTATTATGCAATGCGCTTCCTGGGAAATATAGTTTGTATAATTTTGATTAGAGATTGCACCACTTTCAACAATAAAGAAATGTCAACAAGTTAACTGGTTAAAAACCATTACAAATTCCTAGTTAAAACCATAAGATAATAATATTATTAAACTAAACGAAAATTATGGATGATATAAAATGTGTGGAGTTTTGCTTATAACCAGAATACTAACCTTCGACGGCGCATAGCCGCATTAGGGCTGGCATACATTTTTGATGAAGCGCAGCGCAGAGCACTCTTCACTGAATGAATGAATGAATGATAACGCTTTATTGGTACCACAATAACACAAGAAATGACAAAAAGAAAACTTAAAACTAGAAATAGTAACAACTGGCGGCCTTATCGCTCAGAGCGATCTCTTCCAGACAACCATGCAGGGAAAGGAAATACAGATGCTGAAGGGATGGTGGCATCAAAAAGAAATACTTAAATAATAAATAAATAAATAAAAATACATAAAAATAATATATAATACATACTATAATACCATACTATAACCAATACATTATATACTAAGATTATAGATACATACATAACAATATAATATATACTATACAATATTACAAAGGTACACAATTTTATAAAGGCGTTACTTTATACCAGTAAGACAATAATAAATAATATTGGTGACAAATTACTTATTATGAAAGATAATGATCCTTGAGACGCAGCTTAAAAGAGGCCAGTGACGGTGCACTCTTAACTTCAACGGGAAGATCATTCCACAGACGAACTGCTTCGACAGTGAAAGATCCACCGTAGAAATCAGTGCCGTGCACTGGAAACCTCAACGTCAGATTCTCCGATGATCTCAATGAACGAGAATGGGACGCATGAAGAAATTCAAAACGTTCCCGAAGATAGCGCGGGGCAGATGGATTGAACAGAACACTGTAGAGAAGGGACAAGATATGAGTATTCCGGCGACGGCGAATAGGCAGCCACTTGAGCTTAGAGCGAAATTCGGAAACATGGTCATATTTGCGCAAACAAAATATGAACCTGATACAAAAATTTTGGAGACGCTCAAGTTTGTTCAGCTGGTCCTCCCTAAGGTCAAAATAGCAGACGTCAGTATAATCAAGCACAGGGAGAAGAAGAGATTGTGCAAGCGCAAATTTAGTGGTAGTAGGCAGGAAATTACGCAGCCTACGCAGTGAACCAGCTGAAGCGTATAGCTTCACTGCCAAAGTATTATCGTCTATATTTGCGTTGTAATAAGATCGGAAATTAATAATCTTCTAGAGCACCCTGTTAGGTGCTTAGGACTAATAGAATATATGTTGTAAATTTAAATAATTCATGATCGTACACAGACGATTATGCTTTGGCAGTGAAAAGTGCTCTACGCTGCGGTTCGTCAAATGTGCGCCAGCCCTTAGCCTAGTTAGTTATTATTATACTTACCAGAACGTT
The DNA here is from genome assembly GCA_947063395.1 of Hemistola chrysoprasaria. NCBI lineage: Eukaryota > Metazoa > Arthropoda > Insecta > Lepidoptera > Geometridae > Hemistola > Hemistola chrysoprasaria. Next base: position 3,067,159 of record OX346736.1, on the reverse strand, counting down.
ATAGCTCGACGTGTAATTCCCCAGTACAATCAATCGTTTTTCCCCCGGACAGCCTATCTCGATAGTTTCCGATCTCTTCAAAGAGATGGCGCCACTTGCATCCGGTGTCAAAAACTCGTTGTTTTTTATGAACACAGGAGATGGACTACCGAAGTCTTTTAACAAGGAAAGTGTACACACTAAAAGAAATAATGAAAATATATTTGAACTTAAAGACCTTTAATACCACTCTGAATCAGGGCCCCTAACAGCGGTGGAACGGGGCAATTGCATTTTTAATGCCTTACTGTTCTTACACATCACTTATTAAGGCTAGGGGGCCTTCATTTAGTGTAGTGTAATAGGCTTATATTCAAAAGGTCCTAAGGTGGATAGACAATCTTATTAAATACCGCAGGATCAAGGTGGATGCTAGCCGCTTACCGGACTAAGTAAGTGGAAATCTATGTCCTTTGTCTAGTAGTGGACGTCCTACGTCTGAATAAATAATTATGATAAAATAACCTCTGACTCTTTGACACAAAAAATAAAAAATTTGATTGCCTCAGCTTTAAAAAAAGATCCCAATGAGACACCCTGTTCCTTTTTCAATCAGGGTTTAAATTATCAGTATTAAACAAAACAAATAATAAATAAAAATACTACATTGGTAGAAATAGTTTGATGCTAGCCAACTCTAGCCACCGCATTGAAATTTTTTTAATGCGAATGTGCAGCCTCAACCTATTTTTTATTAATATTATTCATTTGTAAACAAAGATCGTTATATTAAAATTAATTATATTATTAGATACTATCCTCAAATACGAATAACACTCGACATTATTAATATTTTACCGTAGATTTCCCTCTCCCCGCCTAGCCTTGCACGCGGATAATTTATTTTCCGCGGATAATTAAGTTTTTTTTTGTTTTCATGCCCGATCATTGTATATCCTGGTATGAAAACTAGTATTTTTCCCACCAAAACCACAAAACAACTGAACATTACATATCGCTAAATAAAGAAAAGAAGGGATTATTCACTTTAAAATAATTATCTAAAGTCACCACAAACAAAACTCTACCGACCGCCGCATTAATTTTAATAAATTAAGCAAATGTTCTACCGAAATTGGAACGCGCGTCGCCATTTAAAAAATACTTAGTACTTAACGGTTAAGTCACTTAACCTCACTTTATTCAAATCAAATTATAAATTGAACGGTATCGCCGTTCATAAGAGGGCTAGTATGTTTGGGAATATTATTGCGAGTAAAATTATCTACCAGGCAATATAGGATGAACAGTTTCTGGAGCTAGCATCCTTGAAATCCGAATTAGTTTCCGTCTTGATCTTGAAACAAGGTACAAAATCAAAATAAATTTTAAGGCATACGTATGTATGCATAGTGTAGCCATTCCATACCTAGATACCTAAACAAAACGCGTCCAATCCATCACCTATTAATAACATACAGCGCCATCTAGTTGAAAACTACTGCAAACATGGAGGAAATATCCCTAGAGTTTTTAGTCCCTTGCGCAAAGTATGGAAATATGCAGTAAAATGGCAATAACTTTTGATTGCGTTCATTAGAAGTCTTTTTTTACAACCACGGGGGACCGCAAATCTGAGTAGGTAGTTCTGAGTAGGTATATCAATTTCTCCACGAGTTCTCGTGAAAAAGTGTCTTAACAGACGGACGGACAGACAGACGGACAACAAAGTGATCCCATTAAGGTTTCTTTTATTTTTGAGTACGGAACCCTAAAAAAAGACATGACATTTGACAGATACTAAATTGACAAGCAAATAGCTGCCAGTTGCCAGAGCCGAAGAGCCAGCGGAATAAAGGATGCTATTGATTACTTGTAACCCTGTCATAGATAATACATAAACCCTGTATAGGAAATGTACAGTTTAATGCACTTATGAGCTGAATACTTACCACCGTAAGCGTCATCTATTGTTTTAAAAACAAAAAATAAAAGCAACAACTGAGTTTTTAACGCAGCCATTTAACAGAAGAAACCCACGCGCTTTTAGTGAAATATATTTTGTATTATTAAACCATTTAAAAATGTTACTTTAGATAATTATAATGCAATTACACAAGTAACGCCTCGGCGGCTTGCCGTACGCAACTAACGGTGGTGTTTCACTGTCGAGATTATCTTGTTTCTTGGAATGAAGTATTTCAGATTGGTCTCAGCAATAATGAGTAATATGTACTTACTTTAAAGTGGAATAAGGAAATGTGCATTTTGTATTGTTTATACTACAGAATAGGTAGGCTAATACATAACAAATACCTACCTATTTATATAATTAGGTAATTATTGTAGGTAGTATTTAGGTCATGGATCGCCTGCTTAGTGGGCGTTAAACTTGAATAAACGCAATAACTTCCTATCATTTGTTTTTTTATTTCTAATCATCAGTGAAGAAATATTATATTAAATCAATTATATTTTTATTTTGTCTGCCCAAAATAAAACATGTTAGCATTATGTACATAGGTACCCATACCAATGATATATTTTGTGATTTCAACGCCTGCGAAAAAAGTAGTGCATAATGCGTAATGTTGATGCATTGCTATTATAATTGTAATTACACCTTACAATAGCATTGTTCGAAAATCTTGAAGATAATAGTTCTCTTTGTTCTGTGAAATAATATACAAATACACAGTAGTACGACATAGAAGAAAGACGCTCAGTAATAGTATTCTGTGAATACACATCGCCACTGGCACATTAAATCATGATATTTTTTTTTATCACTAGAATTCTCAATGTCATTTCGTTTATGAAGAATTTGACATTGACAGATTTTACAAAACTCAAAACATCAAAGTTATCATACTGCATTTTATTTTTAGGTTATATCCTCTCAGTTCTGTTATCTCTGTTATGTGATTTTATGTTAGAATCAATTGGAATCAACACTGGAATCGCATATAAAAAATAATATAAAAATCAAGAACAAACAAGGGCAAGAAACCTATACTATGTTGTGATATTGTGATCTGCTAGAAAATGTTTAGAAAGCTAAAGATATGCCATTGCTCGTCTATTTACGCGAAGTACACCACCAGAGCTGCTATAGATCCAAATTTAAAAGAACAGTTCGACACCAAGCTGTTCAAACCACGAAAACACCCTGGAACTACGCGAGTTAAAGTTGCATCAATACCACCAGAAATTCAAAGGGCTATAACTTTAATTTTAGACGATGCCGGCGCTAAATCTTTGATTAAGGAGGCTCAAAAACTCCAGAACCACCTCGGGTCGAGGCTTTTGCCTCCAGAACGGAAGGAAATCGACATAAAAGCCGCGAAATACTACAACAGTATATCCAAAAAGGTTATGTCTAAAGTTAATGATGAACTGACAGAAAAAGAGGCGGAAGAACATGAAAGGAAGATTAAGAATAAAGTTTTCAGTGCATTGAAGAGGAATGTATACCGGTGGGGCAGTATTTCTTATGATAAACCTACAAGCTTGCAGTATTTAATGGTGCGATCTGGTCCCGAGTATGCAGTTTTAATTCGAGTGTTTGACGAGATAAGCCGTATGTATCCCGACTACAAACCTCGTAGCTTCTTCGATTTCGGTTCAGGAGTCGGCACAGGAACGTGGGCAGTTAATAAATACTGGAAAGAGCACATATTTGAGTATTTTTGCGTAGATACCTCACAGGATATGCATGATTTAGCTAGATTAATACTTTGCGATGGAAAGGATAACGTAGAAATGCCATTAAAAAGTTTTTATCAACGGCAATTCTTACCTGCTTCATCTGATTTAAAATACAGCATAGTTTTGTCGGCGTTTTCACTATTCGAACTTCCCGATATGAAGTCCCGTTTGGAAACAATACAAAAACTCTGGAACAAAACCGAAGATTACTTAATCATCATTGAACACGGAACAAACGCCGGATTTCAAGTTGTGAACGAAGCAAGAGAATTTGTCCTTAACTTGCACGGTAGAAGTAAAGGCTACGCTTTCTCACCCTGTCCGAATGACAATGTATGCCCTAGATACTTAGAGCAACAAACTCCTTGTAATTTCATTATGAAGTTTGAATCACTTCAGTACGGAGCGAAAAATGATGTCCAAGCGGAATTATTTTCTTACGTAATCTTAAAGAAAGGTACAAGGCCTGAAGAAAGTTCCAAATGGCCGAGGGTTGTACGAGCTCCTATAGTGAGATCAGGTCATACTATTTGTCGATTATGTACGGCACAAGGAGAATTGAAAGAAGTTATATTTTCTAAAGGCAAATATGATGAGACTACGTACAGATGTGCAAGATCTAGCAATTGGGGGGATCTTTTGCCTATTAAATAGATTCGCATCAGATTTTGGTTTTATTTATAAGACATGTCAAAATTCATGTTAGGAAAAGCCAAGTCTAATGTTCCTACAACCAGTAAACGTGTATTATGTGTTCTGTGCCGCAGGCCCTGGGACGATCCCCGGTCAGGTTGCAAACATTTTTGTGTGTATAAACACGTCTGTTTGATCTGTGTCTGTGTGTTATAAGCTTATATTAGTATGTATATCAGTCATCTGGTTACCATTGTACAGGCTTCTAGCCTAGTTTGGGACCAGATGACTGTGTGTGGAAGTTGTCCCATATTATTATTATTGAGAATTCAAAGCGTAATAAGGCCTCTTGTACACGCACGGTTTACCGCCGTGAAAATCTACGGTTAATACGCCGCGTGTAGGCACGGTCGTCAGTGTTGTATGGATTACTATGAAAGCTTGTAGACGCGCACGGTGCCGCCAAGGCGCGGCGCCGCGGCCGTGTGCGCCGTGCGCGTACAAGAGGCCTTACCCTTGTCGTTAGTACTATTATTTATTCTGTGCCCTGGTGTGAATCAGTCTTTAGAAGACTGGCTAGTTTTAGAATAGTAGCAAATCGAAAAAAAATTGTCTGCGAAATTAATAAACCAAAAAAATTTATTACAAAATTCAAACTAGACTAGAATAAAGCCTGTAGTAATATTAATCCCAAAGTCAATTTTCATTTGTAACAGGTCAACAAAACGTTAGCAATTCTAAATCGACTACAGCGCCATCTAGATGGCACATAAAAAACTCCACTAGTGCTGTTTTTCTGTGACAACTGAAAACTAATAAACCGATTGAGCTGAAATTTGGTATGCAGATTACTTAGACCCTGGAATAACATATGGGTACTTTTTAATCTAATATTCCCACAAGAATGTAGACTATAATATGTTATGCGGGGCTTTAGCCGGAGTGCAGAGGCAGGCTAAAAAGATTCTCTGTGCCACTTTGATAAACAATTAACTAAAAATAATGTTTTTTATATATTTGAAGATGTGATACACTATAACTGTATTTTCCAAATACTTTCTATCACAAATAAACTTATAAACTAAATCAAGAATTGTAACATAATAATTGATAATAATTTAAACTAGCTCTTCATCTTAGCAATTTCTTCTTGTTTGTGCTTATTGATGCAATCCCTAAAATCATTCACTATTGCTTGACATTTTCTCCAATCTTTCGTCTCAGCTATGCATTCCTGAAAGCAATATGAAAAATAGTTTAAAATAGCTTAAAAATATTAATAATCTTTTTTTATTAGGTGGAAATGTACAGATCGTTGTGTTGTAAAAAGACTTCATTAATTTTAGTATTAAATAATTAAAAATAATTATTGTTTACGTTGGGTAGGTACCTGAACTTTGTAGTGCAATTCTAAGCATCCTGTTTTCTTCAGCATATTTTCAACGGGATCTTCATCGCTATCAGCCGGTCTTTCTCGAGTTTTCACAGTCATATTTTATTAAGCAGTATTAAAACAATTTAATTTGGCATTCGTTTTTTTAATTTTGATCAAGACTAATAGCTGATAATTAATTATTCTTATTAATTTCCTTTATACACTGATTCTAAATATTACTCAGACAACATACATAACCTAGAAAATCAGCTGATTAATGATAAAAAAAATAGCTGTTATCTGACAGCTGTCATTGTCATTTGGGCTTGCAACACATCAAGGAGTCAATGACCAAAAAGGGCTCAATGCATAGATGCCATTTTAAATTAATGAAGGTCGCTACATGCTGGTAAAAAAATTGTACTATCGGAAGTTTTAGATTTCATTAATTGACATATAATATATAAAATTAGAAATAGAGGTATTTTAAAATAAAAAATGCATGGCTTTATAAAATTATTCAGAACACGATTATCATTTATTTTGAACGCGTTCAATACGATTTGGCATTTTGATCACACGTCACCAGTGATGTTTTAAAGTGCGTTCGAATAATTAAAGTGTTCTATTTCTTATTCTATTTGATTTCATAATATTTTTTATTTAATAAATTTATAATCGTTAAATATGCGACTAAATAATTTCGATTAGTAAAAAATAATTACTTTTTTCAGTTAAACATTTAACTTTAATATATAATAAATTTTTTTTTAAATTATATCAATTTTCAAACTGTACTTTCGAACGCGACTTCTACGTGGAATTTGATTTGAGATTTGAAATTTGAAGGTGGTAGCAGTAAATAAAATTCACACAAAAAAATCGTAGTAAAACCCAAAAATCGTCTCAAAATGGTCACAAAATACATCGTTGGTGTCTTCGCGCTAGCCTTTGTTGGTAGCTGCTTGGGAGATAGCTGCCAAAACCCGAAAGTCGAAGCCACATCCTTCACAAGTCTGGATGCTACCATAGTCACTCAAATAGCGTATATTACAGAGTTTACGCTAAAATGTGATAATCCCTTGCCTGAAAACTACGCTCTGTACGCCGAAGTGGAAGGAAAAACGTTGACTGCGGCTAGAATCGGTGAAAATAAATATCAGGTAAGCTAACCTATTATTAAAGTTAAACTAATATTTTTGTCTATTTATGTTAGTAGGTAGCGAAGCTAGGGTCTAAAGCTACGAATACTTAATTCGTAGGTCTAAAGCCTAAATGGTTAGTTAGTATTTCGTTCGTATTAGTTATTCGTAGGTGAAACCTTAATAGTTACTCTAAATATATTAACAGTATGAGCTTTACGGCTATATGTTTAAACGAGCTTTGCCGTGTATTCACCCGCACGATGCGTTATTTAAAGGTCTATACAATTACATTTACCAAAAACAAGAAGTTTTGACTTGAAGAGTGAACAAATACACACACAAACATTCACATTTATAACATTAGTAGAAGCTCGGTCACTCCCAAGGTCACACACACTGCTTTCGAATTAGAAATTCAACATTAAAAAAAAATACACTTGTTATCTCACTAAACTCCTCCCGAAAAGTTTTAAACACCACAAAGGGGAGGCCATTGTGATAATTTTATGATTTCTCCTGAACACCCTCCCTCATTCGAGCCTCACGTGATAAATACACGACCTTAAGGGGCTTCACAATAACACTCACAGTATGGTTGCCCACATAGTCCTGGAATATGAGGCAGTTGCACTTCAACATGAACAAATCCTTGGAACAGTGAGGTCACTCCGCAAAGTTCACATGAAGCTTCTGGGCGGAGTTAGGCTGGATAGATTATAATAATAATATTGGACAACTTCCACACACGGTCATCTATGGTAACCAGTTGTCTGATATACATACTTATATAAGCATAAAATACCCAGACACAGATCAAACAGACATGTTCATGCACACAAATGTTTGACCTGGCGGGGGATCGAACACTGGGGAAGAATAGAAAGCAGATTTACTACCATCTGAGCCAATGAGGCTGTCAAACCAGGCCAGGACTTCACGCACAACAGACCAAATAAGTGTTAATAAGGAGTCTACTTTACAACACATAGTAGGTTTTAAATTAATAATTTTTTTTGTACTCCAGGTGTCGTGGACAGAGGAACCAAGTAAGGCGCGCTCTGGCACCCATGAGATTCGCATTTTGGACGAGGAAGGCTGGGCTTCTCTGAGACGCGCGCGTCGCTCCGACCCCGCTGCGGCTGTCGCGCCCTTACTGGCTATACAGCTACACCACCCTGGCAGTTAGTCTAGTATTTTTATAAATTGTATTTTGTTTATGTAAAAAACCTGTAATTTTTAGAATTCCGTACCTAAAAAAGAAAAAAGGAACCTTTATAGGCATTGATATAAAGAAAAGGGGAGATAGGGTACGTTCTCCCAGCGCTTAATCAACAACTGGCACGTGCAATTTGCTCAGTGTGAAGTTTGCACAGTGACATATAATAACAACAAAGATAGAAAGACGTACCTAAGACCGAAGTGAGACCGAACAATATTATTCGCTTGTACGACCTTAGTTTACTAACGTATGTGGACCTAATGGGACCTAATTTGAGCTTGCCATTTTCGAGAAGCCAGTACCTCATCTCCCCTTTTTGACGTGACAACGTCTTATAATTCGATAGAGCCGGCTGCGCGCACGAAAAAACATGACTCATGCGGCGTTACCTCGCTCTGAGGCGCTCCATGTAAGGCTTGAAGTGCAAGCGAGAGCGCGGAACGAGCGACAAAGAAGCACAATCGGCCTTTGCGTTCGGCAGCGTTCGACATCCGTCTCTCTCCTACTTGAGTGAGCGATGCGTCTGCGTGGACAGCTGCTATACTATAGTACATTTACATGTTTTGATCGAGTATCAAGTGCAGTGAAAAGTGAAACAAATGAAATTAAAATTTTCTTTTGAAAAATGCTACCATTCCATCAGTATTTTCTTAAGACGTTGTCACGTTCAACTATCGTCAGTAAACCGACTTTACAGACAACCAATTTTTTCTTTATATCAATGGTTATTGCTCTATAATTTCTACTCGGTGCAATCAAAGGATACGGCCATTTTACTGCACAATTCCATACTTTGCATAGCAGACTGGGGTACTTTCCGTTGGCCCAGGATCATGAAATTTGGCAAGAAGTCAGATCTTACAAGATCCAACAAGTAAAGGAATAAATCTCAAAACCGTAATTTTAATTTCTGGATCAAGAATATTTAGTTTTAAGTTCCTATATTTAGTGTCAAAACCAACATGCACAGTGCACCGCCCTCCCGCCCGCAAAATTGCATGCAAAGAGGAAATGCTATTAGGTATTATTTATGTTAGTGACACCATTCATATATCGACACGCGTTTCGCCGCATCATCAGGAAATAGACTCTGACTCCGCTGTAAGGGCGACAAATGTTAGTACGACGCCGCTCCTCGAGATGACCTCGCTGAACGCTGGAACAAGAATTTTAATGTTTACTAACATGTTTGCGGTATCTAGGTATGGAACCCTACACTAAGCATACATAACAAATTATTTTTATAATAATCATATTTAATTTTCCCTCCTCAGGTTACTCCGGGCCGTGGGTAAACTCAGAAATCCTGGCGACACTCCTTTCAACCATCATCGCGTTCACCGCTTTCCACAACAAGTGCAAGATTTTAGCTTAATTGTTAAGTCACTACCTAGTGTTTGTATCAATAAATTATTTATATTTTATTTTTGGGGTTTTATTTTACTGACAACCATTGATATAAAAAAAAGGGTACGTTCTCCCAGCATTTACTCAACAACTGGCACGTGCAATTTGCTCAGTGTGAAATTTGCACAGTGACATATTAGAACAACAAAGATAGAAAGACGTACCTAAGACCGAAGTGGGACCGAGACAACAATATTATTCGCTCGTACGACCTTACTTTACTGACGTGCGTGGATCCAATGGGGCCTAATTTGAGCTTGCCATTTTCGAGAAGCCAGTGCCTCATCTCCCCTTTTCTTTATATCAATGCTGACAACAGATTTATAGCTTACAGGCGCATTCGCAAAATGCGAAATGGTACATTTCAGAATTCCACCTTAGTTAATGTCTTATTTTAAATGATTACAACAAAACCAATGTGTTTATAGATAAGAAATAGGAATAGGTAATAAATAAATACATCCTAATATTATAAATGTTAAAGGCTGAATGGATGGATGTTTGTTACTCTTTCACGCCAAAACTACGAAACCGATTGGTCCGAAATTAGGTATGTAGATAGTTTATACCCTGGAATAATAAATAGGGTACTTTTTACTCCGAAATTCCTACGGGAACGAAGACTACGCGGGTGAAACCGCGGGGCGCAGCCAGTCTTTAATATATTTTAAAGATTGTAAGGTACTGTACTACCGTAAGGAATTTCATACTGCTTTCGTCACGGTAGGCAATTGTCTCGAATTGGATTTACCAGTCCAATGCGTTCTGGCGCACTGTGAGACCTCATAGTATTGTTCTTGAATACGGGTGAGAATAATTTCATTCACACAAAGTGTCATATTAACAAGTTCTCATATTCTAAAAATAACCAAAATGGCCTCACATAATTTATGAAACCGCCACCCCGGTGACGGGCTCGAAAGTGCCCGATGGGAATAAATAATATGTGCCATTCACAACCAGGGTGGTAGGCGTCACTTATTTAGTGCCAACGGCCACCCTGGTGGCGGGCTCGAGGGCGGCTGATGGGAAATAAGGAACGCAGGGGGCGTTCATAAAATATGTTCTAATCTTTAAAATATATGAGACATTTATTGATATCTGTGAAGTTCTGCGGAACGACAGCCGTTTCGTTTCGCCGTGCATTATAAAAAGTGTTAGTAATTCTCAAGGAGGTGCATCTACCATCAAATTAAACCGCTTTTAAAAGAAATAATTATAATATAATATGTGACAACTTCCACACACGGTCTGATCTCAAACTAGGCTAGAAGCCTGTACTATGGTAACCAGAGGCCTGATATACATACTTATATATGCTTATAACACCCAGACACAGATCAAACTGACATGTTCATGCACACAAATGTTTGACCTAGCCGGGGATCGAACCCGGGGCCTGTGACACAGAAAGCAGAGATACTACCATCTGAGCCAACGAGGCTGTCAATTGCGGAATTCGCAAAATAACTTCAAATTCCAACACAAAATGGATCAGCTGATCGGCAAATTTGTATGGATTTTTTAATGCGTTTTTCGCTATTTTTTTTTTCAAGTTGTTAAGGTATACGGCGGGTAGATGAACCCCCTTGAGTATTACTAAACCTTTTTGTAACATCTTGCACCTACATGCATATAGTATAATAGTTTGCATTTAATCACAAAATGAAAAAAAAAAATAACAATAATAATTTCTAGTCATTTATTAACATTCTATACTCATTTCCAATATTATGTAGAACAAAATTATTTAAGTATAATCACTATTACTATTATGAAATCCTAAATGACTCACTGACTGACATGCAACGCAGAGCTCAAATCACTAATCCTAGAGACTTGAAACTTGGAATCTAGGTTCTGTTCGTTGTCTGGACGTGGGCTAAGAAAGGATTTTTAACAATTCACATTCTAAGGGGTCCAAAAACGCCGTCAAAGTTTTGGTATAAAACTCCCATATTTCATAATAGCGAGCGGGCAAAGCTACTGTTCTTACACTAGTAAATCATTTTAAAAATATTTAAAAATGATTTCACAGAAATATTCACAAAATTATTCAATAACCACAAATAAATATTTTTTCTTCATTTTAATATTCTATAACTATCGTACAATTTTTGACAAGTTTTCTATGAAATAAATTTGCAATAGCCTTGAAGGTAAAACAACAAAAAAAATTACAGATTTCTTTTCGTTAAATTCTAAATTACTTAATAGTAATCAACAACCTTATTTGTGTGTAGCAAACCTAATTACATACCCCGGGGCACAAAAAATAATCACAAATATGTACTTATTGCATTCGGTCAAGGCGTGTCACTATTTTTCTACCTACTTTGACAGTAACGGTAAATTAAAAGCAACGTTACGATGGTCTCCCTCTCTACCCATGGTTGCCGTAGGAGCCGGCTAATGGTCATCAGATCCGGAGGAGACAGCAGCGTCCTCTGCGTAAAAACCATCGAACTGCGCTTGCCAACCCGCCTGCCAATCGTGGCGATTATTAGGAAACCCCCCTTTATGAGGGAGGCTTATGTTCAGCAGTAGACTTCCTATGAAATGTTGAATGATGAAACTGTATACGTTTCTATATAATCCCAAAAGAGATAACGGGGCTCTCGGAGGGTAAATTCAAAACCTATATAAAAAAAATTACTTATTATAAAGTCAATCAGTACATAGAGGACAAAGATGCCAGTATTACTACACCTTTTCAACACAATGTAAACCATATTATAGTTTCTAAATATTTTCCTAGTTCTATCTACTATATGACTTTTTTAAATATCATACATCAGTTTAGGTCGAAAAAGTCTTTGTAAATTAGGTACTCAACTATTTAAAATTTTAAATTGTAAGTACTAAAAGCCAGTAACAATACTTTAAAAATGGCTTTGTAATATAATTCATGACATTTAAAAGTCTTATTTCGAATTTACCCAAACTTTGCTTAATATCTAATATTGCTAATAATTGCAATCAATTTCAGTTTTCCCCAATATTCTCATTTTCCCCCTACTTTTTCATAGCGACAAATTATCATGTCATCAGTCATGTATCTTTTTTTCTTTTGATGGACCCACACATTAGTGTAGTGTCAGTGTCAAGTGACATTTTAAAAACCATTGTGTGTTATTTGGTCAAGACATAGCACTAATGTTGTAGTATCACAAGTCAAATGTGCGACAAAACGACACACGATACGACACGACTGCCCTCTACATATTTTTAAAGAGACAACTACAGTTTAAGGTGACATCCGAAACACGTAAAGTCCAAATGATGCTGGAGCAAGAAACAGAAACAGGGTTTTATATAATTTATTTTACACTATTTTATTATAAAGTCAACCAAAACAAAGAGGACAAAGATGCCTGTAAATTTCTGTATAGCCACCAGGCGGCAATGCCAAAACAAACAAACTTAACCAAACTAATATTGTTAAACTACCCGTTGAAAAAATTAAGCCCTACAAGTTTCTTGTGCGTTCTTCTTGTAGAGGTATCTTTCCAAACGCACGGTAGACTCATCACTGTTTATCTTCATAGACGTGCAAATGTGTCTTCTTAGTATTAAAATGAATTATAAAATATTGACTTGTTTTAATAGTCTTCAGCCATTATAAGCACAACTAAAGCCGTCCATCCTGTGAACGGTTTGCATCCGGACCCTTTCCCATCCTCCCCCGAATACTGTTCCCATAAGTACCCAGTGCGGTTGTACTCTTTTATTATGTTACCTGGGGACAAATGGGAATTTCGTTAATGTTTAAAAGTTGTTACAACCGATGAAAAAATGGCTAATTATATTAAAATAGGTAAAAAGGAATAAGCACAAGTTATATATGTATGTTAACGTCACGCCTTGATAAGGGGTTATACAGAGGTGTACCCAGGACTCAGTCCCATAGTAGGTACACCCACACTCCGCCAGTTATTTTAATAAGTCCCATGCGATAGGGGGTGAGCCTATTGCCATCTACCGGGCACAGTTCCAAACTGCAGGTTGTGTGCTCTCCGCATACCTACAACCAACGTGCTTAACAGGAAAGAGGACATATTAGCAGTTTGACACAATCCTATGGAAAATTTACTAAATTGATGTTTCGTATTCCCCTGTTTCCTCCGAATACAGTGAACCTATTTGATATATTTATATCCTGATATTTTAAAGTTGAAGTAAACTATGTCCCTATCATTTTATTTTGGTTTAAAACTCTATATTTTTTTTGTAGTGAACGTCCAATCACGCGAGTAAAACTGGGATTTTTGGAAGTTCACTATGAAAAAACCAAGTGTTTATAAGAAAAATTAAAATGACAGGGACATAGGTTACTTCACTATAACAATATCAGAATATAAATTTATAGAATGGGTTGATTATATTCGGAGGAAACAGGGGAATACAAAACATCGATTTGGTAAATTTATCATAGGATTGTGTCAAATTCCTATAAGGCAATACTTACGAACGACGTTGTCCCGCAACCTGTCGTGTAACTGTCGCGCTCTCGTCGCGTGAATACCTTCTTTTGAATAATACTTTAATGCTGATAATGCTAAGTAGTTCATATTTATCCATACCTGTAAATAGTAGATTGTTACACTAGGGTATAAAGACACCCATTGTATAGATCGGCAGATTTACTGACGAGCTTTAGCGAGGGAGTCAATAGAAACTTAAAACAGTGTTATAATACGTGCTAGTGATGGTAATTAATGCGATTTCACATTAATATCATAAGCATGCATTAATATCATAAGCATAATTTACGAGTCATAGCATTATAATTGCTATTGCTATGCTATTTGCTAATCGATAATTCGCATTTCACACTTCACACCGCCCTGCTGTTAATTTTAACGAATTAAATAATCATACACGTTCATTCAATATACGACACTAACTACAAGTAAATAAAGATAATAATTGCTTAACCGTGCCTACCAAATTGCTAATAATTTCACTTAAGCGATGAATTCGCTTCATTCGCATTCACAGAATTTAGCAACTCCATTCAATTTGCTATGTGTTAATTTAGCATTCGCATGAACATGAATGCGAATGCTAATTAATCCATCACTAATACGTGCTATACATGCTATACGTGCGACACCAAAAAAATAAAATCGCGTTGATAACAGACGACAATTAAAAAGAAATTTACTCTATCCCCTAGAGGTTGAAAGGTTATTTTAACCCCGCTCTGGTACAGACTACGTTTCAGTTCTATAAGTCATCACTGGTAACACACACTGGTCGAAGACCTTTGACTTGAGGCACTGAGGTATTTTGGACGAGAAGACATTGATATAGAACTTTACAGCCCCATCGGGCTGTTAAGTTCTCGAATGATGACCGGCAAGCGTAGCGTAGGACGTTCACCCACAAGGTTGATAGACGATCAGATGTCTTTATCAGATCGTCTATCAAGCTGGACCACGCTGGATGTCGGCCGCTTACAACCGGTCTAGATGGAAATCTATGAGGGAGGCCTACGTTCAGCAGTGGACGTCCTACGGTTGAGATGATGATGATGATTAACATTAACGTCATAATATAATTCTGGAAGTTATATGTTATGGGCATGTTTCTGGGTTAAATATTCAAAAGCGTTTTTATTGCTCAATTTCTGTCATTAGATGATCATATTGAACGTTGATTGAGGTATTTATTCCTTGGTACTTTGACAAGCCAAAATATATAAATTAAATATTTTCTTGTTTTTAAATAATATCAATTGTTAAGGGGTATTTTACAGGAAAGCAAAAGAAGACCAATAAATGATCAGTATATATTTTTCTGAACATATCAGTATTTATTTTAAGCGGTTCAGGATTATTTATATTTCAGATCTATTTTGCCCGCAATCTGATGCTACTATTAACTATTTATTTAATAAAATTGTACTTACCTGTCCTCGCCAATAAGGCGGATCGTGTTCTGTGTTGCGTTTCATGTACAATGGCGACGATTTAGATAAAGATCTGTTGAGAAACATACAAATATCATGATACAACAAACGCGAGCAAAACTGATTACATAATGAGCAAAATTAGTCGTGAAATGAGCAAAAATGGTCACGCAAGTCATTGAATAAGAAAAATTAGTCACGAAGTGAATAGTCATGTGCAAAAATGGGGAGGGTTGCGCAAATTGAACATGAAATGAACAAAACTTATCATGACGTGAACAAAATTGATGATAAAACAAGCAATATTATAATTAGGCACAAAAGAGTAGAAAATAATGTGGGCGCCACTGTCTTTTGCAAGAGTAAAACAATTTAATCAACATATACACTTTAAATTAGTTCCGTTTTTTCTTTTTTGTCAAGCTATAAAATCAGGTCTGTTAACATCGAAATTGATGAAATATAATATTTGATAAAATAGCATAATAATTTCTTATTAAAATGTTCATTGAATAAGCAAAATTGATCATGAAATGAACAACACTAATCATTGAATTTGTCAATTCAATTCTTATTTTGTGGCTTGTGAAAGTGTTTTTAACACCACAACTTTGCCAATATCAGGTTGGGAGATTGGGCATCAAACGATGGAAATTAACCAATAAGTGCTTTTGAATTTTGAACACAATCAACAATCAAATATATTCTACAGCATGTTGTCATGAAATGAACAAATTGAGCTTGAAATTGACAAATCAAAAAAATATCATGAAATGAACAAATAATAATAAATAATAATTTCCATCGTTTGATGTCCAATCTCCCAACGTGTTATTGGCAAAGTTGTGGTGTTAAAAACACTTTCACAAGCCACAAATTAAGAATTGAATTGAATAATATGGGACAACTTCCACACACGGTCATCTAGTCCCAAACTAGGCTAGAAGCCTGTACTACGGTAACCAGATGACTGATATACATACTTATATAAGCTTATAACACCCAGATCAAACAGACATGTTCATGCACACAAATGTTTGACCTGGCCGGGGATCGAACCCGGGCCCTGCGGCACAGAAAGCAGTGACTACTATCTGAGCCAATGAGGCTGTCAAAATTAGACATTTAGTAAAATTTGTCATAACATGAGCAGAATTAATGAAACCATGAGCAAAATTTGTCATAAACTGAGCAGCATTAGAGAATTTACCTAAGTCCATAGGGTGACCACAACAAGTCTGGTTTGTCCAAAGTCTCCAATATTTTGCCCAATTTCTCGCTGTTTGGCTTCAACACCTTCAGTAATATCGGGAATAGAGATATGTATCCTAAAATTATATTATACACGGGTTAGGGGGCGTCTATAAATTACGTGAGGTGTTTAAGGGGGGGAGGGGGTCGAGTCAAATCTCATTAATGTTACGTTGGAGAGAGGGGGGTCTCGACAAATATCACGCAATTTTTTCTGATTGAAACAAATAAAAATTATACTATTTTAGTCCATTTAATTCAGATTGTACATGCTTAAGATTTAATCTTAAGCGTAATCGTAATACGATTAAGATCATTCACAAATCCGTTCGAAAGAAAATAATTTCATTCATACTTCGACGTTATACGTCTACTGACTTTCAAACCACTATATATGTTTTATACCAAATAGCTCAATTGAATCTGAGCAATTTTTTTTCTTTTTACAATAACAATCCAACGCGTTTACATAAGAAACCCACATTTTGAAAAATCTCACGTGAAATTGGGGGATGGGGGAGGGGGTTGAATAATATCTCACAACATCTCACCATAGAGAAAATAAAAAAAAACACCTCACGTAATTTATGGACGCCCCTTTACCAGTGCTGCCATTTTAGAATTTCGGCGCTAGATCTAGCGCTTTTTTGTTGTCCCTAGCGGATAATCCAGCGCTTAATGAAACCCACATAGATTTTGACAAACATCCGCGTAGAAGTGAGACTTTGCACCGTTCGCGATTTCATAGTTGATGGCATTTCAGACAAATAGGAATGACAGAAATTGGACTTAGGCCTCTTGTCCTAAGTCCATGGTTTACCGCCGTGAAAATCTACGGTTAATTCGCCGCGTGTAGGCACGGTCGTCAGTGTTGTATGGATTACTATGAAAGCTTGTAGACGCGCACGGTGCCGCCACGGCGCGGCGCCGCGGCCGTGTGCGCGTAGATTTTCACGGCGGTAAACCGTGCGTGTACAAGAGGCCTTATGGCTCATTCATGCCTGTAATTATTTTGAAAAGGGCTCTTTACAGTACGGTCGTTTTATCTTGGCGAGTCTGTACATAGTCTCTGCGAACTTAAGCGCATGAAAACTATTATTATTATGATTCAACTGAACTGAACATTACATTTACAATAAACATTTATTTGTATATTTGTTTATCTGGGAATAACAGTTTAAGCATACTTACGTACGCCTTTATTGAAACTGGCAATGTAATATTGTTTGGTTCTATGTATTTAAGAAAAAAAAAAAGGTCACATATTGATAATGTCAAAAATTAGACTGTATCTTTTTTTATATTGAATGCAACGTTGTAAAAGTGTAGAACGTCGTTATAAAAATTAATATGGGACAACTTCCACACACGGTCACCTGGTCCCAAACCAGGCTAGAAGCCTGTACTATGGTAACCAGGAGACTGATATACTGTCTTTTTGCCGCAAATGAATCCTCTCCATCCATCGGTTGTCTGGAAGAAATCGCTTATTAGCGATAAGACCGCCGCTTGTACAATTAAGTATAGTTTCTCTGTATCCTTTGTGTTGGTTCTTTAAGTGTGGTGTACAATAAAGTATTATCTATCTATACATACTTATATAAGCTTATAACACCCAGACACAGATCAAACAGACAAGTTCATGCACACAAATGTTTGACCTGGCCGGGGATCGAACCCGGGGCCTGCGGCACAGAAAGCAAAGTTACTACCATCTGTGCCAACCAGGCTGTCAAATATGCATATCATATAAGCTGTCTCATTTATGATCAAATTCCTAATGGAAAAATACAATTTATTGTTGCCTGACCTGTAAATCAAACCCAGGACCAGCGAGAATAGATATTGCTTACCAAAAGCAGACGTGACCAGTTTAGCAATAGGCGGTGTGGACACCAAGCGCACCACCTTCCCTTCCTCCTTGGACGGAGGCTTCGGCCGCTGTCGCACCAGCTTTACTGAGTCAGTGTGGAGACCTTTACAATAAATATATTATCTTCTTAATATGTAAACGATGAAGTTTATACGATGTTGTTTGTACATGTATGTATGTATGTATATATTTGTATATATTTTATTATAGTGTATTTTTTTTTAATTTTTTTTTTATGTTAGTGAGTGACAATCAGGTGCCTGATGGTAAGCATCATGATTGCCCATATCAGACACACTGCCACACAGTGTTTTAAAATACAAAAATTCTGCGCGACACTGCACTGCGCCTGTCACCCTGAGATATGAGTTTTTGAATCTCATCAAGCCCAGTAATTTCGCTGGTAACATTGCCCTTCAGACCGAAACACAGTAATGTTTACACATTACTGCTTGGCGGATGAATAACTGGCAAAGGTGTGGTACTTCCCCAGGCGGCCCCCTGCAAAAGAGGCCTACCACTACAAAAATATATATTAGAATATTTTTTTTTATTCGCTACAATTACAAAGTTATATCAAATTAAAAAAACCTTTTTAAATTTTAATTTTAATTTTTATTATATATAATATTTTTTTAAGAATATTGTTAAAAACTTAGTTCTAAGATTATAAATGAATAAAGATAATAATATTATAAGTAATAATAAATATGATCTCACCATAATCAGCATAAGTCTGTGTTAGAGACGACCAATGCAAGTCGTTTAGTAGTTCCTCGTCAGAGAGCTGGTCTCGTATCTCTTCATATCTGTAGGGAGACAGAAGGGACACTCCACAAAATAATTTAAATAAATAGCGACTCTAGCTCCGACGCAATAAAGTGCAATTCAGGTCGCACAGCGCCTAACTAATTATCGTTATATTAACATACAAGCTGCCTCTCTTTCTATCGCGTATCACTCTGTCTAGCACATAGACATTGTACCGTCAAGACTACATAATCCTCGCTATCACTACATAATCCTCACTATCACTACATAATCCTCACTATCACTACATAATCCTCGCTATCACTACATAATCCTCACTATCACTATATAATCCTCACTATCACTACATAATATATTATCCTAATTCCTATTAATATTATAAATGCGAAAGTTTGTGAGGATGGAAGGATGGATGTTTGTTACTCTTTCACACCAAAATTACTGAACCGATTGAGCTGAAATTCGGTATGTAGATAGCTTAGACCCTGGAATAACACATAGGGTACTTTTTATCCCGATATTCCCACGGGAACGAAGACTGCGGGGGTGAAACCGCGAGGCACATCTAACATAACATAACATACATTCACGCCTTTTTCCCGAAGGGGTAGGCAGAGGTGTACCCAGGACTCAGTCCCATAGTAGATACACCCACATTTCGCCAGTATGTTATTGGTCCCATGTAATAGGGGGCGAGCCTATTGCCATCTACCGGGCACAGTTCCAGACTCCAGGCAGTTATTGAGATAAGTAATTCCTTATGGAAAAATTCAATATTTAACAGTTTGCCTGACCTGGGGATCGACCGGGGACCTCTTGGTTGGCAGTCGAGCATGCGCCCTCTACGCCACCGAGGTAGAATAGTAAATATATAAATACCTAGTGGAATCAACTTGTAGTACATTAGCAATTGTGGCCATAGAGTCCGCGGCCGCGTACATCCAGCATCTCAAGTCCAAGTGTCTCTCTATATCCGAGGGGTGGGACGCTCTGTCAATATATTATATTTATTTTAGTAGTGGTAGGCCTCTTTAGCAGGGGCCCGCCTGGGGAAGTACCACACCATTGCCAGTTATTCATCCGCCAAGCAGTTAATGTGCAAACATTATTGTATTCCGGTATGAAGGGCAATGTTACCATGACGAGTTCCAATAACTAATATCTCAGGGTGACACGCGCAGTGCAGTGCCGCGCACAATTTTGTATTTTAAAACACTGGGTGGCACTGTGTCCGATATGGGCAATCATGATGCTTACCATCAGACACCTGATTTGCTCGTCTTGTCACTCACTATCATAAAAAAAACATATATAGATAACATATATTTCATATAAACATCTTGGCTAATCATATACGTGACACCAAAAACATATAATCTCGTTGGTAACAGACTAAAATTAAAAAGAAGTTTATTTTTCCCTAGAGGTTCAAAAGTTATTTTAGGCCCGCTCTGGTACGCAACAATGACGGACTTTTTGGGTAAGAGTGGAATAATTTTTTTTTTGGACAAGACGAGCAAATCATGTGCCTGATGGTAAGCATCATGATTGCCCATATCAGACACAGTGCCACCCAGTGTTTTAAAATTCTAAATTCTGCGCGGCACTGCACTGCGCCTGTCACCCTGAGATATTAGTTATTGAAACTCGTCATGGTAACATTGCCCTTCAGACCGGAACACAGTTATGTTCGCACATTACTGCTTGGCGGATGAATAACTGGCAAAGGTGTGGTACTTCCCCAGGCGGGCCCCTGCTGAAGAGGCCTACCGCTACAAAAAGATATAAGAATTAGGGTAACCTCACTTACCTAGGATAATCATCAAGTCCTGAGCTCAAGCTCTTAGGATTCAGCTGCACTCCGTCGTCGACCCTCCCGCGCCAACGGTACGTAGTGGGTTCTGACCCTTTCTGGGTGTTTTGAAACCAATTGAACCACGCCTAGTGTGAAAATGTACTATTAACACAGAATACCAGACTGGTTGCCTGGAAGAGATCGCTTAAAGCGATAAGGCCGCCCTTTTTTCAAACTCAAACTCAAACTCAAACAGATTTATTCAAATAGGTCATAATCTGACACTTTTGCACGTCAATAAAGATAAACAGTACTGAGTCTACCGTGCGTTCGGAAAGATACCTCTACAAGAAGAACGCACAAGAAACTTGTAGGGCTTAATTTTTTCAACAGATAGTTATACAATATTTGGTTTGGTTACATTCGTTTTCTTTAAAGGTGCCGCGAGGCCATTTTGACCATACACTTGTTAGTTATAACTTTGTTTTTAAGTTATTATGTTGTACTGTGTAATTTTATGAAATGGTCAGTATAAAGAGTAATGTAATCTAATACCAAAGGGACAGAACGGACACTCATAATCATTTAAATAAATACCGACTCTAGCTCCGACGCAAAAAAGTGCAATTCAGGTCGCACAGCGCCTAACTAATTATCGTTATATTAACATACAAGCTGCCTCTCTTTCTATCGCGTATCTCTCTATCTGTTCTCTCTGTCTAGCACATAGACATTGTACCGTCCAGACGGACGCCCCGGCTACTTGTAGCTTTAGCGGAGTGTCCCAGACCTGGTAATTAGTCAATTGCCAGGACGATTTATAACAAAACATCACGCCTTTTTGCCGAAGGGGCAGGCAGAGGTACACCTCTGCTCCCAGTCCCATAGTAGGTACACCCACAGTAATGATTGTAGTCCCAGGTGGCGAGCCTAGTTTTTTTTATGTGTGAGACTTAGGTCCGATTTTTTGTTACAGTTAAGTTGACCATTTGTTAAACTAACTATAGTCAAATTCCTAACCAATGGTTAAATCGTGTGAAAAAATTAGTTAACTAAGGATGAAAAAACGAATTGTAGCGAAATTTAACTATTTGTTATATATATAATATATAAAAAAACCGGCCCTTAATCTCATAGGCGTTTGACCGCAATCTCACCTGCTGATTCGGCCTAAGGCTGGTTTTAGAATCACGCTGATCGCACGCTGACCGTCGGCGCTGACAGCTGAAACGTATGAACTTCTAGGAAGCGTTTTAGAATAACGCGCAGCTATCAGCGCGTGCGGTGGTCAGCGCTGACGGGTCATCTGCCATACGCGTCGCGCGTCAGCGCCGCGTATGCGTAGGCGCTTACAAACGCACGCGCGCCTCCGGCTTCAGTGAGCGTACTAGTGTCGAGCCGAGCGAACGCCGTCACTTAACAATTATTAACCTACTTCGCATTTTTATGCGTCTGTACTCCGCAGTGATCAGCACGATACTGAAACGACTCGCGTTGAATCTCGGCGCTGACAAGCTACGCACTGAGCTATCAGCGCCGATGATCAGCGTGATACTAAAACCAGCCTAAGTTGGGGCACGCTTGTTCAGTAGACACCTAATCTTGACTTGAACAATCCCACGTTATAGTTTTCGAGAAAAAACATCCGACCATCTATCGGACACAGTTACAGATTCCAGACCGTAATTGAAAAAAATCTTTATGGGAAAATTCAATAACATTCTTGTTACCAAGTTTTATATTAGATACTAGATTTACTAGCAACATTGACGGGTGTTGTAGCGTACAATATCTCACCTGTAGTCTAGTATACATGCGGGTGAGAGCGGCTCTGTGCGGGGAATGTAACGTGAACAGATCGGAACGACGTTTTATATTAGATGCTAGAGTTACTAGCAACATTGGCGGGTGTTATAGCGTACAATATCTCACCTGTAGTCTAGTATACATGCGGGTGAGAGCGGCTCTGTGCGGGGAATGTAACGTGAACAGATCGGAGCGACGTTTTATATTAGATGCTAGAGTTACTAGCAACATTGGCGGGTGTTATAGCGTACAATATCTCACCTGTAGTCTAGTATACATGCGGGTGAGAGCGGCTCTGTGCGGGGAATGTAACGTGAACAGATCGGAGCGACGTTTTATATTAGATGCTAGAGTTACTAGCAACATTGGCGGGTGTTATAGCGTACAATATCTCACCTGTAGTCTAGTATACATGCGGGTGAGAGCGGCTCTGTGCGGGGAATGTAACGTGAACAGATCGGAGCGACGTTTTATATTAGATGCTAGAGTTACTAGCAACATTGGCGGGTGTTATAGCGTACAATATCTCACCTGTAGTCTAGTATACATGCGGGTGAGAGCGGCTCTGTGCGGGGAATGTAACGTGAACAGATCGGAGCGACGTTTTATATTAGATGCTAGAGTTACTAGCAACATTGGCGGGTGTTATAGCGTACAATATCTCACCTGTAGTCTAGTATACATGCGGGTGAGAGCGGCTCTGTGCGGGGAATGTAACGTGAACAGATCGGGACGACGTTTTATATGAGATGCTAGTGTAACTAGCAACATTGGCGGGTTGGCGTGGGCGTTTGATTGTACTACGAACTCCTTTGGTACGCGAGCTAGCGCTTCCACACCTGTGAAAAACATACATAACATCACGCCTTTTTCCCGAAGGGGTAGGTAATGGCCGGTGTACCCAGGACTCAGTCCCATAGTAGGTACCCACGCTTCACCAGTTATCTTTTTTAAGTCCCATATAATAGAGGGCGAGCCTATTGCCATTTATTGGAAAAATTCAATACTAATACAATATATTATATACCTGACATGATGTGGGGAACGAACTCACGAATAGCAGTAGCACTAGCAAACCACTACGCCACCGAGGCAGTCACAATCACAGTCACAGTCACGAGGCTAACACCCGTCTTTAAGAACAACACTTATGTAATGTACTGTGCTAAGTAAGGAATTTATCATCGTGTTTATTTGGATTTGCCAACCTTATGCGTTCGGGCCATCATAATATTGTTTTTGAATAATAATAATATGGGACAACTTCCACACACGGTCATCTGGTCCCAAACTAGGCCAGAAGCCTGTACTATGGTAACCAGATGACTGATATACATACTTATATACGCTTATAATACCCACGGGAATACGGGTTCAAGATTTTTATTTTATTCATTATCATTATATTATTATTATTATTATTCGTTTATTTCGACCAACAAGGATCATAGGTACACAATATTAATTACTAAATTAAATTACAATACAAATTAACAAATAAAAAATACAAAATAAAATGAATCGACATAATAATTGTTTGAAATTGGAAATAAATAGTCATAAATTATAAATTGAATTAAATTATAGGCATAATGTAGAGATTTTTTAAATAAATACTAATATGGCAGTCTTCAAATCCGGAGACATAACGTAAAAACACGCCTTTTTCCCGAAGGGGTAAGCAGAAGTGTACCCAAGACTCAGTCCCATAGTAGGCACAACCACATTTCTCCAGTATGTTATTGGTCCCATGTAATAGGGGGTGAGCCAATTTCAATCTACCGGGCACATATCCAGACTGGCATAAAGATAACTCCTAATGGAAAAATCCAATAACACAGCCTGACTTGGGGATCGAACCCGGGACCTCATGATCGGTACTCGAGCTTATGCTCGCTACGCCACCGAGGCAGTCCAAATTATTATTATTATACTAATATCATACCCAGTATTTGCTCGCGCGGTATCCACCCTTCTACATTGATAAGATCCATCCAATGTGCGCATATATCTATAGCTATGTCTGTGGACCATCGACCGATCAGCTGGAGGTGGAACCCTTCGTCCCAGAGGAAACCGCGGGGGAAGAACGACCTGATGATGGGGGAATACATTGAATTCGGGGGGGAAAAGACTATTTTCAGTGGTGAAATAGCGGGGCATGATCGATCTTATAATAGGTTCACTATTAATTATCAAATTTAGTTATTTTCATTTGAAAAGTAAATTTGTATTACTAGTACATCGCCTTGAACTAAGACCTCGCGAAACGTGAACTTAGGCAAACAATGTCTCACGAATGTCTCCTATTGTGCCATAAAGCGATGACAAAACTAAAGTTAGCTTAGGGGCCTGGAATAAAACACATTATAGGGTAATTTTCGATGGATCTAACACATGTAGTTTTCTATAGTCAGATGGCTGCGTAAGTAAGGGTACATGTAAGGTTTATTTAATTGTTTGTTTGGTATCCACTATCCACCCTTCTACAATGATAAAGTCCATCTAATGTGGGCATATTATATCTATAGCTATGTCTGTGGACCATCGACCGATCAGCTGGAGGTGGAACCCTTCGTCCCAGAGGAAACCGCGGGGAAAGAACGACCTGATGATGGGGGATGATACATTGAATTCGGGGGGGAAAAGACTATTTTCAGTGGTGAAATAGCGGGGCAAGATCGATCTTGTAATAGGTTCACTATTAATTATCAAATTTAGTTATTTTCATTTGAAAAGTAAATTTGTATTACTAGTACATCGCCTTGAACTAAGACCTCGCGAAACGTGATCTTAGGTAAACAATGTCTCACGAATGTCTCCTATTGTGCCATAAAGCGATGACAAAACTTAAGTTAGCTTAGGGGCCTGGAATAAAACACATTATAGGGTAATTTTCGATGGATCTAACACATGTAAATTTCTATAGTCAGATGGCTGCGTAAGTAAGGGTACATGTAAGGTTTATTTTATTGTTTGTTTGGTATCCACTATCCACCCTTCTACAATGATAAAGTCCATCTAATGTGGGCATATTATATCTATAGCTATGTCTGTGGACCATCGACCGATCAGCTGGAGGTGGAACCCTTCGTCCCAGAGGAAACCGCGGGGAAAGAACGACCTGATGATGGGGGATGATACATTGAATTCGGGGGGGAAAAGACTATTTGCAGCTATAATAGGGGAAATTCACTGTTTCTAGCCGGGAATGATCGATTTGATAATAGGGGAAATTCACTGTATTCATTTTAACGGGGAACACAGGATCTGATTATAGGGGAATTTACTATTTTCACGAGGCATGATCGATCTGGTAATAGGGGAATTCACTATTTATGATACTGAGTAACAAGACGAGCAAATCAGGTGCCTGATGGTAAGCATCATGATTGCCCATATCAGACACAGTACCACCCAGTTTAAAATAAAAAATTCTGCGCGACACTGCACTGCGCCTGTCACCCCGAGATATTAGTTGTTGAAACTCGCCATGCCCAGTAATTTCACTGGTAGCATTGCCCTTCAGACCGGAACACAGTAACATTTGCACATTACCGCTTGGCGGATGAATAACTGGCAAAGGTGTGGTACTTTTTACTAATAATACGTACCTACTAGGCACAGCGGTGTAAAGTGGCGCCCTCCAATAAGGGACAGGCTCCTTAGTATATTGCGACCTAACTCTGCCGGCTCCATAGAAGTATCCTATACCACCTATCATATTAGACATAGCTGCTTTCGCTATCGATTTCTCTTCCGGGGTGTACCTGTAGAGAAAAAGGTGAAGGCATATTGAACGTATTACAAAATAGTTACATACATATGTTACCGTAAATGTATGAAACTAGGAAATTTATACAATTCCGAAGCTATTTAAGAAATGTATAAAATATTGTTTCAAAGATTTTTTAATAGTCAGATATCCTGGGAAATGTATACATTTCCTAGGAATTGTATAGACTGCCTCGGTGGCGTAGAGGGCGCATGCTCGACTGCCAATCAAGAGGTCCCGAGTTCGATCCCCGGGTCAGGCAGTGTTAAATATTGGATTTTTCCATTAGGAAGTATCTCAATAACTGCCTGGAGTCTGGAACTGTGCCCGGTAGATGGCAATAGGCTCGCCCCCTATTACATGGGACCAATAACATACTGGCGAAATATGGGTGTATCTACTGTGGGACTGAGTCCTGGGTACACCTCTGCCTACCCCTTCGGGAAAAAGGCGTGAATGTATGTTATGTTTTTATGTTTTACAAAATGGTTACAAACATATGTTACCGGAAATGTGTTATCATCATCATCTCACCCGTTGGTAATCCAATACTGAACATGGGCCTCCCTCATAAAGGGGGGTTTTGCCAATACTCGACACGCTTGTTGTGAGGGTTGTCGAGCGCAGATAGATGGTAATTTGCAGAGGACGCTGCTGCCCTTCCTTCCGGAAATGTATGAAACCTAGGAATTCTATACATAACATAAACATAACATACATTCACGCCTTTTTCCCGAAGGGGTAGACAGAGGTGTACCCAGGACTCAGTCCCATAGTAGATACACCCACATTTCGCCAGTATGTTATTGGTCCCATGTAATAGGGGGCGAGCCTATTGCCATATACCGGGCACAGTTCCAGACTCCAGGCAGCTATTGAGATAATTCCTAATGGAAAAATCCAATATTTAACACTATGCCTGACCTGGGGATCGAACCCGGGACCTCTTGATTGGCAGTCGAGCATGCGCCCACTACGCCACCGAGGCAGTCGCCACAGAGGCTTACAGAGGCTTCAACTTTAATATATCAGGACATAAATAAATATATCAAATAGGTTCACTATATTCGGAGGAAACAGGGGAATACAAAACATCGATTTGGTAAAATTTCCATGGGATTGTGTCAAACTGCTAAGAGGTCACCTTTCCTGTCAACAATTTTTTTTATTAAAGTTAATATAGGTACGCCTTTTTTAAGCACATTGTTAATTATTAAATAACATACCCCTTATCGCTTAAACGAAACTTCTCCTCAAACGTCTCATCGAACCGAGTCCTCCTCTCCTCCAAAACCCTCGAATACTCTTCGTTCTTCAACGGAACAGTATTGACAGCTTCACTGTAATATACTATGTCCATTGCAAACGGGGGTTCTACCACTAGTTGTATTGGAATGAAGTTTACTTCGCGTTCCTGTAAGAAAAAGATAAGATATAGATAGATAGATTTTGTATTGGTAGGCCTCTTTTGCAGGGGCCGCCTGGGGAAGTTCCACACCTTTGCCAGTTATTCATCCACCAAGCAGTAATGTGCAAACATTACTGTGTTCCGGCCTGAAGGGCAATGTTACCAGCGAAATTACTGGGCATGACGAGATTCAACAATTAATATCTCAGGGTGACAGGCGCAGTGCAGTGCCGCGCAGAATTTTTAATTTAAAAACACTGGGTGGCACTGTGTCTGATACGAGTATGTGCAATCATGATGCTTACCATCAGGCACCTTATTTGCTGTCACTATATTAAAAAAAAATAAAAAAAATTAGTTCCGTACAGGTCGCGTCACGGTTTAATAGCGCTGACCTTGAATGCGCAGAAACCGATTTTTTTTTAGAACAAACAGTTGTTAACAGGAATGAGGTGCGACGGGAGTGGCGCTCCAATAGTCGCTCGGTTGTCTTCACCCTGCCTCAATTCAGAGTCAGGGCAAGCCCGGTCAAGTCACATCTTTGCACATTACTGTGTTCCGGTCTGAAGGGCAATGTTACCAGCGAAATTACTGGGCACGATGAGATTCAACAACTCATATCTCAGGGTGACAGGTGCAGTGCAGTGCCGCGCACAATTTTGAATTTTAATACACTGGGTGGCACTGTGTCTGATATGGGCAATCATGATGCTTACCATCAGGCACCTGATTTGCTCGTCTTGTCATTTATATAAATAAAAAATAAAAAAAAACTAGTAAAGTGGTGGTCTTTAAAAGAAGCTGCCGGAATTTTGGCGGGAACACGTAAGAACACATTTCAACTCTCCCATCACTTGCCAAGAGACTTGTGTATCTTAGAAAACACTCAACACGTAATATTCCACCATTATTACACGTTAAACACTCGAAAATGCACCGATAATTGATAAATACCTCAGAAATACTATCATCGGGGCCTAGCACAGCAATCCTGCCATATTGAGGATGGTTTTCAACCTTCATGAGAGAAAGCGCTCGTTCCTTCAGTTGGTGTAACGCTGGGGCATGCGCTTCGCTGTAGGATTTGTGGACTATTTTACCTGTAATAAAGAAAAAAAAAAGTAAAATCAGGTGCCTGATGGTAAGCATCATGATTGCCCATATCAGACACAGTGACACCCAGTGTTTTATACCCTGTCACCCTGAGATATGAGTTGTTGAAACTCATAATGCCCAGTAATTTCGCTGGTAACATTGCCCTTCAGGCCGGATCACAGTAATGTTTGCATATTACTGCTTGGCGGATGAATAGCTGGTAAAGGTGTGGTACTTCCCCAAGCAGCCCCCTGCTAAAGAGGTATACCACTACAAAATTAAAATTATGGATGTCACTGTATATAATAGTTAGGGAGATATAACAGATATCTCTTTTTGCTCATAATATTATGTACATTTGACACATAGAAATAACATACATTCACGCCTTTTTCCCGAAGGGGTAGGCAGAAAACTCAGTCCCATAGTAGATACACCCACATTTCGAGAGTATGTTATTGGTCCCTATTGGTGTTATTGGTCCATGTAATAGGGGGCGAGCCTATTGCCATCTACCGGGCACAGTTCCAGACTCCAGGCAATTATTAAGATAATTCCTAATGGAAAAATTCAATATTTAACACTTTGCCTGACCTGGGGATCGAACCCGGGACCTCTTGATTGGCAGTCGAGCATGCGCCCTCTACGCCACCGAGGCAGTCTAAAATAATTGTGTGAAATATCTTTGTACACGACTAAACGTTCATTCATTCATTCAATAGTTTAGTTACCATGTACAGGGACCAAGTCAAGTTTAAAGTTGTCAAAGACAGTTGAATGCGAGAATATCTGTGAATGTTGCAGCCAGAGGCGCGAGTGAGCCGCGGACGGACCGAGGGACTCGTCTAATGCTGCGTACCATATTAATGTTATTGGTGAGTGGGGTTTGTTCTGAAACAAGAGAAATATATATTCATCATCACCATCATCTCAGCCGTTGGTAATCCACTACTGAACATAGGCCTCCCCCATAAAGGACGGTTGTTACACTATTCTAAAGCCGACATCGAAAAATATATTATGTATTAATATATTTATATTATATTATATATTTTGTACTGAAAGGCCTCTTTTGCAGGGGCCCGCCTGGGGAAGTACCACACCTTTGCCAGTTATTCATCCGCCAAGCAGTAATGTGCAAACATTACTGTGTTCCGGTCTGAAGGGCAATGTTACCAGCGAAATTACTGGGCATGACGAGATTCAACAGCTCATATCTCAGGGTGACAAGCGCAGTGCAGTGCCGCGTAGAATTAGTATAGATACACCCACATTACACCAGTATGTTATGAGGCGGATCCATAATGTCATATATAATTAAGCTGACATTTTACACAACTTACCGCAACACTGCTGACATTGACTTTAAGAGTCCAATGGCTCGGCAGCAGTGGGAGCAGTCTTGACGTAACTGGTGAAAATCTTGTGAGGTGGATCCATAATGTCAAAGAAAATCATGCTGACATTTTACACAACTTACTGCAACACTGCTGACATTGACCTTAAGAGTCCAATGGCTCGACAGCAGTGGGAGCAGTCTTGACGAAACTGGTGACAATCCTGTGAGGCGGATCCATAATGTCAAAGACAAACATGCTGATATTTTACACAACTTACCGCAACACTGCTGACATTGACCCTAACTGTCCAATGGCTCCCGGCAGCAGTGGGAGCAGTCTTGACAAAACTGGTGACAATCTTGTGAGGCGGATCCATTATGACCTGTTCCCCGAAGGTGGTGCCATCGTGGTGTGTCCATCCGTATGATGGGAGGTTGTCTGATTGTTCACATAGATGTCTGTGGAAGTTTAACCATTTTTTGTAATATAATGCACCGTGGAGATACTGGCTATAGAAAAGTATCACCACTTTTACCCGTAGTTGCCGTGGCGGCCGGCTAAGGATTATTAGCAGCATATTATGTCGAGACTTCAGACTGCCATTGAGAAATTCCTTATTGAATAATTCAATTTAATTCTATCTTTGTTGTAGTGGTAGGCCTCTTTTCCAGGGGGCCGCCTGGGGAAGTACCACACCTTCGCCAGTTATTCATCCGCCAAGCAGTAATGTGCAAACATTACTGTGTTCCGGTCTGAAGGGTAATGTTACCAGCAAAATTACTGGGCATAACGAGTTTCAATAACTTATATATCAGGGTGACAGGCGCAGTGCAATGCAGCGCAGAATTTTGGATTTTAAAACACTGGGTGGCTCTGTGTCTGATATGGGCCAATCATGATGCTTACCATCAGGCACCTGATTTTCTCCTCTTGTCATTCACTATCGTAAAAAGAAATATAATAATTTCATGATTCAAATTTATCTTTTTCCATTAGGAATTGTCTCAATGACAGCCTGGAGTCTGAAACTGTGCCCGGTAGATGGCAAAAGGCTCGCCCCCTTTTACATGGGACCAATAACATACTGGCGAAATGTGAGTGTGCCTATTATGGGACTGAGTCCTGGGTACATCTCACTCAGAGATATTAGTTGTTGTATCTCATCATGCCCAGTAATTTCGCTGGTAACATTGCCCTTCATACCGGAACACAGTAATGTTTGTACATTGCTGCTTGGCGGATGAATAACTGGCAAAGGTGTGGTACTTCCCCAGGCGGCCCCCTGCAAAAGAGGCCTACCACTATAAATAAATGAATAATTTAAAATGTTACTAACCTAATGCCCTTATTAGAAGCAGGAGCCAGTTGGTACCACATCAATCCAAACACGGGTGAGCGTGGCTCTCGGCTCTTCACTCCCATATACACTCCTGGTCTGTAGGTGCCCCAGAATCGCTCTGATGATGGACTGGATTCTCTCACAACCTGCAATGGAGTATTTGATTTTTTTTTGGCATAAATGGAAAGATCATATTATATCTTAGACCCTGGAATAACACATGTTAGGTACTTTCAAATCTTATATCTTTAAATGAGCAATTCTTATATATATATAATTGGAATCTCGGAATCGGCTCCAACGATTTTCATAAAATTTAGTATATAGGGGGTTTCGGGGGCGATAAATCGATCTAGCTAGGAATCATTTTTAGAAAATGACATATAAAAAAAATACCGGTCATCCAGGTACTAATAATAATAAGGGACAACTTCATCTGGTCACCTGGTCCCAAACTAAGCTAGAAGGATGTACTATGGTAACCAGATGACTGATATACGAGGGGAGGTCAAAAAGTTCGCGGAATGAAAGGGAAGGGGGGTGAATTTAAACATGAAATTATTATTCCTTTTCAATATATTCTCCATTAACCCTAATACACTTTTCAAACCTTTCAAATAATTTGTTTATACCTTCGAAAAAAAATTATTTGTCAAGGCCTTCAAAATAAGCAGATATTGCCGACTTCACTTCATCGTCATCAGTAAATTTCTTTCCACGAACCTCTTTTTTCATGTTTGGGAACAAATAATAATCACAAGGGGCCAAATCTGGACTATAGGGAGGGTGGTTTAAAGTTTCGAAGCCGCACTTGTGTAAGGCAGCCATCGCAACATGACTCTTGTGAACGGGTGCGTTGTCGTGCAAAAGGAGCACACCTCGAGACCATTTTCCCCTTCTCTTTTCTTTAATTGCTACTTTTAATTTTTCCAGTAGTGTAGCGTAGTACTTCCCCGTGATATTGACACCTTTATCTTTATAATCGATCAATAAAATCCCCTTGGAATCCCAAAAAACTGTAGCCATAATCTTTCCGGCCGATTGTGACACCTTAAACTTCTTGGGCGGTGCTGCGCCTTTTTTGTGCCACTGCACTGACTCCTGCTTTGACTCAGGTTCATAGTGATGAACCCAAGTTTCATCTCCAGTCACAATTCGGTTCAGAAATTCATCCCTGTTTTCACTACACAGCTCCAAAAACTCGCGCGAACACTCGACGCGCTGCTGTTTTTGAAGCGCTGTGAGCATTCTCGGTACCCATCTTGCACTGACCTTAGACATGCCAAGATGGTAATGGAGAATATTCAAAATGGTCGTAGATGATACTCCAGTCATCTCTGCGATTTGTTTCTTCTTTAGGAGTGCATCTTCTAGAACAAGTTTTTCAACTTTTTCAACAATGTCTGAGGATGTTGCTTCAATTGGCCGACCTGAGCGCTGATCATCTTCAATTGAGTCTCTGCCTTGCTTGAAAAGACTATGCCACTTGTAAATCATTGTTTTTCCAGGGCAGGAGTCCCCGTAAACTGATGACATTTCTTCCATAATGTTCTGAGGTGTTTTTCCTTGCTTAGTGAGAAACTTAATCACGGCACGATACTCAATTTTCTCCATAGTTGATATTTTCTACCCGATTGACTTGTTTATCCAGCGATATCTCAAAGTTTTATGAACTGATTGGGCTGAATCTTAGTATTTATAATTGTATTGAGTCAACAAGTAGCGACAGGTAAAAAAAACTACCCCCTTCCCTCTCTAAACCCTCCATTCCGCGAACTTTTTGACCTCCCCTCGTACATACTTAAATAAGCTTGTAACACACAGACGCAGATCAAACAGACATGTTCTTGCACACAAATATTTGACCTGGCCGGGGATCGGACCCGGGCCCTGCGGCACAGAAAGCAGAGTTACTACCATCTGAGCCAACGAGGCTGTCAATATTCCCCGATATTGTCATGGGAACGAAGACTATGCAGATAAAACCGCAGGGTACAGCTAGTGTCCCCATAATTTACATTGGACATTGCAGATTTAGAAATTAATAGACTCATGTGTTACTATGGCCCTAATTAGTAAGCTCAAAGAAGCACAAAGAGCTATGGAGAGGGCTATGCTCGGAATCTCTCTACAAGATTGAACCAGTTGGTAGGCCTCTTTTGCAGGGGGCCGCCTGGGGAAGTACCACACCTTTGTCAGTTATTCATCCGCCAAGCAGTAGCTGTTTCGGTATGAAGGGCAATGTTACCAGCGAAATTACTGGGCTTGATGAGATTCAACAACTTATATCTCAGGGTGACAGGCGCAGTGCAGTGCCACGCAGAATTTTGAATTTTAAAACACTGGGTGGCACTGTGTCTGATATGGGCAATCATGATGCTTACCATCAGGCACCTGATTAGCTGGTCTTGTCACTCACTATCATAATAAAAAATACAGAAATGAGGAGATTTCTAGATGATCAAAGGTTACTGACAAAGCCCAGATTAGCAAGTTGAAGTGGCAATGGGTAGGCACATCGCATGCGGAACTGATGACTGATGCATGACTGCATGGTAAAAGCCGTGATTGTGGTTAATACATTATTGCAAAGGCCAATAAGCAAATATGTAAATAATGATCAATAAACATGGGTATCAACCATTGATATAAAGAAAAGGGGAGATGAGGTACTGGCTTCTCAAAAATGTCAAGCTCATATTAGGTCCCATTAGGTCCACATACGTCAGTTAAGTAAGGTCGTACGAGCGAATAATATTGTTGTCTCGGTCACAATTCGGTCTTAGCTACGTCTTTCTATCTTTGTTGTTCATTATATGTCACTGTGCAAACTTCACACTGAGCAAATTGCACTTGCTATTTCTTGAATAAGCGCTGGGAGAACGTATCTCCCCTTTTCTTTTTATCAATGGTATCAACTACAGAATTTTTTCTTACCTTTTCATCGTCAAAGGGAGTATTTACTCTGGTTTCTAGGTACCCTAGTACACTTATATATACGGCTATGAGGAAACACAGCACTCCTACTCCAGTTTTCCATCCCGAAAGTAGGTGAAACTTCTTATTACCCGACGTAGATATTTCACTGCTACTCGATTCGTTGTTGCCATTTTGACTTATTTTCACGCTCTTTCTGTGCCGCACCATATTGAATTTATAAATTTAGATCATCTATGTTTTTTCATAGATAATTGACACGATTTCGGCTTAATTTTAATTCAAATTTACGGTTTTATGATTTCTGAACCTGATGCGGTGTTTTCATGTAAACTCAGGCTCAGGCATGAAGGCTCAGTGTTCGAATGCGAATGCTAGCGACAGCTGTCAAAAGTGCAACGTTTTTTGACATTTGTAGTGGTGTGGTATACAAAGTTTGTGCATAAATCGACTAAGACTATATGCATTATCTCGATTAATATTTTTTATTGTGTTGAAAATGTGCATATTAAATAAAAAACAGGTCAAAGCTCTTTCTTGGTCATCAAAGATTCACCGCTATGGTCTATTCGCAACAATTTTGTAACATAAATTTAAAATTACTATATTCAGAATAACAATTAACGTTCTCGTATATTTTCACTAGAAAAAATCTGTTATTGATAAGGCCTTGTTGTAATTAATATCTTTATTATAGTAAGTTGTAACTGATAATACATACTTACATTACTATTAATAATATATATTATACTTATAGGTAGTACTTATATGTATTTAACATAAGTAGGTTAGGTACCTATTAGGTACTTATGTAAAAACTTATAAGTTTATAGAATGTAATGTATTTCAGACATAGGGGAAGTGACTACCATTCGCAACACAGCTTAGTAAGCTAAACCCAAAGGGAGAGAACCCAACATCTGTGTAACCATTTTCACCCCGTAAATAATTTTGTATAAGTAGTAGTAGTCGTAGTATAATAAGTAATTTATTCTACAGCTTTTAAAATAAAATTAAAAAGAGTATCGAATAAGACTATTTCGTTAGTCGAATAAAAAATCTACCAAGATTGTTAGTCGATAAATCAAGACGCAACACTAGTTTGACGTGTTCGAGTCCAATACGATGATTGCGTTCAAAAATTACTTATTAAGTTGTTTTATTTCAAATTATATTGTGATTTTGAACGAAACAGCGCTAACTTTATTAAATTGACCGTCATTGATGGACTGCTATATTTTTTTAAATTTTCTCACAATCGTAGTGAAGTAGAGTGTACCTAGTACTGAATTATTTCGGCTAAAATGAAATAGGCTGAAGAAGACTGCCTCGTGGGCCTTAGGGGTTCCCAAGTTCGCTACTGCAGATTATGAGGTCCAGGGATTTTTCCTATTTTATTGACTCTGAAATTGTACCCAGTAGATGGCAATAAGTTCGCCCACGCTATGGTACTTAAAAACGATGAACTTATTGGCGAAATGTAGGTGTACTGGTGTACCTAGGACACCTTTCCATCCTCACAAACGCTCGCTTTTATATTATTAGTAGTACCTAGTACCTATTATTTAAGTAGGAATGTGACCTAACTACTAGATCAAAAATGATACGACCAACTTGTAATGGTCTGGTCGATTAGAAGTAGGTATCCTGTCACGTCTCAAAACAACTCAAAACTGCTTGGTAACCTTGACCCACAGAGATTTCATCTTATCAGTGTCTTCACCTGATGCTGCAGCATCAGGTTCAGTTGGGCAGGAGCTAGAACTAATTGGAATAATTTTAAATGATCTGCCCCGGTAGCACAGTGACCAAGGAAAACGAAGTCCCATGGGGTTAGAGCGAGACAGCAGATATGAATTGTTCGGACGCGAAAGAGAGAAACATAGGAAAAACTAGTTATCCCCGAGCCATGCTAGGGGGGCTGATGGATCAGGTGAGAAGAGGTTTTAATTTACTAAACATGTAACCTCAATACCTCAAAAACTCCATATTAATAAAAAAATAAAAATCCACTTCCGGTCTGAATTTTACATAATTTTGTCCACTGAAGTGAAAAAGTGCGTAACTAACTGCAAAATAAAAAAAAAACCGGTTTTTTTTTTCTTGTAATAACTTCCGGTGTCATCCAAAAGTGGATAACATGCGAAAGTTGAACGTGTTTATTTATTTTCCATTGAATTTTTAAACTTTACGCATTCAAAATGTTGTTACATCCTTTATAGGTGTAAGTAAAAAATTACTATAGCATCTAGAGAGTGATGTTATATCGCTCGAAGCGGATTTGTACTCCGAAAACCGGTCGCCACCTGTCCGCTTGCTGTGTCGATGCAGTAGCTCGGTACTCGACCGCGTCGGTAAAGTAGGGGTCCCCCCGCGGCGGCGCGCACCCATCCCCCCTTCCCCGCCCTCGCACCCCGTCCCCAGTGCGATCGAGCGACGCGAGCCGCGCGTACCTGCTCTCCAAAACAAAATGCCCTACGCTCCGCGGCTATTATGAGACGGACGCTCATATTTTCCTCAATTTATCAGTGAAATAATGTAATGAACGTACTAAAGTGATCGTGGAACACGGCAGTGCGCGTCCCGTGCGGAGCACGCCTCGCTCTCACCGCCGGCCGGCTGGCAGACGCACGCGACAACGCTTCCAAAAAAAAACTAAAATTTAGATGTCAGTGAGCGAGGAACCCCAGTGTTGTAGTGTAATTTTAAAATAGTTAAATGGATAAACGTCTTGCAATGTTCGTATGAGGAAGAAAAGCAACCGAAACATCGTAAGTGTAGAGCTATCGCGCTCAGTGTTATTCCCGTTGAGATGCGGGGTTATTCTCCCTAGTGAAGTTTTTGAACAAGTGGGGCGCCCGCTCGTCGAAGCACGGAGGTACGGAGGTCTATCCCTCGTATTCTCTCTGTTTTTTTACACCCATCCCGAGCAGGTCTCTCGAGAAACCCCTTTTTTGTGCGTCGCTTTTTTGGAGGGAATGTTTACTTGCGATGTAGTTGTAGGTTATGATCCGGTACGGGTCTTGCATCGCTGATAATAAACTGGTTTTGGATCATTTCGGGCTATAAATAATCACTGATTCACAGTTCTACTGAGACATATTGTTTGGAGCTCAACGCTACAGGTCAATAAGTATTCATAATATGATATCAGTGGCTAAAGAAATTGATTATTTCTAACTAGCTTGAAACTAATTTCAGTCATTTTCACTGACTGGCCTTACCATCGACATTCTATCGTCATTCAACTGACGCTCACGGCTCATGTAAAGAAGAACTCCCAAATCCAACTCTGATTGTAAAAAAAAATAACATAAATTATTATTGCGAATGAACTGGCAAATCGATAATTCGCTTGGAGAGTTAAAAAACTGGAACGCTGAATGTTTAGGTAACCTCAAAACGTGTTTTGCTGAGCAGCTACCTAGACTGTGATGAAACAATTACATATTATAGCAGTTCTAGTTTTACTAGACGTTTTATATTTAATTCTTAATGTCTAATTAATATAATATGAAGACAATAGAATATTGGAAGAAACGAAGATCAAAAATACAGAATAAAAAACAATTGCAAGATATATTTATTCTGCTATGGATCCACACGAATCTGTAGCCAGTGTCAAGTATAAATTGCAAGATTGTTATAATTGTGGAAGATATAACAGCAAATTAACTAAGGCGTCTATTACACGTTCAGCTGCTTTTCCTGTCACTTTTGCCACAGACACGGTTATGATTGATGGTTGACCTATCGTCTAATGTGATGATTGACGCTGAACCTTTCGTCTCATGGACGCCTAAAGATTCTACCTACATTGATCTAAATAAATCCTATAATATCCTATCCTAATATATATACTATTATAAAGGCGAAAGTTTGTAAGTATGGATGTTTGTTACTCTTTCACGCCAAAACTACTGAACCGATTGGGCTGAAATTTGGTACGTAAGTAGCTTAGACCCTGGAATAACACATAGGGTACTTTTTATCCCGATATTCCCACGGGAACGAAGACTACGCGGGTGAAACCGCGGGTCACAGCTAGTTTATTATAAATGCGAAAGTTTGTGAGGATAGATGGATGGATGGATGTTTGTTACTCTTTCACACAAAAACTACTGAACCGATTGGGCTGAAATTCGGTAGGTATGTAGATTGTTAGACCCTGGAATAACACATAGAATATATTTTATACTGATATTCCCACGGGAGCGAAGACTACGAGGATGAGCGGGACACACATAGTAAGTCATAAGAGCCATGTAAAATCAACTTAAAATTATGTCAATAAAGTTCGAAGACTAAAGTTGCCTGCCCCGGTAGCACAGTGAGCAGGGAAAACGAAGTCCCTGGGGGTTAGAACGAGACAGCAGACATGAATTTTTCGGACGCGAAAGAGA
This sequence comes from Hemistola chrysoprasaria, assembly GCA_947063395.1. Classification (NCBI taxonomy): domain Eukaryota; kingdom Metazoa; phylum Arthropoda; class Insecta; order Lepidoptera; family Geometridae; genus Hemistola; species Hemistola chrysoprasaria. The sequence continues at coordinate 3,027,986 of OX346736.1, read as the reverse complement.
GAAAAAACGGGGGAAACTAGTGATATCCCCTTGCCATGCTAGGCGGGCAGATTTCCTCATTACCAATTACCACCGCTAGGAACCTTATAGACAAATGTTACCATATCAAATATTGTGAGACGACCATTAGACGATAGGTTAGACGTCAAGCAGTGCCAGAATCATTTTTTTATCGAGGGCAACCAACAAATAGACAATTTTTTTTTATGATAATGAATGACAAGACGAATACGAAGACGACAAATCAGTAATCAGGTGCCTGATGGTAAGCATCATGATTGCCCATATCAGACACAGTGCCACCCAGTGTTTAAAAATTCAAAATTCTGCCTGGCACTGCACTGCGCCTGTCACCCTGAGATATTAGTAGTTGAATCTCATCATGTCCAGTAATTTCGCTGCCTAACATTGCCCTTCAGACCGGAACACAGTAATGTTTGCACATTGCTGCTGGGCGGATGAATAACTGGCAAAGGTGTCGTACTTCCCCAGGCGGCCCCCTGCTAGAGGCCTACCACTAAAAAAAACTAAAACATTCTCTAAAAAAATGTACAAAATCCGCCAAGCAGTAATGTGCAAACATTATTGTGTTCCGGTCTGAAAGGCAATTTTACCAGCGAAATTACTGGGCATGACGAGTTTCAACAACTAATATCTCGGGGTGACAGGCGCAGTGTAGTGCCGCGCAGAATTTTGAATATTAAATCACTGGGTGGCACTGTGTCTGATATGGGCAATCATGATGCTTACTATCAGGCACCGGATTTGCTCGTCTTGTCACTCACTAACATAAAAAAAATGTATTTTCATCCATTGTTGACGAAAATGTTATTGAACATCATAGATTTAAAGAAAAGGGGATATATACGTACCAGCGCTTATTCAACAACTGGCATTTGCAATGTGCTCATTGTGCAGTTTGCACAGTGCAATATAATGAACAACAAAGATAGAAAGACGTTTCTAAGACCGAAGTGCGACCGAGACAACAATATTATTCTCTAGTACGACCTCACTTTACTGACGTATCTGGACCTAATGGGACCTAATTTGAGCTTTCCATTTTCGAGAAGCCAGTGCCTCGTCTCCCCTTTTCTTTAAATCAATGTTGAACATACAAAAAAAAACGTCATCCTCGTTCGATTTGCGATCAGTCGAAAACCGACCTTAAAAGGAAGAAATCAATTTTTAAACCCCAAACCAAAAGAAAGGAGAAAGAAATGAGATGGACATAGGAAAGACAGAGGGAGAAACATAAAAGTTACCTAAAAGAACAGAGATAAATAAAATAACGCAACGTAAGTCGACTTCGGACATTGATAGATTAATCCCTATTATAAGACAAAATGTTTGCCTCTGCAGGGTCTTGATCTTCGATCACAAATACTCCCTAATTCAATATCTATAGTCTGTAGTGGTGGGCATCTTTTGCAGGGGTCCGCCTGGGGAAGCATCACACCTTTGCCAGTTATTAATCCGCCAAGCAGTAATGTGCAAACATTACTGTGTTCCGATCTGAAGGGCAATGTAACCAGCGAAATTACTAGGCATGACGAGTTTAAACAACTAATATCTCAGGGTGACAGACGCAGTGCAGCGTCGCGCACAATTTAGAATTTTAAAACACTGGGTGGCACTGTGTCTGATATGGGCAATCATGATGCTTACCATAAGGCACCTGATTAACTCGTCTTGTCCCTCACTAACATAATAAATAAAAAAACACAAATTTCGCCCGACAGCAGCGCCGCGTGAGCTTCGCTTTGACGCCGCGTTGCAGTTACGCCGACGTTCGTCTGAAAGGTCGCTTAGCTGTCAAGAAATATATGCGACAATTGACAATACTAATTCGATACGTATGCTATTTTCAAAAAATTAGACAGAGAGACAGTAGAGCTTGCGACCAGTACGCCCTCGAGGCAGTCTGCATATATATGTATATATATATATATATATATAAAAAACTGCCTCGATGGCGTAGAGGGCGCATGCTCGACTGCCAATCAAGAGGTCCCGGGTTCGATCCCCAGGTCAGGCAAGTGTTAAATATTGGATATTTCCATTAGGAATTATCTCAATAACTGCCTGGAGTCTGGAACTGTGCCCGTTAGATGGCAATAGGCTCGCCCCCTATTACATGGGACCAATAACATACTGGCGAAATGTGGGTGTATCTACTATGGGACTGAGTCCTGGGTACACCTCTGCCTACCCCTTCGGGAAAAAGGCGTGAATGTATGTTATGTTATGTTATATATATAAAAACCGGGAAAGAAATATCTCCGTGTTAATGCCTCCGGATTGTTGGAGTATGAAGATTATTATCTAAATTAGATTGATCCAGAAATGACAAGAAACAGCGACTCTTGAATAATATATGTTTCACGTTTGGAACCTAAACGCGATCTTACCCATAATTTATTACAAATCTAGAAAACTTTAAGACAATAGTAGAACATGCAATGGAAGATTTATTATCTACATTAGATTGATCCAGAAATGACAAGAAACAGCGACTCTTGAATAATATATGTTTCACGTTTGGAATCTAAACGCGGTCTCACCCATAATTTATTACAAATCTAGAAAACTTTAAGACAATAGTAGAACATGCAATGGAAAATTTATTATCTACATTAGATTGATCCAGAAATGACAAGAAACAGCGACTCTTGTATAATATATGTTTCACGTTTGGAATCTAAACGCTGTCTCACCCATAATTTATTACAAATCTAGAAAACTTTTAAGACAATAGTAGAACATGCAATGGAAGATTTATTATCTACATTAGATTGATCCAGAAATGACAAGAAACAGCGACTCTTGAATAATATATGTTTCACGTTTGGAACCTAAACGCGATCTTACCAATGACATTGAATCGCCTCTGAGGATCTTACCCATAATTTATTACAAATCTAGAAAACTTTAAGACAATAGTAGAACATGCAATGTAAAGGCAACGCCTGACACTAAAGGCTGTCTAGAGGGCGAACCTAGAAACTGCGTAATTCCTAACGTGCTAGTAACAACTAGACTAATCACAATAGTAATTTACAATTAAAAAGTGCTGTTGTCTTCTTTTTGAGAGTCGGTCTGTGGTCAATCGTGTTCTTGTTGTGTCAGAGCTTTTTGGTCGCCCTCTGACATGAGTTAACGACTAGAGTATGACGACAATTGAGTATTTGAATTTTATTTTCTTTTGGCATAAATGGAAAGATCATATTATATAAGATTCGTACTAAAACTATTTTTAGTTTTCTTTTATTCGCTATAATTACAAAGTTATATCAAATTAAAAAATCATTTTTAATCCAGTTTTTAAAACACGCCGATAGTACCCGAACGAGCTCGTGACCTGTAGTGACGTCAAAATGTTATAAAGTACCATACATAACTATAACATAATGACGTCACAATCATGGCGACCACTCGTAGCGCGTTCATGAACAAGTGACTCCTATTGGAATTTTATCAATTATGAATTGGTAGTAATTAATAAAAAAAAAAAAATTAAAGTGAGTTTTGAATCGGATAATACATAATTTCCATTAAACTTACAAAATAACTTGATAAATACGACATTTTTTTTTTCAAATACTCAATTGGGGCCATTCATAAATAACGTCACACGGATTTCATGATTTTTTGACCCCTCCCCCGTCCTTGTCACAGCTGGTCACATTTCTGAGTCCCCCCCCCTACTTATACACACCACCACATATTTTGCAATTTTACATTTAGAAATATAATATGAAATTTAAACAGCAGTGCTGCGAGATTATTTTTATTTCCAATTAAATTCTTTTTCAATAAAATCAACATCAAGTCAAACCTACTTAGCCATGAAAGTTAACAAAACAAAAAAAATATATATTATATTAATCAAAACAAATTAAACCTTATAGTTATGCAGATAGAGTTAAAACTATTTTTATGTTATTCTTCACTCCCTCGCTAAAACCTAGTTATAATTATAATGGGTACACAACCTAACACTACTTTGCACTACGATTGTGAGGTATATAAAATAACTAGTGTAAGAACAGCGGCTTTGCCCGCTCGCAATTATGAAATATGTGAGTTTTATACCAAAACATGACGCTCTTTTTGGATCCTTTGGAATGTGATTTTATATAAATCCTTTCTTAGCACACGTCCAGAGAACGAAAAGAACCTACATTCCAAGTTTAAAGTCTCTAGGATTAGTGGTTTGGGCTCTGCGTTGCATGTCAGTCAGTGAGCTATTTAGGATTTTATATTATTATGTAGTGATTAATTTCATAAAAAACATTTTCGCTAATATCCTACACGTGCGACACCAAAAAAAATTTAATCCTGTTGGTAATACACAAAAATTGAAAGAAATTTACTTTATATCCCCTTTTTACTCTAGATCGACTCAACAACTTGGACTCTTGTTTTATGGGTCTTGTACATAAGTTTTTGCAGGTAAAACATTACGATTTTGGTTAGAGTTTTTTTGATTTCGATAACAGTGAACAACAATCAGTATATAGTAGTCACCTTCTGTCAGACCCATTTCGCGCTGCTACTTTTGTCGCTCTGCTGTAAAAATGCTTCGGTAATTCCAAAAACTCAGCCTTAGTAGCAATTTCTGCCACAGATTTCTTCCCTTCCCGACGGTCAGAGGGCTAGTCTAGAATCGAGCTAGCAATCGATTGCAAGTTTTTTTGGGTAATTCGAAACATGCCGTTCGACAGCAGAATTTGAGCAATTTAAACGCTTTCCACACTTCTGTTGCGTCCGTAATAAGGGGGCCGGACGACTCCATCGCCGCTATCACATCGATGGCGCTAGCCTCGCCCAATCCTACCAGTATACGCAACAGTGCGTTAGTGCGCGGATACCAGATCCACCAACTCACACAATCACGACACCGTCCTCACCGGCGAGGTCGAAGATCTCTCAGATCCTTCAGATCGGTTAGTTTCTCTCCAAATAATCAAACAGATCAAACCATCGATATGGTCCTAGGAGACTTCCCTTCTGGGGTGCCAGGGCACAATTGGGCCTTCCTCACCCCGCCAGCGAGATTGAGCTCTCGACGAGCCCCGCTTCTATGAGAAATCACCTCACTTAGTTCCGAAACATGGTAGCGTCCAGGCGAAAAGTCCACATGGTGAGATTCGATCCAAGGCGTCCGGATTTAAAACCGTGTATATTTTCGCTGGACGCTACATTATAATTCTCCTTATCTAATAAATACCTATATATTCATAAAGACCGTAAACAAAGTATTCTCGTAGGTACAATATGAGATAGTGTATAACAATAAACATAATATCTACGTATACCTATAAAAACATACAATTCTCAGAAATCAGTATGACTCATTTAAGGCCAGATCCACAGAACACGTACGGAATATATGAAGAGACGTACTTACTCATCATTACAGACATTAGACAGTGATATTAGGACTAAAATGGGCTTTAGACCAGCCTTCCTCACATAGCACGGGTAATAACATATATTAAACTACCAGCCGTGATAGCACAGTGACCCAGGGAAGCCAAGTCCCAAGGGGTTAGAATATCGAAGCGAAAATCCGAAATTTTCAACCTTCCATAATATAAAGCCGATCAGCTGATCAGCCATTTTGTAGCGGAAGGACTATTTTTCTTGCTAATTTCGCAACGGGTAGTTGCACTCCCGAATTTTTTTATACAAGCTGTGGCCCGCGGTTTCACCCGCGTAATTATCGTTCCCGTGGGAATATCAGGATAAAAGTACACTATATGTAATTCCAGAGTCTAAAGTCTAAACTATCTACATACAGAATTTCAGCCCAATCGGTTCAGTAGTTTTGGCGTGAAAGAATCACAAACATCCATCCATCCATCCTCACAAATTTTCGCGTTTATAAGTAGGATTATAATATATCGTAGTTAATATTAGCCAATCAGTATTCAAGTTTCCAATTATCCTAGGATCCTTAAAATTAGCTAGGAAGAATCTTTCTTAGTTTTAGTTTCCCCCGCGGCCCGCGACATACCCAAATGTTAATCCCCATATTACCCCAACCTTGACTTCTTAACCATCCTGTCCGGCTAATACTAGGACGATTTAACCACTGGACGCGAATTGTACATAATGAAGTATGAAAACACGTTCAACCGATTTTTGCGGGGGGAGGAGGATTTCACACATTGCTGACTTTTACGAAGATATACACACACTACCGTAATATTCGTATCCATGATTGCGCGCACACAAAGATTTACCTTTGTGTATTATATTGTTGCACTATTCCCGCATGTAGCACTGTCACTGTCTAAGAGCAAAACAACTGACAATTGCGATTAAAATGACAGAGAGAAAAATTGGGTACTTCCCACTTGATCCCCATCTCCTTGCCCACCACTAGTGACAACTGCAATTTTTTATTTCAGGATATGTATTCCACTCCTGACATGTGGGAATTGCCTAATCATACGGTTTCCAGCTCTAGCTCCAGCACTGCCGCATCGCCATCGATTCTGCGTAACAACTAAAGACGGAACGAATCTGACACACAGCAGTGTATCAACCGAGATCCCAAATCAAATGAGTGACTCGCATTATGGCCGTGGGTTATATTAAACGAACGAGTTCATCCCACTTTTGGCCCCACAAAGCTTAAAATCTGTTTAACCTAAAGATTTGAAACTTATTGTATCTAATAATGCTGTTACCAAATAAAAAAAATCAATTAAATTATATTATATCCTTATATCTAACCGTTTACGAAATAATAAATTCCGAAAATAGCAAAATATTTCATTCAATGACTGACTGATTGAATAATAAATCAATCACATTTATTTTATATATTTTGGTGCTACTTTACGTTACGGGACATGGCTGTTCAAATGACTAAACGGCCAAATGGTTCGATTGTGTAAGTGTCAAAATGTACAAAATTGAATGGTTTAAATGTTGCAGGGGCAAAATGACAAAAGTTCATTTATTAACTTTGTTAAATCGTGCTTATGTCAGAAAGAACAAATTTTACTATGCATTTATGTCAGATCATGTTATATTAAAACTATAAGACACTGTTGACACACCAAGCGACAAGTCTATTACATTTTAATAAAATACATAATATATTGATTCTTACATCCTCAATTCAACCCTCACCTTATATAAATGTTGACCTTCCAGCTACCGTTAGAATAATTATAGGTAAGTAATTTACGCTAGCCATAGAAAAGAATACTAGACGGGGCCTGCTGGTGCATCCATTCATTCTGATTACGATATGATAATAATAGGTATGTGTAGTGTACATATTACGGTAGATGAGATTAATTGAAAATTATCAATAATTATCGATCAATAATTAAATATTAACGAGAGTCGTGATAAAAGTAAGAAATTAATATCATTATTAATAATTGTGAATCATAAGACCACGTGGAGTCGGGGTGCTCTGTGTCGGTTTTGTCACTCTATTCGACTTTCTTTTCCTTTAATTTATTTCTTTTAATAACTATTAATAATTCACTACGCTTGTCGTTTAGTGAATTATTAATAATAATCGTTAAAAGTGATAAAATTCAATGTTATATATACATTTTTGTTACATGTTATGCATACATTTATCAAATCGTGAGATAATGATTGATAATTATTAATAATTTTCAATAAAACACATTTACCGTAGCATATTACATATATATATACGTGCTTGACAAAATATTATATTGAAGCAATTAATGACGTTATAATAATATTATGAATTTATAACATATAATATTATGTGATTTATGAAACATATTCTAAATATATTTTTTTATTTTGTCCTACTTGCAACCATTAGTGACCTAGAAAAAAGTCCCAGTGTTGACCAAAAAGGTGTGGATAGCGAGAAGTACCCGTAAAATTATGTCACCTACACTAGTGCTTGACATAGTCGATAAATTGCTATCGAGGACGAATGAAACAACAACGAGTTTATGATAGACTGACAAATATTCAAATACGATTTTGAAAATACGGTTTTTTTTTTATGTTGGGATGGCCGAGCTGTTGATGAAACAAGATGATAGCTTGTCAGACGCGGATACTATTTAGTGCTACTATTAAGTTGCTGATAAGCTTATCCCCGCCATTCAGTAGGCTTGATTTTGCCTTTTAGTTAATATTAGGTCCTTACATAGGAAATTGGCATTTTGTACGGGAGGAATATAGTCAATTTTTTTTTAATAATCTCGGTTGTTTAGCAGCTAGTTCTTCCTTCATGGTTTGCAGTTGCTGATAATAGATATCTGCCGTAATCGTTTGGCCAGATTTTAGAAAGCTGTAGTGAACGACACTGGCGCTAGTCCACCAACCACGCACAAGTAACTTTTTCTGAGTCAATTTTCGTTTAGGGGAAGATTTGGCTGGGACTCCAGGGTTCAGCCATTGCGACAAGTGCTTCCGATTATCGTACAGTATCCACTTTTCATCACAAGTAATGATTCGATTTAAAATCCCTTCATTATTATTGTGTCGGTTGAGCAAAGTAACACAGAAGTCGACGCGTGTTTGCGATTCACTCAATTCATGAGGTAACCATCGTTCAAATTTTTTTACTTTCCCGATTTGCTTCAAGTGTATTAATACAGTTTTATCGATATATGTCATTTATTTTTATCGATATCATTATACCTACCTAAAACATTGTCAAGCCCTAGTAAATTTGACTTTGACGTAAATAATCCAGGTAATTTAGATAGGTGTTTTTTGTTCGTGGTGTTTAATACTTCATGACCGTTTATTAAATATAGTCGGATTAAGTTGGATATATTTTTTCAATTAATATTAATTTTTGGTATAAATAGCTGTATTAATAAAGAAAAATTAAACTTACAAGTGAAAAGAAACATTAGTTGCTCGACAACTATTACTTTTACACCATTTAACTGCACATTTCGTCATTTTTTTAAATAAGTTTTCCTCCCGATGGTGTACGAACGACTGTGACAGTAAAACTACAACGATGTCCTATGTTTCATGGCATGAACCTGCGGGGTATTAGGCGAGAACGGAAAGAAGGCGCGTCCAGTGGTTAATTCGTTCAAGGGCTAATATTATAAATGTCAAATCTCAGTACAATGTAAAAAGTCAGCTTTGTAACAGGTAAACAAAACTTGCGTCTTCTAACTCGACCCCAGCGCTATCTTGCGCTGTTTTTTTGTGTGCATGTTTGTTCCCTTTTCACGCTAAAACTACTGAACCGATTGAGCTAAAATTCGGTATGTAGATAGTTTAGACCCTGGAATAACAGATAGGGTACTTTTTATCCAGATATTCCCACGGGAACGAAGACTACACGGGTGAAACCGTAGGGGACAGTCGTGTAATATTTTAGCCAAATCAGTTCAGTAGTTTTGGCGTGAAAGAGTAACAAATATCTATCCATACTCACAATCTTTCGTGTTTATAATATTAGTAGGGTAGGATGATTGTTTTTATAGGAACAATAATCAGCCGCGATGGCTCAGATGGTAGTCACTCTGCTTTCTGTGCCGCAGGCCTCCGGTTTCGATCCCCGGTCAGGTCAAACATTTGTGTGCATGAACATGTCTGTTTGACCTGTCCCTGGGTGTTATAAGCTTATATAAGTATGTATATCAGTCATCTGGTTACCATAGTAAAGGCTTCTAGCCTAGTTTGGGACCAGATGACCTTGTGTGGAAAATGACCCATATTAAAAAAAAAAGTGAAATTGAACAGTTTTTCATATGTCACAGGCACCATCTCACAGCGAACAGAGTATAAATTTTCGCAATAGAAAAGTCCTTGCGTACGAGGTACTAGTCACCTTGAGACATCAGATAAAATTAAAAGTTCTACGTTTTTAAGTCCACGATATTAACAAGCGTGGCCAAAATTCGAACTGACATTTTCCTAATAAACGTAGCTGTAAAAATCCTCTAGGGCATAGACCCTAGCGCCATCGTACACATATAAAAAGGTCGTAGACTTTTCGAGTCTCTAGAAGACCTTGACATGGTGCCTATCACTTCTCGTATTTGATTGAATTGTTGGACAAAAACATGGGTTCGTATACCCATACAATAGTGAATTTAATGACTTTTTCAGTCCTCTTGTTCAAAAAGTCCGTCATTGTGGCATAGGTACCAGAGCGAGGCTAACTTTTGAACCTCTAGCGGATATACAATACAATATAATACATAAAAAACATAACATACATTCACGCCTTTTTCCCGAACGGGTAGGCAGAGGTGTACCCAGGACTCAGTCCCATAGTAGTATACCCACATTTCGCCAGTATGTTAATGGTCCCATGTAATAGGGGGCGAGCCTATTGCCATCTACCGGGCACAGTTCCAGACTCCAGGCAGTTATTGAGATAATTCCTAATGGAAAAATTCAATATTTAACACTTTGCCTGACCTGGGGATCGAACCCGGGACCTCTTGATTAGCAGTCGAGCATAATACCATAATACTCTTTATTGAGACCAAACTTTATAAAGATTAAATTTAAAAATAAAATAACAAAACTTAATTCTTGGTCGACAATGGGCGGCCTTATCGCTTTAAGCGTTCTCTTCCAGGCAACCAGCTTTGGATGGATAGGGGAATGATAGGATGAGTAGGGTAGGGTATATAGTAAATTTCTTTCTAATTTTTGTCGTATATCAACAAGATTATATGTTTTTAAGTGTCGCACGTGTAGAATTTTAACTAAAATTTTTTTTTTCGGTTTCTATTTTACTTCCTCGCTAAAGCTCGGCAGATAAACTACCTCGTAATACAATGGGTTTTATTACCCCCGTGTGTAACAATCTACAATTTATGACAGACTAGCATCCTCTCGCGGTGTCATTCGCGGATATGAAGTGTACCTGCCGCTTGCCACAGCACAGAGACCAGGGAAAACGAGGTCCTTGGGGGTTAGAACGAGATAGCAGAAATGCAATGTTCGGGTGCGAAAGAGAAAAAAAACGGGGAAAGCAAGTTATCCCCGTGCCATGCCAGGCTGTCTGACGTGAAGTGTGTTGTATGTGTCATTTTAGGGTCTAAGCAACATACCCCTACCAAAAAATACTATTACGCGGGTAACACTGAAAATTTGTAGAATAGGCTCAGAGTAAGGATACCAAAGAAAACCAGTCGTGCAAAAATCTGTTCCAAGCCGCGAGTCTGGTACTAAATCAATATTTTACCAGACTATGTGGTCAGTTGCATGGCAACCGTAGGCCGACCGCGTGATGCCAGCGGTAGGTAAAAAGCTAACCGAATAACAACAGATAAGTGCGTGAAAGCGATAGCTTTTCATAATTTAGGCATGTATTTACAATAATTTTAGGAATTTATGTATCCACATTGCGTTTTTCTATTTTATTTTAATTTTTTTAACTCAATAAAATGGACAACAGCGCTTTGTTCGAATGAAAAACTATGAAGTCGATTATATTTTAAATATTTTTGCATAATATTATCCGAACTTAAATATTATTTTTTTTACATAAATTAAGGTTTGGCATTAATTACCTAGTGAAATGAAAACATTTTAAACATTGAATTATATATTTGTTTATTTTATCTCAATTACGTACTGTGCATTATGATGTTATTCTTTTTGTTTTTAATGCATAGTCCTCGTTAATTTTACATTTATGATAACATTTTAATATTTTTGTGACTTTCGACTATTTATTAAGAGTATAAAAGTAATCATATCACGTAACAATTTAGAATAATATCGTCAAAGGCCCTTTCTAGGTGCTAGAATCAGGCCCACGAACCTGTACTCACTATTAAACCCAGATTCTATCATGTAACTCACAAACATAAATACATTTTAATTTAAAAAATTTTTGATCCTTTTAAATCTTGTAATATATATTTATAAAAGTTAAAAAGTATGTGTGATTAATTTATGGAAAAAAAAAAAATATTTAAATCACTAAATATTTTAGTGCATATACGTCTACTCCAATGCTCCTATGTTCGCCCGCGTCGCTTAGTGTCAAATTTAACATTGAACTTCATAGGGTGAAAAATCGCTCAATCCAAATTAGGCTTTAAAACAATCATGTAAATAGAGTTTAAATTCAAATAATAGAAATTCAGTAGATGTCAAAGCGCGTAATTGTCAGTGATGGACACCTTTTTGTGAAGCTTGTTCAAGGATTGTGTCTGTAGAAGGAAGCGATTCAACGTCATTGAGAATAGGCCAGTAAGAGAAGCAGCCGATGAAAAATTATTCAAATTTCGAATGAGCAACTCTTTGGGAATCTGTGTTGTGTATTCAAATTATATGTCATTTGTTTTGGCGGCAATTTAAAAAGCAGAGCTTACTGATAAGACCCACAGTTAAAGACCACGTTTCCACGGAATAAGAATATCTAGATATTATTATTATTATATCTAGATATTATTATTATTATATCTAGATATTATTACCGTGACGTTTCAGATCCGTAAGTCATCACTGGTAACACACACTGGTCGAATACCTTCGACTTGAGGCACTGGTATTTTGGGAGAGAAGACGTTGGGTACATACAGATCGCGTCACGGTTTAATAGCGCTGAACTTGAACGCGCAGAAATCGATTTTTAGATCTATTATTTAGACCTATACACCTGCACAAAGCCACAGAATAAATAATAGTACACACTGCACAAGTTGAATTCGACGAACAAAATTAATTAAATATATTATATTATTTAATGATAGGTATTCTGAAACGTATACCTAGTTACTTACCTCATCATCATCATCATCATCATCTCAGCCACAGGACGTCCACTGCTGAACATAGGCCTCCCCCATAGATTTCCATTCAGTCCGGTTGTAAGCGGCCCGCCTGCATTGTATTCCTGCCGTCTTTATCAGATCGTCTGTCCACCTTGTGGGTGGACGTCCCACGCTGCGCTTGCCGGTCTGTGGTCTCCATTCGAGAACTTTGCAGTCCCATCGGCAATCAGTTCTACGTGCTATATGCCCATTGCCACTTCAACTTACTAATCCGCTGCGCTATGTCGGTAACTTTCGTTCGTCTGCGGATCTCATTTCTGATTCGATCTCGTAAAGAAATTCCGAAATTTCTTCTCCATAGTTACTTACCTATCAAGTTAATATTATATTAAATACCTTTTAATAGTCATTTTTGCACGCCTTTTAATAATGATCCCCTTATCAAATTAACGCTTTATAATTGACCTTGCACCTCAGTCCAAAATATTCTTAAGGCGCGGTGCTAAGCAAATTCGCCCTCTCGCTCACACGTACCCACATTTTTGAAGATATTAAAAATACTACATTAAATAAAGACAACTAGGAACTAGAAAATAACAATAGAAAGATTCAGTTCAGTTTTTGTAGTGGTAGGCCTCTTTTGCAGGGGGCCGCCTGGGGAAGTACCACACCTTTGCCAGTTATTCATCCGCCAAGCAGTAATGTGCAAACATTACTGTGTTCCGGTATGAAGGGCAATGTTACCAGCGAAATTACTGGGCATGATGAGATTCAACAACTCATATCTCAGGGTGACAGGCGCAGTGCAGTGCCGCGCAGAATTTGGTTTTTTAAAACACTGGATGGCACTGTGTCTGATATGGGCAATCATGATGCTTACCATCAGGCACCTGATTTGCTCGTCTTGTCACTCACTATCATAAAAAAAAGTAAATAATCAAATTTAATTCGTTGTTTCTTTTTATTATTATTCGTTTTATTATTTGGTATATCTTTTGGGTAAAGAGTAGACAGCTCAAAAAACAAAACGGCAAGCGCTGCGTTTTGCACGGGGGTGGAAAATTATCAAAAAAATTTACTTCCCATATAAAATGTATCACAGCTGAGCTGCGAATTTGTATGGAAATTATACATATACTTACTGACTATACAGCGAAATTACTGGACATGTCGAGGTTCAACAACTTATATCTCGGTGACAGGCGCAGTGCAGTGCTGCGCAGAATTTTGAATTTTAAAACACTGGGTGGCACTGTGTCTGATATGGGCAATCAGCATCAGGCACTTGATTTTCTCGTCATGTTACTCATTATCATAAAAAACAATATTAGCAGGATTAACTACAAGCGGTCGCCCATCCTCTCATGTCAGCAATCGTTGCTTAACCTGCAGACTATTAGCAATCAATAAAAACTCAGAATACATTGCAAAATCTAGTTTTACTCCTCAGTTGCATTTACTCCAACTAATATTTAAATAAAAGTATTTGAGGGCGCCACCGTCTACGCTCGTGTGCATTGTGACTGCCACACATTATTGCTGCACGTAAGTTCCATTTTTACCCGCAGTCATTACGACCGTAGACAGAGAGTGCCGGCTTGTAAGATTTGGCGGTAGTCCAACGTGAAAATGAACTCGATTCTTGCACTAAAATAATCAAAATACAGGTTTTATTGGTTTCAAATTAGTGGTGTCACCAATTTAGCTGTTCAGGTGGGCAAATTTGGAACTAAGACATGTCGAACGCTATCGGGGATTATTGGTGGACCACTAGGGACGCTATTAACAGGGCCGTCTTTAAGCTATTGGGGGCCCTGGGCATATACGAATAATGGGCCCCCCTATGACTTTTACAGCGTTAATGAGTGAGTGTACTAATCAGAATTTTAATTGTTTTCTTCATACTTCTACTAGTGACAAGACGAGCAAATCAGGTGCCTGATGGTAAAAATCATGATTGCCCATATCAGACACAGTGCCACTCAGTGTTTTAAAATTCAAAATTCTGCGCGGCACTGCACTGCACTGCGCCTGTCACCCTGAGATATTAGTTGTTGAAACTCGACATGCCCAGTAATTTCGCTGGTAACATTGCCCTTCAGATCGGAACACAGTAATGTTTGCACATTACTGCTTGGCGGATGAATAACTGGCAAAGGTGTGCTACTTCCCCAGGCGGGCCCCTGCAAAAGAGGCCTACCACTAAAAAACTAAAATGTGATTAATAGTTAAAATATAATCTGTTTTATTATTTGTATTTTTCTAGGTATTTACTCATGAATATTTCCTCCAAACAAATGACGCCTGTCTTTTAGGTTTAAGGGTCAGATCTGACAGATTAGAACCCCTTTATGAAGATGATGTTAATTATTATACATTCCAAAACTTGATATATTTCTATTATACATACTTTATACACACTACACACTATCACGCCATTTTCCGAAGGGGTAGGCAGAGGTCACTGACAATAGTAATAAAGCAGAGGTGTACTGAGGATCCAGTCCCGTAGCACAGAATCCTACTTATATTATAAATGCGAAAGTTTGTGAGGATGGATGGATGTTTGTTACTCTTTCACGCCAAAACTACTGAACAGATTGAGCTGAAAATAATAGAATAGAGTACTTTTTATTATCATCAAAAAGAACATATTATAATTACATATTAAAATAAAATTACGTAAACAATTCTTGGTTGACAATGGGTGACCTTATCGCTTTAAGCGATCTCTTCCAGGCAACCAGTCTTTGGATATAGATTTGGTAAATAGATAGTTTAGAGCCTGGAATAAGATGAAAAAATACTTTTTATATATTTTTTTTATATACTTTATATAAAAAGTACTTTTTATTCCGATATTCCCACGGGAACGAAGACTACGCGGGTGAAACCGCGGGGCACAGCTAGTAAATAATAGTACTAACGCTCGTGGTTACACTTTACATCCAAACTTCGACGGTATGTTATTGGTCCCATGACCCATGGTAATAGGCCCTATTGCCACGGTCAATGCTTAAGAAACAATAAAGTAACCTTCTTCATGTCTTACTTGTCTCCCAGATGTCGGTGGGGCTGCAACGGCGGGTGCCAGCGCTGGACGAGAGCGCGGGTGGGGTGCCCCCTGCTTGGAAGAGCGGGAACTCGGAGCCCCCGTTCCCCTCGTTCGCTCCCCCGGCGGGGTCGCCCGCGGGGCCTGCGTTCGCGGCCTCCCCCGCCCCGAGCACCCCCGGCCCGGGGTTCTCTGGGCCGTATGCCGCCCCTGGGCCGTTTGGGAGCCCGTCGGCGCGACCCGGCTCTGGCGGCGGGTTCCCTCCAGGTAATCATTAGTCATATTTATTGCATCTACGCTACGGTTTGGGGCCCTTTTAGTAGTTTGACACAATATTATGGAAAAATGACCAAATCGATGTTTTGTATTCCCCTGTTTCCTCCAAATATCTTGATCTTCTTCTATAAGTTTATATCCTGATATAAAAGATCAGGATATATGGAACCTTGCCAGCGTCATTGTTTCCCGAAAAGTACAATCTGGAGGTCTTCAAGTTAAGAGTGAATAGGTATCTTCTAGGCAAGCACACACCATCGTCGATCGCGTCGTCACTTATCATCTACCATCACTTACAAGGTGAGACAGCGGTCAAGTGCTGGTCTATTCAGTAATAAAATTAAAAAAGCTTTTTGTATCACGTGCATATATAATGTTTCCCCGCAGGTCCACCCCCGCAGCAACATTTCCCCGGGGGAGGGTTCGCGCCGGCGGGCAGTCCGTTCCACCCGCACGCGCCGCACCCCGCCATGCCACCGCATCCTCACATGATGGCTCCTCTACATCCACCGGTTGACAGGTGACTAACTCTTTTATTCTTAGCCCTTACCACACCCTGGACACTCGACTCAATCCCATACAAAAGCCGCGCTATTACTACCTACTACACAGACACTACACACATGGAGTTTTGTACACGTGCAAGAGTGTGCGTGAGGTGATTTCCCATAGAAGCGGGTCGAGAGCTCAATCTCGCTCGCGGGGTGAGGAAGGCTCAATTGGTGGGCGGAAGACAGTGTCCATTCTATACGTAGTATTATCTTCCCCACAGCAAAACCTTAAAACTACGTATATAAGATCGAACATGGTACCCGTACCGTTTTTTTTTTTTTTTTTTTTCATACCATGTTCGATCGTCTGTCACTGTCCGGCGAACATTATTATTATTGTCGCTCGAAATTGGTACGGTGGTACGGTCGCTTGCACAAAGCGGATCGATCGTGTGGCGTGAACACCGTACCGAACGGCTCAGGCCACGGATTGGGTAGTACAGTGGTACGGCCGTACCATGTTCCATCGTCTATTCATACTATGACCGTTCAGCCTCTAGAAAAGAGCCTTCATTGTTATAATCATGAAATTTTTCGTCGCACTCGCAGCAAGCTGGCTTGGGCCAGCTAGCTCGTCTTGAACTCGACCCATCTGCCCCCGGCCCCCGGAATGTATTCCTGGCTACGTCCTTGTAAAAGAGCTGATAATCTTCAAATTGCTGAACCGATTTTCGTGAGACAGCTAAGAACTCGGTCAGCTTTTAAACAGAAAAAAACCGCGTCAATATGATTCCGATAAGGAACTACGGTACCCATTCCGATGCCACAGACCCACAGATGACACAGACGTCAAACTTATGACACCCCTTCCCTTATCAGTCTGGGGTTAAAATAAAAGTAAAAAAATAGAAAGTTATACGACTGGCTGTGCCTCGCGGTTTCACCCGTGTAGTCTTCGTTCCCGTGGCTACAGGACTTCTTAGCAGTTTGACAGAATCCTATGGAAAATTTACTAAATCTATGTTTCGTATTCCCCTGTTTCCTCCGAATACAGTAAACCTATTTTATATATTTATATCCTGATATTTTAAAGTTGAAGTAAAGTATGTCCCTATCATTTTATTTTTGTTTATAAACTACATTTTTTGTAGTGAACGTCCAATCACGCGAGTGAAACTGCCATTTTTGGAAGTTACTGCGGAAAGCTACTGTGAAGCTACTGTGTGTAAAATCATTCATTGTTTAGTATCCCTACTAATATTATAAATGCGAAAGTAACTCTGTCTGTCTGTCTGTTACGCTCTCCCGCTTACCTCTCAACCGATTTTGATGAAATTTGGTATAGAGATAGTTTGAATCCCGGGAAAGGACATAGGATACTTGTTACCCCGATATTCCCACGGGAACGAAGATTACGCGGGTGACACCGCGGGGCACAGCTAGAAAGCAATAAAGGCTAATAATAATAATAACATAACATACATTCATGCCTTTTTCCCGAAGGGGTAGGCAGAAATGTATCCAGGACTCAGTCCCATAGTAGATACAACCACATTTCACCAGTATGTTATTGGTCCCATGTAATAGGGGGCGAGCCTATTGCCATCTACCGGGCACAGTTCAAGACTCCAGGCAGTTATTGTGATAATTCCTAATGAAAAAAATCCAATTTTTAACACTTTGCCTGACCTGGGGATCGAACCCGGGACCTCTTGAAAATTTATAATATTATAATTAATTAATTAAATAATGCCTAGGCTAGATATCATTTTAATACCTAGGTTCATAGATTATAAAAAAATATTTATAATTCAAAAACTCAGGAGGCTCAAAAATCTGTTTCCATGCCTCTTCAAAGCGAAATGTGGTAGAATAAAATAATATGTACGCGTGTGTGAGTGAAGCGAGCCGTGCGCGTGTGTGCGCGGCTATAAAACTGAGCTGGTGTGCGTACTCAAATAAATGTAGGTGAACGGTACGTATGTATTCCGATGTACTGATGGCAAGTTAATCTTAATTAATAATACATATATATTTTGGTTTTAATAATAATATAATATTGATATTACATCTATGTAGGTATACATTATCACGTAGTATAGGTGTTTTGTATATTATTTTATATATTATATTATATTTATTAATATTTAGTTTATTATATATATATATATATATAAAACAATATCATATTATATACACTTGATATATTTAATTTATAAAGATGCGCCACCTTCTTTTTGCTGCAAATCGGTTGTCTGGAAGAAATCGCTTATTAGCGATAAGACCGCCGCTTGTGCATTTAAGTATAATTTCTGTGTATCCTTTGTGTTGGTTCTGTAAGTGTGGTGTACAATAAAGTATTATCTATCTATAATAATAGGGTTGTGTCCACTATAAATAAATCGGATGCACGGTTGTTTCTGATTATTAACTAAGATGTAGAAATACTAAAAAACTAAATGATTTATAAAACGAAATAAAGATTAATAATATTTTCAATAAATAAATTCCGTAAAACTAGGCGTACGATCACGTGATATTAAACACCAATCAGAAAGCGTGACGTCACACCGTGGCAAACATCATTGTTGTTGTTGACGTTTCCATAAAACAGAGCAAGTTATTTAATTAGTTTTTCGTTTTTTAGCTATTTTTGACAAGTTAACATAGTGGTTTTCAGTTATTTCTTGAAAGACAGATATATTTCGCTATGGAATCAGGATTTATTAAAGCAAATAGTACGAATTTACCCAGAATTGACGCCGTCATGCTCGGCAATTTTTTCGCATCAAATACTGACTTTTGCTCATCGGAATTCCGCAATGCTAAAACCTCTGTGTAAGTATGAATATGTGTAAATTATATAATACATGTTCATTGACTTATTATAAACATAAACAGTATTATTTGTTTCGTAGTTTGTCATACTTAATGTAAGTTGCCGGACATTGGTTTTGAGGTTAGATTTGCTAAGTATTATTTAATATTAAAATATTATTAGAATAAGAAAATAATGTTGGTTAATTATAATAAATATAACACTAAATTAAAATTCTTCCTGATAACAACATAACATAACCTTTACTCGTAAATTAAAACTTGAAAAATAATGATTCATTATTTTTGTTTTAAATTTGTAAATATGTTGATTGTGTGACTTACATCAAAATGATCTTCACAAAAATACATTCTCGAAACTGCAGATAAACTATTAGCATCATCTCTCCTCGCAAGGTTTAGCCACTTTTTTCGTATATGTTTATTGTTTGGAACATAAATGAATAATTTGAAATTGAAATTGAAAAATTGAAATTGAAATGAGTAATAAGAGGAATTCATTTTTAATTAGAGAAAACTAACAACTCCCAGAAAAACACACGATTCCTTTGTTGTGTTTGTCACGGTGTGACGTCATTCAAAACGCCATGACAGTCTGGAGCGTTTTTGCGGTAAATTCAAATTGATTTTTTAAAACCAAAAATACACAATATAAATGATCGAATTTTTCAAAAATAATAAGTTTTTAGGGTAAAATAGATAGTAAGATAATGTATTAACCAATTTTTCAAATTTAGTCAACTAGCCTATACTAGCTGACCCGGCAAACGTTGTTTTGTCATATAAATTCTTTTTAAAGATTATTTTAGTAGAAAAATATGAATAAATTATTGTAAGTACGTGAGGATGTCGTGTATGAGTGGAAGAAGCATGGAGCGCTGTCAACATATCGCTATTAAAAAATAGGGGATGATGGAAGAAAGTAGAAATTCAGGGTTGTATGTATTTTTTATGCCACATCATATAATAAAAAATTCTATCCGAAAAATAATAAATAATATTTTGGGGTGGGCCACTCTTATCACTTAGGGGGATGAAAAATAGATAACAACTTATTCTCAGACCTACCAAGTGTGAATATAAAATTTCATCAATATCGGCAGCTTCGGAGGAAATTTTTATATATAAAGATTTTAGTACCATTTGCTATTACCATACAACGTGTTAGGGGTGTAAGGGACCTACAATCATCTTCAGGACCCAAAGCCAACCTCACCTGCACGTGGTGCACCCTGCTAGCATACAAACGAGGCTCTGTCAAACCCCAGTATACAACATCTAGGTGGAAATGGTCTAGTTACTTTTTAGACCTGCAACCGACCCGGCACCACACGTATTGACTTGTCATTCCTGTGGATCCTGCCGGTTAGGTCGAGAGAGTGGTGTAGGTCTAGGGCACGCCTGCATCATTTTATTTGCGTCCCAGGCGATGCAGCGTCCGTGCAGAGGAGACTTCACCCAATTCAGCGCAGCTAAGTGGAATCGGCCTTACTAGTCATGTACGTAAGTGCCGATTCTCGAACATGGACGCTGCTTGAATCATCTTCTATAGATGTTTAAGGCCAGTGATGATAACGTGTTACAGAAAGGTGTATTAATACTTAAGGTAGTGCATCTATCATCTACCCAACAAACTAAGCCACTTTCAAAAGAAATAATTTGACTCACTGGAAAATAAATCAGCTGATCGGAAAATTTGTATGGGAAGTCGAAATTTTCTTTAGTGAATTTTTCAACTATTCTTTTTAAAAGTATTTTTTAAGGTTGACGGGCTGTTTGTTGTTTCGGTTAAAATTTCATGCAATATCTATTCATCAAAGGTATCTTAGTATCTTAGCTACCATATAAAAGGATGCACGTGAATATTCTATAAAAAAAATTAAGTATTTATGAATAAAGTATTATACTGAATAAGTTCTTTTAATAAGGCAAGGCATCTTAAAACAGTCTAAATAAACAAAAGTAACGGGACGGGGATCCCAGTGGTGTACCCAGGACTCAGTCCCATAGTGGGTACACCCACCTTTCGCCAGTATGTTATTAGTCCCATGTAATAGGGGGCGAGCCATTGCCATCTACCTGGCACAGTTCCCAGACTCCAGGTGATATAATTGCTAATGGAAAAATCCTGTATTTAATACTTTGCCTGACCCGATGATCAAACCCTGGACCTTCTGATAAAACAATTACTTCCTACCAAAATAAAAAAAAATAAACATGTATACACTTACGTTATAACGAACTTTGTATTAATAATATTACCTATTTATACATATAATTTGTATTAAATACGTAAGTCTTGTAACTTATATCTGACGCACGGGCATCGGAGGTTTAGTAACGCCTTGGTACTAATACTCCGCTAACACAAAAACCACTTGCCCTATAAAGATTAGAATAAAAAGTATCTAAAAAAATCATAATTATTAATTCGTTCATTAATTATTTTGCCATCCGTACTCGCCACCCCGTCCTATCTATACTATGTAGATACTGCGACCGGCGTATCTTGATCCGCTGCGGCCCGCCGCCGCGCCGCACGAGCCGCAATCAATGGGCGCTGGGGTGACATTACAGGGGTCTACGAACACCGGCCACCGGTGCTCGCTACACGTATAAGTAAAACTGGAGTGAGACGATGGTACTGGTAGAGTGTCGTCTGCCCGCGATCAAAATCGGTCGAATTTTCAAATGAAATTTTGACGTTTCTCTGTTTTTAGTCATTTGAGAGTTGATTGAGGTACTTTTGAGGTGTTTCATGATTTTTTTGCTGTGTCAATAATGTTATTGCTTAAAATATATAAGTAGGTACAAAAATCAAAGTACTGACTGAGACCGTTACTCATCTACAGCCCTAATCCGTGGATCTAAAAAGTTGATTTAGAACGTAGTTTTTTACGACGTAAATATGGCATTAAAAATATTCTTGAAACGCCCTTGGGAATTGGGAATGAAATCGAGGGCGTAAATTGATACTATAATTTAAGCATTAAAAAGTTAATAAAAACATATTGTTTTGGTACCTAATACATGCTATTGTATATTGAGATTATTGCTATTATTTGTGGGAATTGTAATCTAGCATTATGTTAATTCTACAGTTTTGCATAAAAAAAAAAGAAAAAATTTACAAATTATTATTATTTTATTAAGTCACATTAAACCGGTATAATATTGACATTGTTTATCATAGAGTAAACAAATCTTATATATATTTATATAAAAAAAAACGTTATGACACATTTAATGTTGTTTGTTTAATACATTATTTGTATAAAGATAAATTTTAAATGTGGTTTAGTTTACATAAGTCAAATTATAATAATGGTTAGTTATAATATTAGAATGATTGAGGTGATAAGTATTCAGTCTAGCAAAATAATACAAAAAGAAATTAAAGAAACAGAATCGCTATAATATTACTGTCGCTATATTACTTATTATCGCTATATTACTAATACTGATTTAAACGCAAATTAAATGTCACTACGAGTAACTTTGGCAGCATTTATTGATAAAAGCGAACGTTAATATTGACCACTAGATGAGTGCTTGTTACCTCTACACGTCTAAACTACTGATCGATTACAAAGAAATGTGCTAAGTGCCACCTAAGTAGCTTAGATAAGTTAGTTTAGCGGATAATGTGCCCAATGTAGATACATAGTATAGTAATATGTCTCCACACTACTTTGTAATATTATTATATGTAGGGTTAATTAATGTACTTAAGTGTGTAATTTTGTTTATCTTTTTATATTTAGAGGCAATAAAGGATTTTCTTATCTTATCTTATCTTAATACTAGGTAATTAGAACCTTCTATAATGGTATAAAGAAACATAACATACAATCACGCCTTTTTCTGAAGGGGTAGGCACAGGTGTACCCAGAACTCCCATATTTTGCCAGTATGTTATTGGTCTCATGTTGGGGGCGAGCCTATTGCCAACTATAAGGCACAGTTTCAGACTCCAACCTGTCATTGAGAAAATATCCAATGGAAAAATACAATATCACTGGCCTGACCTGAGGATATATCCCGGGACCTCATGATCGGCAGTCGACATTATGAATATGAGGCCACTGAAGCAAAGGATGTCATATAAAAACATAATTAGGTATATTAGTCCATCAATATACAAAAAGAATCTTGTCTCTCCACTGCTCACTCAATGACAGACAAGTTAACCTATATTTTGAGTGTATACTATATACTATACTTGTACATAATGGGAGGGAGCACGTGGCGAGGGTGGCTTCACCCCGACAGCGCTCTTGGTACTTGGTGCTAGGTTTTTTTTCCATAAAAATGTTATAGAATAAAATTATGATAAGAATAAATTTTAACGCATTATAGGTAAGCATACTCGTAATAATAATAAAGTTATTCTCAAGAAAATAATTGTCTCTATGTGGCGTACATGATAATACATGATATACATAATATTCAGAAATATTTAATTGCTAGTATTGACAAAAATAACATATTATATGTACCTACTTTGTATATTCATTTTGAAACTTTAATTAAGATATTATTGGGAATTATCAGAAACTTCATTTAACGACATAAAGTCGCAATACGTTTGATGTGTGGTTATAATGTGATGATGAATCATCTTGTTATAATATACTCGTAATATAAATTAAAAAAACCTCATTTACAAGGTAAATAAATTCAAAAACTGATGTTATCCCCGATTTAATGTCAATTTAATTCATGTTACACTGGCATTCATTTAACATAGTTTTACATAATATGTAATGCAAAATAAAATATTAAATATAATTTATTTAATATTTTATTCAATTATAAGATGATGATGGTTAGTTAATGTTGTTAAAATACTTAATTATAAAATTTAATTATTGAGACCTGAAACCTCCAGCTGGTACAATAAATAAACTTATTATTATAAAATGTACTCATCAAATAGTTTTTAAAGTCTTACTTAAATTATTTCCCTAATCCATAACATACATTAGCATATTACACGATTTCTTTCTTGCATTTTACCCTTCATAAAAAAGAACTATATAACCTAAGGGTCCAAATATACCTACTTATAGAAACCAATATTTATTTCTCTCGGCAAAATTTTTTTTTTATAAATTATTATTATTTACTTCTACAAAACAAAAATATGAATTACTCAAGTACCAAAACGGTTCATCCCCGTAGCTCCACTCTACACCCCACGCTCCGCCGTACGGTCGGCAAAAACGCTGAGGCCAGAAAAATAAAATTTTACGACCAACAATAGCTGAGGGGGGGTTTCACCTGGGGGTCACCTGGCTGGTCTAGGAGAATACTATAATTAAACTATGGCCTTACGTGATAATACTAGAATAGTAGACCTCGCGAGTCCTTATAACCATGCCATAATCGACACTTTCCCCGGGCTTAGCAAAGCCATTTCAGATTTGCAGAAACAATAAAAGTGATTTTTCAGCTGCTTTGTTTAATAAATTATTTAAACGTTTATTTTATTTATTTTAGATTATTTAAAATATGGTAGAATAGTTTGTTTTTAATTTTTTAGATTGAAAAATGCGATCTGCAGACGAAAAAACAGCAGACTGACTAATTTTGGCCAATTTCGAAAAAATCTCGTAAAACGCTTCGCTCGCTTTGGCATGTTGGTAGCTTAGACCCTGGAATAACACATAGGATATTTTGTTTCCCGATATTCCCGCGGGAACGATGTCTATGCCACCCTCTACCCGTGGTTGCCGTAAGAACCGGCTTAAAGATCATCAGATCCAGAAGACGGGCAACAGCGCCCTCTGCGTAAAGCGAGTATTGGCAAACGGCAAAACCCTCCTAATGGAGAGGCTGTCAAGCAGTGGACTTTCAACTGCTGAGATTTTTTTTTTTTTTTTTTTTTTATGTTAGTGAGTGACAAGACGAGCTCATCAGGTGCCTGATGGTAAGCATCATGATTGCCCATATCAGACACAGTGCCACCCAGTATTTTAAAATTCAAAATTCTGCGCGACACTGCACTGCGCCTATCACCCTGAGATATGAGTTGTTGAATCTCATCATGCCCAGTAATTTCGCTGGTAACATTGCCCTTCATACCGGAACACAGTAATGTTTGGACATTACTGCTTGGCGGATGAATAACTGGCAAAGGTGTGGTACTTCCCCAGGTGGCCTCCTGCAAAAGAGGCCTACCACTACAAAAACGGTGAATGGAGACCTGATAACTTCATCATCATCTCAGCCATAGGACGTCCACTGTTGAACATAGGCCTCCCCCATAGATTTCCATCCAGTCCGGTTGTAAGTCTGTCCTACTCTGCGCTTGCCGGTCCGTAGTCTCCATTCGAGAACTTTACAGCCCCACCGGCCATCAGTTCTACGTGCTATGTATGTACTTCCCATTACTACTTTAACTTACTAATCCGCTGGGCTATGTCGGTAGCATTCGTTCGTCTACGGATCTCCTCATATCAGATTCGATCTCGCAGTGAAATCCCGAGCATAGCCCTCTCCATAGCTCGTTGCGCTATTTAGAGCCTGCTGATAAGCCCCACAAACAGACGACGTTTCAGATCCATAAGTCATCACTGGTAACACACACTGGTCGAAGACCTTCGAGTACTTTTTGTAGTGGTAGGCCTCTTTAGCAGGGGGCCGCCTGGGGAAGTACCACACTTTTGCCAGTTATTCATCCGCCAAGCAGTAATGTGCAAACATTACTGTGTTCCGGTCTGAAGGGCAATGTTACCAGCGAAAAAACCGAAAACGCCTAGTTAGAATAGTGGACACAAGCGCTACTGCCGATCATGAGGTCCCTGGTTCGTTCCCCAGGTCAGCCTAAAAGTGTTTTGGATTTTTCCATTAGGAATACCTATTTTATCTTAGCTCGCATATTAATTACATGGGACCAATAACATACTGGCGAAATGTGTGGGTGTACCTTTAATACCTATTATGGGACTGAGTTCTGGGTACACCTCTGCCTACCCCTTCGGGAAAAAGGCGTGAATGTATGTTATGTAGTTTAAAAATTAATTCGACGAAGTAAACAAACTTATTTTTCATTCAAGTTATTGTTAAACTCAACTCTCTGTCATAAAAGAATCTGTTGTTTGAAAGACTTACATTAATCTGTCAAAAGTTAAACTCCAGATCAAACAAAGCCAAGTGCGCCATTGATTTTTCATTTGCATTTAGAAAAGGACAGGCATATAGCACCTGATACGATAGAAAGAGAGAGTTTTATTATTAGGGTTGTTCCCCCCTTCGTTTTGACACTATTCGTGGTTCATCAATATTTTGTAATCGATGATTTCGCCAGGACGGACTTTATATGCTGGTAACTGGATCGATCCTTACACTTGGCAGACTTTTTGCTTATTTTGTTTAAGACGACGAATTGAAAATATTGGCGGTAGGGATCTCAATATTTCTCAGCAACTACAAAACATTAGGAACTAATGTTTATGTTTTTACATTTACCATGATATTGACATCATTTTGGTAATTGGTTTACTTTTACAGCAGAGAAAAAAATATCAAAAACTGCTCTATAAAAATAGAGATTCTCATTCTACAGGGAAATGAGACTAATTTATGCCCGTAAATTTTTTGTATAGATTTATCTATGCACAGACTTCAATGTGTTAATTTGATTTTATTAAATTAGCAATAGTTTTTATTTTATTCGAGAAATACTGTTTTGGCGTAATATACAGGACTGTGAGCGGGTTGCGGGACTCAGCGCACGATTTTAGATTCATTATTTAACACTGCGTCACCTTAAGCTGAAGAAATACTGCGATAAATAACATTTTGGGTACATGAAATTTGGAATAAAAATTCACCCACGAGCAAGATTTCAACCCGCACCTTCCACACCAATTCCGCTCGTGGATGAAATTTATCTTCACAAATAGACCGCTCGTAATCTAAAATTTAATTAACAATCATAGAATTTATATTAATTGTATAGTAGTGGTAGGTCTCTTGCATGGGGGCGCCTGGGGAAGTACCACACCTTTGCCAGTTATTCATCCGCCAAGCAGTAATGTGCAAACATTACTGTGTTCCGGTATGAAGGGCAATGTTACCAGCGAAATTACTGGGTATGACGAGTTTCAACATCTAATAACTCAGGGTGACATGCGCAGTGCAGTGCCGCGAATTTTGAATTTTGAAACACTGGGTGGCACTGTGTCTGATATGGGCAGTCATAATGCTTACAATCAGTCACCTGATTTGCTCGTCTTGTCACTCACTATCATAAAAGAAAAAATTACGTATTAAAAATACATATATTATAATTTATATTATGTTTAGTATTAATATAATTAATGTTTTCGCAGTAAAGGTTCTCTTTAGATTAACGCAATAAGATGTTTTTATAAACTACAATTTTGTAGTAATATTCTAAGAAAAGATAATAATATTATAGTAATTATTACATTGATAGTTAAAAAATAATAGATATTTTTTAACCTTAGATTATTTATAAGTCTCCGTGCGCGCTCTGACCAGATACACTACCTAAAAACAACCAATTCAATTCGTAGTGTGCATGAAATATGAAAAACTGTTGGTAAAGCCTGTCATTTTACTATTAATATAAATCATAGCAAGGCATATTACGATATATTTTCTATACAAATATCCGACTGACCGCACACGCAGCTATAATATATATTTCTATGACGTCACCAACATATACCGTAATACATAATATTGCATATTAATATAAACTACTGTATCAATGAAATGAAGGCTAAAATATATATTATAGCATCGTCTCCGTGTGTGGTAGCGTTGCTATAATATATATTATAGGACGGTATATTAATATATTATATTATAGCTACGTGTGTGACGGGCTTCAGGCTCGGATTCGCCGCTTTCAGCGTTGTTTTAGTCGCCGCATAATCGAACAAGTATGACAACAGTGTGTCGAAGCGCGCGCGTATACCTCTCAAAAACTATCTATCTATCTATAATCTAATGCTAACCTTGTAGGCAGTACATCCTACAATAACATGTAGGTAATTTTAACTGTATCTACGAGTATATTATTCATAGCGTTTTCTACATTTCTCTTTTTTTAATGGGTGAGTATTTCATTCAATCTGGCCGCTGGCATTTCATATTTTTTAATATATACTGCTATGTAGTGTAGTGTAGTTTTTTTTGTAGTGGTAGGCCTCCATTCCGCCAAGTAGTAATGTGCATGACGAGATTCAACAACTAATATCTCAGAGTGACAAGCGCAGTGCAGTGCCGCGCAGAATTTTGAAACACTGTGTGGCACTGTGTCTAATATGGGCAATCATGATGCTTACCATCAGACACCTGATTTGCTCGTCTTGTCACTCACTATCATAAAAAAATGTGGTTTATTCTCAGAGCGTTTCAACGTCATTGGGTTTATTACAGAGAATTAGTAAGAACTGAGATAATTGTATGGATAGTATTAAAAATTAAAATTAATTTATAGAAACAATGCGTCACCTTTGTGAGGATGGATGGATGGATGTTTGTGACTCTTTCACGCCGAAACTACTGAACCGATTGGGCTGAAATTCGATATATAGATAGTTTAGAACCCGGAATAACATTAAAAGTACTTTTTATCCCGATATTCCCACGGGAACGACGACTACGCGGGTGAAACCGCGGGGAACAGCTAGTCATCATCATCATCCAACCGTTAGAAGTCCACTGCTGAACGTTTACCTCCCCCATAAGGGGGGTTGTTGCCAATACTTCACGCTTGGCAGGCGGGTTGGCGAGTGCAGTTTGATGGTTTACGCAGAGGACGCTGCTGCCCGTCCTCTGGATCTGTTAACCCTCGGCCGGCTCTTACGGCAACCACGGGTAGAGAGGGCGGAGCACTATTCTAAAGCCGATAACCCCACGGCAACTAAAGCCGGTAACCCCAGGGCAATAAAAATACTATAGATGTTTTTTTTATAAATTTTTAAGAAAAAAATGTTTTTGTCTTGCTACGCTTGGTATCCCAGATTTTTTAGCTTAACATAATAATAACATAGCCTATGAAACTTACCATTTTAATGGACCTTTCTATTTTCTATACCGAAATTATTAACTACTTAGTTGATAAATTAATAAAAAAAATTTGCTGAACAACAACAAACGCTGAAATACATCTTTGTATAACAAAAATTAAAATGAATGCATTAATAATAACAAGGTAAACAACTGGCGGTCTTATTGCATAAGTAATTTCTTACAGACAACCTGGATATGGAAACGTGTTACGTTTCTTCAAGTCTGTTAAACCAAAATTAACGACTTATTAGGTATGTCTATATCACTGTTTAAAAATATGCTAATTCATTGATTTTAAGAAATATGACAGTAATAAAACATTAACATTAAAGTAAAATAAAAAATTATTAATGTTAAATTCAAAATCTGCATAAAATCATAATGTAAATTAAAAATATTTTTTTTTTTACTAAAGTATCAATCTCAAACGATCGCACTACTTTACCACACATGTACAGAATTATTGTGTTCACGTACACGCTTACACGGTTTGTTTGTGTGCAAGTTCATCGCTACCGCCGTCAATCACAAGGTGATAGCTGGCATTTTTCTTTTTTTTTAAACTGACAGAACGATGATAGTTTTGACACTTTTGACGGCTCAAAATGACATTTGGCAATTTTTTTATTTGATCTCTTGAGGCTACAGCGACGGTCAAGTTCATATTTCGTGTACATTCACGCGTTTGTTGTATTTATGTCATTCTTTTTGAAAAGTTCTTTTAGATACAAGAATATAGTTGCGTAAAATTATGTAGCTTATGTCATGTGACACTGCACACTTTAAATAACAGTTCAATAAATTATGTGCTGTAACACAAATCGTGGATTAAAATTTACATTAAATATTCTACCTATACCTTCCTTGTGCGTCGAATAAAAAAACGTTATCATTATAATTGACAGCCTGGTTGGCACAAATGGTAGTAACTCTGCTTTCTGTGCCGCAGGCCCCGGGTTCGATCCCCGGCCAGGTCAAACATTTGTGTGCATGAACATGTCTGTTTGATCTGTGTCTGGGTGTAATAAGCTTATATAAGTATGTATATCAGTCATCTTGTTATGTAATGTGTGTGTAATGAATTGAATCAACAGCGCCGCCTGCTCTCCCTCTCGATGTTGATTCGAAATAGGAATTTGATTTTCATCATAAAAATACGGTTCGATATTTAAACTTTTTTATTCGCTGGCTTTGCCGCTATTTATTTTTGCATAATATTGCCTATTAGTTGGTCTGTAAACATCACGGATCAACATGAACATTTGGACTACGATCTTTAAGAAGGTGGTCAAAATCGGAACTAACGTGCCTCGATAATGAATAGCTGTCCCAACGCATACAAGGATATTCACTAGCGACGTCATTTATATTCAAAAATATCCGTAACATATTGATGTGATCTTGATTTTGTTGTCAATAGCTAATAGGTAATTATGATTTCAAATGATTACTTCCGGTCTGTTCCCAGTTCCGGTCATTTCCTTTTCCGGGTTATTAGTGATGAGTATTGCTTGTTATTTTGTTATTATTCGATTCGATATTTTTCCGATTTCATTGCAATATTAACCGGTAATAGTAAATGGTTGTAATCGATTTTGAATTTATTAAACGATTTTAAAAAGGTGTTCTCTTCATTTTCTAAATATAACGTAACTAGCTTTGCCCCGCGATTTCACCCGCGTAGTCTTGGTTCCCGTGGGAATATCGGGGTTTAAAGAAAGCTATGAGTTATTCCAGAGTATAAGCTACCTACCAAATATAAGCCCAATCAGGCTCATATTTGGCAGTTTTGGTGTGAAAATTTAAATAATAAAGGCAGTATTACAAGTATTATCTACTATTTGAAAGTTTTTCTAACTACTGAGTAGCAAATAGAAATTATAATATTTTTTTATGATAGTGAGTAGCAATACGAGCAAATCAGGTGCCTGATGGTAAGCATCATGATTGCCTATATCATACACAGTGCCAACCAGTGTTTTAAAATTCAACATTCTGCGCCTGTCACCCTGAGATATTAGTTGTTGAAACTCTTCATGCAAAAATAATATATTATAGCTACTTAAACCATATATCAGCGGTTGTGCGTGAAACAGTTTATAGTAACGTATATATACATAATGTGCATTTTCTAATGCGCAACATATTATGACGCAGAGAGGAAATCATTGCAATGACAATTCCATAGTGATATCTAATAGGTATATATAAAGACAGCCAGTTGTATAGTTTTGAAAAGTTCAGCGGAGGATGGCGTCGCGTTACCGAAGCGTCAAGCCGTTGACGGCTTTCTACTTTCTCTTGGCAATTGTCTAACGTCTGAGGCTGACGATTATGGAGCAAGATTTGTTTGTAGTATTCACTTTAGTAGTAATAATATTCTTGATTAATAGAAATCAAAGCCCTGACTGACTGGCTCGTCAACGTCCAGCCCTACCTTTTGGACCTAGTGAGTTTTTTTGCAGTATAACCGCTACTTGTCTACTCAATGAGACTAGGATTCTTCAGCAAATTTTTTCCTGATCAAGCCAACCTTTTCTTTTTATCGCTATACAATCGAATGTCGCTGTGTCGCTTTGGCATCCCAGCTCCATTAGCACAGAGACCAGAGAAAAAGAAGTCCCAGGGGGTTATAACGAGACAGCTAACATGCAATGTTCGAGCGTGACGGAGAATAAAACGGGGAAAATAAGTTATCTCCGTGCCGTGCTAGGCGAGCAGGGTGCTGCTATTGCTCCCTCGCGATAGAATCTATTGTAGGGACCATAGAATCTTTTTTTAAACTACAAGTTCCCATTTATATTTTCCATAAAATTACCAAAACATTCACAGAATCCCCTACAGTACACATGGAATAAGAAGAAAAGAGCGATTTATTGAAAGAACGCATATAATATGAGCACTTCGTTTCTATAAAACAGTTCCACTCGCCCTGGTTTTTGACTTTGGTAGCTCTGAACTCTTTAAAGTCTTAAGTCATCCACTGCACGATAGGTTAGACATCAATGAAGTGCAATCATGATTGATACTGAGTGACGGTCGACAAATTTTTTCTTGATTGCCAAACATCACATTAGTCATTAGATTATAGGTTAACCATCAATCATCGCCGTGACTGTGACAAAACTGACAGCAAAACCTGTCGTTTAATGGACAACTAAAACTTTAGTTCCTTATTTACCTGCCGTTATTCAAGTGTTTCGTTTCTCTGTTCCGTACTGTTTTATGATCCAAGACCTTGCCGTGCCAGCGTTGGAGGTACAGTTAGGTAAAAAGCCAATATAAATGTCGCAGGAAAATTATCCGCCGTATTAAATTCTGCCTGGCTGTTTAGTTAACCAGTAAACAAATAGACACAGAAACAATAGAAACTGATAATAAC
This sequence comes from Hemistola chrysoprasaria, assembly GCA_947063395.1. Taxonomy (NCBI): domain Eukaryota; kingdom Metazoa; phylum Arthropoda; class Insecta; order Lepidoptera; family Geometridae; genus Hemistola; species Hemistola chrysoprasaria. Next base: position 2,995,163 of record OX346736.1, on the reverse strand, counting down.
TAAAAAAAAACCTCTAAATTGAAAAAATAATAATTGTGGGCATATATTATGGGTGTATGTATACACGATTCAGCTGGAAATTACAGCTGCTTCTGTGATTGGCTGATAAAACGGTGTAAAACGGTCAGCATCACAAATATCTCTGTCAGTGCAGCCTTATTGCGACTGTTTACCAGATCACAAGCGTCTCAAGTAAAGTTGTTAGTCTGTGTAGCGGGACGTTAGTTCCACTTTTGGCCACATTCCTTTTTATCGTACACAACGTCTTGACCTTGAAACGAGCAGAATCAGGCAATCTGTCACCCTGTCACTTAACGCATTGAAATCGCCACTTGACCACAAGCCATCGGCGACCGATGAGATGTGATTGACCTAAGACAACAACCGGTTCTATTAATCATTATGACATAACCTAATCTTTTATTCTTCGCCGAGTGAAGGCGGAGTTTGCCGAAGGCTGACAGCCGTCAACCGTCCGTCACTACGGCACACTTATACAAGTCTGCGATCTTTATGGGTCTGTGGGAGCGCTAGCGTCAACGCACTAGAACGCTGTAACATCTAACTCTTACTTATAAACGTTAGTTCCATTTTCAGCCAGCGAGTCGATAGCGTTTTACGAATTAGGTGGCAATTTTTCACGTGTCGCAATTGCGTGGAGGCGGCCGGTCGCATCGGTCGGTTTTCGTGCATTTTCCGACGTGACACGTGCCTGCTGTTTACGTATATTATACCCTGTATAGAGAGTCATTGACACGCGTTGAGTACCGAGTACTGACTGACATACATTCTAGATAGACAGACGGAGCGAAACGTACGCGTCGATCGTCTTTTAGAAGTGTTATCAGTGTTTTTGATAACGTTGTTGCCTTGAAATCTCGCTTGCGAGACTTCCCGTTGTGAATTTGCAGTGTTTTGTGAGTCGGTACTACTGTGTCATCGGTCGGCGATATTGTTATCTCGACGATCTGTGTTCTAGATAGGTAAATGGGGCGCGGACAAATTACGTTTTACGTACATGTTCACGGAGATGTAACTTTTTTATTGAAATAGGTTCGTGTATTTGCATATTTTAAACCCTAGGTAACTCAGTGCAAAGGTACTCGCGTATTGTAATTTTGTAATAAAATACGTTTTCGGATGAATATTTAATTACTTTAATGCAAAGTAATTAATTGAATGTGTTATAAAAATAGCCATATTACTTGGTGTTTGGTAAAATATTTCTGTAATCTCGCTGTACACTATTAAAATTTTTGCCTCAGGATATTTGAAATCCTTACCGAAACTTACCGAACTTTCCGAAATTGAAACTAAAAAAAATCCACTTTCACTAATTAATTAATTAATATAATAATGAATGCCAAAGTAAAATTTTGATGCCAAAACTACTGAACTGATTGTGGGCTGAATTTTGGTATATATGTAGAAAATTGTGGCCGTGGTTTTACCCTCGGAAAATAACTTTATCATGTGTTTATTCAGCACACCACATGCTTTGAAATTTAAGTTATACACATACAACACTTCAGCCCAATCAACTCAGTAGTTGGTCAGGTAACGTATTTACACACTAACTTTCGCATTTACCCGTAAAATTATTAGTATATTAATTTAAAAAAGCTCATAATACATAAGCAAAACAAAAAAAAAATATATACAATTTTACATGTCGTTATGGTTGGTCATCGTGCGGCGCCAATGTTTAGTTTTTCGATGCGCTTTCTTTCGTGTCCCATCACTAAACTCTCCAATCTCTCTGAATCTATGAACATTTTAAACACATAGATGACTTATAAACACTTAAACACGTTTAAAAAGCGAATTAATCCCAATCTGTAGTACACGCGTATATTTCGTAACAAATCGATCACACATGAAATTTCACGAACGCATCCTATTTATAGTATGATTTGTGTACCGAGAAACGTAGTTTACCTACATACAACTCGAACGCTCGCGGAATGTACATAATGTACATCTTGCATTATATACTGTATGTACAACGGATATAACAATATAGGCGTGTGGCTGTGTGCGTGCCAGCGTAATGAGCGGTTCTATGTGCTAAGAAACAGTAAAAAGTATGGCGCGAACGCGCGGTGTGGCAACGCCGCGCGTTCGCCCGCTGCAGTGAAAACAATTGTCTTTTTAGATTCGTGTTTTTATGAATCAAGTCGCTTGTCATTTTTATTGAATAAAATAAAAACGTTGTTTATAAAACTAAGCGAATTAATTATACTTAATGAATCTTCAAATTTTATACCAATGAATATTAATGAATCAGATATGTAACTCATTCAGATTCTGAATTAACAAACTGTGAGCCGGAACGTAAGCGCGGGATGCCACTAAACGTCAAAATCGATATATCGCCGATGAAAAAACAAACAAAGCACGAAAATAGGTGGTTGAAAAAAAATAGTAACCGATGTTGACCTTTTCGAGTCGCTTCGTTACTAGCAGCCAGCTGACGCGGCGTTGCCAGCTCGCGGCTTTAGTACGGTATCTACTAGCTTATCGCCTCTAACACGTCAGCGTTAGAACTGAAATCGCGTATCAAAGTTAAGTATATAAGGAGTTGTGACGTTTTGGAAATAGTTTGGTTTGGTGAGTTCCCGCGAAAAATTCGAAATGCCTTTTATCAGTCATGTTCGTGACGCGGTATGACACAGTTTTCTCTTGTTTTATATGATTTTAGCTAACATTCTAAAACGTTTAATCGAATAGAATAATCGTTTCAGTTATCGATTTTAGTGGTGAAGTCACTGGACGTTTTTAATCTGTAGTTGTTCAATTGATTATTTATTTTACTTGAAAAGTGCATTCGGAAGTCAGATTAAAAACTGTAATATTTAATAATGGTAGACGAAAGTACTGTGAGTTAGTTATCTTTTCACGAAAATATATTTAAAAAAATACCTATTTGTACCAAAGGAAGTGCTAAGTTACGATTGCATTAATAATTAAGTATTTAACTAATTATGTTCCTAAAGCATTATTATTTATTATATTCATTATTATCAAACTTTTACATAATAATATTATGGTAGTAAAATTGTGTTTTCCTGCATGAATTGTGTTTTGCTTCAATGTATGATTACTATTTTTTTTTTACTATTTTTCATATAAATAGGTGGATACAGATTACCTACCTATAAACGATAGTAGTTGATCTCAAAGTTACGAACCGGTTGGACAACATTAAAAATCTATAATAAAAATTAAAAAAATTGTTGACATACGTATGTATGCATAGTGTAGGGTTCCATACCTAGATACCAAGAACATAGCCAAGAACATACCAGCGCCATCTATTAGTTCCTTGCGCAAAGTATGGAAATATGCAGTAAAATGGCCATAACTTTTGATTGCGTTAACTTAGAAGTATGATTTTTTTACAGCCACAAGGGACCGCATATTTGAATCGTTGATATCAATTTCAACTTGATACCTCCACGCGTTCCCGTTAAAAAGTGTCTTGAAAGACGAGACTACGGAACCCAAAAACACCAAATTTGATGAATAATTTAAAATAAGTCATAATAAATAGATATAGGTACTTACACGTGAAGATTCATCCGCGAAAAAACTATGGAGATCAATACAAACTACTAAACAGAGATTAGCGCCAAAATTTCATAATATTAATGTTGTAATCAAATTGTAACGGTCGATAATTATATTTATAATAAAATTAAATTTTAAATAATACTAGTAATCAAAATAGTGTTGAGACCGTGTATCGATATGTGATATCGATGTCAGAAAATTGGACGATATTCGATTTATGAATTGTGAATTCAAACCGATGACACAGTACCGCCATCTACAAACCTAACTTAAATTAGTGTGACAAGTTTCAGTAATAGAGAGGTGAAATCACAGTCAAATATTAATGGTGACCACATATCACAAGATAATAATTATTATTATCGTATTATTGACTAAAATATTTTTAAATTAATAGTTCCGGAAGATACTGCGATCGACTAGTGCCGCAACACAAAGACGGGGCATTACAAAACGTAATATACATATATATATATATAATAGTAATATACATATATATATAATATATGTAATAGTGAGTGATAAAAGTGCTACAAAAAAAAAATAACAATCACCTAGTGACGGACCATCACCAACATAGTGACGTTAAATCAGTGCGACACAGCAATATTGACAGTAAAATAGTGAAAGAAAGAAAAACGTTTATTCAACGCTGATAGTGACGAAACATCACAGCAATAGTGACATTACATAAAATAGTGTTGTGCCACGCACACAGCAGTTGTCGATAGTGCAATGAGCAGGTGACAAAGTGGCATACATGCCGGTGGCGCTGGGCTCGCTCGGCGGCGAGAGCGAGTACCAACAGTATGTGCCGCAGGTTTACCACGAATATGTGCCGCCGCCCCTCTACCATCCGAGGCCTGACCATTATTACAGGTAAAAACGATTAATTATAGAATCAACCATATCCAAAGTCTCAACCATTATTCTTGGTTCAATTTTATTATACTATTTAAAACCTTGGGATTAAAAAAGTAGATACACAATATTGAAACAAATGTGCCATTGCAAGGAATCAATAGACGCAAATCCAGCTTTTGATGTGTTCGCTGATAAGTGGAATACCGTAATGACAACTTGTCAAATATTTTCTGAGACGTGTTAAATTTTTTTTTTTTTTGTGATACTTTTAGAATACTTTTTGACTGTACTTTTAGAATTTTTATTTAATTTTATTTATCTTTTGACATTGAAATTAAATTTTTTTTTTTTTGACTAATGTAATTTTATGATAATTTTTTATGCAATGTTCCTAATATTATCAATGTGTTATTTAGTGTAAGTGGTATTTTGTAGTGCCGTACTAATTATCATTAAATAAATAAAATAAAATAAAATAGTCAGTAGGCGCTTAATAATACACTAAAAAGCAATGAGCTTTCGCTTGTTAGTGATGTGAAGAATTAGTGACGTGAAGAAATAATTAGTAGGAAAATAAAAAAAACTCTTCCTCCTCTTCTTTTTGCTCCAATATCACACCCTGGTAATATCTATCTGTAAAATATTCACTGCATTAAATTAAATTATATTAAATTTTTTTTTTTTTTGTGATACTTTTAGAATACTTTTTGACTGTACTTTTAGAATTTTTATTTAATTTTATTTATCTTTTGACATTGAAATTAAATTTTTTTTTTTTTGACTAATGTAATTTTATGATAATTTTTTATGCAATGTTCCTAATATTATCAATGTGTTATTTAGTGTAAGTGGTATTTTGTAGTGCCGTACTAATTATCATTAAATAAATAAAATAAAATAAAATAGTCAGTAGGCGCTTAATAATACACTAAAAAGCAATGAGCTTTCGCTTGTTAGTGATGTGAAGAATTAGTGACGTGAAGAAATAATTAGTAGGAAAATAAAAAAAACTCTTCCTCCTCTTCTTTTTGCTCCAATATCACACCCTGGTAATATCTATCTGTAAAATATTCACTGCATTAAATTAAATTATATTAAATTTTTTTTTATTTCAGGCTCACATGACCCATAACACATTCAAAAATTACAGATTTCAATGACTAAATTAATAATTAAGACTATAACATTAAATGAATAATAATATTAAGTTTAAAATGTCATAAAAATAAATGCCTACAAAAAAAAAATAAAAGAAATTACATTACAATTAAACAACAACAACATACATTCACGCCTTTTTCCCGAAGGGGTAGGCAGAGGTGTACCCAGGACTCAGTCCCAATTACAATTAAAACAAGATAAAATGTCATTAAAATCCGTAGTTTAAAAATCTTAACGTACAGACGGTATATTATGTAAGGATACTGTAAGAAAACGTTAACTATTCGTATTACTCAGATTTGTTTCAGTTTTGTTTATGCAGCGCCGTCTCTGCATTTGATACTACCATCTTTGGCTATAAAAAACGGGTGATATGTGTAGATGGATGACTTACCTTATATTAAATGAAACAGCGCGGCATAGCTAGTAAAACAATCAAAAGAAGTCCGACAAAATGACAGCTAAGGTTTCCTTGCTAATCGAAATTATCATTTACGTAATGAAAATAATTGCCGAGTTCAGATGTACAGTCGAATACATTAAATAGGAAATTTTTGGTCACATATTTAACCCAACTCTTGTACAATCTATTTATTTATTCATTAAGCATTCCACAACATATACTATTAGAAATGAGGTACATTGTGATTATTGGTTTCATAAAAAAATAACAGGAATTTACAACGTGTAAGAAAACAGGAGTAATACGTCAACCCACCAAACTGATCCACTATCAAAAGAGAGGTTGGTGTAATTCGTAAAAAAACATCGAATTCCCAAAGAAAAATAATCAGCTGATCGGCAGGTTTGTATGGGAGGGAAATCGAATTTTTTTTTTTTATGATAGTGAGTGACAAGACGAGCAAATCAGGAGTCTGATGGTAAGCATCATGATTGCCCATATCAGACAAAGTGCCACCCAGTGTTTTATAATTCTAAATTCTGCGCGGCACTGCACTGCGCCTGTCACCCTGAGATATTAGTTGTTGAACCTCATCATGCCCAGTAGTTTCGCTGGTAACATTGCCCTTCAGACCGGAACACAGTAATGTTTGCACATTACTACTTGTTACACGTTCTATATTATATTTTATGTTATGATAATATATATATAGAAAAGGGGAGATGAGTTACTGGCTTTTTGAAAATGGCAAACTCAAATTAGGCCCCATATGTCCACGTACGTCAGTAAAGTAAGGTCGTACGAGCGAATAATATTGTTGTCTCGGTCGCACTTCAGTCTTAGGTACGTCTTTCTATCTTTTTTGTTCATTATAATATGTCACTGTGCAAACTTCACACTGATGATGTCTGATGTAGGAGTGAGTGAGAAAGGATCAATGCGAATACAATTCCAAATTCAGTTAGAGGGACAGGAGCCTACAAAATATTTAAAAAGCATTGGTTTCTGCTGGTGGGATGAAATTTTATGCTAATTAATAGGTACATACGGCCCGGTAGTTCCCGGCTATATTAGGGCCACCCCTTTCTCATCTGGTGGGAGTCGTGAGACCCGACAGAGGGACATATTCGGATAGTGGGCAGCAGCGCTCTCTTTTCCAAAGTATTCCAACTACTGCGATCATCAAGCCGCACAACAAGCGTTGTGATAACAAAATCCCCCCACATTAATAGTTTATGGCGTTCTATGGGGGAGGCCTTCAGCAGTGGATGTCTTCCAGCTGATGATGATGATGATGATTCGGTACATAATTTATTATGTCCTTTGCCTTCAGCGTTCCGAGAAGAGAATTCTGAGATACAAACACAGAGCATTCTTGACAAATTTTTTTATAGCAGTAATTGGTTTGTCTGCAATTGGCCCAGTGTCGTTAAGTCAAAATTTGGGTGCTACCGTGCTACTACGGCAGCGTGTACATAAATTCGTTGGGTCAGAGGCCTTAACCGACTCGAAAAGAAGAGTTATTGTAAAAGACAATGTTTTAAAACATTCTTTTTTCCCTTTTTCCAGGCGGCACGCGCCATACTTCGGCCAACCAGACTACAGAGTTTACGAGCTCAACAAAAGGTTACAACAGAGGACAGAGGTACGCATTATTATTACACTGACTGTACCTATTTCGGAACGTGAGAAAATTGCAAAAAAAATATACCAAGATTTGTAGTTTTTCACTTAAATTTAAATTCTATGTTAAAATTATTAAAAAAAACTAATTTTGAAATCTGTAGTTTTAAGAATCGATACTATGATATATAATACTCAAATCCTACTAATATTATAAATGCCTAAGTTTGTGAGGATGGATGGATGTTTGTTACTCTTTCACGTCAAAACTACTGAACCGATTGGGCTGAAATTCGGTATGTAGATAGCTTAGACCCTGGAATAACACATAGGTTACTTTTATCTCGGTTTCCCACGGGAACGATGACTACGCGGTAGAAACCGCGAGGCATAGCTAGAATATTATTTGCAAAAATCGATTATTTACGGTAATTTTGACCCCATCTCTAGTTATCTAATTTCACATTTTCATAAATCTATGTATCGATAATAATCGACTTCTAATATTATTTTAGCATTATTAAAATTAAAAATTAAAAATCATTTATTGCATACTTTGTCCATATATACACATACAATAATAATTAAAATAAATTAAAATACATTGAGTTCATTAAATTACATTACAATAAAATTAAAATCATCACATCGCCGTCACATGTACCAGAGACTCAAGGTACGGCTGGTGCGGCGGCGGGTTCTGCCGAGCAACGCAAGCGGGGCAAGTATGCAAACCTCGGTAGCGGTTACATATTTGAACCGTTTGGAGTCGAGACTCTGGGACCGTGGGGGCCGGGAGCTCATCGCATTTTCAAAAATCTATCTGAGCGCTTGGTCGAGGCGACGCGTGATCAAAATGCTGGCGTTTATCTGGCTCAACGTATAAGCATTGCTATTCAACGTGGCAATGCCGCCAGTATCTTGGGTACGCTGCCATCTGACAGTGGTTTAGAGCACTTGGATTGTCTATAGGCTGCATGTCGGCCTGTGGATTTTCGAAGCGTTCTATGGTATAGTGTATTTAGTTAGGGTAGGTAGTAAGTAGGTAGCTCTATTGTTTAGTCTTTTTTCAATAAAGGCACTCTGCCAAAAAAAAAAAAAAAAAAAAAAAAAAAAAAAAAAAAAAAATTAAATTAAAATATAACACAATCAAATTTAAAAATCAATTATGTTATGATTATTTTATTTTTATTTTTATTTTTCGTTTCCCTTTTTAACTCTCTCGCGGGAGCAGAATAACATCAGCTGTCTCTTCACATTAATCAATACATTATCATTGGCAATAAACTGCCCATTTTTTTGTATTTATTTAAGTTTTTTTGTTATTTATATTAATAATCAGGGGCCACCTTTATTCATAAGGCCCAATTTCACCGGCAGAACTGAACGCGATCAGGCCGACTTGAACTCGGCTTAAGCCCGTAACTGAGATCATAACTTCAATTCGGATTTCATGGGCTCAAACTGAACGTAGTTAGGGCTTGAACGAGATTAAATACTGAACGGCCGATTTTGGCCGGTTAAGCTCTGTGATCTTGGTTCAGATGTGATTTGACGTCTATAGGTAGGTACTAAATTTATATTTTACTGCACTGTTTACAAAAATAACGTGTACTTATCACATTTTATTTGGTGAAGGTATAATTTACATAATATTCAAGAAAAATGAAATGAGCATTGGATTTTAATCCAAAATTATTAATATTATTTATTATTCTTCATCTTCATGAAGAATATTTTTGTCACTCTAGTGAGTTTATTTCTCGTGCTCATGAAATCAGATTTTTTAAATACTTCTTGTTTATTCTTTCATATATATTTTCTCGGAATTACTACCTACCTAGTGAATGTAGGACCTTATTTTCTTTCCACCTTTATGTTGAGTTCTTGATTTGCGAAGAAATGGTTAAAGGCACTTTTTGATAAATGATTGACGAAACAGCACTCACAGAACTAACTCTTATGCGAAAAAACTTTTACACTTTGCAAGTCTTTTATTGTTGGTTGCTCGAGAGCTAAACGTAAACTATCTTCAAAGAAATCAAATACAATATTTTTAAGACATTATAAGGGATACAAAATGGTTCATACGGGTCTCCGGGGCGGAACAATAGAAAATATAACGGGTTTTAAGACAATAATGATTTTAAATGTGTACAGTAATGGAATATAGCAATATAAAGAGAATGGGGATGTTTTTACAATTAGTTTGGTAATAAACTATAACAATAGAAAATGAACGCGCTACGGTAAAATAAAAAGAAATAAAGATGAAAGGAAATATGAGAAACAATTTGTACAAGGAAAGTAATTTTAAACACTAGCTATCTATAATCGTCCATCTGGGGTCAGGTTAAGCTATGTTTCGGTATTAGCAGTTACCGTACTGAGTAACCATAGCTAAATTAATACTAAAATAAAATACATAGTCACAACTTTCAATAATGTGCTAAATATTCAAAGGTCACAACGGACAACGAATTTCGAAAATAACCACAGAACAAACAAAACTTGGCACATTTTGGCAACTTTGACGTCATTTTGACAGTGACAATGACATTTGTCTTTAGAATTTATGATCTGGATCACGTGAACTTGGTTTACGTGAACGGGATCAAAAATGTACTGGTGAAATGAGTTTTTTTTAAGCCGAGATTAAATTCAATATTTGAACTCGTTCACCGTGAACTAAGATCAGCTGAACGCGTTTTCGGATCGTATCGGTGAAATTGGGCCTCAGACAGCCTCGATAGACAGCCTCGATGGCTCAGATGGTAGTAACTCTGCTTTCTGTGCTGCAGGCCCCGGGTTCGATCCCCGGCCAGGTCAAACATTTGTGTGCATGAACATGTCTGTTTGATCTGTGTCTGGGTGTTATAAGCTTATATAAGTATGTATATCAGTCATCTGGTTACCATAGTACAGGCTTCTAGCCTAATTCGGGACCAGATGACCGTGTGTGGAAGTTGTCCCGTATTATTATTATTATTCATCCATTTGCCTATTCTTTGAGTATCTACGTATCTCGTAGCAACATTTTGTTGTTCATACTGAATTTACATACATACATATATGTATATGTACATACACAGTCACGCCTTGTTTGCCGTTGGGGTAAGCAGAGACTATTTCTTTCCACTTGCTACGATCCTGACATAACTATAGCTTCTTCCACTTTCATCACATTCTTCATGCATGCTCGTCGATTGTTGGTACTTTTGACCTGGCCTTTCCTTAAGATAACATCAACTTGTTCATGAAAGGTACGCCCGCGGTCGACCCCTACCGACTTGACCATACACACTAGCCTTATAAATCTCCTTTGTCAATCTCCTTTCGTCCATCCTCTCCACATGTCTAAACCATCTAAGCAATCCTTTCTCTATCTTTGTCACTACATCGAATTTAGTGTACAAAGAATACCGATAGAGGCGCTGTTTTCACTCGCCTGAAAAAAATTAATACAGTAACATAGATACCAATTTCCGTGACAACTTTTTAGACTTGCAAAACACTAGCACATAGATTTTGCAACAAAAGGTACATATTTCAATCATTATAAATTGGTATAGTTATATGGTTACGTAGCAGGTGAATGCCCTGATAATTTTAAATGTTGACCCTAGCGCCATCTGGTATTTCAAGTTGACAACTCCCGATATGGTTTGCTTTTTGAGGTTATTAATTTTTTTGTTTACGTTTTTTGTTTTGTTTATTTTTGTTTATTTCAGTTCCCGCGGGAATATCGGGATAAAAAGTACCCTATGTGTTATTCCAGGGTCTTTAACTATCTAAATACAAATTTCAGCCAATCGGTTCAGTAGTTTTGGCGTGAAAGGGTAACAAACATCCATCTATAATCATAAACTTTCGCATTTATAATATAAGTAGGGTGCCTAGGATTTTGTTGAAATACTAGCTATCGGCCCCGGTTCTTTAGATATAATAATATTATAGTATGCGAAATCTATACGTATTAAAAAAAGGTTTAGTATTAATCGAGTATTTACTATGATATACTTGATATTATTACAAACTATAAATTATAGTTAACGTATTTGACCAGTCATGTCAAACATACGGCCATAATAATGCAACCCGCGACCAAAATTAAGTTCAAAATATATTTAACACAATAGGTAATATCTCTTTATTTACTCTTCTTTTCCAAACTGCCTCAGTGGCGTAGAGGGCGCATGCTCGACTGCCAATCAAGAGGTCCCGGGTTCGATCCCCAGGTCAGGCATAGTGTTTAATATTGGATTTTTCCATTAGGAATTATCTCAATAACTGCCTGGAGTCTGGAACTGTGCCCGGTAGATGGCAATAGGCTCGCCACCTATTACATGGGACCAATAACATACTGGCGAAATGTGGGTGTATCTACTATGGGACTGAGTCCTGTGTACACCTCTGCCTACTACCCCTTCGGGAAAAAGGCGTGAATGTATGTATGTATGTAATTTAATTTAGTAGGTTAAGTCTGGCCCGCTAACACCCTAAATTTGGTAAATGGCACCTTATTAAATTAAAACGCAACATTAACGAACTAAATAACAGAATTTGATCGATTATGTTTTAAGAATGTTCTTGTCTATCGTAGAATATACGTAAATGATTTTAATGTTCCAGGATTCAGATAATTTGTGGTGGGATGCGTTCGCAACGGAGTTCTTTGAAGACGACGCGACGTTAACGCTCACATTCTGCTTAGAAGATGGACCTAAAAGATACAGTGAGTAGTAGTAGTAGATTAGTATAGCTCGGCAGAAAAGAGTAGAAACGGAACTAATTCAAAGTGTATGTGTTCATTAAATTGTTTTTAATGTTGTAAAAGACAGTGGCGCCCCCATTGTTTTCTACTCTTTTATGTCGAGCTATACCAGCTGGTCGAGCTATTCCCGTGGGAATATAAGCATGAAAATTACCGTATGTGTAATTTCCAGGGTCTATTCTACTTGCATACCAAATTACAGTTTAAGGCGCGGTGCTAAGCTAATTCGCCCTCTCGCTCAAACGTACCCACATTTTTGAAGATATAAAAAATACTACATGTAATTACGTAAAATAAATACAACTAGGAACTAGAAAATAACAATACAAAGATTCAGTAAAAAAAATAGTAGTGCCTTTGTACTATAACAAAATAGTACAAAGTAAAAATAGTAGCCTTTGACAGTTATTCATCCGCCAAGCAGTAATGTGCAAACATTACTGTGTTCCGGTCTGAAGGGCAATGTTACCAGCGAAATTACTGGCCATAATGAGATTCAACATCTCATCTCAGGGTGACAGGCGCAGTTCAGTGCCGCGTAGAATTTTGAATTATAAAACACTGGGTGGCACTGTGTCTGATATGGACAATCATGATGCTTACCATCAGGCACCTGATTTGCTCGTCTTGTCACTCACTATCATAAAAAAAAATTCTAATTTAATCCAAACGAGTTTTCGTGTATAAAAACCTGCACAAAGAAAAAATCTCAGAAAAATAAAAAGGCACTGAAAACTTGTTTAGACTAAAATTGGATTTTTTTACTGAATCTTTGTATTGTTATTTTCTACGTAGTTGTCTTTATTTCACGTTTTCAGTGCCTCTGTATTTTTCTGAGATTTCTTTTCTTTGTGCAAGTTTTTATTATACGTGAAAACTTGTTTGGATTTAATTGGATTTTTTACTGAATCTTTGTATTGTTGTATTTTAGAACCTAATTGTCTTTATTTTACTTAATTACATGTAGTATTTTTTATATCTTTAAAAATGTGGGTACGTGTGAGCAAGAGGGCGAATTAGATTAGCACGAGCGTACATGACCTTCTAGGAATTTGACACAATCCTATGAAAAATTGGCCAAATCGATGTTTTGTATTCCCCTGTTTCCTCCGAATTTAATTAACCCATTCCATAAATTTATATCCTGATATTTTTATAGTGAAGTAACCTATGTCCCTGTCATTTTAATTTTTTTTATAAATCCTTCGTCTTTTCATAGTGACCTTCCAAAATCCCAGTTTTACTCGCGTGTTAAAATATCAGGATATAAATATATCAAATATGTTTACTGTATTCGGAGGGAACAGGGGAATACAAAACATCGATTTGGTAAATTTTCCATGGGATTGTGTCAAACTGCTCTTTCCTGTTAATTGGTTCAGTTGTTTAAGCGTGAAAACGGAACAAACATACTGACAAAAACAGCGCTAGATGGCGCTAGAGTTTTGTTTACCTGTTACAAACGTAACTATTTTACATTGTAATAAGATTTCAGATTTGTAATATAAGTAAAATTATGTATAGACTGCCTCGGTGGCGTAGTTGGCGCAAGGTCGGCCGATCATGAGGTCACGGGTTCGATCCCCAGGTCAGACAATGTATTAAATGTTGGATTTTCCATTAGGAATTATCTCAATAACTATCTGGAGTTTGGAACTGTGCCCGGTACATGGCAAGAGGCTCGCCCCCTATTCCATGGGACCAATAACATACTGGCGAAATGTGGGTGTATCTACTATGGGACTGAGTCCTGGGTACACCCTGCGGGAAAAAGGCGTGATTGTATGTTATGTTATATATATTTATCGACTAAACTGTCTATTCGCTTGAAATAAAATATGAAAATGTAAAGAAAAATTATTCCTCTAAAGGCGGTAGTAGGTGGGATAGATAAATTTCGCCGATGACCTTCACGGTAGCTCAAATGGTAGAGTGCCGCCACGCGGATTGGTGCGGGTTCAACTCCCGCTAGTGGGTTTTTTTATGATAGTGAGTGACAAGACGAGCAAATCAGGTGCCTGATGTGTAAGCATCATGATTGCCCATAACAGACACAGTGCCACACAGTGTTTTAACATTATAAATTCTGCACGGCACTGCACTGCGCCTGTCACCCCGAGATATTAGTTGTTGAAACTCGCCATGGCCAGTAATTTCGCTGGTAACATTGCCCTTCAGACCGGAACACAGTAATGTTTGCACATTACTGCTTGGCGGATGAATAACTGGCAAAGGTGTGGTACTTCCCCAGGCGGCCCCCTGCTAAAGAGGCATACTTAAGCTCTATTGATTTGTATATAATTTAACACTCCTTTTTCATCATTTCCAGCGATAGGAAGGACGCTAATACCGCGATACTTCCGGAGTATATACGAGGGCGGGGTATCAGAGTTGTACTACACTATGAGACAGCCGAAGGAGTCATTTCACAACACAAGCATCACCCTCGACTGCGACCACTGCACCATGGTTACCCATCACGGGAAACCTATGTTTACTAAGGTAAGAAACACTATATATACTAATAAATATTATAGACTGCCTCGGTGGCGTAGTGGGCGCATGCTCGACTGCCAATCAAGAGGTCCCAGTTTAGATCCCCAGGTCAGGCATAGTGTTAAATATTGGATTTTTCCATCAGGAATTATCTTAATAACTGCCTGGAGTCTGGAACTGTGCCCGGTAGATGGCAATAGGCTCGCCCCCTATTACATGGGACCAATAACATTCTGGCGAAATGTGGGTGTATCTACTATGGGACTGAGTCCTGGGTACACAGAGGTGTACCCAGGACTCAGTCCCATACGATAGACAGAGGTCTACCCCTTCGGGAAAAAGGCGTGAATGTATGTATGTATGTTTGTAAATAATTAATTTATATATTTTGGCTTGTCAAAATAGTAAGGAAAACCTCAATCAACATTCAATATGATCATCTAATGACGGAAATTGAGCAATAATAAATACTTGACAATACAACACAATACAATACAAAATACTTGACACTGGGAAATACAAAAACGTATGGTCCACATTTCTCCTTCGTGAATAAAAAATAAAGCAACATTCTTTGTGTTCTGTGGAAGGAGTTTCGTTTTGTAATAGTATTTTGTGGTTCTTGTCCTACTTGTGTTTATTTTATAATACTAACATTGTTTGTTTAGCTTTAGATGTTTATAATGTGAAAACGAAATCAATTTGCACATAATAATCGTAGTGAAAGTTGGAGAGAATTTTCTTGTCTACAAATGTAATATGATTTTTTTAACTCAACGTTAAATCAAAACGGTGAGGTTTATGTAACACCGGAATATATTCTTGTATTTAATTAATATCACATAACATAACATACATTCACGCCTTTTTCCCGAAGGGGTAGGCAGAGGTGTACCCAGGACTTAGTCCCATAGTAGATACACCCACATTTCGCCAGTATGTTATTGGTCCCATGTAATAGGGGGCGAGCCTATTGCCATATACCGGGCACAGTTCCAGACTCCAGGCAGCTATTGAGATAATTCCTAATGGAAAAATCCAATATTTAGCACTATGCCTGACCTGGGGATCGAACCCGGGACCTCTTGATTGGCAGTCGAGCATCCGCCCACTACGCCACCGAGGCAGTTAATTAATATCAATAATTGTTAAGGGGTATTTTACGGGAAAGCAAAAGTTGACCCAATGATCAGTATATTTTTCTGAACACATCAGTATTTATTTCAAACGGTTCAGAATTGTTTCTATTTCAAACTTTATTTTTATTAGCCTATACCGTATTAATGAATAATATCTGGATGACCGAGCTTTGCTCTGTATATATATATATATTTTTTTAATAAAATGACATATTTTAAAAATGATTCCTAGCTAGATCGATTTATCGCCCCCGAAACCCCCTATATACTAAATTTTATGAAAATCGTTGGAGCCGATTCCGAGATTCCAAATAAATACAAGAATTGCTCATTTAAAGATATAAGATAATGTTTTAATATTTCCAGGTATGCACAGAAGGGCGTCTCATCCTAGAGTTCACATTCGACGATCTAATGCGAATCAAATCGTGGCACATGGCCGTGAGAGCCCACAGAGAGCTGATCCCCAGACAAGCGGTGCACCCTCCCGACCACGCCGCGTTAGACCAACTCGCCAAGAACATCACCCGCCAGGGGATCACCAACTCCACACTTAATTATTTAAGGGTGAGTCTTGTTTGTTGCGAATGTGTTTTTATGATTCATAAGCTGTGCTCTGCGGTTTAATCCGCGTAGACATCGTTCAAACTTCCAACTTAAAACTCATATATTCATTATCGTCATCAAAAATTATTCATCAAATAAAATTTAAAAATAAATTGATTATTTTACAATAATACAATTCGTCTTGATTTCGTCGTAAATTCTATAATAAAAAATAAATAATATACTTCAAAATAATAAAATAATATATTATAGGTACTTAAAAATAAAAATGATAATAATTACCTTTTTCTAATTAAACTATTATTATTTATTATTAATAACATAACTATATTATATTATTATTAATAACTATATTATATTATTATTAATAACTATTATTATTGATTATAATAACTATAATTAAACTACATTGACAGCCTCGTTGGCTCTGATGGTAGTAACTCTGCTTTCTGAGCTGCAAGCTCCGGGTTCGATCCCCGGCCAGGTTAAACATTTGTGTGTGTGAACATGTCTGTTTGAGCTGTGTCTGGGTGTTATAAGCTTATATAAGTATGTATATCAGTCCTCCGGTTACCATAGTACAGGCTTCTAGCCTAGTTTGGGACCAGGTGACCGTGTGTGGAAGTTGTCCCATATTAATATTAATATTATATTATTGTTAACTATTATTTAGTTCCCGTGGGAATATCGGGTAAAAAAGTACCCTATTTGTTATTCCAAGGTCTAAGCTATCTGCATAACAAATTTCAGTCCGATTGGTTCAGTTGTTTTAGCGTGAAAACAGAACAAACATACAAACAAGCCACAGCTTTTTTTGTATTTTACAATAATAATAATAATAATATGGGACAACTTCCACACACGGTCATCTGGTCCCAAACTAGGCTAGAAGCCTGTACTATGGTAACCAGATGACTGATATACATACTTATATAAGCTTATAACACCCAGTCACAGATCAAACAGACATGTTCATGCACACAAATGTTTGACCTGGCCGGGGATTGGACCCGAGGCCTGCGGCACAGAAAGCAGAGTTACTACCGTCTGAACCAACGAGGCTGTCCAATTAGTGGGATGTTATTAATGTAATTATACATATACGTTTATACGTCCCATTCTCGTTCACTTAGATCATCGGAGAACTTAATGTTAAGGTTTCCTGTGCACAGCACAGGTTTCTACGGTGGATCATTAAGGTTTCCTGTGCACAGCACAGGTTTCTACGGTGGATCATTAAGGTTTCCTGTGCACAGCACAGGTTTCTACGGTGGATCATTAAGGTTTCCTGTGCACAGCACAGGTTTCTACGGTGGATCATTAAGGTTTCCTGTGCACAGCACAGGTTTCTACGGTGGATCATTAAGGTTTCCTGTGCACAGCACAGGTTTCTACGGTGGATCATTAAGGTTTCCTGTGCACAGCACAGGTTTCTACGGTGGATCATTAAGGTTTCCTGTGCACAGCACAGGTTTCTACGGAGGATCATTCACTGTTGAAGCAGTTCGTCTGTGGAATGATCTTCCCACCGAAATAAAATGCGCACCGTCTCTGGCATCTTTTAAATTGCGTGTCAAAGCGCACTTCCTTTCCTTTGCTGAGTAAATTCGCTAAATACTATCCTTATCTCATCAAGAAATTCTCACTTGTTTGTACATGTATGTATTTTTATATTATATTTTATTATAGTGTATTTATTTATCTATTTATATTTATATTATTATGTATTCATCTATAATATTATAGTACCTATTATAGAGGTATTTTAATGTACCTTGTTATGTATTGTTTGAGTTTTGGTTTATATTTAAACCACCGTCTTTCCAATATATGCCTTTCCTCTTTTGGAATAGTTGTCTGGAAGAGGTCGCTCTGAGCGATGAGACCGCCAATTATTGTTACTCACGTTTCAGTTTTTCAAGTTTCATTTTGTTAATTTTCTGTATTGTGGTATCAATAAAAGTGTTATCTAATCTAATGTGTTTCGTTCCAGTTATGCGTAATATTAGAACCAATGCAAGAGTTAATGTCTCGACACAAGGCGTACGCGCTTTCTCCGCGCGACTGTCTCAAGACAACGCTCTTTCAGAAATGGCAGAGAATGGTGGCGCCACCTGGTGAGTCCTTACATACATTACATATAATATAACCACACCTTAACAATGGATTTTTTTTTATGATAGTGAGTAACAAGACGAGCAAATCAGGTGCCTGATGGTAAGCATCATGATTGCTCATATCAGACACAGTGCCACCCAGTGTTTTAAAATTCAAAATTCTGCGGGGCACTGCCCTGCGCCTGTCACCCTGAGATACGAGTTGTTGAATCTCGTCATGCCCAGTAATTTCGCTGGTAACATTGCCCTTCAGACCGGAACACAGTAATGTTTAATGGATGTGCCAAAAACGAAGAAACAAAATTTTTACCTATATCCCTATATCATGATATTATAGCAAAGTCAATCAAAGAAAAGGTTTATTCAAATTGGTCACAATCTGACACTTTTGTACTTCAATGAAGTTATAATGAGTACCGTGCGTTCGGAAAGATACCTCTACAAGAAGAACGCACAAGAAACTTGTATTGTCACTTCCTATCATAAAAAAAACATGCATATAATTCGTTGCCCCCTGCAAAAGAGGTCTACCACTACAGAAAAAAATATAATATATGTATGTAATGTGCAGAGTCCCAACGTCCGGCCAGCAAGCGTCGCAAGCGTAAGGGTAGCGCGGGGGCGAACGCAGCCCCTCCCGCGCCCGCTAAAAAACGCTCCCCTGGACCCAACTTCAGCCTCGCTTCACAGGTACGTGAGGGGGAATAATAATAATAATAGTATGGGCCAACTTCCACACACGGTCATCTGGTCCCAAACTAGGCTAGAAGCCTGTACTATGGTAACCAGATGACTGATATACATACTTATATAAGCTTATAACACCTAGACACAGATCAAACAGACATGTTCATGCACACAAATGTTTGACCTGGCCGGGGATCGAACCCGGGGCCTGCGACACAGAAAGCAGAGTTACTACCATCTGTGCCAACGAGGCTGTCAAATAAATAAAATAGTTTTTTTTATTCAGGCAACATAAAATATATAATAATAAAATATATGTATATATAATTTTTTTTCTCTCCTTTCACTACATTCTGCCTTGCAGGTAACATATTATTCTGTACATGTTTGTGTACTATATTAAGAATGATATATATTAAGAATGGTATATATAAGTATATTTTAAATGTGTAATATTAGTGTTTATGTTTATGTATGTATATAGGTATATAGAACAAGTATGTATTTTAGTCACCTTTATGATTCTATATTTATTTATTATGAAGTCTCCGTAACACCACCGACCAAATTTTTGTTACGGTTCTTTCCTCTCCCTGCACGGTTGTCTGGAAGAGATCGCTCTTAGCGATAAGACCGCTCATTGTTACACTAGTGTTATGAATTGTTATTAGTTTTAAGAAGTTCTTGTTGTGGTGTACCAATAAAGCGTTTATCTATCTATCTATATATCATCTATCTATATATTTATACAAGGGTATATTTATACATGACTATAACTTAAAAATGTCTATAGCCAACAGTATTGAAGCCGTGGTGTCATCACTGCTGGGGATAATTAAAGACCTATGGATTAATCGGACCCTTTTCATTATTTTATTTATTTTTCTTCTTCATTTAAAATTACGTAATATGTACTTAAAATATTGTAAAAGCTTTATTTTATTTATATAGTATATTATAATATTTTCTGAGAGCAGTGTGGCAATCCTGTTGCACCCACTGTTACAAATAGTTTTTTTTTTTTTATGATAATGACAAGACGAGCAATTCAGGTGCCTGATGGTAAGCATCATGATTGCCCATATCAGACACAGGGCCACCCAGTGTTTTAAAATTCAAATTGTGCGCGGCACTGCACTGCGCCTGTCACCCTGAGATATGAGTTGTTGAATCTCATCATGCCCAGTAATTTCGCTGTTAAAATAGAATAATAATTTTGTTAACATAAAAAATTGTATGGAGCAGTACATGATGTGAAATAAATTAAAAAAAAATGTATAAACACACAAAATCTGATCTGACGAGATATGCGATAGGAAGAGACGCAGCTTTTATGTTGAGATAACGATAATTAGTTAGGCACTGTGCGACCTGAATTGCACTTTATTGCGTCGGAGCTAGAGCCGCTATTTATTTAAATGATTATGAGCAGTGTCCCTTCTGTCACTTTTGTATTCTGTGCTTATATTTAAAACCGCAAGGAACAGCTTGTATTAACTATTAAAATATTTGTTTTCCAGGATGTAATGGTAGTAGGCGAGCCGTCACTAATGGGCGGCGAATTCGGTGACGAAGACGAGCGTTTAATAACAAGACTCGAGAACACACAGTACGAGGGCGAAGGCGTCGAATGGAGCGCCCCCCCTCCCCCCTCCCCCGCCAAGACTCCCCCCGCACACTGACTGACACACCATTTGTAACGTTACAAACCATTTGTGGCGTTACAAACCATTTGTAACGTTACAGATCATTTATTGTAACGATACAAACCATTTATTGTAACGTTACAAAGGATTTGATGCATTACAAACCATTTAAAGCGAGACAGGTGATTTGTAGCGCTACAGATGATTTGTAGCGTTACAGATGATTTGTAGCGTTACAGATGATTTGTAGCGTTACAGATGATTTGAAGCGTTACATAAACCTTTTGTTGCGTTACAATCCATTTGTAACGTTACTGATGATTTGAAGCGTTTTCGAACATTTGTAGCGTTACAAATAATTTGTAACATAAACGGATTTTAAAGACACAATTGTTTGTAACATGATAAATTAATTGTAACATAAACAGAGTTTGAAGCAAAAATTGGCTAGTTAATAACAGAAGTATCAGAATTTTGTATGGTTCGAGATATATAAAGAGCATCTGTTAGATGCCATTATCGTCCAAAAATGATGTTTGAAATGGCTGTTTTGAACAACTAGCCAATTGTTTGTTACATGATAAATAATTTGTAACATAAAACGGATTTTGAAGCAAAAATGCTTTACCAAATTACACATAAGACAAACTGACAAAAAGATTTGTAACATAGTAAGCGGTTTGTAACATAGTAAATGATTTGTAACATAAACGGATTTTGTAGCAAAAATGATAGGTAATAAAATGAACACAGAGTTAAACATTATTATAAACAACAATATTATAAATAAAATCATTTTATTGATTATATAAAGTAAGAAATGTATTAAAAATTGAAGTCAAAACATAAATAGTGATTTATTTTATGGCAATAACGGGACAATAAAAAAAAAACAATGGTTATGCCGTTTTTGCTTTTCACAAGCAACATGAAAATGATATGTAACACGTGACATAAAACTGAAACGGTTTGTAACATGAAATGAATTGTAACATAAACGAATTTAAAAATAAAACAAGGAATTTACAAAAAATAAAAGGGCACGGGGCAAATGCAATACTTTACATTTTTGCAATAGTACCCACATTTTTTTTTTGACAGATTGAAAATGGCGATGTCATTTGTTTTCCCTTTGGGAAATAAATACTTTAAAATAATAGCGAGTTTACACGGTGCAACTTTAGTTGATCAACTATTAAATCGCATACAATTTGAACAGTCTAAACAGATGAACAAAAAAAAAATAGTCAAGGCACCTTGGTAATTATGCTTAGTGAAGGGTTCCATACCTAGATACCGGAACAAAACGCTACCGCATTCTAAGAACATCCAGCGACATCTAGTTGCAAACTACTGCAAACATGTGCATCATCATCATATCAGCCATAGGACGTCCACTGCTGAACATAGGCCTCCCCCATAGATTTCCATCCAGTCTGGCAGTAAGCGGCTCGCCTCCAGCAAACATGTTAGTGACAACAATTTTTTTTTGTAAAATTTTACGGGATTTTGATTTCTTTGTTTACTTGTGAAGATGAAGATCTTGCTTTTTGTCAAATTTCATGATGCTAGGCCACCGGGAAGTCCCCTAGAGGTCCCTAGAGTCGCACTTTACGTAACGGACTGAAAACAGTCCGTTGCGTAAAGTGCGGTAGAAATGTTCGGTAAAATTGACATATCTTTTGATTGCGTTGGCTTAGAATATTGATTTTTTTTTACAGCAGCAAGAGACTATAGACTTGATTCGTTGATATCAATATCAACTTGACACCTATAAGTGTGATTGTGAAGCTGTCCAGTCAATGGTTCACCTCCTGCAGTGTCCTAACTGCCCCACGATAGCTACAATGAAGGACCTTCTCGAAGCAAACCAAAACGCCGTAGACCTGGCAAAATACTGGACCAAAATATTATAAGTAGAAAACTAGCCATTTTGACTCGAAAAGAAGAAGACGACCTTCACGCGTTTCCGAGAAAAAGGTCTTGACAGACAGACATACAGACGGACAACGAAGTGATCTTTATAATGGTTCCTTTTCATTTTAAGGTATGGAATCTTAAAAATCAAATTATTTTCAATATTTTTGTTAAATAACAAAGTTTGATCAGCGTTGAATCGTGTGAACTCGCCATTAGTGTGTGTGGGTTAATGTAAATTATCTAATTCTCAGTTGATATAAGGAATTGTATTTTTCGCGACAAAATCCGTTATGTTAAATGAAATTAGCAGATCTAATTTAAAATTTTGTATTATAATTAAATAGAAAAATGGCGTGGCATTTCCACGGGAGCCATAGACAAACAGCGTAAATATTGTAAAAAGTAAACGGAATGTGCGTTATTTGGTTTTGAGGCATTTTGTTTCAACGCGAGCGACGATGGGGTAAGAGAGATAGATCTCGTGAGATATTCATTAAATCGTGCGTTTTTCTCTCTGGAGTTGTTACAACCTGCCTTACACTCAAATACTGAACATTTTTATTTAATTTCGTTTAAGTTATTAATAAGAGAGAGGTTCAAATAGCAATAAACATGGCAACTATTTCCATTCGCAACTTGCCAGTTTTAATAATTGCTAGCATATTAGCCTCAGTTCGCGGTTGTGTTTGGAAATGTTGCCATTTTATTAGCTGTTTTTAACCAATGGATTTTATTTATAGTGCGTTTTTTTGAAAGAGCGGCAGTCTTCGAATCGATATTGTTGTCTTGGGCACATGGATTATGTCATATAAATAAATAAATATAGGCATTTACGGATAAATTATAATATTTTGTTGTTTTATTTTTACCTCGTACAAAAAAAATATTTTCAAACTCAAAAAAGATTTATTCAAATAGGTCACAATCTGACACTATTGCACGTTAATGAACAACGGAGGAATGGAGGCAACGAGGACTCGACGAAACCGCGGGGCCCAGCTAGATTAGTAAATAAAACAAACAATTGAATCTAAAGTCTATTATGTACAACTAAATAACATCTATTTCAACACCTTCACTCTGCAGTCTTCAATTCCTTCTCGCTCAACTTCTGCTTTTCAAATAACAACTTCAATTTTTCCGTTGCAGACATACCCACTCGATTATTAGCTCCATATTTCGCATCGGGCAAAGATGCAATATTAATTTCTGTGTTTTTAAACATGAACGGTGTCCACGGGCCCTGGACTGACGGATAGTCTGTGTATTGATATTTTCTGTATCTCTTCGATGATATGTCCCCTTGTTGGGTACGTAATACTTCCATCCATTTCGTTATTTCTAGATGTGTTTTTTCGTGCATCGACATCCACACTCTGTCACCGTTCACTGAAATAAGTTTAAATGTTGTTTAAAAACATATAAATAATTGATTGTTACACAAGGGGTTAAAAGTTTAGGGAGTTATAATGGGTTTTAGCACCATGTGTCTACTTTTCACTACGATTATGAAAAAATAAAATTATTAATTTCATTAAAACATTTTGGCTAATATCCTATAAATATCAATTCAACTTTGAAACTCCTATCAAATGCACCCTGGTTTATCACCACTGCTGAACTACACGAACACCTGGGAGTCAAAACTGTCAAAGAGGAAATTAAGAACATCGAAGAAACATACAGGATGCGACTAGCTAACCATCCCAATCAGCTTGCGGTGCAACTGCTGCAGCCAAATCCCAACAAGCGCCTCAAGAGGCATAATATCCTGGAGCGAAATTTATAAAATTGGCCATAAATACTGAAGTGACTCATGCTCACTGGAGCATGGCATATCAAATCATAGTACTGACAACAAATTTGATTAACGCCTGAAGGCTGATTGCAAATAAAAATGGAACACAAAAAAAAATATATCCTATACATGCGGCACCAGTAATATATTTTATAATCTTGTTGGTAACAGACATAATAAATATCTAAAGCCGCGTATCGACTGCGCGCGGCAAACCATCGAACATTGGCTCGCGCGGCGGCCGCGCAATATGTGGACGAGTCTGCCGCGCGCGGCAGCTCGAACATTGGCGCGCTCGAACGTGCCGCGCGGCGATCCAGTTCGTGTCGGTTTTTGGTTGCGCGGCAAAGGAGCGTCAGTGTGTGCGCCTGCCGCGCGCCGCTGCCGCGCTATATCAAAATGTTGAGCTTTAAATTGGCTCGCGCACCAAAACGTAGGTTTGGCGCGGTCGAACATGGCTCGCGCGGCAGCCGCGCGCAGTCGATACGCGGCTTAAGAGACGAAACTAAGAAAAACAATGTAACAATAAAATAGACACACACTGAGGCTGACAAAACCTCAAACATGCTGAAATAACCTTTCACCATTCATCTGCAAACAAATCTGTCTCAGGTTGATTATCCCGAAGAGTGCTTAGTTTGGAGAATGTGCGTGGAAGTGGAGAGTTGGGGCACACAACATAATGGCAGGACTAGCGGTAAATAGAAAGAGACAACCGAGTTGTTCGTTAGACTGTCACATCATTTTTTAGACTGTACGTCTAGGGGTTTACACGTTAAACTAGAGTCGTGAGAATCAACAAATTCAACTAGTTGATTGATTAGTTGATGAACGAAAATAAACAGTCTAGTTTCGTCTACGAGAAATGCGTCAACAACCCATCACTAAGGTAGACAGCAAACAGCCTGTGCTTTCTCCCCTGTTACTCTTTCATGCCAAAATTACTGAACCAATTGGGCTGAAATTTGGTATGTAGATAGTTTAGACCCTGAAATAACACATAAGGTACTTTTTATGACGACATTCCCACACGGGTGTACCTACAGCGGAAGAAACTGCATGGCTCAACTTGTATACTTACAATATTCAGCAACCACAACAGGGCCTCGATGGCGTCTTGGCTTCAAGTATACAGCAATGCCGGGATTCTTCTCTGCAAACTCTACCAGATCTTGTTCTATGAAGTCCCTGTAATAGACATCATTTACTGTAATAGATATCATTTATTAACATCTAAGTTTCAGGTAAACCTGCTATCATGGGATAAGTAACTTATCATATAGTAATTATATAAATATACATGCTGTTGGTCTCATATTGCCTCAACCAGGTACTCAGGTACTAATTTAGTCAAGGTTGCTGTTGACAAATTTCTAATGGAAATATTCAAAAGGTAACATTTTTTGATCAATGTACGAAACCAGGAATCAAAGATTCTAACTCAGGTCCTTAGCAGAAGTAGCGCTCGACCAGATAACCGACAAACCAGAGGCAGATAATATTTATTTTAATATTGGATAACTTATTCATTACCTATAATAAATTAACGTTATAAAATTAGTTACCTGATTCCGCGACTGCTTCCATGAGATTTGCAAAATTTGAGCACAACTCTCTGTAGTTGGCACACATATCTCCCCACGCCGTTTTGTAAAGGAGCTCGCACGAACGCAGGCGGCAGAAACAAGTTCTTCGCAGACATTTTCAGTAATTATTTTATTTATTTTTATTTACTAAATTTATAATTTTGAGGTTATTTTAGATTATATGTCAGTTGTCACAGTGGTGACATTATTATATCAAAGTGACAACATATGCTCAGTGGTTGTCAGTGGACAACCACTGAGCATATGTTGTCACTTTGATTGACATTCGTTTTTTTCTATAGTGTATAATGACGCTGCACGATTAGCACATTTTTATGTGCTTTTGGCTCTGTTTAGATAAAATAAATTTTCAGCATTCAGCAAACTATTATACAGATAGCTGCATGCCTAGCATGGCTTGGGGATGAATTGTTTTCCTTTTTTTTTTACTTCGCACCCAATATCTGTTGCTATATCACATATCTGTAGTCGGACTCGATGTATCTTTGTCTGTTTGATAAATTTATAACCTGATATTTAAAAATGAAGTAACGTATGTCCCTATCATTTTATTTTTGTTTATAAACTCTACATTTTTTTGAGTGAACGTCTAATCACGTGGGTAAAACTAGGATTTTTGGAAGTTCACTATGAAAAATCCAAGGGTTTATAAGAAAAAATAAAATGGGAGGGATATAAATTTATAGAATGGGTTAATTATATTCGGAGGAAACACGGGAATACAAAACATTGATATGATATTTTTTTCATAAGATTTTGTCAAATGCATAGAAGGCAGCGTACGCTCTTTTAAGGTAATTGTTTTTTTAATGTGACCTATGCTGTTGGCTATAATATTCCTTCCACCAAGACCCTCCCCGCGTTGCTCCCATACCTCAGGGCTCAGGAACATAGGTACTCAGTTAACCACTACTCTAGACCTATTGCAATTACTTCTATAATAGAATAAACAATAAACACTGTACTTGTATTTTCACACATTTATTACAAAAAACGTAATATTTACAGCGATTAATACATCATTTGACATAAAATAACTTACATACTTAATATTATATTTAAAATTATTTTTATATTTTCTATCATTCTTAGAGTTATTCCGCAAATTCGATTCCAATTTTTATATGACCGGTTATACATAACAGTTATTTCAATACTTATATACTCTTTCCTTCGATGGTGCAACTCCAAATGAATTTCAAAAGAATATTAAGTACCTAATTTTATTGAATTGCTTTTATAACACATTAAGTCATTGATATCAAGGAAAGGGGAGATGAGGTACTGTCTTCTCGAAAATGGCAAGCTCAAATTAGGTCCCATTAAATAGGTCCACGGACGTCAGTAAAGTAAGGTCGTACGAGCGAATAATATTGTTGTCTCGGTCGCACTTCGGTCTTAGGTATGTCTTTCTATCTTTGTTGTTCATTATATGTCACTGTGCAAACGTCACACTGAGCAAATTACACGTTTGTTGAGTAAGCGCTGGGAGAACGTAAGTTTATCTCCCCTTTACTTTATATCAATGCATTAAGTACACATATTCTCAAGTCATACAATATTTTAAATCCTAGGAATTTTAAATCAGAGATTCGATGTAAAACTTGACAAAAAATTTGAAATAGAAACTCTTTTCTTTTAATTTTGTGAAAGCAATGAGGTTATAAATTAAACATAACTTTATTTTTTTTTAAATAGAGGCAGTGGTAAATACCTCCATAAATACTTATTTGCCAAGTTGTAAAAGATAATAATTATTATGTGAATATTCTTATATATTGCAGTCATAAATCATAATTAAATACAACATTATTCTCTATTCTTTTCTTCCAGTTGTTTCACCCGTATGGGCACCTGTACGGCGGGTAGATCGACGCTCTTTGCTCGGGGGCGGCCATCTTTGATGACTTCACGCAAATCCGGAAGCGGACATGTTCGCTTGCGGACCACTTCCGGTTGCCTTGTACCTGGATTATACAATACAATTACTTTTTTGAATATTTTAATAAGATGTGAATGGGGATTTGATTTTTAAAAACTCGAAGGGAACTTTAGAGAAATGATAAATAGATGAATAATAATTTAATTTTTTAAATATTGAAAAATAACTTGAAAAATATTATAAATTCAATAAAAAAAACAACTTTAATGTATAAAATATTCAAATAAATTTCAGTATACTTATTAATATGCGTTTATAAGAATGAAAATTAATAAATAAATAATTAATTTAATAACAGCTAAATAGTTGTCCAGTTTTCATTATAATTAACAAATGATGTAAAAATAATAAGAAATATATCACTGTAAAAAAAAAAAACATAAGCAAGAAAATACAACAATAAATAACTTCTAGCAATTATGGACAGCGAAAAAAGAATAAAAATTAAGAGAAAATTTACTAAAAAGTTGTATCTACAAGATTGGAGAAGAAAATAAACTTTATTATTTAACTTATAGCGATAGAGTGTAATCACAGAACATTCAACCTAAGAGACGACATTTTGAAGGTGATGCTATCGCTTAGGTTATGCCGTGACTCAGCCAACCTGGCTCTATTCGCTTCTCACTTGATGGCAACATGAACTTTGACATGTTTGATGTTTTCATCGCTTTACTAAAGATTTGTGACAGGACTGACGAGCTGTAAAGCTCGTTCTGACTTTGACCTGACTAGTTTGAATTGCAATATGACTTTAACTAATTAGATAAACTCTATAATTCGACACTCGCAATAACACTTATGTGTAAGTACATAAAAAAAAACTAACCTCTCCCGCCAGTGATGCCAGATGGTGGGATTCCCTGAAAATTCGGGGGATTTTTTGGCCTTGGGGGGACTTTCGGGGGGAAAATAATCTTCATAAGACAAATTCCGCAACCGAATGCCTATAGAAACTGCCGAAGCTGTTCTCAGAATACGGTTATTGCCAAACGGTTGTATCAATTTTGTTCCTACATCTGAAATCACTGTCTCCCGCATATCGACATGTATCCTGTCTATTTTTTTTTTAATGGTCGCTACTCAGCATATTACCGGCTATTCAACCGTTTTCATACAAAAATTCATGAAAGCGGCGTCGTTCGGTTGAATTTTCTGTGAGTGTAGCACAAAAGTTATTTACATAGTGTGAAAGTTAACATCAATAACTTTTATACATTTTTTTTCTATTTCGGCTAATATACAGCATGCATAATAAAATAACATATATTTTTGGTACCTGCGACTAGATAAATTATCACTGTGTACTACAAATAAGTATAAATTAAATATTGTATTAATCAATAATTATTATAATGATTCAAATTATAACATATAACATAAAATTACCACATAATGGGTTCGAGGTCACTGACAATTTATTTTTATAATATTTAATTTACTAAAGAACTAAAATACTGAAATCTAACATAAAAGACATCCAATAACTAATCGATTCAAACGTTTCATAAAAATCGAACCAGTAATGATGTTGCGGTGAGTTTTTGGTTTGTTATTTAGACTTTTGGGTCACCCAAAAGTCTATATAATAAACCAAAAACTTTTTAAAAATATTTCTCATATTTGGTAAAGTGATAGGGCCCATTGTCGACCAATAATAATTAAGTACGATAATTATTTAAAAGTAAAACCTGTTTTTTTGTATTAATTGCGGTCTCAATATTGTATTATAAGACAAAATAATATTTTTATTTTTTTATTTTTTATTTCTTTATTTTTGACTGCCACAGTGGCGTAGAGGGCGTATGCTCGACTGTCAATCAAGAGGTCCCGGGTTCGATCCCCAGGTCAGGCAGTGTTAAATATTGAATTTTTCCATTAGTAATTATCTCAATAACTGCCTGGAGTCTAGAACTGTGCCCGGTAGATGGCAATAGGCTCGCCCCCTATTACATGGGACCAATAACAGACTGGCGAAATGTGGGTGTATCTACTATGGGACTGAGTCCTGGGTACACCTCTGCCTACCCTTTCGGGAAAAAGGCGTGAATGTATGTTATGTGTTAAAATAATATTTTGTCTTATATATTGTATTGAAGTAAGATAATCCCTTATTTTTCGGTTTTTTTTTTTTTTTTTTTTTTATGATAGTGAGTAACAAGACGAGCTCATCAGATGCCTGATGGTAAGCATCATGATTGCCCATATCAGACACAGTGCCACCCAGTATTTTAAAATTCAAAATTCTGCGCGGCACTGCACTGCGCCTATCACCCTGAGATATGAGTAGTTGAATCTCATCATGCCCAGTAATTTCGCTGGTAACATTGCCCTTCATACCGGAACACAGTAATGTTTGGACATTACTGCTTGGCGGATGAATAACTGGCAAAGGTGTGGTACTTCCCCAGGCGGCCTCCTGCAAAAGAGGCCTACCACTACCACTCAAAGTAGAAAGCCAACTGAGCATTCCATCAATACTTTGAACAATAAAACGGTCTCATATTAATTTACAAATATATATAAATTAGTTTATATCCATTTCTATTTCGGTTTTAAGCAAAAAAGTAAATATTTTTTTCTACAAAAAAAAAAGTTATTCACCAATAATTTTTTCAAAGCGGTCTAATATTAAAAAAGTTATTCATACTTTTTTTTTATAAATGGTCGGTGATCTCCCCTCAAAAAGCCATGCATACAACAATCAGCTCACCTCTGTCCTTTCACATACCCTTCCTTCGTTCAGGCTTCGTTTCATCAGCAGCTTGCAACATCTCGCATCCGTCTGCTCTCGTGCGGGCGCCTAGCTTTGGTGAACTATTGACAAAAATATATTTTTTTAAGTTTTTATGATAGTGACAAGCAAATCAGGTGCCTGATGGTAAGCTTCATGATTGCCCATATCAGGCACAGTGCCACCCAGTGTTTTAAAATTCAAAATTCTGCGCGGCACTGCACTGCGCCTGTCACCCCGAGATATTAGTTGTTGAATCTTATCAAGCCCAGTAATTTCGCTGGTAACACTGACCGGAACACAGTAATGTTTGCACATTACTGCTTGGCGGATGAATAACTGGCAAAGGTGTGATACTTCCCCAGGCGGCCTACCACACTTGATTTGAATGACGATACTTATGCGAGTGCTAATAAAAAATCAAACTGCTCACCTCTGTTCAACCAGTATCTTTGTAAGCCTGGCCACTTCTCCTCGCAAGTGATGCAGCTCCTTGTCTTTAGCTCGAGTCTCTTGCTCCGAGCTGCGCTCGCGCACCGCGAGGCGATTGCGCATGTCGTCGAAACTGATGGAAAATATATCGTTCAAGACACTACTACTTATATTAACTGCTAAACAATAACTTAATTTTGGAAATACTTATTAGCAAAAAAAATTATTCAGCTGTCACAGGTATCAAGCTATTATATTTTACAAATTAAGTAAGTATAAATAAATCAATTTATAAAAAGTATAAATATTTGCTTTATTATGGTCTGTATGACCAGAGATAGCTTAAAGCGATAAGGCCGCCCATTGTCGACCAATTAGAATAAGGTTCTGCCATTTTATTTTTAAGGTTAATCTATATAAAGTTTGGTCTCAAGTATTGTATTGTATTGTATTGTATTGTATTGTATTGTATTGTATTGTATTGTATTGTATTGTATTGTATTGTATTATATTGTATTGTATTGTATTGTATGTATCGGTTATTTATTTTTTCGTTCCTGGGTACTAAAAAATACACAACATAACTGTCTGGACTAGTATCTGTGCTAGTATTTAGAAATTCAAGGGGGGCGTGCACGGTCATGCAACATCGCCTGACGCTATTTAGTACTATTTATTATTCTGTGGCTATACTCGTGACCAACGATTAGTGCCTGATCATATTTGCGAGCAACGAGCATACGCGGAAGACTACTTTTTAGTTGGTTCAAATAGTAGTACCTGGATGACCGAGCTTTGCTCGGTATTTTTTTAATAAAATGACATTTTCTAAAAATGATTCCTAGCTAGATCGATTTATCGCCCCTGAAACCCCATATATACTAAATTTTATGAAAATCGTTGGAGCCGATTCCGAGATTCCAATTATATATATACAAGAATTGCTCATTTAAAGATATAAGATTTATGTTTATAACTTTATTATTCTGATACTGATAGCAACAAATGAAAGATGAAGAAAATGGTGCTAGCTATTAGAACAACTCATGTTTTTTAAAAAACGAACGCAACACATCTATGAAAATCCAACGACATGGTTTGACCTTGGGTTTTTCAAACAAGTGTCGCGTAAAATGTAAGAAGTATTCTTCCGCGTAGGCTCCTTGCTCGCAAATATGATCAGGAACTAATCGCGAGTATAGCCACATAATAATAAATAGTAGGTACCAAATGATACATAATAATATAGACATGCCCGCCCGCCTTGATAAATTTTCAAGGTCACCTGTATACCCAACACCTTAAAAGATAAATTCAATATATTACCTGTACCTCCTTCTTTTTGATATGTTTTAAATTATAATAAACAATAAAAAATAACAAAAAAATTTACATGAGAAGAAGTGGATGACACTAATATTATACTTACAACAACAAGAAATACTCACAGTTTCCGCAAACAAGCGCATTTTCTAGTCAAATGCTCGATTTGGTCTCTCGAATTATTCTCCAGTTGCTTTATCCTCGTTCCATCTTCCGATCGCTTTTCTCGCAACTCTTTCTCTCTTGCCAACGCTTCTCTGGGTTAATTTCATAGGAATTGGATAAGGTTTATTAAAATATTAGGTAGATATTATTATTGGAATTTATTGCAAGAATTATTGCTTTACGTGTGTAGTGTGCGTTGTCAAAAAAAAAACTGGGTGATATTTTGGGATAAATTAGTGTTACCAGAATTGAAAAGTTCAAGTAAACTGAAAAATATTTTATTAAACACACCGTCGCGTCGTATAAAAGTACCAAAATGTGGTTGTCAACCAAAATGGAGAGACATTACGTTTAAGTTAAGCAAATTTTTTTCAAACAAAATTTTATTTGGAATTAGAAAAATATCTGTCTATAAATATAATTTAAAGCAAATAAGACATAAAACATTTACTGATTCGAATTCATATAGTACAGAAATCATACAATGAGAAATGAAGTAATGAGCAAATTATTTAATAATGACTAGAATAAGTAGGAAATGGCAACATCGAACGAATGAAACATTCATAGCGTGGCAATTTACAAAAATAGTCCTCTTTGGCAGTGTTATAATACAATTTTTAATACATCGAAAGCAATGTGAAACACAAAAAAAAACAAATACTTAAATAAAAAAAGGTAAACCTTTGGATAGAAAAACAAAGGTTAAGCCAGCTACCACTTTTCGCTGTAAAATTATTCATTTCAATTAATTTTGAACATGAAGGTTATAGAATAGGTTCCTACCTATTAATTTTTCTATCCATAGTAGTTTTTACTCTCAATAAGATACATTTGAAAATCATTAGATTATAATATACCTAGAATTCATGTAAATACATAATAATCAGAATTACAAATAATGTAAAAAAAGAAAACAGCAAATAGAATGTGAAAATTACGATAAAAATATAAGCGACATTATAAATGATTAATAGATAATTTAAAAATGGTAATTTTTTTAATGATTCTGATTTGATTCATATAAAAACTTTGACATCTACACTGCGCACTCGATAACTCTGTGTGCGAAAATAGTAAAAAATGTTTAGAGACTCATTTCAAATAAAAAACTTTTTCGAGATTATTATAATATAATTGAAGTCTAGTCAACTAGGCTTAACTACTGAGTGCTTATTACATAAGCTCATAGCATCACGCCTTGTTAAATTAAAGGTTTAAGCAGAGGTACCCTTAGAAGGTATAAGTAGACCCACATAACCCACATTTTACTATTAGTTATGTTATAAGGCCCACGTAGCCGAAGCGTAATAAGACGCGAGACTATAGTATCAATCACCAGCTGGAAGACGTCCACTGCTGAACATAGGCTTCCCCCATAGAACGCCATAAACTATTCATATGGAGGGATCTAGCCTTAATCAATCAGCACGCTTGCTGTGCGGCTTGGTGATCGCAACAGTTAGAATACTTCTAACCGGAGAGCGCTGCTGGCCACTCTTGTCCCTCAGCCGGGTCTTACGGCTCCCACCAGATGGGAAGAGTGGCCCTATTATATATTCGGGAACCAAATCCTGAACCCCAAGTTATTAAGAAAATTCCTTGTGGAACAATCCAATATCACATTGGAACATTTGGAAATTGAACCCTGCGTTTCATCTCTCCAAATTATGAAACATCGAACGGTACTTCATAGATTTATTGTGTTGTAGTTTCATTACATAATATTAGCCATCTTGACATAAACAAGTGTTTTATTAGGACCAAAATTTGAATAAAATATATTTGGCTTCGAGTTTGTTATAAGTAGATTTCTAATAGAAGATTGGTAGATTTCGATCGCGTGCAGAGTTATCTTGCGCGTATTTTACTTATTTTTTTAGGCTTGTGTATAAGTAGTCAAACGAGTGTATTTCCGGTCTTTGATTTGAGTAGTTTTTTTGAATTAATGAATATAAATTGAATTAAAATTTTTGCTTTGAAATCGTTACTACATAATTAAACTTTTGAACGCTTTACTTTTATTTATTATCGATGAAAGTATATTTTTTAGCTATAAATAACATAATAAAATAATAACACTAGCAGATAACGGAATTAAATACCTTTAGTGTGAACTGTATCTCACCTTATTGATCTAGACACGGTCGATAATAATTATAAATGGGATTGACTTCCGGGACTACGACTAGTAAGTAGTCATATGAGTGTATTTCCGATTTTTGATTTAGTTCATTGAATGTAAAAAAATCCTTTCAAACTGTCTCTTATTACAAACACGACTTCATTATACAATTTTTTGGCGCACGCAAGTTTTTTAGCTTGCTGACTGATAATTTTTACGAAAGAAGATATCTATTGAGTTCCGCGTACCTAATACTGACTAACACTTATTTCTTTACACAAATACACCCAAATCTCGACCAAACTACACTCGTTTGCCACAATCGCTTGTAACAAAACGTCTTAAAGTTTATTTCTTAACGTCCCTGTTCTTAAAGCAATCAACATGCGTGTAAACGTATATAGCCAGTGAGAGCAGCGCGGCTGCAAGCGCGAGTCGAAGCGATCCGGTGACCATCACTGACGTCACTGTTACTACTGCACCCGCCAGCAGGAGGGAACTGCCGCTAAACAGTTATAAAAACAACCTGTAACGTACCACCATCTTACCTTGTCAGTTATATTGTCACTAGTGGAGAATTCGGTTATGACAATGATAATTTGGTAATGGTAATGACAAAATGGCGGCTGAACAGCTAAGGTGGTGGCACTGTATAATACTATTTTGAGCAATCGACCAATAATCACTATATATTATAAAATCCGACTGACACGCAACGCAGAGCCCAAACCACTGAGCCTAGAGACTTGAAACTTGGAATATAAATTATTTTTGTTGTCTAGACGTGTGCTAAGAAAGGATTTTGGAAATTCATATTCTAATGGATCCAAAAAGGGCGTCAATGTGTTGGTATAAAACTCCCATAATTATAATTAATAATTTGAATTTATACTCTTACAGAACGGGTTACGCCAATTACACTGCTCGAGTCAATTCATATGGGTTATGTGGACAACCCATATTGTCAGAGTTTCAGGTCGCCAAGATTCCTACGCAGCCTCCGACATGACCTAACGACTGCCCCCTACATATCTTATAGGAAACAGCCGGGACCTACAGTTTAACGTGTCATCCGAAACACGGTAGCGTCCAGGCGAAAAGTCTACATGGTGAGATTCGATCCAAGGCCTCCGGATTTAAAACCGGGCATATTCCTGCTGGACCACGGATGCTACATATTTCATAATTGCGAGCTGGCAAAGCCGCTTAGCTTACACTAGTATTTAATATTGGAATCTAGAGTTTAGACCTAACTAGTGTCATTCCGTATAACATCACTGAATGTTGGATATTCCTGCTGGACCACGGATGCTACATATTTCATAATTGCGAGCGGGCAAAGCCGCTTAGCTTACACTAGTATTTAATATTGGAATCTAGAGTTTAGACCTAGATAACTAGTGTCATTCCGTATAACATCATTGAATGTTGGAAATTTGCCCTGATTTTAAATAATTAAAGTATTACGTTTGTAGTTTGTATAGGTTATTCGTCGATCACCGTCCCGTTAAGAATGCGTAAGATAACAATGTACTTCCGGTCGGTTGAATAGTCAATAGTCATACGAGTGTATATCCGCGAGTCCAACTAGTTATTAGTACTCCGATCATGTTGGAGATTGTGAAATAAAAAAAATAAAATAAAAAAACTAGTTGACTATCAAAGCAAGTGTGCTTCCGCGTTTACAAGATATAAGTGAACTCTTTCTTCCATTCCGTAGAATATTTTTAAAAAATTACAATATATTTTATAACAACATAGCATTCACGCCTTTTCCCCGAAGGGGTAGGCGTAGCTAGTCCCATAGTAGGTACACCTACACTACGTCGGTTATGCTTTAGGTTTGATGTATAGGAGGCGAGCCTATTGTCATCTACCGGGCACAGTTCCAGACAACATTGAGAAAAATATGATTTTTTTCTAAATCTAAATCGATTAACAAGTTTTGCTTGACCAAACGCGGTTTTAGTCGAACGCTTGCGACCGTACGTCTTCGAGGCGAGGAGCATTTTATTATGACAAACCTTAAATGATAACTATTACAAATTAAGCGCTCATTTGGCTTACAGTGAAATATCTTAAAATATTATATAGCTCGACAGAAAAGAGTAGAAACGAAACTAATTTTTGTAGTGGTAGGCCTCTTTTGCAGGGGGCCGCCTGGGGAAGTACCACACCTTTGCCAGTTATTCATCCGCCAAGCAGTAATGTGCAAACATTAATGTGTTCCGGTCTGAAGCGAAATGTTAGTTACCAGCGAAATTACTGAGCATGATGAGTTATAACAACTCATATCTGAGAATCTGAGGTTGACAGCAGTGCAGTGCCGCACAGAACTTTGAATTTTAAAACACTGGGTGGCACTGTGTCTGATATGGGCAATCATGATGCTTACCATCAGGCACCTGATTAGCTCGTCTTGTCACTTCAATATCATAAAAAAAAATTAAAAATTAGTTTAATTGTTTTTACTTTAAACTTATTTTTACTGTTGGAGTAGGGTAAGTTAATTAATTCAATTGTTTTTACTGTTGTAGAAGACAGTGGCGCCCCCATAAATTTCTAATCTTTTCTGTCAAGCTTGTACAGTCCATCAAATCAAAGGAGTACCGTTTGACGTTTCATCTTGTCAAGCAATTTTGAATCCGAAATAACTTTCCATCGGCGTAACTCACACAATTTTAATAACCTCCGCCGTGATACCTTGGAATGTAAATGTTATCACAAGATTACAATCATTAATCACTAAATTTAAATACAAATCAAAACAAGGAAAAATAACAACTGTCAAATGGTACTTCTTAGGGCCAGTTTTTTGTTCGTTGGTTACAGTTAAGTTAACCATTTGTTAAATTAACTATAGTTAAATTCCTAACCAATGGTTAAATCGTGTGAAAAAAATTAGTTAACTACGTATGAAAAAACGAATTATGCTGAATTTTAAATATATGTCAAAAAATTTAACCTTTAGGCTACTTAACCAGTGATCAAAAAATCCAGCCTTAGTTTGAATGGGCTATAAGTATATAATTATCTATAGGTGAGTAAGTGAGTACTTAAAATATATCTATGTTATTAAAAAAATATTACAAAAATATCTCATTTTATTATTAGTAGGTATAGATATTCACATTCAGACCAACTAACTATAACTATTTATAGATAATAACTAATCAAATATGTAATGTTAATAAAAAAATATTATAATATTTATTATGAAAAAGAAATCACATTCTTCTCAGCCATCTGAGTATTACAATACTGCCTTTTGGACTATTTTTATAAATAAAATTTTATTATTTTATTTTTATTTATCCAAGTTAACCAATAATGTTTTAGAATAAAAATGTGTATTTATATGAACGTGTAAAATTAATCACAACAATTAGAATGAGTGGGATATTAAAAACATATCATAATGTGTTGAAAAGGTGTAGTTGTACTTAAATGGGGCATCTACTCATCAAATTGAGCATATCGAAAATGAAATAACGGCGAAATTGCAAAAAAACATGTCAACTTCCCATACAAAAATGATCAGATAGACAAAGGTTTCTGTCCTTTTTCTAAGAGACTTCGGCCACGAATGAACAGATTCGTGACCTATATGAATATTAATATAATTAAATAAAATAATACTTTTTTAACCGTTTATTATATCACAAAAAAACAGTAACCGATTCATAAAATTTAATGTCAAGCGACATGTTACTATTCGAAAATTTTCCGCCATTCCACTTCACTTCGACCAAAGTATGTTTCTTTTTTCATATTTACAAAAAAAAACCCAAGAAAATATTTTTATACTTAATAAATGTGAAAAAACCATACGGTCGTCTTCAACCATATACATTTTGGCGGCAAATAAAAGCCAGATCAGAAAACAACCACAGACAATTGAGAAAAAAAAAATCTCTATCTAATATGAAGAATATTTGGGAAATTCAATTTTTTATGGAAGAACGACCGCCTTAAGTATAACTACGCCTTTATATAACATGTATAATTTCAACATGCAACATTGGTAGCCAAATTGTGTCCAAAAGACAGTATTTGCTAAGCTGTTAAGATATTAGTTAAAAAAACGTATAAAATTAGAATTTGAAGGACTCATTTAGCTACCAATTTTGATTGGGTATATATATGCAGGAATTAGTTATATATAAGCATTAGTTTAAAAGGAAATTGTAGATTTTTCGTTCAACTTTTTTATTTTAAGAGAATATACAGGGTTATTGGTAATAAGTCACCTTTTTTCTAAGGGTCATTGTAAGTTGTACTTATCAGGGAGTGTCACACGAAAAGAGACCTGCAGCGATCGAATTTATTTTTGTTATTTTGATTCTTTAGACTTACCTACCTCTTTATTTTGGTCAAAACAGATTTTTTTTAATTGTAAGGTTGTTTTTCTTTAATAAAATATTTTTAACTAAAAACCATAGAGCATGTCATCTACACGACACCAAACATTAAATCGAATTTCTGAAAATATAATATGTTTCCTACTTCCCTTTTCTTTTTACATTATTTCCGCCACAATATTTTTTTTATAAATATAAGTTCCGCCATATTGCATTTGAAATTAAATGTCGAATACTACATAGTCACGCACACGCGCACGGCCAACTAAAGCTATTTTTTAAAAATAAAGTTATATTATATATCTTGTAGGACAATGGCTGCTCAGAATTTATGAAAAAGAAATCAACTGTTTTTTTCACGATTTCACATTTAATAGTTGCATCACAGGTTCTAAATGATGTACAATGACCCTTACTGATTACCTGTAACCATGTATTTCCAGACTATTTAGGTAGTACTAAACACTGAACCTAGGAAAAAAGGGTGTTAAAAGAGTCTTCTAAAACAAAAAGTGTAGTGTAACACCATAGTAAGCCAGCTCGGTAATACAAACATGACGGCACGCACACATGCATACACATCAACCTGGAAATAAAAGGTGTGAATGTTTGCGTGCACATAAGCAGTCAGGGGTCAGCTTTAAGTGGTTGCCGATAAAATTTTTAGTACAAAAAATCGTTTTCGTCTACTCAAAGTAGACCTTTCCAAAAAAGTGTGCGAGCTGGCTTACTATGGTGCTTCAGAAGCGTGTTTAAAAATACTACGTCCGCCTTTTCTTCTAGGTTCATGTTTACTCTTTTAGCTTAAAAGGGACTAAATATTTTTCTACTAAGTATATACAGTTTACGATGTTTTACAAAAAGATGGAGTAATACTTAACAGGAAAGAGGACCTCTTAACAGTTTGACACAATCCTATGGAAAATTTACTAAATCGATGTTTTGTATTCCCCTGTTTCTTCCGAATACAGTAAACCTATTTGATATATTTATATCCTGATATTTTAAAGATGAAGTAAAGTATGTCTCTATCATTTTATTTTTGTTTATAAACTCTACATTTTTTTTTGTAGTGAACGTCCAATCACGCGAGTGAAATTGGGATTTTTGGTAGTTCATTATGAAAAAACCAAGGGTTTATAAGAGAAATTAAAATGACCGAGACATAGGTAACTTCACTATAAAAATATCAGGATATAAATTTATAGAATGGGTTAATTATATTCGGAGGAAACAGGGGAATACAAAACGTCGATTTGGTAAATTTTTCATAGGATTGTGTTAAATTCCTAGAAGGCCGCGAACGCTCTTAAGGGTTTGCATCTACCCGTCAACTTAAAAAACTTGCAAAAGAATTGGAAAATTCGCAAAAACTCTTACTATCAAAATAGATCAGCAAAGCTCAGCCATTCCTGGCCACAAATGAGCAGCACGCTGGCAAAAAGACAATTATACCAAAAAAACTGTCTTTTCAACAAACTATTTTTCATTTATTATTTTTGTAGCCAGCCAAAGGATAAAAAAATGATAAAATTAAAAGTATTTTCAGTAATATCCGCTTTTGACCACGATAATATGAGGCGCCATGACAGTTTTTATTTCTCAATAGAGCACCTATGGAGTTTGATGAAAAAAGGTCGGTCATAATAGTACTCAATTAAAAATTAACAATCGAATAAAAACTTTTTGATTGAAGTGAAGTATGTTGGAATGGTTGGAATTTTCGAATATAGTAACTCTGATAATGTCGTTTTACATTTAATTTTAAGATTCTTTAGGTTATGTACTACTTCTGTGATATATTACCGGTTGAAAAGTGTTATTTTATTATTCATATAGGTACGTCACCGTTTGCCGTGGGGTTACCGGCTTTAGAATAGTACCTCACCCTCTCTCCCCGTGGTTGCCGTAAGAGCCGGCTAAGGGCTATAGGATCCAGAGGAGGCAGCAGCGTCCTCTGCGTAAAACCATCAAACTGCGCTCGCCAACCCGCCTGCCAAGCGTGGCGAGTATTGGCAACAACCCCCCTTATGGGGGAGGCTTATGTTCAGCAGTGGACTATACGTCACAAGTCTGTTCATTCGTGGCCGAAGACTCAAGAGGACAGAAGCCTACAAATTTGCTGATCTATTTTTTATGGAAAGTCGAAATGTTTCGCGAACTTGGCAATATTTTTTTTTAATTGTTCATTTTGACGGGTAGGTTTACCCCCTTAAGCATTACCACACCTATTATTATCACTTTGTAAACATTTTAAGTATGAAAGTGTTAAAACAAGGTCTATTTCTACTAGTTTTACAATATTTACACGTGTGTTTAATCGTTTTAGTTAAAAAGCTTCACTTACCTAAGTTCTTGTTCAGTAACAGCTAGGGTTCGTCCGCAAGTGGCGGCCTTTGTTGCTAGATGGTCGTAGTCACTTGATTTCGAGTGAATTTGGGCCTTGAGATCTGGAATTAGTTTTATAAAACAATTTTAACTGGTTTTCGATGGCCAAGCCACGTTATTGATTTATTATCATAATCCTTACTAAAATATCCCCACCAGCGGGGATTATGACAATTTGCAAAAAAAAATTCACGTATTCCACATAAGTTTTTGACACTCCGAGTCATATATATTTTTTTATGATAGCGAGTGACAAGACGAGCACATCAGGTGCCTGATGGTAAGCATCATGATTGCCCATATCAGACACAGTGCTACCCAGTGTTTTAAGACTCAAAATTCTGCGCGGCACTGCACTGCGCCTGTCACCCTGAGATAGGAGTTGTTGAATCTCATCATGCCCAGTAATTTCGCTGGTAACGTTGCCCTTCAGACCGGAACACAGTAATGTTTGCACATTACTGTTTGGCGGATGAATAACACCATTTACGTTAGGTGAACGTGATAATGAAAATCTCTTTATTACACGTGATTTATGTGTGTTATAGATATCGTATCCTTAACAATAAAGCACATGTTTATAATGCTCAATATGTCTACTTTGCAAAACTCGGTTTAGAAAATAATTAATTTGCTCAAAATCACGTAAAAAACGATAAAATCAAAATACCATACGCGGTATTTTGCGGTTGGTAATTTATACCTTCGCGCATCGCTTTAGGGTTGCGTCATCGCTTGAGTGGATAAGTCTTATTTGTACGTGTAGACGTGCCTTTTCCATTAAATAATACTCGAACACTTCAACATATTTTAAATGATTTATTCCAAGCCCACCATCTTCAATTCATTTTTGTAGTGGTAGGCCTCTTTTGCAGGAGGCCGCCTGGGGAAGTACCACACCTTTGCCAGTTATTCATCCGCCAAGCAGTAATGTCCAAACATTACTGTGTTCCGGTATGAAGGGCAATGTTACCAGCGAAATTACTGGGCATGATGAGATTCAACAACTCATATCTCAGGGTGATAGGCGCAGTGCAGTGCCGCGCAGAATTTTGAATTTTAAAATTCTGGGTGGCACTGTGTCTGATATGGGCAATCATGAGCTTACCATCAGGCATCTGATGAGCTCGTCTTGTCACTCACTATCATAAAAAAAAAAAAAAAAACTCGCTCTACAATCATCTGTCGCGCTGGCATCCCTCCCCGTGTTGCCATCGCGCCCTCGGACATGCCATAGATCTTCCTTAAACCACACGTTGCCATTCATACTTTACATAAACCCACCAAAACGTTCACAGAATCTG
Organism: Hemistola chrysoprasaria; assembly: GCA_947063395.1. Lineage (NCBI taxonomy): Eukaryota > Metazoa > Arthropoda > Insecta > Lepidoptera > Geometridae > Hemistola > Hemistola chrysoprasaria. The sequence goes on along the minus strand of OX346736.1, from coordinate 2,952,014 downwards.
TAGCATGCGCGTCACAAAATAACATCAACCCTACATACGTTATTATGAATATGATAAAATTCTTTCCAAACTCACCAGTGATTTCCTCTAACAACTCCTTCTCTCTCTTGATCCTCTCCTCTTCTCCTTCCTGCCTGCACTCCATCTTCATCCGAGCTAGGCAGCTCTCCTTGTCGAACATGAACTGTTCCCATTGCTCCTCTGAAATGAGATATATAATCATTATTACAGTAAGTACTAATAGTTATTAGACTCAGTCACTACACTATAATAGTCAGCCAACTAACTATCTAAAGTGTCTGTTTGTAACAAAAAAAAACTGGGATCGCATGGTCTTGAGCGCTCGCCGCGCCTTCATTGCGCGAAGCGTCATCTCTCACTTTTTTATACATTCACTCGCTCACTATAACACTCAACTATTATAACACTCAACCACTATTATAGTCAACCACTATTATAGTCAACCATTATTATAGTCAACCACTATTATAGTCAACCACTATTATAGTCAGCCACTATAACAGTAACTCCTTAGTATGTGTTAGTAAGAAGTTTCTCCATCAGTTTAATAACTTGTACAACTCTGTCAGCGATCACTTTGGTTCTAACTATGACACTCATTCACTATAACATTCACTCGCTTACTATTAGACTCGCCCCCTAACTATAACACGTGGGTACGTGTTATAGTTCTTTAGTCGATGTTCCTCATCCAGTTTGTGAACTTTTTTAAACTCTCTCAGCAATCAGTTTGGTTCTAACTATGACACTTATCCACATACATTCACTCGCTTACACGTCACTAACTATAACACGTCAGTTTATTCAACTCTCTCATCGATCAATTTACATCGCATGGTCTCGAGCGCGCGCCGCGCCTTGTCCGCAGGTATTAAAGCTTCATCTTCCACTTATTTATACATTCACTCGCTTACTATTACACTCGTCCTCTAACTATTACAGTCAGCCACTATAATATTCACTCCTTTCTATAAGACGTACCCATCTCTAGTCGAAGTTTCTCCTTCAGTTTATTAACTTGTTCGACTTTCTCAGCGATCAGTTTGACTCTAACTATGACACTCATCTACATACATTCACTCGCTTACTATTACACTCGTCCTCAATCTAATATACTCAGCCACTAACTATTTGCATACTACACTCAGCCTCAGACTATCACACTCAACCACCAACTATTAAACTCAGCCTCAAACTATTACACTCAACCACTAACTATAACACTTAACCACTATTAAAGTCAGCCACTATAACACGTACCCATCTCTAGCCGATGTTTCTCCTTCAGTTTATTAACCTGTTCAACTCTCTCAGCGACCAGTTTAGACCGCAAGGTCTCGAGAGCTCGCCGCGCCTCGTCCGCAGCTGTTGAAGCTTCGTTTTCCACTTGTTTTAGCTTTTTGGACCATTCGGTTGATAGTTTCTCTGAAATGGAGTTTGAATTAGTGAAAAATCTTTATTTCTTCATGGTCATTACTGCAACGATTGTAGTACTGAAAAGAAACCGACAAAAGTGTTTGAGCTTTCGGCCCAAACTGAACATGCACTGTGGACCACAATGCTGGGCTGTAAATGCAAAAGTCTGAGTATCTATGTTTGTTACCAATACACATCAAAACTATAAGGTTAAAACACTAATATCTCAGAGTTCAGAGCGATCTCTTCCAGACAACAGGAAGAGGAACAACAGATACTGAAGTTTTTGCGATTTAATAGTCGGCTATAAAAAATTCAATAAATCACCTCTTTTTAGGTTTCCGTACCTCAAAAGGAATAAATAAACCCTTATCACTTTGCTGTCCGTCCGTCTGTCTGTCTGTCTGTCTGTCTATCTGTCTATCTGTCTATTTGCGTGGAGGTATCGTGTGGAGGTATCAAGTTGAAATTGATATCAACTGCTCAGATCTGCGGTCTCTTGTGGCTGTAAAAAAATTATACTTCTAAGTTAACGCAATCAAAAGTTATGGCCATTTTACTGCATATTTCCATACTTCGCGCAAGGAACTAATAGATGGCGCTGTATGTTCTTGGTATCTAGGTATGGAACCCTACACTATGCATACATATATATGTCTTAACAATTTATTATTACTCCCATCCATCGACCTGACACCCTCATTTACCCTACTGCACCCAATAACTATTAAAAAATGTCCCTCACCCTTCTCATCTTCGTATCTCTGCGTGAGGTCATCAACTTTATTAGCATAGTCAATATCGGCCTTGTCCAATAGATGTCTCAGTTGTAATATACTCCAATCGGCTTTACTATGAGCTTCTGTTATCGCCGCTTCGAATTGAGCCTCTTTGCTTGCTAGAACTTCTTTGAGGTTTTCAAACTGCAAACAAGAGTAGTAAGAGTAGGATAGGACCTCTTAGCAGTTTGACACAATCCTATGGAAAATTTACCAAATCGATGTTTTGTATTCCCGTGTTTGCTCCGAGAATAATTGATTTTATCTATAAATTTATATCTTGAAAATTAGAAGATGAATTAGGCTAAGTCCCTGTTATTTTATTTTTGTTTCTTAACTCTTCATTTATTTCTAGTGAACGTCTAATTGCGCGAGTAAAACTGGGACAGTTTTTCATGTTTTTAAAGGGTCATACTTCATTTAACAATGAGTTTGTAGAAAACTGAAAGTGACAGGGACAGGGACATGCTCACTGAAGACCTAGATTTTATAACAAAAAACCATTGCTCTGACGACTGCGTCAGATAACTGTATCTAGGGAGAAAACTCGGGAATACGTTTGTATGGATAAATCACCCCTCATGTAACCTCAACTAAAAGTTTTGGCGGGAGACCGAAGAATACAATTTGGCTCCCGTATCTTTATCAATTATCGGTGCATTTTCGAATGTTTAACGTGTAATAATGGTGGAATATTACGTGTTGAGTGTTTTCGAAGATACACAAGTCTCCTGGCAAGTGATGCGAGAGTTGAAATGTGATTTTTCGTGTTCCCGCCAAAATTCCGGCAGCTTCTTGTAAAGACCACCACTTTACTGAAGCTGTGACTTGACCGGGCTTGCCCTGACTCTGAATTGACTAATTGACCATATTAACTTGAAAATGTATATAACTTGACACTGGGAATACATTCGTGTGGGTCCATTAAAGAAGAAACAAAAAAAAATGTAAATAATCTTGTATTTGATACAAAGAAAAGGGGAGATAGGGTACGTTCTCCCAGCGCTTACTCAACAACTAGAACGTGCAATTTGCTCAGTGTGAAGTTTGCACAGTGACATATAATGAACAACAGAGATTGAAAGACGTCCCTAAGACCGAAATGCGACCGAGACAACAATATTATTCGCTCGTACGACCTTACTTTACTGACGAACGTGGACCAAATGGGACCTAACTTAAGCTTGCCATTTTCGAGAAGCCACTATTTTTGATTAAATTGGATTTTTACTGAATCTTTGTATTATTATTTTCTAGTTCCTAGTTGTCTTTATTTTACGTAATTACATGTAGTATATTTTATACCTTCAAAAATATGCGTACGTGTGAGCGAGAGGGCGTATTTGCTTAGCACCGCGCTTTAATAAAACTCACCCTATTAGTAACCTCGCGTAACTTCCTCTCACTATTCTTCGCCTCTTGTTCCGCTTCTCCCCTCAACTGCGCGAGCGCTGCTCTTGTTCTCTCCGCGTGACTTCTCTCTAACGCAGTCCGAGTTGTCGCCATTATTGAACTGTGTTCGGATTTTAACGTTTCTATTGCTTTTGAGTGCGTTTCTTGTAAGTTCTTGATGGTCTGCAAAGATAAATATTATGAGGACTCTGGAAGGAGTTCTTTAGAAAAATAATTTATTAAGGCATAGATGTGTATGCGTAGTGTAGGGTTCCATACCTAGGTACCTGAACAAAACGCTTCCAATCCATAAAACAATCCGCCTACTAAGAACATACAGCGCCATCTATTAGTCCCTTGCGCAAAGTAAATAAATATGCAGTAAAATGGCCATAACTTTTGATTGCGTAAACTTAGAAGTATGATTTTGTTACAGCCACAAGGGACCGCAGAACTAAGTAGTTGATATCAATTTCAACTTGATACCTCCACGCGTTCCCGTTAAAACGTATCTTGACAGACGGACCGACAGACAGACAGACGGACAACAAAGTGATCCTATAAGAGTTCCTTTTTCCCTTTTGAGGTACGGAACTCTAAAAAATAGCTCTGCTTGGCCATGTGTGTGTGTGTGTGTAACGATTTATGTAATCGATTTCAATAAGATCCAACATGAATAGTTGTAGTGGTAGGCCTCTTTTGCAGGGGGTCGCCTGGGGAAGTACCACACCTTTGCCAGTTATTCATCCGCCAAGCAGTAATGTGCAAACATTACTGTGTTCCGGTATGAAGGGCAATGTTACCAGCGAAATTACTGGGCATGATGAGATTCAACAACTCATATCTCAGGGTGACAGGCGCAGTGCAGTGCCGCGCAGAATTTTGAATTTTAAAACACTGGGTAGCACTGTGTCTGATATGGGCAATCATGATGCTTACCATCAGGCACCTGATTTGCTCGTCTTGTCACTCACTATCATAAAAAAAAAAAAATGAATACGCTGGATGCAAGCTGCTTGCAACCGGACTAGATGGAAATCTATGGTGATGCCAATTTCCAGTTATGAACGTCCTGTGGCTGAGATGATGATGATGATGATGAAAATACATTTTATACATACCACATTGTGAGTTTCTTCTCCATCTTTCCTCTTCTTCTCCTCCGTCTCCAACAACTCCTTTAGTCGGTGCACCTCTAACTTTAACTCCTCTTCCCTGGTCTCCACTCGTTGGAGTTGTAAAGTAAGAGTTTGTACAGATCTTTGTTGCTCTGACGCTAACCCTCTTAGTTGTTGAAGTTCTGCAACGTGTGATGGTGGGGGATGGGTTTTTAGATGTTCAACTGATTGTTTGAGCTGAAAAGGAAAAATACTTATGATAAGCTAGTTCGAAAAATACTTAATAATAGTTTATATTATAATAACAATATTAAGCCGTGTGGTTTCATGCTTTATATCCGCTTTTTTTCTCTAACTTCTCCCATTGAGACACAACTTTCCTCTATCTTATTCTAGAGACAACTTACACGACATTTTGTGTTTTTTGAACTTCCTTCTCACTCACCTATTTATTATATATATTTAAATATCCCTATTATCCATCTCACCTGTGCATTATCTTTCTCGGCGTCCCGTGCCCTCCTCTCTAACTCTCGCATCTTCCACTCGCAGTCGTCTAGTATTCTCTCTGCTCTCGCGGCCGCCTGTGATCGCGCCGCCTCGTGGGCAAGACGCCATTTTGATGTGTTTGCTTCTGCTGCCGTCAAAGCCTGGAAATAGAGATAAATACGATTTTTTTTAAATGGATATTTAATTTTACTGTCACCATAACTAAATTTGTGTACCAATTATCAAATGAATCCTCTTCCTGTTGTTAAAATACCTCATATGAACGCACAGAACAGATAATAATACTACGTATAAAATGGGCTCTGTCATCCGCCCACCAATCGGGCCTTCTTCACCCCGTGAGCGAGATTGAGCTCCGATGAGAGCCGACGGAGCTCGGAACGCACCTCACACTCTTGCGCGTGTTCAAAACTCCATGTGTGTAGTGTCTGTGTAGTAGTTATATCGTGGCTTTCGTATGGGAATTGAGCCGAGTGTCTAGGGTGTGTAAAAGGTATATTTTAATAACTTGAATTGATCCATACTCCATACAAACAAAAACATCTAAACAATAAACAGGTCAAGCTAAAAAAATCCTTTTATAAAAAGAAAATAAATTGTTAAGGCATACCTTGGTAAGAAAGCATTTTGTAGGGTTAGATACCCGAATAAAACACTACCGCGTTGTTAGTCTAAGTCATCTAGTGGGAAAAATGTTAGTTATCACAATTTGATGAACCCTTAAAACAATCAGAACTTAATGTCATGTCTGACCTCAACGCATTCCTTGCTACTTATCCCAAATGCGATATTTTTTGTGACAAATGGCGTGCTATTTTAAATTTACTATTGACATTTTGTGAGACTTATAATCCTAAAGCTAATATTTACTACAACTTTTGACTTTTTATTATTATTGTTATTATTATTTTTTAATTATTTTAATTAAGTTACTAATTTATTAATATTATGATTGTATTTTTTAACTATAACGTAATTGATAATATGTATAATTGCTGTAATGCGTTCATATTATTACAATTAATAAATTAAAGGTTGGTGACTTATCTACGTCACAAGTCACAAGAGGCCAGTGAACTAACAAACTCACTATTATACATGCGAAAGTTTGTTTATGTGTGTATTTGTATTATCTATATGGCAATACTCCTGAACCAATTGGGATGAATTAAGGTATATTAGGTATAACACATAGAGTAGTTTTCAACAGGTGATGGAGGCACAGCTCAGTCAATGTAAGTCTGTCTCGCTTTTCTCTATCGTGTCTCTGACTCGCACACTGAATATTAATAAAGACCATCTCATTCTCACCTCAGCAGCCTTCTGTTCGCTCAGCGCCCTCTCCTGCTCTAATCTTTCTCTATCTCGCTCTAGCGCAGTGACGCGGGACTCGAGCTCGGCGCGGCGCGTCTGTGACTCTTCTAGTTCTTCTCTCAACTCGCGTAAGTATTCCGCTGGAGAAGAAGTTTTTGAAGGACGTGAAAGAAGAAGAGAAAATGTACTTGACTTGTATGATTAAATGAGGGGTGTTTAGAGATGTCTTGTCCAAACTGCAAAAAGGTATTTCAAGGCTTTGTTCGAAAATTCTATACCGATAAAATACTTATTTGCAGTTTTAAAACATATTATATTTTGTATTCATCATTATCTTAGCTATAGGTAGTAACGTCCACTGCTATACATAATTCTCCCCCATAGATTATAATATATATAAACACATGTATAATACATACATACCACAGCTTGCACGTATGCGGCAGAAAAAAGCGGGAATATCGCGCAGTGTGCGACGTCCACGTCTCAATTATGTGCGAATGAGCTCTCAGACGATGGCTGCTAGTTTCTTACCATTCCTATGTTTGAGCTGGTCAGCAAGGTCTGCGGAACAGGTCCTGGCTGCGACCAGCTCCTCTTCTAAGGAGCGGCTGCGTTGCCGCACCATTTCGGACTCCTTGTAGGCTGACTCTAACGCGCATTTTAACTCTGCAAGAGAAACGAGGAGTTTTATAAGTATTTCGTATTATCATTATTATTTACGACTTCGTGGCTGTTTTTTTATGCTTTAGGTGGTCGCACCAGCAGACGGTGTGCCTGATGGGTCGCAGTTACCGCCGCTTATGGATACCTGCAACACCAGGGGTTATTGCCAGTATGTTGCCGTCTCGATCCGATTCACTCTCCTTGTCAAGAGCCCCATGTTGCAGTCGCTAGTTGGAAGTAACTCTGTGAAGCAAGGAGTCCTTAGTTGGCAAGTTTTTGCGCTCGGAGGAATCCTAGTGAACGAGTGTGAGTGTGTAAACGCGTCTTACGTTTATTTTCAGGCGTTTAAAGGGGACCCGTGGTGGAGGTGGCGCCCACTGGTCCCCTAATATACGTCCCCCGGAATAAAAGTTGTAGATTTGGCCCCTATATAGGTTCCCATTGGTCCCCCGGTAGGAGACCAGTCAATAATTTATTTATTTTAAGGTACCCTGGAATAAAAGTTATAGATTCCCTGATAGAAAACCGGCCATATTTTGTTTGAAGTCCACTGCAAATAGACGTCTCCCATAGATTTCCATCTTGTCCTATCAGTATTTAAGTTTTTTTTATTAATGGGACTGCCTCGCTGGCTTAGTGGCTAAGCGCTATTGTCGCCGGGGTCCCGGGTTCTATCTCCAGATCAGGCAGTGTGTTATTGCGTTTTTCCATTAGATTTTTTTCAACGACAAATATTATAACTGGTAATGAGACTGGGTCCTTTCTGTATTTCCTCTCTCTGCGTGGTTGTTTGAAAGAGATCGCTCTGAGTGATACGGCCGTGTTGTTACGGTTTCTAGTTTTAAGTATTTCTTCTGTGTTATTTTCTATATTGTACCTACCCCTTCGGGAAAAAGGTATGGTGCAATATTATTGTAAAGAAGCAAAGTTATGCAAGATTCAAGTTGATAGTTATTTATGAATTTATTTTTGTTTCACATATAGAAACGACGTCATCGTAATAATAATTAATCACGTTCTAACGAATATTTTCGCTGAGTCCGCGCACCAGATCTTTGCGAATAGATTTATAAAGAATTTATAATGCATTAACATCCTGTTTACACTGTTTTTTTATGTTCTGCGTCATTTCCTTTTATAATAATATTATCCAGTACTTTGTTGAAATCTGGCTCGCGATAGCCAAACGTTATACCTAAGAGCGTCCTTATCCTAGATACGACATAGGAACATAAACATAACATAAACACGCATACATTCACGCCTTTTCCCGAAGGGGTAGGCAGAGGTGTACCCAGGACTCAGTCCTATAGTAGACACACCTACATTTCGCCAGTATGTTATTGGTCCTATGTAATAGAGGGCGAGCCTATTGCCATCTACCGGGCACAGTTCCAGACTCCAGGCAGTTATTGAGATAATTCCTAATGGAAAAATCCAATATTTAACACTGCCTGACCTGGGGATCGAACCCGGGACCTCTTGATTGGCAGTCGAGCATGCGCCCTCTACGCCACCGAGGCAGTCTAAAAACGACAAAGAAAACGGACTCGTAATCCAAGGAAGCTGGGTCCAGAAAACCTTACACTGTCTATCCTATATTGCAGGGTAGAGAATGTTATTAGCAATAATATTCACAAACATAGTATCCATCTTATTATCGACGATTTATTTATAATTTGATTTAAATAAAGTGTGGTTAAGTACAAATTTTTTTTTTTTGGCGTCGCACGTTCCAATTATTGTAGAACATATTTTGCTTAATTCATAATAATTAATGGCGATACTAAAAGATATTATTTATGCACATCTGACAGTCTTATTATTAGGGCTATCAATTAAAATCCATAATGTAAGGTCGACGTGACCCTGAAACCAACAAACTCCTTTGAAACAATCCTATGTTGCCTTGAAGAGATCGCTTACAGCGATAAGGCCGCCCATTGTCAAACAAGAATTAGTTTTATATTATGTATTAGTAAAACCCTACAACTTTGCCCACTTTTTTCAATAAAATTAAGATATCTCATGTTTTTTCTACTGACGCATTGGTATTTTTCGCTATAGTCTGCAACATTGGGATGATGTGCATGGATTAGAATAGTGTTTATATTTTTAGGACGATATTTATTACATGATTTCGATGATTTTGATGGCGGGCGAAGTTACTCGACTTTTAGCCAACATTACCCATGTCGTTTTTTTAAGGAAATTATAACTTTAAGATCAATGTTATAAGAACTAGTATAAACTTCAGGGCAATTTAGGCCGTTTTCTTTCAAATTCCTACTAATACAGACAAAACTTTCCTCATAAAATGAGTTGGCAATGTTACCCGGGTATTTCGCAAAAAATTTGCCCGCAAAATTATGCCCCTCACTCAGCAATTTATGACAGGATACTGAATGAAGTTGGCTGCAGTCGCTATAGACAGTGATGCCAGAAACATAATCTAGTTTCTACCAAAAATATTAATGCTGCCATAATGCAAGAGATTTTTTTCCTATAAACGATTTTCCTTAAAAAATGCATTTTGGGCAAAGATACCCCTGGAGGCAAAGTTGTAGGGTTTGACGTATGTTATTTTGGTGATAATAAAGAGTATAATATTCTATCCTATGAAAAATTTGCAAAATAGATTTTTTTATTTTGTATTCCCATTTTCTCTCCGAATATTAATAAACCATTATATTATTTTTATATTCTGATATTTTTATAGTGAAGAAAATTATGTGGCTGTCATTTTAGTTTCACTTATAATCTCTCGGTTTTTTTCAAAGTGAACATCTAAAAATCTCCGTTTTACTCGCAAGATTAGACGTTCACCACAAACAAATTTAGAGCTTAAATAAACAAAAATAAAATGATACGGACATGGTTTACTTAATCTTCAAAATATCAGGATATATATATCAAATAGGTTTACCAAACTCGGAGGAAACAGGGGAATACAAAACATCGATTTGGTTATTTTTCCATAGGATTGTGTCAAACTGTTAAGAGTTCGCCTTGCCTGTTAGGGTTTTTTTGAAAGGAACTTGCAACACGAAGCTCTGTTTTGTCCACTCACCATGAGCATTATGACCAGCGGAGTATTGAATGCTCACATTCAAAGGAATGTCACATTAAATGCCTTAGGACACTCAGCTTTGCCTGTATTGTCGAATTCGTAAGATTGGTGGACATTTGGCCGTCTGAGCCATCGTGACATACTCGTACGAGTAGAATAGTTTTCGCTTTGCTCAAGTCTGAGCTGTAACATGGCCGTTGGCAGGAGGGGGTGGTTTTGACAGTTCAGACTCTCCCCCCGAAATTCCTAGGAGCTGTGTAAAAGATCATAAAATTTCGCTGTATTCATTGTTACAATCATAAAATTTTTCGTCGCGCTCGCATCGAGCTGCTCACGCATTAATTATTGTTGCATGCAACACTTAAATTTTTGGTCGCGTTCGCAGCAAGCTGCTCGTGCCTTGTATCAGCAGCTAGGTCTTGTATCACAAATAAAAGAATAAATCACATAAAAACCGTAGAATTTTCCAAATTATATATTGTGATTACTGATTACTAACATGTTTGCTGTAGTTTGCAACTAGATGGCGTTGTATGTTCTTAGAAGCGATAGCGTTTTGGTCAGGTATCTTGGTATGGATCCCTATACTAAGCATACCTACCAAAGTATGTCTTAACAACTAAATTAATTATAAAATTAAACAGTTTTTATGTGTTCAGACAGTTGTCAAATTACCGCACTCGTCTCCCGCCCACAAGTCAAACGTTGCCAAACGTGAACCAATAAAACAAAGAATATATAAATAAACAGTAAGTCAACGTTTTGGTTGAAATGTGGACTTATTTACGAACGAAAGTGCATTGAAACCGAGGGTTATAACTTCACAGAAAAGCGTAGAAAATAATGGTGGCGCCACTGTATTTATCAACAATAAAAACCTTACATTTTAAAGGAGAGTTGTCGATTTTTGGGTCAAGGCAACCTTACATTAAAATTTAGGTTTTTATTTGATAGGATTAATAAGATTTTCAAAAGTGCATAAATGATATTTTTAAGTGAGGCCTAAGATGGAGCACGCTTTCCTAGAAGATAATTATTCACTCTTCTCTTGAAGACCCCAAGATCGTATTTAGGTGGGAAGACGTACGCCGGTAGAGAATTCCACTCCTTAGCGGTCCTCGGAATGAAAGTAGCCGCGTGGCGTTTGGTACGCTTGAGTGGAATATCGACCATGTAAGGATAGCGCCTTGTCGTTTCCCTTGATGTTCGGTTATAGAACGGACATGGGGGAACTAGTTCATGTAGTCCCAATGCACATAAACATACATTCACGCCTTTTTCCCGAAGGGGTAGGCAGAGGTGTACGCAGGACTCAGTCCCATAGTAGATACACCCACATTTCGCCAGTATCATGTTATTGGTCCCATGTAATAGGGGGCGAGCCTATTGCCATCTACCGGGCACAGTTCCAGACTCCAGGCAGCTATTGAGATAATTCCTAATGAAAATCCAATTTTTAACACTTTGCCTGACCTGGGGATCGAACCCGGGACCTCTTGATTGGCAGTCGAGCATGCGCCCACTACGCCACCGAGGCAGGGAGAGGCAGTCCCAATGCACACTCTCCGAAATATATCCGGTAGAAAACCGAGAGCCTGGCAACCCTTCGCCGATGCTCGAGGCTGTGGAGCCGATGTGTGGTTGTTTGTTTGTATATTCCGTTTTCACGCTAAAACTACTGAACCGATTGGGCTGAAATTTGGTATGTAGACAGCTTAGACCCTGGAATAACACATAGAACTCTTTTTATTCCGATATTCCCACGGGAACGAAGACTATGCGGATGAAACGGGGCACAGCTAGAACCCTGTAACTAACGTGCCTGTAATGAGTAGCTGACACAACCACGGGATCCTGTTTCTTTATTCCGTGTCCAGAACGCACTCAAGTATAGACAATAGCGCCCTCAAACTCATTCATAAACATCGTAAACATATCTCAGAAACACATGGCTGTAACACATGGCCTGCTCTTGACCTTTTCCCTACAAGTCTATTTCCACTCATATTCGGTTTCATTGCACTTTCCATGGCTATTAATAAACTGACGGCATTATAAAGTAGCCAAGCGCGCTGTGATATTACCAACAAGCCCTGGCTTCGCGCGGATAGCAGCAAAGCATACTTAGTTAAAAAGATCTTTTTAACCCCCGACCGAAAAGAAAGGGGTGTTAAGAGCGTACGCGGCCTTCTAGGAATTTAACACAATCCTATGAAAAATTTACCAAATCGATGTTTTGTAATCCCCTGTTTCCTCCGAATACAGTAAACCTATTTGATATATTTATATCCTGATATTTTAAAGACGAAGTAAAGTATGTCCCTATCATTTTATTTTTGTTTATAAACTCTACATATTTTTGTAGTGAACGTCCGAGTGCCTCTTGAAGTGAATGGTCCAAAGGGATCACTTTCTCATTGCTTTCTTTACACAAAAGAAACCAAACCGACAAGCACATGACTCATTTCAGCATCCAAGACAAAGCGCCTAACCAATAAATACTATACGCATGGCCACGTCAGTATTATTATCTGTTCTGTAGCCACGTGAAAATACGCATGGCAGATTGGCCGCATGCCAACGCATGATTGCAATCATAAATAACATTGTGAAAGATCTTGTACTGAGTTTCACTCACTCAGGCGTCATTCTTTTGGCTCTTTGTGTCGCATTTTACAAGTTGCATTTTGTTTTCGATCTATCAGACAACATAGACGAACCCACGGTCCTAGAGTCTCGACTCTGAACGGTTCAAATATGAAACCGCTCCCGAGGTTTGCATATTTACTCCGCTTGCGTTGCTCGGCAGAACCCGCCGCTGCACCACCCGTACCTTGGCTCTCTGTATGTTGATGTAGATTATAATTAAAACACATACTCATTACATAGCAAACTACATAATTAGCCGTGACTCGTGACGCCTCATTAGTTAAAACTTTAGAAATGCGTGACGGCGTCGCCTACGCATCAACACTGAACACATAAGTGTTTTGCGCAAGAAATATTATAACAAAGGGGTTTTTTGTATGAAGGTTAGTAGGCAAGTTTAAAATTAGCATGGTTTTCGCACAAAGAAAAAACCGCCGTTCATACCTAAACTGTGGACACCTCTCCAAACCAAGCTGCGCTTGTTCTTCTTGATCTCATAACCCTCAGCCGGTTTTTACGACAACTACGGGTAGAAAGAAAGTAAGTTAGTCCAGGTACTCACGTTCGATCTCCTGGTCTTTAGCTTCTATCTGCTTCCTGTAAGACACCAGCAGATCTCGCATCCGCTCCGCCTCGTCGCTGGCTGAGCCAAGCTGCGCTTGTAGCCTGTCTTCTTGGTTGATCAAGGATTTCCTGGCGAAGGAGAAGTTCATCATTATCATCAATACTCGCCACGCTTGGCAGGCTGGTTGGTTTTTACAGAGAGGACGCTACTGTCCGTTCTCTGCTGTGGTCCAGCCGATAACAGTAACAAACTCATCGACAGACAGACAAGACTAATTTAACTTGTATATTTGTTATATGTTTCGTATAGATAATCTATACTAATATTATAAAGAGAGAAACTTTGTTTTTTTGTTTTTTTGTTTGTAACGAATAGGCTCCGAAACTACTGGACCGATTTTAAAAATTCTTTCACTTATGGATAGCTTAATTCAGTGTGAGTGCCATAGGCTATATGAGATTTTGAAAAAAAATGGGGATCCGTAAGAAAACTGCAATATTGTGAACCAAGGTGTTACATAATATAATTACCATATTCATAAATTTGCGTGCGCTGTGAAATGCATTGATGGTAGAATAATATAATGTACTAGGGGTTTGTAGTACTTATCAATACCTACAAAACAGTATACATAGATTATATCAATCTTTTTTGGTTTAGTCACAATAATCGAAAAAGTGATTATTTTCATGCGGTGTGAAAACTATTGGAGGTAGAGTAAAGTAATGTACTAGGGGTTTGTAGTACTTATCAATACCTACAAAACAGTATACATAGATTATATCCATCTTTTTTGGTTTAGTCACAATAATCGAAAAAGTGATTATTTTTCATGCGGTATGAAAACTATCGGTGGTAGAGTAAAGTAATGTACTAGGGGTTTGTAGTACTTATCAATACCTACAAAACAGTATACATAGATTATGGTCCATCTTTTTTGGTTTAGTCACAATAATCGAAAAAGTGATTATTTTTCATGCGGTGTGAAAACTATTGGTGGTAGAGTAAAGTAATGTACTAGGGGTTTGTAGTACTTATCAATACCTACAAAACAGTATACATAGATTATATCCATCTTTTTTGGTTTAGTCACAATAATCGAAAAAGTGATTATTTTTCATGCGGTATGAAAACTATCGGTGGTAGAGTAAAGTAATGTACTAGGGGTTTGTAGTACTTATCAATACCTACAAAACAGTATACATAGATTATGGTCCATCTTTTTTGGTTTAGTCACAATAATCGAAAAAGTGATTATTTTTCATGCGGTGTGAAAACTATTGGTGGTAGAGTAAAGTAATGTACTAGGGGTTTGTAGTACTTATCAATACCTACAAAACAGTATACATAGATTATATCCATCTTTTTTGGTTTAGTCACAATAATCGAAAAAGTGATTATTTTTCATGCGGTATGAAAACTATCGGTGGTAGAGTAAAGTAATGTACTAGGGGTTTGTAGTACTTATCAATACCTACAAAACAGTATACATAGATTATGGTCCATCTTTTTTGGTTTAGTCACAATAATCGAAAAAGTGATTATTTTTCATGCGGTGTGAAAACTATTGGTGGTAGAGTAAAGTAATGTACTAGGGGTTTGTAGTACTTATCAATACCTACAAAACAGTATACATAGATTATATCCATCTTTTTTGGTTTAGTCACAATAATCGAAAAAGTGATTATTTTTCATGCGGTGTGAAAACTATTGGTGGTAGAGTAAAGTAATGTACTAGGGTTTGTAGTACTTATCAATACCTACAAAACAGTATACATAGATTATATCCATCTATTTTGGTTTAGTCACAATAATTGAAGCAGTGATTATTTTTCATGCGGTGTGAAAACTATTGGTGGTAGAGTAAAATAATGTATTAGGGGTTTGTAGTACTTATTAATACCTACAAAACAGTATACATAAATTATATCCATCTTTTTTGGTTTAGTCACAATAATCGAAGCAGTGATTATTTTTCATGCGGTGTGAAAACTATCGGTGGTAGATTAAAGTAATGTACTAGGGGATTGTATTAATTATCAATACCTACAAAACAGTATACATAGATTATATCCATCTTTTTTGGTTTAGTCACAATAATCGAAAAAGTGATTATTTTTCATGCGGTGTGAAAACTATTGGTGGTAGAGTAAAGTAATGTACTAGGGGTTTGTAGTACTTATCAATACCTACATAACAGTATACATAGATTATATCCATATTTTCTGGTTTAGTCACAATAATCGAAGCAGTGATTATTTTTCATGTGGTGTGAAAAGTATTGGTGGTAGAATAAAGTAATGTACTAGGGGTTTGTAGTACTCATCAATATCTTCAAAATAGCCCACGATAAATTATAACATGTGTTAAGGTTTGGTCATTGTAACAGAAATAGTCATTAATTTGCGTGCGCTGCGTAAACCATTAGGGTTATGTTTATTAATATACAATGTATCACGAATTTACTCCTGATAAACGTCCACTATACCTACTTCTGCTACCCGTGCGAAGCCGGGGCGGGTCGCTAGTATAATTATATACTTTCATATGCATTTAGTAAAACTTGTAATTTTTTATATATTTTAGAGGTTTGCCACTAGATAATTGTGCAAACGAAATAAGTTTTAAAACTCATTGAGGCGCGGTGCTATGCTAATTCGCCCTCCCGCTCACAAATACCCAAATTTTTGAATATATCAAAAAATACATGTAATTACGTAAAATAAAAACAACTAGGAACTAGAAAATAACAATACAAATATTCAGTAAAAAAATCCAATTTAATCCAAATAAGTTTTCAGTGCCTTTTTATTGTTCGAGAGATTTTTTCTTTGTGCAGGTTTTTGTACATAAAAACTCGTTTGGATTAAATTGTATATTTTACTGAATCTTTGTATTGTTATTTTCTAGTTACCAGTTGTCTTTATTTTACGTAATTACATGTAGTATTTTTTATATCTTCAAAAATGTGGGTACGTGTGAGCGATTGTTTACAATAAGGAAAGCAGTAATACGTATTTTTGATACTTTATTCATTTTATCCAACCATGGCAAACCAAATAGGGTTGTTTTTATAAAATTAATAACATAATGACATAATGACTGCCTCGGTGGCGTAGAGCGCGCATGCTCGACTGCCAATCAAGAGGTCCCGGGTTCGATCCCCAGGTCAGGCAGTGTTACATATTGGATTTTTCCACTAGGAACTATCTCAATAACTGCCTGGAGTCTGGAACTGTGCCCGGTAGATGGCAATAGGGTCGCCCCCTATTACATGGGACCAATAACATACTGGCGAAATGTGGGTGTATCTACTATGGAACTGAGTCCTGGGTACACCTCTGCCTACCCCTTCGGGAAAAAGGCGTGAATGTATGTGTTTTGTAATAACATAATATGAATTTTATTTATATTTTTGTAAGCATAGAAGGTTTATTAGGTGTATAGGGTCATCTTTATTATTAAGGGAGATATTACACTAGGCGACAAACGGAGCCACATGTTGCTCGACAACTACGTGAATATCTCGAGAGACTATGTCGCGGAACATTGACGCGTGCGCTGGCTCTCGGAGCGGGGGCAAGCAACATATCCCGCGTCTCGTAAAATGTTGCGGAACTTGTTGCGGGACGCTTTGCAACGTTGCAGCGATACTTTGAGTGTTGCGCGTCATATTGCGGGATAAAATGCCCCTTAATGAATGTGGCTTAAATCTTTTTCTTAAAGTGGGTACAAAATTATTATACAAACAGATACCTTATTAATTTGTATAGATTTAGAAGATCTGCGTGGCCGACCTGATAGCTGAAAGATTTATTTTAGGCAAAAGCTTACGCTGTGGCTCAGCCTATAGACAAAATAAACTTTCGCTTTTTACAACTCAAAAATCAGTAGCTTCCAATAAATACAATCTCTCCAAACTCCAGACAGACGCGTCGGTTAATAAAACAAGTGTTATCTTAAAATAAACACATAAATTACATTTCAAGTGCTTTCCTATTGACCTGAATTGTCGATAGTTTATCCCAGGTGGTCTAGTTAAACCTAACCAGATATTATATTAGACGAAAGTCTGAAAGCAGGGTATAAGTTATCGAAGTTTAGACTTTGTAGAGCACACTTGGGAATAAGGATAATAAGAAATGTGAAGGGAATAATTGAATATTTAAAAAATATATAAATTGTTTATAAAACTTTAAATTTGTTGCGTTCCACTATGCCCCACCAGTGGGGCGGCTTGGTGGGGCAGGGTAGAACAATCCAAAAATTATGCATACTTCGATTTAAAAAACCATTAAAAAAAAAATTTTTTTATCAATTATAAGTAATTCAAAATTGATAAAATTTTAATATGAGTCACTTATCGATTTCGAATTCGTCATAATTAACTATTAATAATTTCATAGAGTACTCGCATGCGGTATATCAACCGACGACGAGCTATAGACAGCCTACTTTCATTAGTTGATAGCTCAGGAAGAAAGAGATTCAACATCATTGGTTGATAGACCCGATTTGGGAACTCCCCGCTCGCAGTTTAAAGACGGAGTTTACGATTAATAAAAATTGTGTCTTTAATGGATAGCCCGCATGCGGGGAGTACCTGCATGTGGTATAACGACCGGGCTATAATTTCATTGGTCGATATCCCGTATTCGGGGAATCCCCGCATGCGAGCTATCCATTAAAGACAATTTTTATTAATCGTAGACTCCGTCGTTATAGTACTTATTATTATACCAGATGATCTATAGGTACATTCAACGGTTTGTATGTAGTTATACGTACCAGATCGATACAGTCACTTTCGTGTCGTTTGCACAAAAGCTGTTATTGTGACTAAACCATAATCGATGCAAATATTGTTCCATAGACTTTTTTGTAGACTTTGATGAGTACTACAAACCCCTAGTACATTATTTTACTCTACCACCAATAATTTTCACAGCGCACGCAATGTAATGACTACTATTTTTGGCAATTATTTTAAGCCCTGGTTTGCAATATTGCAGTTTTTTTTACAGATTCTTAATTTATTTCGAAACAAAATGTAAAGTCCATTTCACGAAAGAAGTCCCGCGGACAATTGTGGAACTAATTTTGACTGATGGGGAGATCGGCCATCAAACATTTTTTTTTTCTTATCTAAATATTCGAGTCGTATGTAGTAGTTATTAAAATGAAAGTAAATGAACGATAAATTATTTTCCCTGATTTCCCCATAATTAACCCTGGCAACATTATGTCGCGCGAATACAGCGCTGCGTCTGCGGGACTTCTTTCGTGAAATGGACTTTATAGCCTATGGTTACTGACACTGAATCAAGCTTTTCATAATTATAATATTTTTTAAAAACGGCCTTGTAGTTTTTGAGCTTAATCGTGAACATAAATGGGATCGAATGTGCATACTTCGCCCGACCGGCGCAACGACAGATGTTTCATCACGCGATCGAGAGCCGCCCGCGTTTTGCAATATTTTTTTACGAAAATGTGTACCTTAATTTTCTCAGCCATTTTTAGAGATAAAAAAAGTAAAACCACATGTATTTTTATTATTTTTTATGTGATTTTTTGGCATTATTAGAAAAAAATAAAACGTTTGTGTTCCTCATTTTAAATTTTTAACAACAAATTAACCTTAATTTGTGTATTGTAAACATTATTTTGTGTTTATTACATTTTTATACGTATTTTCCAGTGTATTTGCGCTGGTATGAGCGCGGCATATTAAAAAAATAATCAGCGCGCCATTTTCATTAGCTAAGAAATTATACTATAATTTTCATTGCGTGGTTTTTAATTAGTATTACTTATTTAAAATGTATGTAATCTATCGAAGAAGAGCAGTTACAAGATCTTACCGACCTTATCTTATAATCTTAATCTAAGGGTGTTCAAAAACGTCGTATGAAACACGTATGCTATGAACATTCCGCTACTCGGTACCTCTTATTCACGCTCGCCTTTGGCGTGCGCGAACAATACCACCTCGTGTGTCATATTCAACTTAGCACTATTAACATTATAATGTATTATATTTACTATTACAATTATTATAATGTACTATTAAACTATGCGACGGATTTTAATGCAGTTTACATCTATAGACAATTAAAAATTAACATGAGAATAAAAATTTTGTAGTGGTAGGCCTCTTATGCAGGGGGCCGCCTGAGTAAGTACCCACACCTTTGCCAGTTATTCATCTGCCAAGCAGTAATGTGCAAACATTACTGTGTTCCGGTATGAAGGGCAATGTTACCAGCGAAATTACTGGGCATGATGAGATTCAACAACTCGTATCTCAGGGTGACAGGCGCAGTGCAGCGCCGCGCAGAATTTTGAATTTTAAAACACTGGGTGGCACCGTGTCTGATATGGGCAATTATGATGCTTACCATCAGGCACCTGATTTGCTCGTCTTGTTACTCACTATCATAAAAAAAAAACATTTTGGTTGTAGTGAAGTATGTTGGAATGACGGAACATTTTCGAATAGTAACTCTGATAACGTCGTTTTACATTTTATATTAGGATTTCGGTGTAAGTGTTATTTTATTTCGTTATATATCTACGTTATAAGTTTGTTCATTCGTGGCCGAGGGCTCATAGGAAGTGGACAGAGGCCTTTGGTATGTTAATAGTTTAGACACTGAAATGACTAGTAAATTATAAAATTGATTTGAATCCCACCATAATCCCACAAAGTAAAGTACTGCATATTCAGACAGGCCATCTGCTCGCTGCAAAAACATGATTCGCAATTACGTCAATGTTTTTCGTGGGTAGCGTGGGAGGCAAGATTGATCATGGAACATAACATCATGTCTTTTTCCCGAAGGGGTGGCCAGAGGTGTACCCTCAGTCCCATAGTAGGTACACCCACATATTAGAAGGATGAATATGGTGTTTTTTATGTTAGTGAGTGACAAGACGAGCAAATCAGTTGCCTTATGGTAAGCACCATGATTGCCCATATCAGACACAGTGCCACCCAGTGTTTTATTATTCAAAATTCTGCGCGGCACTGCACTGCACCTGTCACCCTGAGATATTAGTTGTTGAAACTCGCCATGCCCAGTTATTTAGCTGGTAACATTGCCCTTCAGACATGAATACAGTAATGTTTGCACATTACTGCTTGGCGGATGAATAACTGGCAAAGGTGTGGTACTTCCCCAGGCGGCCCACTGCAAAAGAGGCCTACCACTACAAAAAGTTAACAATGTTATGTTATCATTACATACTTGTTTCCTATTATTATAACTTATATTCAATACGAGCAACCAGCACGGCTTCGCACGGGCGGCAGCAGATAGATGAATAAAAAATGCAAAGTGTACAAATCCTAGATAATCCTACGAATTCAAAAACATTCAAGTTGGATATATTTACGATGTTAAAACAACATTAATCTTGTAAACAACCTCGCGTGGAGAAAATCGTGCCAATTAGATCGGAAACTAAACGCACGTTTTGGTTTACATTCAAGAACATCATGTATACAACATGCAGATTTTAAAAAATAAATGTAATATTAGAACACTACCACGGGGAGATAGGCCTCGTCAGCGTTGGTACCGAACCTATCTATAGCGAAGGAAAGCTCGAACAAATCCGGAATGGGGACTACGTCAGGCACTAGTAGGTCTAACAGGAAACGCGACCATCATGGCAATTTGAAAAGAACCTATGGAAGGAGGAAGCAGGGGTATGCAAAACATTGATTTGGTAAATTTTCCATAGGACTGAGACGAATTCCTTGAAAGGCCGCATATCTACGCTCCTAAGATTGTTCATATTACAATGGCATCTAAATAAAGAGGATTAGCAAGTTGAAGTGGCAATGGGCGGCACGATGTGAATTTCCAAAAATCCTTTCTTAACACAGTCCTTAAACAACTTACATTCCAAGTTTCAAGTCTCTAGGATCAGTGGTTTGGGCTCTGCGTTGCATGTCAGTCAGTGAGTCATTTAGGATTTTATAATATATAGTGATAAATGCATAGGTAAACTAGTTAAGTGACTGATCAGTTAAAAATACCACCACAAAGTAGATCAATGTCTCGCATGATAAAGGATTTAGGAGCTAAAAAGAACAGGTACAGAAATTAGGTGCCAATTACGATGTTAAGAAGGTCAAGAGTTAATATTCAATACTCGACACAATGTTTGTGTGTGTCCATATCGCAAAGAGAGGCCTGAAATTTCGCGAGAGGATCCTACATGTTTCATAAGAAAAACTATTGAATCTACCACAGATCATAAGAAAATTTTGAATAAAAATTGAGAAAAAGTTGACAATATCTTGTAAACCATCTGTAGTGGTAGACTCTTTTGCAGGGGAATTTTTATGAATATTTTTTGTAAATTGAACAGAAAGGCCCCCTTATTACGGACGCAACAGAAGTGTGGAAAGCGTTTAAATTGCTAAATGTCAAATCGCGTAACAATAGCAGATTGCATGTTAGTAATACCAGTTTCCCAAATTTCTATAATTATGCTTGAATTAAACCATTACCTTTATTAGTAGCATTGATATTAAGAAAAGGGAGATACGTTCTCTCAGCGCTTACTCAACAACTGGCATGTGCAGTTTGAAACAACAAAGATAGAAACACGTACCTAAGACCGAAATGCGACCGAGACAACAATTAACTTTACTGACGTACGTGGACCTAATTGGACCTAATTTGAGCTTGCCATTTTCGAGAAGTCAGTACCTCATCTCTTTTCTGATCAGTACATATTAAATAAATAGCACAACGCCTAAGTCACATCATAATGTCATGTCGTGATCAAAAAAGCTATAAAAAAATAGCTAAAGACTTCCCTCTAAATTTAATACTTTATAGGAAACAACCGGCCCCCTTATTACGGACGCAACAGAAGTGTGGAAAGCGTTTAAATTGCTAAATGTCTGCTGTCAAACGGCATACTGATTTTGACATTTGACAGCAAAATTTACTGCTGTTGTTACGCGATTGCATGTTCGTAATACCACCGCGGGACTGTTGTCCCATAGAAATATTTAAAACTGAAAAACAGTTTTAAATCCGAATCACAATAGCGCCGATGTGATTAAATTCAAACCATCGTGAGAACGGTAATATCTCTCGTTGTGCCACGGATGCTAGAAACATTGAAAAGTTCATGAACCTGAGCCAAATCGGTCAGGGGGTTACAAAGCGCTTGATCGGCTTTGAGACGAAGAGACTGAAGAAATACGAGCTTTTTCCGAGCGCTCTCGAAAAGCTGAATGAAAATACAGCACTAAAGGTCAACGCAGAAAGATCGCGGCCGCGTGTCGGGTCGAAATACGACGGATCTGTGGGGCTATTGGCGTTCTCGGTGATTATCACTTTAGTGAGTATTATCTTTGACCAAACGACCAAAGA
Organism: Hemistola chrysoprasaria; assembly: GCA_947063395.1. Taxonomy (NCBI): domain Eukaryota; kingdom Metazoa; phylum Arthropoda; class Insecta; order Lepidoptera; family Geometridae; genus Hemistola; species Hemistola chrysoprasaria. The sequence continues at coordinate 2,929,113 of OX346736.1, read as the reverse complement.
CAACCAAAGACGTTATGTTATAATTACTAAGTAGACTGTGAACTGTGACAGTCTCGAGTGAGAACCACTCACAGTATCTATCTTTTTCTTTTTTTCTCCTCCAAATTTGACAGCGCACAATCTTGTTAGAAAGGTAAAACGTCTTTGTTACTAACTCAAACCACAAAACACAAAGACTTGAGCCTGATAGCGACTGGTGATTATTAAGAACGCCAATAGCCCCACTCAGGGCCGTCTTAAGTCTATTCTGCGCCGGGGTGCGGGACTCAGCCTGCGCCCTCGTTTTGTTTACACTGCAGCGTGGCACGCGAGCGTCAACCAAACTCGCCTATGACAGACGCACAGGTGCCGCGCCGCGCGCCCATTTCAAATGAACTTACACTCTATTGACTTAGATATCATTTTGCTTCAAAAGCGGGCGACCGGGCGGCAACGTGTCAAACGTACATACATACACTTTCTTGGATTAGAGATTTTGCTGCGCGCGTGTTGTATTAAAAAAAAATGTTATTTGTGTAGTGTAGTAATGCGGTATGCGGTACAAGCGCCGAAAGCATAATAAAAGTTAAAAAAATATTATTGTGAATGACTATTTTATTTTGCTTGCGCATACATATTTCTCGTAAGTAACAAGTATATAAAACTGTGCAATAGCGTTAAGTTCAATGAAATATCCAAAAATTCAGCGATCGACAGGCGCCCCCGGGCGCTCCGCGCCCGGGTGCACCGCACCCCTTGCACCCCCTGGTAAAGACGGCCCTGGGCCCCACTGATTCCGTGTATTATAGAGGTGTTATGAGTCGTACTCTATATACTCAAAGATGTCGTTGGATAATCGGAAACTCGTATTTTTTAGGAAGATTGTAAAAAACGGGATACTTGAAAACTAACAGAGATTTTCTCGATATTCTTAACTATTTAATAGTGTATTTGAGAAAATTAAAACACTGGATAGTCGCGGAATACAATCATTGTACGAGCATTGAATGGCTAATGAAATTGACGAATTTTTTGGTGAAATTCACTGTTAGAAGTCCTTCTCAGTAGGTAAGGTTAAGATTATATTAGCCCATCAGTATTCAAGGTACCAATTATCCTGTTATTTGCAATCGTCCTAGGTTTTAACAATGATCCGCTTTTTCCGATATACTCGCGATATATGGACAAAAACACAAACATTACCTAACGAATATAGACATCTGTCTGTGCGGACCCTTATTATAACAAAGTTTCATAAATGTACTCACGCGTCATCCTGTTCTTCTTCTTCTTCTACCTCCTCCTCAATTTCCTCAAACTCTTCTATCTCCTCCTCGACAATCTCTTCAATAATCTCTTCCGTTTCACTTTCACTCTCACTTTTAACATTCGTCACATCATCACCGGAATTGTTTCTACCCAACTCTATAAAACCACTGTCACTATTGTCAGATAACTTTTGTCCATCACTTGTGTCCTCAATTTTAATTGTTATTGGTGTTTCGTTTACTTTTATAACTGTTGTGTTATTTTCTAAAGGTATGCTTTCGTATTTATTGTCGTCTAAATCTTCTAAGTATTCGTCCTCGGATGATAAAGTTTCAAAAGAATTGCCTTCGTCATCTGTCTGTTGTTCCCCATCATCGAAAACGATGTGTTTTCTAAATGTGACCCGTTTCCTTCCATTATCTGATCTGTCATCGTCTGAACAACCTTCAGTATCAGATCTTGGAGGCTTCAAATTTGATTTTTTAGCTACCGCTGACTCGGATTCAGCGAGCGAATTCAATTCCTTTCTTATATCGTTCTTGAAGTTTTCGTGTGAACTGTCAGCAGTTTCGCAAACTCTGTTGTCAGCTGTTTCGTAAACGTGGTTCTTGCTGTCAGCAGTACCCATTTCATCGTTAAGTTTGTCGACAGTACAGTCTATGCTGCGCGCGATCTCCCTAAGTAATGCCTCTGCATGTCGTTTTTCTTCTAATTTCGGGTCGACGTACACTAATGAAACGTGGTCTGGTTTTGCGTATTTCTGCAGCACGAGAGCTTTGACGAATGCCGCGTCTGAGTTATTTTCGTCCGCCTCACTTTTCATCGACGCGGTGCGATGTATTTGCGTCTCTCTCGGTGGTTCGCGGCAGGATTCCGCTCGTTTTCTCTTGTGTCGTTTCCTTTTGCCGGCCATGATTTCTAGGATTGCACCAACTCCTGTTTTTTGGTTGTAATCCGTTTCCGGTAGGAGAAGGTTGACTACATCTTTTCGCGGTTCGTTTTCGTTCGGCGCGCGCGCTTCGACTAAACTATTATCAGTGTCGGTTGTTGTCGGGAGTTTCCGTTCTGGTTCGGCCTTGCCGACTTTTCGTTTGAAAAAGCTAAACATATTTTCGTGTCTGCATGCCTTGATGTGTTGAAGTCGACTGTGGTACGCCTACGATCTTTATGTTTATGTATGAGGGCGCCACCGTCTTTGCTTTGATTATGTTGTGACAGCTACACATTATAGAGGCACGTAAGTTCCATTTTTAGCCGCAGTCATTATGTTGGTAAACCGTAACTGTTAGTTTCAGAACGAATTCAAATTGTTTGTTTTGTTATCAAATGGTTGAAATGTTTGATTTTTTAAACAGTTTGTCAATGAGATATTTCCGATATCATAACTTTTAAGAAAATAAACACACATATAAATAATTTAATGTGCTTATGTTACTTTTATTTAAAACGGGTTGAATGGTCTGTCAGGCGCACACATATTATTCTTATAATTTACAATAATTATTTTTTACAAATGGCGCCCAACGGTACGCACTCTCATCACAAAAAATTGGTAAGTACAGGTACAATACCAGTTAAAGATAAAAAGATAAATTTATTGCCAGCATAGAAAAAAAAAATGGAAATATAAACATTTCACAATAATTAAATAAATTTAGTTACGAATGCAATGCAAATAATATGAAATAAGTTAAAAGAAAGAGAGTCCAAGAGAGCCTTTTTGGGGTTTTAAATTTTTTATAATGTATCTACCTAGAACCTAGTACTAAAACTTAACTATGTAGGTACCTTAGCACAGTACGCGCGACACTTTATGAACTATGTGAAGTAAACCATTTTGGCTGAGCAAAGCGAGCATTAAAATAGGTGTTGTGCGTACCTACTGCGCAGCTAAGACGGCTAACTTCAGACAAAGGCATAGAACTAATAATAATACGATACAGATAACAGATGATAATTTTTTTTTTAATTTACTAACGAAGAGGTTACGAGAAGGTAGAGAAAGGTTACAATTTTTTTTTTGTTATCATATTATTCTACTTAAGTCTAAATAATTTATATACAAACGATACAATTCTTTACATTTATCTGATATAATAATTACAGCTGTAAGTTCATAATTGTACCTTAATCAATAAATAAATAGGGTAGGAAAGAATACTGTTGCAAAGACCAACATCGAGCGATCGACATCAAAATACTGACCTACGGTCTTGTTCGTTCCGGACACAATAGATGATAATATATTATTACGATAGGTCATAGGGTTTTGCGATTCCTGTTAATTTATTTAAGCTCAAAGAGTAATTTTCTTCTGTACTGTTCTTTAACTGTACAGGAAGGTATAAACAGTCAGGCACGCCCTGTTGTGTATGGCCAGCTTTAGATTTTTCTATCTCAGTTTTTTTTTTCAAGTGGATTCAGCTTTCGTGTGTTTTCTCATGAATCATTCGACTAGATAATATTGGGAACGGTCGAAATCACATAATATTATAAAAAATAATTCGAGGTCGTACCGCAACGCCTACACGCAGCAGAAAGAAGAACGACTTTTCGACCTTAGTCTTTAAATCTTGGTATAAAAAAAAATAAAACACTTCACAAGGTCCTTAACCGGCAAGAGGACCTCTTAGCAGCTTGACACAATCCTATGGAAAATTAACTAAATCGATGTTTTGTATTCCCCTGTTTCCTTCGAATAAAGTAAACCTATTTGATATATTTATATCCTGATATTTTAAAGTTGAAGTAATGTCCCTATCATTTTATTTTTGTTTATAAACTCTACATTTATTTGTAGTGAACGTCCAATCACGCGAGTAAAACTGGGATTTTTGGAAGTTCACTATGAAAAAAACCAAGGGTTTATAAGAAAAATTAAAACGACAGGGACATAGGTTACTTGACTATAAAAATATCAGGATATAAATTCATAGAATGAGTTTATTTTATTCGGAGGAAACCGGGGAATACAAAACATTAATTTGATAATTTTTTATAGGATTGTGTCAAATTCCTAGATGGCCGCGTACGCTCTTAAAATACCCACTGTGGAGGAAGAAATAAAGTAAAATACTATCAAATACCAAAAGAAACTATAGTAGCGTCATCTAGGGGATGTTTTTTTAAATGTTGTTCAGTTTGACGAGGAGAATACACCCGTCTACTATGGGCCTATTGCAAAAATAATAATTTGAATTTATACTCTAACAGAACGGGTTACCCCAATTACACTGCTCGAGTCAATTCATATGTGTTATGTGGACAACCCATATTGTCACAGTTTCAGGTCGACAAGATTCCTCCGCGGCTCCGACATGAGCTAACGACTGCCCCCTACATATTATCTTATAGGGGACTATACGGACCTACAGTTTATCGTGACATACGAAACACGGTAGCGTCCAGGTGAAAAGTCCACATGGTTCGATCCAGGGTCTCCGGCTTTTAAGCCGGGCATATTTCTGCTGAGCCACTGGCGCTACGTTTTAATAATATCACGCCCTTTTTCCGAAGGGGTAGTAAGTGAGTAGCATAGTAGGTACAACTACCATTTATGATTTTGAGTTCCATATACAACCATGCGGAAGCGGTGCGCATCCCTGTTGCGCAGGGTCCGAGGCAGCCCGAACACCATCCTGAAGGCATTCTCAAAACGGTTTGACTGTCGGTACTTGAATCACTGCTCTATGGTTCATTTAGTAGTGGTAAAATAGTACCGACTTATACGAAATGCATGGACATAATTCTCACTTAAAACATATTTTAATGAATTGACATAATTGATTTTAATTTATATAATGACATTTTCTTATTATTTATTATTATTTAATTCAATTTATAATTTATGACTATTTATTCCCATTTTCAATCAATTATTATGTCGATTCATTTTATTTTGTATTTTTTATTTGTTAATTTGTATAGTAATTTAATTTAGTAATTAATATTGTGTACCTGTGATCCTTGTTGGTCGAAATAAACGAATAATAATAATAATAACAGGGGGCGAGCCTATTGCCATCTACCGGGCACAGTTCCAGACTCCAGGCTGTCATTGAGAAAATTCGTAATGGAGAAAACCAATTTTTTGCCTGACCTGGGGATCGAACCCAGGATCCCATGATTTGCAGTCTGAAGTAGCTCTGGTAGCTCATGAATATTGCCAGCTATAAAAAGATCAATGTTAACAGACGGAAGTATTAGCGGAAAATCGTATATTATTATTAGTTTTGGCAACACTTCAAAACTATAATTTTCACTTCGCTGTGTAGTTTTGCAATCATATTACTTTATTTGTGAACAGTTTTGTAGAGGATATGAGAAAATGATGTATTACTAGGTATGACTAGCTCTGCCCCGCAGTTTCACCCGCGCAGTCTTCGTTCCCGTGGGAATATCGGGATAAGAAGTACCCCATGTGTTATTCCAGGGTCTAAGCTATCTAAATACCAAATTCCAGCTCAATCGGTTCAGTAGTTTTAGCGTGAAAACGGAACAAACATACACACAAAAAACAGTGCTAGCGCTGTTTTTTTGTACAATCTAGATGGCGCTGGAGTCGAGTTAGAACACGCTATCGTTTTGTTCACCTGTTGCAAACGTAACTTTTTTACATTCTACTGAGATTTGAAATAAACAATATTAGTAGGATAATTAAAAAAAAAACCCCTTCTCTTCTTCATGCTCCATCATCAGACTCTACAGCCCAGAAAATCGAAGAAGTACCGTTTGACGTTTGTCTTTTACATTGGTCGAATTATCTTTGCATAGGTGTAACTTACACAATTTAATAAAGTCCCCGAATAACCTTAAGGAATTATGACTATTATTGACAGCCTCAGTGACAGCCTCGTTGGCTCAGATGGTAGTAACTCTGCTTTCTGTGCCGCAGGGCCCGGGTGCGATCCCCGGCCAGGTCAAACATTTGTGTGCATGAACATGTCTGTTTGATTTGTGTTTGGGTGTTATAAGCTTATATAAGTATGTATATCAGTCATCTGGTTACCATAGTACAGGTTTCTAGCCTAGGACCGGACGACCGTGTGTGGAAGATGTCGCATATAAAAAAAGACTAAATAAATAAAGTTATCTATAGAGCACATAAGTTAAGTATGTACTACAGTTCGTGCGGTTTATCTTGGCGAGTCTGAACATGGCCTTGCGAACTTTAAGCATGTAAACTCATGAACAAAACTGTTATTCCCAGATAAACAAATATTCGAACAAATGTTTATTGTAAATGTAGTGTTCAGTTCAGTTCAATCATAATAAAAACATATTTCTTCACCAGTTTACATGAGCAAAAGTTCGCAGAGTCTATGTCCAGAGTCCAGATTCACCAAGATGAAACGACCGTACCGTACGTTCTATAACAGCGTCCCCGTGACATGAACGTTACCTTCCCTTTCTTCGACGCAAGTTATTTATAAATAAAAACAATCAATCAGCTATTGATCAGAATATCATCCACGTGTGATACATGCGTAGTAAATTGTAATAAATAGTAAGTAGGTACATAATAGTAAATACTACGCGTCAAGAATTATGGCACGCACGCTGTTTGTGTGAGGAGAGATGGTGTTTTAATCTATTATGGTCCGCTCCGCTGCGTTCAACGTGATCACGACGCGTGGTTTCGCACCGCGTAATTCACATAACATCATCAGCCGGAAGACGTCCACTGCTGAACATAGGCCTCGCCCATTTAGCCTAGATTTAGCCTCGATCAGCACGCTTGTTGTGCGGCTTGGTGATCGCAGCAGTTGGAATACTTGGCGTCGAAAAGCGCTGCTGCCCATTCTCCGAATTAAAAGAACAAGGAAAGTAATTCAATTGGGGCCAACTGAACAATTTTCAAAAGAGAGAATTGCAAAATTAGAAAAAAAATACGATTTCTGATACGAAATGGAAGTGTTATTAGATTTTTCCATTAGGAATTATCACAATGACAGCCTGGAGGCTGGAACTGTGCCCGGTGGATGGCAATGGGCTCACCCCCTATTACATGGGACCAATAACATACTGGCGAAATGTGGGTTTATCTACTATGTTATGTTGGACCAATATTAGAATTAGTCAAGAACAGATCACGCTCGGTAAAGCGCGAATGCCGAAGGAACCTTATACCAAAAAGTATGACTATCTCCCGTCTCACAAAGGTGAGACAAACAACAAAATTAGGGCCATCGTGTTGGCAATCAACAACCGAGTGTTGACTGATCATCGAGAACAAATCAATCTTGCGCAATAAACACTTTGTTCATCATCACTCGCACTACACGAGGAACAGGATGAAGCTTGTTGGAGTGTCGAGATCCATGGCGAAATCAGCGAAGTTGACATGTAATGGGATCGACAGTATATAATAAACTTAGACCCTTAGATATAACCTCCTCCCCTAGCCTGAATTCTTTCAAGTTACGTTTGAAGCGTTGGCCTGTCGAGCAAGCGTTCTACACGTTTGACGAATTTATTAAAATGAAAAAATAATTTATTTATTATAATTAATTTTCACAACTTACAATTCGTAATTTTATTATTTGTTGTGTATATATTTTTTGTATTTGTTTTTTAATGTTGAATTGATAAACTCATGTAATGACTTGTATGTAATCCATAATAATAAAATACTATGACTATGTTTATTATAAGTATCCTAGCTTACAGTTCGTGCGTTTTATCTCAGCGAGTCTGAAGTGAACTCTGCGAAGGCTCTGCGAACTTTAGCGTCATGTTAAGTTCAAATACGCAGGCAATTCTCCGCAACTCGACGTCAATGCGCCTATTTTGCGTGACCATTTAGCGCATATAAACTTGTGAACAACACTGTTATTCCCAGATAAACAAATATGCGAACAAATGTTTATTGTAAATGTAATGTTCAGTTCAGTTGAATCATAATAATAATAGTTTTCATGCGTTAAAGTTCGCAGAGACTATGTTCAGACTCGCCAAGATAAAACGCACGTACTATGAGAAATTTGACACAATCCTATGGAAAATTAATCAATCGACGTTTTTTTTATGGTAGTGAGTGCAAGACGAGAAAATTAATCAGGTCAGGTGCCTGATGGTAAGCATCATGATTGCCCATATCAGACACAGTGCCTATTCAAAATTCTACGCGGCACTGCACTGTTTTGTACCTATTCCCTTGTTTCCTCCGAAATAATTAAATCATTCCATAGATTTGGCGTATATTATTATTATTTAATAATGCACTAGCAGCATAAGCTGATGCGTGCATGTCATTGCACTTGTGTATTAAAAAGTTTATTAGTTTCTAAATGTTTATCTAGTCTGTTTTTAAAACTGTTCACTGAAGTAGCACTAATAACAGTATCTGGCAATTTGTTCCATAGTTTTGGTACACGGTTTGTCAAGAAGTAAAAAGTGTTTTCTTGGGTTACTCGCACTTGGAAGCTTGACGAGTTGGTGTGAGTGTCCTCTCAGGTCATTGATATAAAGAAAAGGGGAGATAAGGTGAGATGAGGCTTCTCGAAAATGGCAAGCTCAAATTAGGTCCTATTATGTCCACGTACGTCAGTAAAGTAAGGTCGTATGAGCGAATAATATTGTTGTCTCGGTCGCCCTTCGGTCTTAGGTACGTCTTTCTATCTTTGTTGTTCATTATATGTCACTGTGCAAACTTCACACTGAGCAAATTGCTCGTGCCATTTGTTGAGTAAACGCTGGGAGAACGTATCATATCACCCCTTTTCTTTAAATCAATGGACAGGACTGATTTGTTTTCATGTCATTAGTTTGATCAATAAGTTTTACATCCTCCCTTTGACTTATAAAAAAAGAAAACAAACACGTTCAACAAAAATACACAGTTTATAAATAGCCGCCATTTTGTTTCCCGCCGTTTGACGTCATTAGGGACTTCCTTAGCTGGTGTTGCCAGATGACGGTGAATTGCTTTTTTAAATCTTGGCTTCATAGGAAAACAAAGTTTTGTTACTTATCTAGTAACTAGCGACCCGCCCCGGCTTCGCACGGGTAGCAGAAGTAGGTATAGTGGACGTTTATCAGGAGTAAATTCGTGATACATTGTATTTTAATAAATATAACCCTAATGGTTTACGCAGCGCACGCAAATTAATGACTATTTCTGTTACAATGACCAAACCTTAACACATGTTATAATTTATCGTGGGCTATTTTGAAGATATTGATGAGTACTACAAACCCCTAGTACATTACTTTATTCTACCACCAATACTTTTCACACCACATGAAAAATAATCACTGCTTCGATTATTGTGACTAAACCAGAAAAGATGGATATAATCTATGTATACTGTTTTGTAGGTATTGATAATTAATACAATCCCCTAGTACATTACTTTAATCTACCACCGATAGTTTTCACACCGCATGAAAAATAATCACTGCTTCGATTATTGTGACTAAACCAAAAAAGATGGATATAATCTATGTATACTGTTTTGTAGGTATTAATAAGTACTACAAACCCCTAGTACATTATTTTACTCTACCACCAATAGTTTTCACACCGCATGAAAAATAATCACTGCTTCAATTATTGTGACTAAACCAAAATAGATGGATATAATCTATGTATACTGTTTTGTAGGTATTGATAATTAATACAATCCCCTAGTACATTACTTTAATCTACCACCGATAGTTTTCACACCGCATGAAAAATAATCACTGCTTCGATTATTGTGACTAAACCAAAAAAGATGGATATAATCTATGTATACTGTTTTGTAGGTATTAATGAGTACTACAAACCCCTAGTACATTATTTTACTCTACCACCAATAGTTTTCACACCGCATGAAAAATAATCACTGCTTCAATTATTGTGACTAAACCAAAATAGATGGATATAATCTATGTATACTGTTTTGTAGGTATTGATAAGTACTACAAACCCCTAGTACATTACTTTACTCTACCACCAATAGTTTTCACACCGCATGAAAAATAATCACTTTTTCGATTATTGTGACTAAACCAAAAAAGATGGATAGAATCTATGTATACTGTTTTGTAGGTATTGATAAGTACTACAAACCCCTAGTACATTACTTTACTCTACCACCAATAGTTTTCACACCGCATGAAAAATAATCACTTTTTCGATTATTGTGACTAAACCAAAAAAGATGGATATAATCTATGTATACTGTTTTGTAGGTATTGATAAGTACTACAAACCCCTAGTACATTACTTTACTCTACCACCAATAGTTTTCACACCGCATGAAAAATAATCACTTTTTCGATTATTGTGACTAAACCAAAAAAGATGGATATAATCTATGTATACTGTTTTGTAGGTATTGATAAGTACTACAAACCCCTAGTACATTACTTTACTCTACCACCAATAGTTTTCACACCGCATGAAAAATAATCACTTTTTCGATTATTGTGACTAAACCAAAAAAGATGGATATAATCTATGTATACTGTTTTGTAGGTATTGATAAGTACTACAAACCCCTAGTACATTACTTTACTCTACCACCAATAGTTTTCACACCGCATGAAAATAATCACTTTTTCGATTATTGTGACTAAACCAAAAAAGATGGATATAATCTATGTATACTGTTTTGTAGGTATTGATAAGTACTACAAACCCCTAGTACATTATATTATTCTACCATCAATGCATTTCACAGCGCACGCAAATTTATGAATATGGTAATTATATTATGTAACACCTTGGTTCACAATATTGCAGTTTTCTTACGGATCCCCATTTTTTTTCAAAATCTCATATAGCATATGGCACTCACACTGAATTAAGCTATCCATAAGTGAAAGAATTTTTAAAATCGGTCCATTAGTTTTGGAGCCTATTCGTTACAAACAAAAAAACAAAAAAACAAAAAAACAAAAAACAAAAAAACAAAGTTTCTCTCTTTATAATATTAGTATAGATATTAGTATAGATTAATATAATTTCTATTTTTACTCGATTTAGCAAAGGACAGGATATCAATTCGTTATTTTAATACGGATGACATCTGGCTATAATATTCTACCTATAGTTAGAGGTTTCCTTCTTTTATTGCTAAGTGATGTAATAAACGCGAAAGTTTGTGCATGTTTGTTACCTCTTCACTCTATTATAACACAATATTTTATTTACATAGGCGGTACAGCTTTTTAAATTTATTTTTATACTTCCTTATCTCTATAAATAACAAAAAAAATGCAAAAAAATTGTGTTTCATGGCAACCCTAAGCTTAACACTTTTCATAATTTTATCCGACAGTTGGCAATAAATAACTGAATTAACTTTGACGTAATATCGTTATATTAGATAGTTTATTAAGAAAATTCATAGTCCATAACATTTTATTAGTTTAGAATGGCAGCATGCCCCGGATTCGCACGTGCAGTAGCAGATTATACTACTTACATGGAAATTCATAAGGTAATACAAAAAGGTGTTTTTAGCTACCTCTCTAGGGGGTAGGCAGAAACTCTCTCCACTTGCTACGATCCTGACACACGACTTCCCTTTCTTCCACTTTCATCATATTCTTCATACATGCTTGCCGGTTGTATGGGTACTTTTGACCTACCTAGCCTTTGTTTAGAACAATATCAATTTATTTATGAAAGGTACGCCTAGGTCGACCCGTACCGACTTGACCATTCACACTAGCCTTATAAATCTCCTTTCATCCATCCTCTCCACATGTCCAAACCACCTGAACAATCCTTTCTCTATCTTAGTCACTACATCTTCTAAAACGCCACAGCGTTCCCTTATCGTACTATATTTATAATAATTTGAATTTATAGGTACACTATAAATTCAAAACGGGTTACCCCAATTACACTGCTCAAGTCAATTCATATGGGTTAGGTGGACAACCCATATTGTCAGTTTCAGGTCGCCAAGATTCCTACAAGACCTCCGACATGACCTAACGACTGCCCCCAACATATCTTATAAGAAATAGCCGGGACCTACAGTTTAACTGTTTAACGTGCCATCCGAAACACGGCACCCAGGCGAAAAGTCCATAGCGTGAGATTCAATCCAGGGCCTCCGGATTTAAAGCCGGGCATATTCCCGCTGGACCACGGACGCTACACTACTATTCCTCATTTTGTCCATCAAGGTCACTCCAGTCATACTACTCAGGCTTCTCATATACATTGACGCCTTTTTCCCGAAAGGGTAGGCAGAGGTATACCCAGGACTCAGTCCCATAGTAGATACACCCACATTTCGCCAGTATATTATTGGTCCCATGCAATAGGGGGCGAGCCTATTGCCATCTACCGGGCACAGTTCCAGACTCCAGGCAGTTATTGAGATAATTCCTAATGGAAAAATCCAATATTTAACACTGCCTGACCTGGGGATCGAACCCGGGACCTCTTGATTGGCAGTCGAGCATGCGCCCTCTACGCCACAGAGGCAGTGTTCACAGGCAGGCTTCTCATGTCTACAGCTAATGCTGATTAAGCTAAGATTAATATCTTACCTTCCTCCTTCTGAGCATTCCTTTATCTTTGTCACATCTTCTACCGAGACATCAGTTTAACGCGATATCCGGACCACAATATCAAATACTTGTGTAATGCTTCAACTTTTGGGTGAATCTGTATTCCTTTGGCATTCTACCAAACAATAATAGAATCAATCGCCTGTAAAATAATGATTTATTATCAAAATACATTACCTACTCAACTTCAATTTTAGATCTAAGTTCTCGTGTATGTTGTTTGTATTGAAAGAGAACGGTTGCGGCGAAAATCTGAATTTTGGGGCCGTATACGAAATTTTGCTGATTATTTGATTTTACAGACGTTTGATTTTACTACAGTTATACTGTATTTTTATAAGTTTTAATGCATAACATGAAAGATTATTTTAATTATGATCTAATAAATGAAATTTTATTTGCATAAAAACATGGATACTATAGGTATATAGGTCTTATTATTACAATTTTGTTCCTCACGCTTTTTGCCCATAGGGCGTGCAAATGTATTAGGTGACTAATCAAATCTAATTTTCATAAAATAACATATTTTAAAGAATTTTAAAGAATTAAGACTTAAGAGAGATGGTTTTGAAGTTTTTATTCGAGGAAACGACCAATTTGTGCGGTTTTAAGATATTTCCGTGAACTAATTTTAGTTTTTATAGCTTTCCTATTTTTTATCCCATAACTGTTCTTCCTTATGTGTACCACAGTCCCGTTATCGATGCTGCTGAGGATTATTAGTTATAGCCTATGCACAGAATACTAAAGAACTAAGGGACAGAAGATACACTCCCGAAAATCATTTAAATAATAATAATAAGGGACAACTTCCACACACGGTCATCTGGTCCCAATCTAGGCTAGAAGCCTGTACTATGGTAACCAGATAACTGATATAAATACTTATATAAGCTTATAACACCCAGACACAGATCAAACAGACATGTTCATTCACACAAATGTTTGATCTGGCCGGAGATCGAACCCGGGGCCTACGCCACAGAAAGCAGAGTTACTATCATCTGTGCCAACCCGGCTGTCATAGCTAAATAGGTAAATAGGTAGCGACTCTAGCTCCGACGCGTAGAAATGCAATTCAGGTCGCACAGCGCCTTACTAATTATCGTTATATTAATCTACAAGCTGCCTCTCTTTCTATGGCATATCTCCCTATCTGTTCTCTCTGTATAGCACATAGAAATTGTACCGTCCAGACGGACGCCCCGGCTACGTGTAGCTTCACTACCTTTATTGCGGAGTGTCCCAGGCCTGGCCTGTGTTAAGTCAGATTTGGTTAGATTCCCAGGTCCGCTTGGCCGTGGACAGGGGTTTAGGGTGTTCAAACCTCCCCTGAAATGTCTTAGGAGCTGCGTATAGGTACATATAATTTCGTCGCATTTCAATAATATTGTGAGTATATAACACACTAGTGTAAACAAAGACTCTTTGTTCTCTCGCTCGCAATTACGAAACTTGATAGTTTTATACCATAACTTTGACGCTCTTTTTGGACTCCTTAGAATGTGAATTTTCAAAAATCCTTTCTGAGCACACGTCCAGACAACGAAAAGGACCTACATTCCAAGTTTCAAGTCTCTAGGATCAGTGGTTTGGGCTCTGTGTTGCATGTCAGTCAGGGAGTCATTTAGGATTTTATAATAAAACTAGTGGCCCGCCCCGGCTTCGCACGGGAGAAGTAGAAGTGAACGTTTTAACAGGAGTAAATTCGTGATACATTGTATTTTTATAGGTATAACCCTAATGGTTTACGCAGCGCACGCAAATTAATGAACATAATATTTGGTAATTATGTGACACCTTAGTTCACAATATTGCAGATTTCTTGCGGATCCCTAATATTTTTCAAAACCTCGTAATATAGCCTATGTCACTCACACTGAATTAAGCTCTCCATAAGTAAAAGATTTTTTAAATCGGTCCAGTAGTTTCGGTACCTATTCGTTGCAAATAAAAAACAAAGTTTCTCACTTTATACTATGATATTGGTATTGGTAATAGATTGAATGATCTGGAGACATATACGGATTACGGAAACAGTGAAAACAGTAAGAAGAGCATTCATAATTCGATGTTGTTGCAACCCAGTTTAATAGAGCTATGATAAAGAGAAGCGAAATCATAAGCGACTGCCTCTATGGCGTAGAGGGCGCAAGCTCGATTGCCAATCAAGAGGTCCCGGGTTCGAAACCCAGGTCAGGCAAAGTGAATTTTTCCATTAGGAATTATCTCAATAACTGCCTGGAGTCTGGAACTGTGCCCGGTAGATGGCAATAGGCTCGTCCCCTATTACATGGGACCAATAACATACTGGCGAAATGTGGGTGTATCTACTGTGGGACTGAGTCCTGGGTACACCTCTGCCTACCCCTTCGGGAAAAAGGGCGTATGAATGTATATTTATGTTATGTTTTTTTTAAGTCATAAGCGCGTTTTATTACAGAACGCCATCTATTATGCAATGTTGGAACTAAATTACCTAAAAATGTTGCTTTAGGCTTTAGGGTAGTTATGTCCTGCAGGAAAATATTGAAAATTTTCTGTAGCGTCATCTAGTAAGCATTGTTGGAACTAAAATATTCATAAGAAACTTTAAAACTGTATTTTTCCACAAAAGGGCTGAAATTTTTGAAAACGCTGAAACACGTGTTTAATTATTTTCATTTTAGAATGTTTCTACAAAATTTGAAATTAATCGGCTGAAAAATGAAGTCTACTCCATACAAACTTTCAACCCCTATTTAATACACTTAGGGGTAAAAATTTGAAAAATCCTTTCTTATTACTTGTCTAGACTGTAAAAATAATCTATTGTCAAAATTTCATTATCATCGGTCCAGTAGTTTTGGCTCTGGGTTGATGAGTCAGTCAGTCAGTCAGTCAGTGAATCACTTTCTCTCTTTATATAATAGTATAGATAATATAAAATATTGATAATAAACTATAGTACTAACACCGATAATAACATAACATACAATCACGCCTTTTTCCTGAAGGGGTAGGCAGAGGTGTACCCAGGACTCAGTCCCATAGTAGGCACACCCGCATTTCGCCAGTATGTTATTGGTCCCATGTAATAGGGGGCGAGCCTATTGCCATCTACCGGGCACAGTTCCAGACTCCAGGCAGTTATTGAGATAATTCCTAATGGAAAAATCCAATATTTAACACTTTGCCTGACCTGGGGATCGAACCCGGGACCTCTTGATTGGCAGTCGAGCATGCGCCCGTTACGCCACCGAGGTAGTGTGTTTGTGATAATTCCCAATGGAAAATCCAATATTTAACACTGCCTGACCTGGGGATCGTACCCAGGACCGGCAGTTGCGCCCACTGCGCCACCGAGACAGCCTGTATATAATAAGGGTAACATAAAACTTATTTATGGCAACACCATTTCCGTTTTGAAAGTCTTTGATCATTTGACATCCTTTTAATATAGGAACGTTTTGAGAATGAGCAGAAATGGGGGAAAAACATTTCTGGAAAAGGATGTGTATTAATATTTTTGACGTATCCGTTATAACGATAAAAAAATCCATGTCTATGATTCCAAGTATAAATTAGACTGCATACAAAATGTGTAAGAAACAGCTGTAGTTAATAATAGGTACAAAAAATGTCTGGGGAAATGCCTGGGGAAGTACTCGTATCACACCTTTGCCAGTTATTCATCCGCCATCAGTAATGTGTAAACATTACTGTGTTCCGGTCTGAAGGGCAATGTTACCAGCGAAATTACTGGGCATAATGAGTTTCAACAACTAATGTCTCAGGGTGACAGGCGCAGTGTAGTGCCGCGCACAATTTAGAATTTTAAAACACTGGGTGGCTCTGTGTCTAATATGGGCAATCATGATGCTTACCATCAGGCACCTGATTTGCTCGTCTTGTTACTCACTATCATTAAAAAAAAATTATCAACAACATTTATTTGTTCTACAACTTTTGATTATTTGTTAGATTATAGTACTTTCATACAAAAATAAATATCTTTTTAATATTCCACTTGAATGTTGTTAACTCTACGCGCACCGTAACAGATTACGTTATGGTGCGCATACTGCCTACAAGCCCCTGGGTCTTTGGCGAAGACAGTGTTAATATTATTATTAGCAGCCCATGTGACTTACAAATGTCACGACAGTACAATAAAAACTGGAAAAATAATATTTGTTTAACTTTTTGAGTTATCTCAAAACTCGCAGAACAAATGTTGATATAATATATATTATATAATGACACATGCCCCTGTACCTCGAGCGATGCGAATGCTAGAACAAAATCCAGAGACAGACTTGTTTAGACCAGCTCCCTGAATGACCTTCATAGAATGTTGACGAGGTTTGTAGAAAGAAACCCAAGCGTTCTATAGTTTGGGATTATATATTGTTGTCAAAGATCAATACTTTTATTGTAATTGTTATCGTTGTTACTTACTGATAATTTTCTAATTTTATTTAATATGATATTGTTCTTAATATAGTGTTTGGCTCTGGGTTCGCGAATTGAGAAACTGTAATGCGGCCCAGAGGCACGTTGTTTATAAATAAATAATATTTATGATTTTGGCTGCCTGGTCCTTCGGGGTTGCTGGTGTTTGTTTTGTGGCTGGTGTCATAAGTGATTATTTTTTTCGCAAATCTTGTCTTACGCGTACTTAGTCTAGTTCCGATTTTCACCGATGAGATCTCAGTATGTAAACTACTTTATGGTGGATCCGGTTCAAAGCAGTTTTTTATTTATTCATTAACGCGTAACGTAGAATATTGAATACCATTATTGATTTGTGAAAGCTCCATTAAGACTTAGATTTTTAATATTAGTGTAGGCATAAACATTCATTATAATAAGCATTGATATAAAGAAAAAGGGAGATAGGGTACGTTCTCCCAGCGCTTACTCAACAAATGGCACGTGCAATTCGCTCAGTGTGAAGTTTGCACAGTGACATATAATAAACAACAAAGATAAAAATGCCTAAGACCGAAGTGCGACCGAGACAACAATATTATTCGCTCGTACGACCTTACTTTACTGACGTACGTGGACCTAATGGGACCTAATTTGTGCTTGTCATTTTTGAGAAGCCAGTACCTCATCTCCCCTTTTCTTTATATTATCAATGATAATAATTAATGTAATATTGTAAATGTAATGTGTGTTGTAATGTGTAAGTAATGTTACCAGAGAAATTACTAGGCTTACGAGTTTCAACAACTAATATCTCAGGATAGAGGTATCTTTCCGAACGCACGGTAGACTCAGTACTGTTTCTTCATTGACGTACAAAAGTGTCAGATTATGACCTATTTGAATAAATCTGTTTGAGTTTTGAGTTTGAGTTTGAGGGTGACTGGCGCAGTGTAGCGCCGCGCAGAATTTTGAATTTTAAAACGCTGGGTGGCACTGGGCACTGTGTCTGATATGGCAATCATGATGCTTACCATCAGACACCTGATCTGCTCGTCTTGTCATAAAAAAAAGAAAAAAAGTAATACCATAAATAATTCTTATAGGCATATTTTTATAAAATCGTATAATGGTGCTAATTGCTAAGAATCAACTGCAAGGGTTTTATTGAATTATTTATTATTATTAGACATAACTACTATAGGTATGACGATTAGAATTAAAAGTTTGCTGGTTTAGCAGAGTTTTAGTGGTGATAAAATCTGGCTCGAAGGACCACGAGTGAACCCACTAATTCTCAAAAAAATCAAAGTGGAACGTACTTTGATTTTTTTTCAGTTTGAAAACCCGCAAATAAAAGAACATCAAACATTTCAACCAATAACGATCAAAAGATAACCGACTGTTAAAATATACACCGTAAATCTAATGGGAACCACAAAATCACAATACCACTGACCACTGAGTTACTATTTCGAAAATATCACAATGAGTCACATGTAAACAAACTCTTTGGACACTGAATCCGATCTTCTTTATCTTAGAACTGGCGCGAAATTTTGACAGCTGTCACTTTTCGCGGGATTTTGCAATGACGTTTGCATAAAGTGTATTTTGACATATGATTTTTGGCGCGAACGCAAACTTTTGCGTGAGAGCTTTTTTTTAATTCGAGCTTTATTTTTAGGCGTGTACCGTCGCGTGCGCTCGCCAGTTAGCCGGAGAGAGACTGCCGGCGTCAAGTTTCTCGGTTTGTAAATAGAAAATGTTTGATGCATTCTGCACTTTCCGACGGTAACGAGGCCTGAATCATTGGAGCTCGACGGATGAGTTATAATCTAAAGCCGCTGCATCTTAACTTTAAAAAAAGTAAACCCGCACTTGTAAACTTTATTTATCCACGATTATAGCATTATTATCTGTTCTGTGCTACGATTACAATGAACATGACCTGTAACTAAGTGCTTTTTAAACTAAACCGAATATTACAATTCTTATTTGTTTATCTGACAATAAGTATACGCCAAGTTACGCCGGACGTTTCGTTCTTATCCATTATTATTTTGTCGTATGTAACAGAAACAAAATGTTGCAATTTAATTTATATGTACACTAGCTGACCCGGCGAACTTCGTACCGCCATATTTTATTTCTCTAATCGCAACTGAGGAAATAAAACCCTTCCGGTAAAATCGAATTACCTAAATTTAAAATAAAACTGGAGTACTCAATGGAAAAATTCATATTGTTGTACAAAATGCGTGGAGATTTTACTGAGACTATCACTTTCCGGGAGATAGTATTAATTCACTCGTTTAAAAAGGAACTGTACTGCGGTGACACTCGGCGCCAGTATTTATACCTGAACCTTGAATTTCCCGAACGTTCTAGTTGGCATGCTTCGAGAAGAATCGATTGATCGATTGTTCGAAATAGTGGGTCTCGATGGTTCGAGAGGGAGCTTTGTTTACGCTCAGAGGAGGTCTCGAGAACGAATGAGATACCAAAGCTTTAGACATTCAAACCAGAGATGGCGATTCGATAGAATTTGATGGCCAGATCTTGAAACTTTGATTAAAATTTGGCGCCAAGACTTTAATAATTCTCTAACAAAAATAGTTACAATTTTTTTTGTTATTAATGGTAATAATATTGTAACATAATACGCAGTATAATTATAAAAATATCAGTCACAAACCATTAAAATAATACGGTTATATATCGTGAGCATAAATAAATATAACGTGAAATAAAGTAATAGAATTTATATTCTTAGAAACAGAACACAGCGCCATCTATTGGGTGTATTTGCAACCTATATGTCAAACAATATTGAAGAATTTTATCGATGAATCAACGTACACCGCCATCTATGAGAACTTCATAGAACTAAACAGTGAATAAACACTTGCATAAGAAACAATTAATTGATACATTTTATTCGTTTACATTCACGACATAAGCGAATAATTGAGATGATAACTATCCTATCCAGTAAGTTAGACCAAAATACGGGTGCATGTGAAATTTGATTGAAATCGTTTCAGTAGTTTTGGAGTTTATTCGGGACAAAATCTTGTGTCACGACAAGATTTTTATATATATAAGATATTCATAATGGTAACGTGCCGCCATTAACCTGGTCCCAAAACTAGGACGGTTAGGTTAGTAAAAGCAAATTGTGGATTAAGTATAAGTACTTATATTATTTAAAATCTGACCAGACAGTGGGTTAGGTCATTTATTGATCCTCAGTCATAGGACGGTGGAACAACTAGTGCTGGCGACGCCTGCTACGACTATAATAGCAAAAAAATAAATAAAAATAGTTTATTGCAGGCTCTTAGCCCATATGTGACGACAAAAAATTTACAAAAACATTGAAATTATAAAAATAGAATTGAATTAAAAATTAACATCTTATATATATAAAAATCTTGTGTCACGATGTTTGTCCCGAATAAACTCCAAAACTACTGAACCGATTTCAATCAAATTTCACATGTACCCGTATTTTGGTCTAACTTACTGGATAGGATAGATATCATCTCAATTATTCGCTTATGTCGTGAATGTAAACGAATAAAATGTATCAATTAATTGTTTCTTATGCAAGTGTTTATTCACTGTTTAGTTTTATGAAGTTCTCATAGATGGCGGTGTACGTTGATTCATCGATAAAATTCTTCAATATTGTTTGACATATAGGTTGCAAATACACCCAATAGATGGCGCTGTGTTCTGTTTCTAAGAATATAAATTCTATTACTTTATTTCACGTTATATTTATTTATGCTCACGATATATAACCGTATTATTTTAATGGTTTGTGACTGATATTTTTATAATTATACTGCGTATTATGTTACAATATTATTACCATTAATAACAAAAAAAATTGTAACTATTTTTGTTAGAGAATTATTAAAGTCTTGGCGCCAAATTTTAATCAAAGTTTCAAGATCTGGCCATCAAATTCTATCGAATCGCCATCTCTGGTTTGAATGTCTAAAGCTTTGGTATCTCATTCGTTCTCGAGACCTCCTCTGAGCGTAAACAAAGCTCCCTCTCGAACCATCGAGACCCACTATTTCGAACAATCGATCAATCGATTCTTCTCGAAGCATGCGAATTAGAACGTTCGGGAAATTCAAGGTTCAGGTATAAATACTGGCGCCGAGTGTCACCGCAGTACAGTTCCTTTTTAAACGAGTGAATTAATACTATCTCCCGGAAAGTGATAGTCTCAGTAAAATCTCCACGTATTTTGTACAACAATATGAATTTTTCCATTGAGTACTCCAGTTTTATTTTAAATTTAGGTAATTCGATTTTACCGGAAGGGTTTTATTTCCTCAGTTGCGATTAGAGAAATAAAATATGGCGGTACGAAGTTCGCCGGGTCAGCTAGTAAATTATAAATTACAATAAAAATTTCCAAAATAATCTCCAAAATAAAATAATGGCAAAGCGCACCCAAAACCGTGGGGTTGTTTAATTTAAGAGATTCGGAATTTCACAGATATTGGACTTTTTAAGAACAACATATTAGCATATTATATAAGCAGACGACATGCAGCGAAACCGTACTGTAGAATAAACGCACACAAGTTGACATTTTAAGATATTATGCTCTTTTTATGAAGCAGTCTAAATAAGAAATGTAGATTATGTGAGTGGCTACTTTGGAAAGTGGTCGTTTTTCGTTCGTCGATTCGTCCCAATGGGACGAACCTGTCATGAGACTAAACAATGAAGGAGGCAATGCGCGCGCACTTCTGTGATACTCCATATTTCACAGAATATGTTTGCGGGGCTTTGTGGTTAACGCCACAGATCTCATCTCCTCTGTGGTTAACGCAATGCAAGGCAGTGCGCGCTAAGCCTAAGGCGCTCATTATATTTATATGTTGCTACTTTCGGACGCGTCCTGACGACCCCGGACGACGTACGTGGACCTAATAGGACCTTGCCATTTTCGAGAAGCCAGTACGTCATCTCCCCTTTTCTTTATATTCTATATAGTGATACCAGCCACTATTCAGAACGCTTACATAGTCTATACTGTATATCAGTGACACTGCGTCGCTTAATTGTAGTTACACACACAAGCACTTCAAATCCGTTAAATCTGGCCCGTCGATTTTGTTTCGATGGCAGCGCTACACCAGACCCCGGGCACTCGACTCAATCTTATATATATAAAAATCTTGTGTCACGATGTTTGTCCCGAATAAACTCCAAAACTAGTGAACCGATTTCAATCAAATTTCACATGTACCCGTATTTTGGTCTAACTTACTGGATAGGATAGTTATCATCTCAATTATTCGCTTATGTCGTGAATGTAAACGAATAAAATGTATCAATTAATTATTGTTTCTTAAGCAAGTGTTTATTTACTGTTTAGTTTTATGAAGTTCTCATAGATGGCGGTGTACGTTGATTCATCGATAAAATTCTTCAATATTGTTTGACACCTAGGTTGCAAATACACCCAATAGATGGCGCTGTGTTCTGTTTCTTAGATTATAAATTCTATTACTTTATTTCACGTAATATTTATTTATGCTCACGATATAACCGTATTATTTTAATGGTTTGTGACTGATATTTTTATAATTATACTGCGTATTATGTTACAATATTTTTACCATTAACCGGAAGGGTTTTATTTCCTCAGTTGCGATTAGAGAAATAAAATATGGCGGTACGAAGTTCGCCGGGTCAGCTAGTTCCCATATAAAAGGCGCGTTATAACTACCTACTACATAGACAGTACACACCACAGAACACATATACAAGGTACACACATGGTGATTTCCCATGCAAGCGGGGCTCGTGGAGACATGTGTTCTGTGCGTGGAGAGCTCAATCTCACTCGGGTGAGGAACGCCGATTGGTGGTCGGATGACAGTGTCTATTCTATACGGAGTATTATTGTCTGTTCTGTGGCTACTCATCTTCCCGTAGGATCTTTTAGTTAATCTGTGACTCTATCTAGACAGGTACATTATCAAAGGATAATAAAACAGAAATAACAAGAAAAGTGTAATCACTTACTTACATAATATGCCATCATCATCATCTCGGCCGTTAGTAATCCACTACTGAACATAGGCCTCCCCCATAAAGGACGGTTGTTGCCAATACTCGACACGCTTGTTGTGCGGGTTGTCGAGCGCAGTTCGATGGTTACACACAGAGGACGCTGCTGCCCGTCCTCTGGATCTGTTAACCCTTAGCCGGCTCTTACGGCAACCACGGGTAGAGAGCACTATTCTAAAGCCGGTAACTCCACGGCAAACTTACATATATATTATATGCTTACATAATATGTAATGTAACATATTTAATTTGCACATATTATAAAAAGAAACACTTAAATAAAATAAAGAAATAAAATATAAAAATCGTTTAATTCAGTCAAGAAAACTTACATACCACGTAATAGCAGTACGAAATTAATTTATTAAATTTAATAAAGTTGTCAAGTAGGTACATTCAAGCACAAAACTTTAAAGTCAGAGGTTAACAAAACATCATTAGCCAAAATTCTACAGGCTTATTTCAAAAGACAGAGGCCTTTGGACGAAATGTATCTGGCAACACTCGAACAGAATGTAATGCAGTCTATTTCTCAATTTTAACTCTTTATTGAGAAATATATCTTTTGCATATTAATTTTTGTGCCAAAGGCTTCTGTCCTCTTTCTATGAGTTTTCGGCCATGAATGAATAGACTTGTGACGTATTTGAATATTAATAATTAAATAAAATACACTTTTAACCGGTAATATATTACAAAGGTAGCAACCGAATAAATCTTAAAATTAAATGTAAAACGACATTATCAGAGTTACTATTCGAAAATGTTCTGCCTTTCTAACATACTTCACTTCAACCAAAAAGTTTTTATTCGCTTGTTAATTTTTAATTAAGTACCTACTTATGACCAACCTATTTTCATCAAACTCCATAGAAGAAAGAAAGAAAGAAAGAAAAATTTGTTTATTACCTAACCTTAATACGATATTACAATCTTTTAGAACATATATAAGGAATGTATTGTTTCTAATGAAGTACGACTTCGAAAATACCGTGAATTGCTTCGAGTAAAAATTCTACAGCTGTGCTGTGCTTGGCTTGACTTTTGTAATCATACCAACTTGGTCTATTTGGGTGGTTTGGTATTTAGACAGCAACAGCTCGGTAAGTTTCCTTGTGACACATTTTATATTTATTTATTCTTATTATCTCTTGTATGGAGCGGAGGGCATCAATGGGTCTTCGTCATTCTACCGTTTTTTCGCTTCACGTTTGACTTTGCTCCAGCAGGCTTGGCATGATACGGAGATAAATAAATTTCCCCGTTTTTTTCTCTTTCGCATCCGATCAATGCATATCTGCTGTGTCGTTCTCACATCCTGGGACTTAGTTTCCCTTGATCACTGTAGCAGGGTAGGTTTTTTTTAGACGGCCACGTTAAGGTTTTCCTTGGGGTTTCTTGTAAGGTATTGTTTTCAACCTTTTCCTTATAAAGTGTGTATGTGTCAAGAAAAATTTGCTTTAGGAATTTCAAAATAGATTTTTTATGAAAAAGTTATTTGATTTTCCTTCCTTGTCCTTATAATAATACTTAAATTCTACATTACACAATTTTTTAATACATTTTCAGAATTTACTTAATTTTAAAATTTCATCGCGTTTAAAATATTTTGTATTATTATATTATATTGAAAAATAGTATCATACGAAGTCCCACAATTATTATTTTTTTCCAATAATTTATATTTACCATATTTATTTTACATAAGTATAATTTTTGACACCTTCTAGACACGATCAACTGGTCCCAAACTAGGCTAGAAGTCTGTACTATGGACCATATAACCAGATGACTTATATAGATACTTATATAAGCTTGTAACACCCAGACACAGATCAAACAGACATATTCATGCACACACATGTTTGACCTGGCCGGGGATCTAAGCCGGGACCTGCGGCTCAGAAGGCAGGGGCACTACGGGCTTACGGCTTACCCAACCGGCCAGTCAAATAATATCTTCTCATAATGTTATTATTACTATACCAATACATATCCAATATAAAATAACAATAAATTGAAAATCATTATTATTTCTACTAACAAATGAATCTTAGTTGTCTAACTAAATAAATATTTTATTTGATATCTAATACTTCATGTCTATTGGACAATGAATTTCAATAAAAGGAATTTCTATTTCCTTTTAATGTAAAGACATAATGTTGAATAAATGCATTGAATCTTGATTTAAGAATTAAAGCGAAAAAAATGCTGTCCATTTTGAAAAATGGTATCGATTCGCAAAATACTTATAAAACAGAGATTATTAGATTTTATCAATATTTCTACGAAAATTGTTTCTAAGAAAAGAAATCAATAATTTCCACGTGCAGGTAGCTTATCTCAATATATGTTATTTTTATCCAACGTGTTTCCTTGCTTTGTCATAACGTTTTTTTATTAGGTATAATACATTTCTAATAAGAAAGGTTGCATGGATGTTTGCGTTTGTTACTGTTTCACGCAAAAACGAGTGAATGGATTGGGTTGAAATTTGGTTTGTTTAAAGCTTAGATCCTGGAATAACACTTGAAGTACTTTTTACCCGATATTCCCACGGGAACGATGTCTACGCGGGGCACAGCTAATCTCTAATAAAAATATTACTTATAGTTTCGTGGCAGTGTCACCTAGCTGTGAAAATTTCAACTTTTATTTGTATTCATCATAATCATCATCATTTCAGCCGTTGGTAATCCACTACTGAACATACGCCTCCCCCATAAAGGGGGGTCTTGCGAATACTCGACACGCTTGCCAGGCGAGTTGTCGAGCGCAGTGCGATGGTTTTTTGCAGAGGACGCTGCTGCCCGTCCTCTGGATCTGTTAACCCTTAGCCGGCTCTTACGGCAATCACGGGTAGAGAGGGTGGAGGGTGGATTCTAAAGCCGGTAACTCCACGCCTTCACTTATTTGCATTGCTTAAAGATAATACTCATAGATATCATTTCTCAAAATATCTAGGGTCATCGGTTTAGTTTCGGCATTTATGAGAATTATCATATTAAGCCCTCTCGTAATAAGTTTTCATTCATTGACGTACAAAAGTGTCAGATTGTGATCTATTTGAATAAATCTTTTTGACTTTGACTCTGAACGAAATATGAGAGTTTAATACTAAAACTTTGATGTCCTCTTTGGACCACTTAAAGCGTGAATTTTCAAAAATCCTTTCTTAGCAAACGTCCAGACAACGAAAACAACCTACATTCTAAGTTTCAAATTTCTAGGATCAGTGTTTTGGGCTCTGCATTGCATGTCAGTCATTCAGGATTTTATAATTTAAAGTGAATAGTGATAGAGGTGACTTATCTACCTACAGATAAATAATTATTATTACCTTTTATGCATTCTTTTGCAACAAAAGTTATTGTTTTTTTTTACTTCCAGTGGTAGGTAATCGCTTAGTTCATTAAATGATTCAATGTTTTACCATTTCACTCGCTTTTTCATCCGAAATTGTAGAAGCGTCAGTATTTTCATTTGCTTTATTTTGACTTTGATTCGGCATCATAATGGAGATAGTTTGTGGCGGATTACCAAAGAGAAAACCTTTATTATTGTTTTTTATTTGTGGTGGCGGTCCACCGAAAGTCAAACTGGCTGGTTTGGCAGCACCAAATGTCGAACTTTGTGGGCCAGATCCAAAGAGGCTAGGCTTGGCACTTGTACCAAAACCTTGGACAGATTGTATTGACTGATTTGGAAAAGAAGATCCACCGAAAAGTGTCCCGTGCGAATGAGAAAAAGCAACAGGTTGAGGCTGTAAATTCGGCCTGTAAGAACCTTGCTGATGCTTAGCTTTATACTGACTCATAAAGTTTTCTTCCTCACTAACAACTTTAAAAGCGGACTCCAAATCCGCACACTTATTATGACGCACCACGTGAACCAAATCCTCACTAAGATTGTACATAAAAGCATTAAGTGCCATATTATTATAGAATCCAATTTTCGCGGCCCTAAAACCTTCGTTTTCATTCGAATTTAACTTGGCAAATATAGTACTGCGTAATAATTGAATTCTACGATAAAATTCGGTGTAAGATTCACCAGTTCTGATCTTTATATGCTCCAGTTCAAGAGCCATGGATTCTTCCGAGCGTGAATCGCCGAAATGTTGGATCAAAATGTCTCTCAAACCATCCCAAGTGTTTATATCCTCACGAACGCTTAAAAGATTCGCAGCCCGACCGTAAAGTCTACTTGACAAAGCATGGAAAATATAAGTAATTTGAGCAGCATTTTTTTCGTCTGCAAAGGCATCGTAAATATATTGGCATTTTCTGATAAACAAATTCAACATGCCCGAATCACCTTCGAACTTAGGTATAATACATAGCAAGTCCTTTGGTATTATTTTAATTTGCTCCATTTTTTACATAAAGGAATAACCTAATTTTAATACAATTTTATTGGCGATAGTACTTGAAGGTAAAGGAAAATCAAATAACAAATAGTTCCAAACAAAGAGGTGGAATATTTAAGTAGGAAAGGAAAAAGGTTTACTCACAGCTCACTTTTTCTATTATTGTCCGATTTTGACCTTGAACCTGTTTCGGTTTGCCACACGAACTATATTTAGTTAATTTCGTTTTCTGTTTATGCCAACACAGACCACAGCGACGCTGCGTATAAAAACGATGAATAAATAATTATCTTGTTAACAGATTTAAAACAGCTTCTTCCATAATATTGCAAATTATGAAATAATTAGGAGTACCAAACAGTTCGGAGTCACCTCCACAGAGTAGAGAGGTAGAGAGTGCTGTATAAAGTACTCTGTGGAGAGTGCCGAGTGCCGTGCCGAGTCAGGCCGAGTTCTTAATAACCTCTTTGTTGCCGGCTGCCCAAGCAAGAAAGAGATGGACAATGTTTTCATATCGCTGTTTCATACGACATAATATGACGGCATAGCGATTTAACGTCACTCAACTGTTTTTTTTTCTTCTTTTATGGACCCACACGAATGTATTGCGTTAATTAGTGTCAAGTTATATAAATTTTCAAATCAATTGGTCAATTAGTCAATTCAGTCAGGGCAAGCCCAGTCAAATCACAGCTCTAGTAAAGTGGTGGTCTTTACAAGAAGCTGCCGGAATTCTGGTGGGAACACGAAACATTACATTTCAACTCTCGCATCACTTGCCAAGAGACTTGTGTATCTTCGAAAACACTCAACACGTAATATTCCACCATTATTACACGTTAAACACTCGAAAATGCACCGATAATTGATAAAGATACGGGAGCCAATCTGTGCTCTTCGTCTTCCCCCCAAAATTCCCTGAACTGATTTTTAATATTATTATTACTCTAACTTTCGCAGACGCAGAAATAATAATCGAAATAATATTTCTATGTGGGAGTCACAGAATTAGAGTAAGTAAGTGTGACAATTCTGAAAAATTACTAATCTATATTAGATTTAAATCGGTATAATGGCACAGATTACTTAATAGTTACTACGTAAATAATGGTGAACTTTTTCCTATTATTTCTACCAAAATAACACTTAGGTAGACTTGATGTGTCTGATAAGTCGCGATCTTTATCACGAATTTTGATAATAATGTTTTTGGTACCTATAATGCAATAATTGATTTAAAAAGGGGAGATAGCACTTTCTCTCAGCGCTTACTCAACAACTGGCATGTGAAATTTGAATCAACAAAGATAAACTCAAACTCAAACTCAAACAGATTTATTCAAATAGGTCATAATCTGACACTTTTGCACGTCAATAAAGATAAACAGTACTGAGTCTACCGTGCGTTCGGAAAGATACCTCTACAAGAAGAACGCACAAGAAACTTGTAGGGCTTAATTTTTTCAACAGATAGTTTTACAATATTTGGTTTGGTTACATTCGTTTTCTTTAAAGGTGCCGCGAGGCGGCTATGCAGAAGTTTCCAGGAATCTTTGTCCTCTATGTACTGGTTGACTTTATAATAAGCCTTCTTTAGTAAAGTAGATTTTATATAGGTTTTGAATTTACCCTCTGAGAGCCCAGTTATCTCTTTTGGGATTTTATTATAGAAACGTACACAATTTCCTAAGAATGTCTTTTTATTTGTTTTAGCTAATCTAAAGCTAGGTGCAGCTATTTTGTCTTTATTCCTAGTATTAAAATTATGAAGGTCACTATTTAATTTGAATTTATGTAAATTTTTACGCACATATATGATGTTCTCATAAATGTATAAGGATGGTAGGGTCAGTATGTTTATATCTTTAAATAATTCCCTCAGGGATTCGCGTGGACGCATCTCATAGATGGCACGAATCGCACGTTTTTGTAGTATAAAGATAGTTTCTATATCTGCGGCTGAGCCCCACAACAGAATCCCATAAGACATCAAGCTATGGAAATATGCAAAGAACACTAATCTCGCCGTGGCTATATCTGTTAGTTGCCTAATTTTATAAACCGCGTAAGCTGCAGAGCTTAGTTTCCCTGAGAGCTCGGTGATATGAGTGCTCCATTGCAGTTTAGAGTCTATATTTATGTCAAGGAACAAAGTTGCATTGTCAATATTGAGTCTTTCACCGTCGATAGAAAGACATACCTAAGACCGAAGTGCGAACGAGACAATTAACTTTACTGACGTACGTGGACCTAATGGGACCTAATATGAGCTTGCCATTTTCGAGAAGCCAGTACCTCATCTCCCCTTTTTTATATCAATGAATGCAATAAGTAAAATAATACTCTATTTATTGAGTCCACAGTAATTAGAAAAAACAGGTTGGAATGCAAGCCTCTTACAAGTATATAGGTAGATGATAATCCGCGCAAGTTGGCCTTGTTCTATATTTTATTTCATATCTTCTATAATAATTAATAATTAATAAATATAATTTTGTACAAGAATTGGGTAGGTAAACGTTTTCAGAACACAATGTTTGTAGTGGTAGGCCTCTTTTGCAGGGGCCGTCTGGGGAAGTACCACACCTTTGCCAGTTATTCATCCGCCAAGCAGAAATGTGCAAACATCACTGTGTTCCGGACTGAAGGGCAATGTTACCAGTTAAATTACTGGCCATGATAAGTTTCAACAACTAATATCTCAGAGTGATAAGCGCAGTTAAAACACTGGATGGCACTGTGTCTGATATGGGCAATCATGATGCTTACCATCAGGCACCTGATTTGCTCGTCTTGTCACTCACTATCATAAAAAAAAAAATTGTACCAAAAATACAGAACAATAATAATTAGGAGATAATTTATATTATCTTACTCCTTATCTTACTATTATTATTAATCTCGAAACTCAAATCTCAGTACAATGTAAAGAAAAAACATTTGCAACAGATAAACAAAACGCTAGCGTGTTCTAACTCGACCAGAGCGCCATCTAGATGGCACAAAATGTATGTTTGTTCCGTTTTTACATTAAAACAGTAACTACTGAACCAATTGAGTTGAATTTGGTATGTAGATATCTTAGACCCTGGAATAACACATATAGGGTACTTATTATCCTGATATTCCCACGGGAACGATGAAGAAGGGGTATACTGTACAATACTTAGCCTTCGGGGCATACAGTACAATACTTAGCCTTCGAGGCATACTGTACTATACTTAGCCTTCGGGGCATACAGTACAATACTTAGCCTTCGAGGCATACTGTACTATACTTAGCCTTCGGGGCATACAGTACAATACTAAGCCTTCGGGGCATACTGTACAATACTTAGCCTTCGGGGCATACTGTACAATACTTAGCCTTCGTGAACAATTAAGTGCTACTATTGGCATGCAATACGTGGCGCTAGTTTACCGTCGCTAGTTAATTTTGACAGCTACTCGTAAAGCGGTACGTTAGTTACTTTTTTTGCCGCATTCATAGGGTCGTAGACAGTATTATTAATTATAACACCTCAGACACTCGACTCAATTCACATACAAAAGCCGCGACATAACTACCTACTACACAGACACTGCACACATAGAGTTTTGTACATGTACAAGAGTGTGCGTGAGGTGAATTCCGAGTTTACGGCGGCTCGCGGGGTGAGGAAGGCCCGACTGGTGGGCGGATGACAGTGTTCATTCTATAACATAACATATACATTCACGCCTTTTTCCCGAAGGGGTAGGCAGAGGTGTACCCAGGGCTCAGTCCCATAGTAGATACACCCACATTTCGCCAGTATTTTATTGGTCCCATGTAATAGGTGGCGAGCCTATTGCCATCTACCGGGCACAGTTCCAGACTCCAGGCAGTTATTGAGATAATTCCTAATGGAAAAATCCAATATTTAACACTATGCCTGACCTGGGGATCGAACCCGGGGCCTCTTGATTGGCAGTCGAGCATGCGCCCACTACGCCACCGAGGCAGTCTTGTCTGTTCATTCTATACCTAGTATTATTATCTGTTCTGTGGTATTATCTTAAGATACCGGTTAACTGATAGCTAATCGTTAAGCACCTAATATCTGCTGATTAGTCGCGCATATTCATTCCAGTCTGATTTATACGGGCATAAAATAATCTATTTTATTTATTATTTAATTTTTTTTATAATGGGTGATGTAAATGTTGACGATGGGGAGGGAGGCAGAGTTCTTGTAAGTATTTTTTATTTGTTTTATCATCATCATTTTTGTAGTGGTAGGCCTCTTTTGCAGGGGGCCGCTTGGGGAAGTACCACACCTTTGCCAGTTATTCATCCGCCAAGCAGTAATGTGCAAATATACTGTGTTCCGGTCTGAAGGGCAATGTTACCAGCGAAATTACTGGCCATGACGAGTTTCAACAACCAATATCTCAGGGTGTCAGGCGCAGTGCAGTGCCGCGCAGAATTTTGAATTTTCAAATCATTAGGTAGCATTGTTTCTGTTATGGGCAATCATGATGCTTACCATCAGACACCTGCTCGTCTCATAATCCAGCCGTTGGAAGTCCACCGCTGAACATAGGCCTCTCCCATAAGGAGGATTGCCAATACTCGCTAGATTCAGTACTGTTAATCTTCATTGACGTGCGTAAGTGTCAGATTATGACCTATTTGAATAAATCTGTTTGAGTTTGAGTATGAGTTCGCTCGCCACGCGTGTTGTGCGGTTTATCGAGCGCAGTTCGATGGCTTTTTGCAGAGGACGCTGCTGCCCGTCCTCTGGATCTGTTAACCCTTAGCCTGCCGACACCACTACCACGGGGAGAGAGGGTGGAGCACTATTCTAAAACCGGCA
This sequence comes from Hemistola chrysoprasaria, assembly GCA_947063395.1. Taxonomy (NCBI): domain Eukaryota; kingdom Metazoa; phylum Arthropoda; class Insecta; order Lepidoptera; family Geometridae; genus Hemistola; species Hemistola chrysoprasaria. The sequence goes on along the minus strand of OX346736.1, from coordinate 2,896,614 downwards.
AGATTCATTTGATATAACAAACTATTGATATAATACTTAGTGGGAGTTCATTTTTATTTAATAATCAGTATAAAAATTTCAATATAATATTTAACATACTAAAGCTAAAATTTCTCTAACCTCTAGATGACAGAATGTTCTGATATCTATAACATGGCAGAGTCACGTCTGTCGCTTCACCGGCCGCTGCCGCGGCACACTTGCTTCGCTTGCTGGGTTCGCGCGTTGTGGTCATAAGTTTTTAAGTTTACCTCACCTGAGGACTGCCTCGGTGGTGTAGTAGGGCGTAAGCTCGGCTGCCGGTCGTGAGGTCCCGGGTTCGATTCCCGGATCAGGCAAAGTGTTAAATATTAGATTTTTCCTTTAGGAATTATCTCAATAACTGCCTACTGCAATAGACTCGCCCCCTATTACATGGAATCAATAACATACTGGCGAAATGTGAGTGTACCTACTATGGGAGTGACTCTTGGGTACATCTCTGCCTACCCCTTCGGGGAAAAGGTGTGATTGTATGATAAGTATGTTATGTGTTAAGTTATTCACGAATCACGAGAAAATAACAAAATAGTAATTTATGTTTCAGATTGTAGATGGTGGTTACCCAGGTGGTGTAAATGTGGTCGACGGGGGTTATGGAGGAGGTGTACACGTGGTCGGCGGGGATTATGGAGGAGTTAACGTGGTCGATGGGGGATATGGAGGAGGTGTAAACGTGGTCGACGGGGGTTATGGAGGTGTAAACGTGGTTGACGGGGGTTATGGAGGAGGTGTAAACGTGGTAGATGGGGGGTATGGAGGAGTTAACGTGGTCGATGGGGGATATGGAGGTGTGAATGTGGTTGACGGGGGATATGGAGGTGTGAACGTGGTCGACGGGGGATATGGAGGTGTGAACGTGGTTGATGGCGGATACTCGGGTAACTTTGACTTAAGTGTCTATTGTATACTCTGTAGGTAAATACGAGATGAAATTAACTTTTAGACGAAAAGAAACTGTTAAAGTCCCCGTAAAAACATAAATTAAAAAAACCCAAGTCTCGTCACGCCTTCGAAATATCGACAAAAAGAACTGATATGTATATTGTATATTAACATTATACTTAAATATTATACCCAGTTCGTTATAAAATATTTGGATTCATAGATATTGAACTTGTTCTCGATGGGGTAGGCATAGACTATTTCTTTCCACTTGCTACGATCCTGACATACAACTTTCGCTTCTTCCACTTTCATCACATTCTTCATGCATGCTCGTCGGTTGTTGGTACTTTCGACCTGGCCTTTCCTTAAGATAACATCAACTTGTTCATGAAAGGTACGCCTAGGTCGACCCCTACTGACTTGACCATTCACACTAGCCTTGCCTAAGCAAACTTTCAGCAGAACAATAAAAAGGCACTGAAAACTTGTTTGGATTAAATTGGATTTTTTACTGAATTTTTGTATTGTTATTTTCTAGTTCTTAGTTGTCTTTATTTTACGTAATTACATGTAGTATTTTTTATATCATCGAAAACGTGTGAGCGAGAGGGCGAATTAGGTTTGCACCGCGCCTTAGACCATTCGTTGCCATTTATAAATTACCAAAAACTAGCAATACAAAAACAAAGACAGGCGCGATACAAATCAATGTCAACCCAACAAAATTTAGATTTATTGACTGAGTTAAGCGTAGTTTACTAAAGTAGCATATCTCTTTCTTAATTGAAAACCATAGCCTCCAAAATTGGACTCAGAAAAAAAAATGGATCATGCCGCAGAAAAGGATTATAAACGAAGTTTTTTTTTTCAAGGTGGCGTGAATGTTGTCGATGGAGGAGTAAACGTAAGTACTCAGGGTTTTTTTTTTATGATAGTGAGTGACAAGACGAGCAAATCAGGTGCCTGATGGTAAGCATCATGATTGCCCATATCAGACACAGTGCCACCCAGTGGTTTAAAATTCAAAAGTGTGCGCGGGTCTGCACTGCGCCTGTCACCCTGAGATATTAGTTGTTGAAACTCGTCATGCCCAGTAATTTCGCTGGTAACATTGCCCTTTATTATAACGTTTAGTTTCACATTTTCAATTTTTTTTTAAGTACGTCCTGGTACACCTCTGCCTATCCCTTCGGGAAAAAGGCGTGATTGTATGTTGTATTCAAATTAACTTTCCTATTTACCCCTAGGTGGTCGACCACGCCCCCGGCGGAGTAATGATGAGAGGGGGTAAAGTTGAGGGAGAAGATGAAGGGGGTGATGAGGGAGAAGAAGAAGAACCTGAAGAATAATATTAAATTAGTTTTATAATTTTAGTGTAAATTTTTGTATTTTATCTATAAAATAAGTATAAACAAAATGGCTATTTTTAATTTCTAAGTCAGTTTGAAAATTTTTATTTGGTTTCTCTGTGCTCTCTTTAGGTACTATTATTTGCTAACTATATAAGTAGGTAGGGTCAGGGAGGCAACAGTGGCTCGGTATTTTTTCAGAGAAGGAAAAAATGATAAAAACGTCATAGGTTTAGCCTGGAATTTATACACATTGTTGTTATTACATTATATTTTAACATAGCATTTACGAATCTTCGTTATGTACTGCATTAAAAAAATTAGGAACCTAAAATCAAAAGAAGGGAAATTAGTCACTGTGCACTACCGGGTGTACACACTGACTCACTACCGTGGTACGGAGTGACACTAATAGTACACAGTACAGGCGTAGTAATAACTAAAATAAACGACGATTTTTATAATATTATTAATTAAAAATTTAAAAGAGACAATCACAGGTTGTTTCTTTAACAAATCACTACGATGCTTAGAATTTAAGGCAAATTTATAAGATCTAAGACATCTCAGTGACTGAATTAACAGTTTTAGTCTATTTCTCCCATATCAAGCTACAATAACTACTATTGAGATCAAAATTATTCGAAATCTTATAGCTGACTCATGAGTCACTGTGTACTTTTCAAAAATGAGTCACGGTGTACCACTTCGCCATTTTCAAAATATTTCGTCACAGCAAACGAAACCGAAATCAAAAAGGAGAAATCTCGAGACCAAGACAATTGACACAAGACATACTAACAACATAAGTATTAGTTATCACCAATTGTAACAAACAAATTTATGAAAACAATTGAAACTCACCTCAAAAAGTAATGTGAATAGTGTAATAATAATAGAATAGTGTAGTAATTGTGAGAGCAAAAACAAAAAAATTGTGATAACACCACCACGCCGCGCTCGTTCCCCGATCCGCTTGGTTAGAATGTGTAGGGTACCAAGCGCTAGAAATGAGTGCTAGAGACAATTGTATATTCCCTTTAGTTTTGACAGAATCATAACTGAGCCACTGTAGTCGACTGAGTCACCGTTGCCTCCTTGACCCTACTATAATTATTATTTTTTTGTATATATAAAGTCAAAGTCAAAATATTTTATTATAATTGCTGACAGCCTAGTTGGCACAGATGGTAGTAACTCTGCTTTCTGCGCCGCAGGGCCCGGGTTCGATGCCCGGCCAGGTCAAACATTTGTGTGCATGAACGTGTCTGTTTGATCTGTGTTTGGGTGTTATAAGCTTATATAAGTATGTATATCAGTCATCTGGTTACCATAGTACAGGCTTCTAGCCTAGTTTGGGACCAGATGACCGTGTGTGGAAGTTGTCCCATATTATTATTATTATTATTATTATGTCGCTCGAAAACACGGGATATACCCGGTCTTTTGATAGGCGTGCACGGAGACCATTTTTTTTTAAAGTCCAACGTGCAGAGGCCCCTTTGAGCTTTTAATCTAAAGGTAATGTATAGCACCTATCGGGGTCTATCTCTGAAACCAGCTACAGTTTTTTTTTTAAGATGAGCTCAAAGACAGCCTCCGCTAGGTACAAAGACTATTGTGAATGGATGGAAACTACTTGATTTGGCTATAGGTGTGATTTCTAGATGGATGGTAACCGGTCTATTGCTAGAGACTCCGGCACCTGCCACTTCCGTCTCATGGTGAAATATGACGGCAGGCGATGACTCGCCGCTCACTAAACGGACCCCCCATAAAGGCCGCCCACCACATGGGAATAAGGGCGACGAGAGGGGCAACGTTGGTGTGAACGGCTAAGGGTAGGAGAGGTGTCCCTGGACTTTAAACGGCGATCACTTGCGTTACCCTAAGGTCGCATCACGCTCTCCCACTCGCCACTTATGATTCACATCCTCCCTTGAGCACGAGGCTCTCGCGACTCCACTCTGGCCGGCCAATGAAGGCAAGACAGAGGTGGGGGACTGTTCCTCGTCAGTGTTCACTCCGGCCGGCCGGTGAAGGCAAGACAGAGGTGGGGGACTGTTCCTCGTCAGTGTTCACTCCGGCCGGCCGGTGAAGGCAAGCCGGAGATGAAGCTAACCCTCCCCCGGGAGCACTCAGGTACGTGGGGTCGCTACTCCCCAACAGCTCGCCATAAGCCGCCCTGCGTATATTATTATTATTATTTATGAAACTCTTTTTAGTCAATGAAGGTAAAGTAATGAATATATCGTGCGTTCGGAAAGATACCTCTACAAGAAGAACGCACAAGAAACTTACCTTATAGAATACTCAGGCAATTAATAAACTTTAGTTCTTATGTCTTACAGCAGCATTTTCTGCATATATAAATGTGAAAATTTGTAAGGATGGATGAATGGATGGAAGTTTGTTATTCTTTCACGCCAAAACTACTATACCGATGGGCTGAATTTTGATATGTAGATATTTTAGACCCTGGAATGACAGATACTTTTTAACTCGATATTTCCACGAGAAAGAAAACTACGCCGATGAGGCGTAGTTAGTGGCAACCATTGACCGACCCTCTGCAAGAGAGTCGTTGGCCGTTCATATTTAAACTGTGGAGTGACAACCCCCTGGCACAGAACAGGGGTGCTATTGTCTTCTTCATAGTCATCAGTCGCTATCAGGCTAGAGTCTTTATGTTCTGTGGCTTGAGTTAGTAACAAAGACGTTTTACCCTTCTAACAAGACCGTGAACTGCCAAATTTGCGAGACAGACACAGACACTCTGAGAGTGGTTCTCACTCGGGACCGTTTTTTCGACACAGTGCACGGTCTAGTTAGTAGATATAACATAACGGCTTTGGTTAGTAACCGGACTTTTGACATTTGTAGTTAATGTCAAATCATGATAATCACCCCGCAGATCACTGGACACTGTTATCCGCCGACCAATCGGGCCTTCCTCTGACGAAACCCGCTTCGCTGGGAAATCACCTCACGCACACTCTTGCGCGTGTACAAAACTCCACGTGTGCAGTGTCTGTGTAGTCGGTAGTTATATCAAGACTTTTGTATGTGAATTAAGTCGAGTGTCCGGGGTATGCCCCTGGATTAGTGAAGCGCGTGTGCAAGATCTTTAAGTAAGTAAATTTTTTTGCCACCTGTAATATAAGGTAGAAAGTATTATCTAAAGATTTCGGAATCGTTTTACTGATAGCAAATAAGTAGATATTAATCTATTTATTAGCCTCGTTATTTAGTCGTCTTTGATTTACTACGGGCATAAAATATTCTTATTTATTTATTTATATTTTATTTTTTACTAGCGACCCGCGCCGGCTTCGCACGTGTGCAATGCTGATACTAAATGTACTACAGAATGTCTTTATATACAACGTTCACAGCTTTTTTGTCATTAGACATTGCAAACATGTTTTCTTTAAAGGTTACTCTTGAAAGAGCGTCATATAATTGGCCATGTGAAAAACACTCAACGCTCAAATCTAAGCCTGCAACGTTGACCCTGCGATTTATTAATGGTCATTGCAAAAGATATCTTTACCGAAAGTTGTAAACGTTTAAATTAGAACGGTAAATCCGTTGGTATCAGAGGAATTCGGGGAATCAATACATATTCTCCGATCCAGTGAATATTATGCACTCTGCAAAGTTGGAAAAAATTGTCACTCTGAAAAGCACGTTTTGCCTTAAAAAAGAATTCACTTTAGTATTTAAATACTATCATAAAATTTCGAATATATATATTTTTTAATTTATCGTAACGTACTTATAAGTACGGATTACGTTGTCGCGCTGAAAAGCACATTTTTATTAAGTAAGCCTTCGACGCGCTATTAATAGGCACGCACCACTGGCCACTCGGCCGGTACCGCCGCAACCGCTATGTGCCTGCATTAAAAATTGTAATATCTTCTAAGCTATTCATTTTTTACACTCTTAACAATTTTTTTGGTGTGCAAACATTACTGTGTCAGCGAAATTACTGGGCATGATGAGATTCAACAACTCATATCTCAGGGTGACAGGCGCAGTGCAGTGCCGCGCAGAATTTTGAATTTTAATGTGCAAACATTTCTATATTCCGATCTGAAGAGCAATGTTACTAGTGAAATTACTGGGCTTGACGAGTTTGAACAGCTATTATCTCAGGGTGACAGGCGCAGTACAGTGCCGCGCACATTTTTGAATTTTAAAACACTGGGTGGCACTGTGTCTGATATGGGCAATCGTGATGCTTACCATCAGTCACCTGATTTGCACATCTTGTTACTCACTATCATAAAAAAATAGAAATTGTATTTTTTCTTTCATCGTGGGCAATCATGATGCTTACCATCAAGCGGTAAGCATCATGATTGCCCATATCAGACACAGTGCCATCCAGTGTTTTAAAATTCAAAAATGTGCGCGGCACTGTACTGCGCCTGTCACCCTGAGATAATAGCTGTTCAAACTCGTCAAGCCCAGTAATTTCACTAGTAACATTGCTCTTCAGATCGGAATATAAAAATGTTTGCACATTACTGCTTGGCGGATGAATTTCATTTCATTTCATTTATTTATTCATTAACAATCTTCGATCGTATTTGAAATTATGGTACGTACACTTTAAACTTAATTCTAAATGGCAAATGGAAAACAAAACATATTAATAAAATGCAATCAGTTAATTAAATCTATAAAAACCCAATTCCATAAAATTCTAAAATATAATTCTAAATTCTAAAATATAAATAATAATTATGCATTAATATGTCAAAAATAATTGGATTCAAATTATGTCCGTGATATAAAAATTTTCATGTCAATTATAAAATTATAAATTAAATGTCAATTATATATCATTAAATACAAATTACATGTCAATTATAAATCATTCAAATTACATTTCATAAAATCCTCGACTGTGTAAAAACACCCTTTCAACAACAAACTAGTTAGTCTGTATTTGAATTCGAGAGGTTTGTCTATGACCTTCATATCGGTAGGCAGAATATTAAAAAGTTTTACCGCTTGATAGCGCGATGCGTGCTTAGCTATATTTAGCGTTAGGGAAGATGTGGTATAAAGATCTTTACGTCGTGTATTTAATCTCTCTTCCCTCTGGACAACACTTTCATACCTGACTGAGTTTTTAACAACGTCCATGAGAGTCACTAATACATACAAACTGGGGACAGTCAGTATACCTAATCTTTTATAGTGCTCTCTGCAGGATTCCCATGGTGGTATGCGTACCATGGTCCGGATTGCTCGTTTCTGCATAATAAACGCTCTCTTTATGTTATAGGCGTAACTTTTCCCCCAAAACTTAACACTATATCTTAGTTTGGACTCAACAAGAGCATAATACACCATAACCAGCTGTGGCACTGTTACCTCATCCCTTAGTGTTCTTATCGCATAACAGGCCGAGCTGATCGAATTCTCTAAGTGCATTAACTCATCCTTCCAGTTTAAGGCATCATCAATATGAACTCCTAAAAACTTAACACTTCTGGACAGGTCTACCTTTTCTCCTTTACACCGTACATCAATTGTCTCTTGTCTACGTGCGGTGGTTCTAAATAGCACTGCTTGTGTCTTTTTAGCGTTTAATACTAAATGGTTTGCACTAAACCATAGGTTAAACAGTTCGAGAGCACCATTTACTTTGCTTTCGAGTTCTTCCATAGAGGATGCTGATACTACTGCATTTGTATCATCTGCGTAAACTACGAGATTTATGTCAGGAATGGAATTACTCATAAAATTAATTAAGTCATTTAGATATATGATGAAAAATATAGGTCCCAAAATTGAGCCTTGTGGCACTCCGCGTCTTACATTTAATACTTTAGACTTGGTCACAACTTCTTGTCCGTCTACTATATTCTTTAGTTCAACAAACTGTTTTCTGTGCGTAAGGTACGATTTAAGAAGATTTAGCGACTTGCCTCTAACCCCATAGTATTGTAGCTTTGTGAGCAAAATATCATGGTCCACCATGTCAAATGCAGACGAGAGATCTAAAAAAATTCCAGCCACTTTCTTTTTACTCGTCAAGTTTCTTATTACATCGTTTATTAAAAAATCGACTGCATCAGCCGTTCCAATGCCCGCTTGATACCCAAATTGTCGTTCATTTAAAATTCTATATTTATTCAAGTGTAACACTAATCTATTTTTAATAATGTTTTCATAGATTTTTGAAAAGATAGGTAATAAGGAGATGGGTCTGAAGTTCTTAGGATCATTCTTTGCACCTTTCTTATGTACTGGAATAATTTTTGCTATTTTAAGTTGCTCCGGAAATATACTCAGTTTTATACAGTTATTAAAAAAATTACACAAGGGTTCGGCGAGGATATCGATGTTTTCTTTAATAATAGTGATAGGTATTTCATCATATCCGCATGAATGTTTAACCGCCATCTTTTTTACAATTACACTAATCTCGGTTGCATTTGTAGATCTAAATTCCATGTCATTATTAAGTCTATCACAATTATTTTCTAAAAATGTCAATGCTTGCTCTATGTCATTATTGTTACCTGAATTATCTGAACCTTGATCAAATTGTTTCAAGAAAATGTCACAAATATCATGTATATCGTCAATTATTACATTATTCATTTTAAGATTATAGTTATCACAAGCTACTATTTTACTTTTGTTTCTTTGTCGATTAACAATCATCCACAATTGTTTCGTGCTATTTTTAGCATTCTCAACTTCACGTTTAATGCTATTCTTTTTAGAATTCGTTATAACTTTCTTATATAGCTTAAGGTATTTATTGCGGTATGAAATCAAAGACTCATGACATTTGGCTTTGTTCATAGAATTTAAGAATCTTTTCATTTTACTTGCTGTCCTTATCCCCTGCGTTATCCAACCCTTATTGGTTTTCGAATAGGTATTAAATTTTACCTTTCTTTTTTTAAAACTGAGGTTAAATATGCTTTGAAAGGATTTCAAAAAATTGTTTATATTTGCATTTACGAGATCACTTCGTGATAGAGAAAGTCTAAAAGATTTTTTGTATTTCGACGAAAAACTTCTACGTTTCGCGTCATAATACTCTGTTTCTCTTCTGGTATTATTAGTTTCCAAAGTTAAGTTACATGTCAATCCAGCATGGCCATCAGCCAGCCTGTTATGATCTATCTTGCAACTTACAACATTTTCCTCATTCACGTTCGTAAAAATATTATCTATGCAGGATTCAGCATTATTCCGCACAAAAGTGCTGTCTTTCACTAGATGAGTGAAATTATAACATTTAAGAAGAGTGATTAAGTCACGCTGATGATTGCTTTCCCTCAAAAAGTCCACATTAAAGTCTCCGACAATAAGGCATTTTTTGTTAAAAAAGGGTTCTAACAGTCTTTCCAGACGTATGACAAAATCCTCAAAATTCTTATCGTCAGGAGTCCGGTACACACATAATATATTCAGATTTGTACTCAGATCCTTTACACCACAAATCTCAAAACTGTTCAACTTATAAAGCTGTTTACAAATCTTTAACTCTTCCGTAACATGTTTACTATCGTTATCAACTAGTATTACGGTACCCCCCCTCTTTTTATTCACTCTACAATTGTATGAACCAATACTATAACCCTCGAGATTGAACATAGACATACTTCGTTGATTAAGAAAATGTTCACATAGACACACAAACTTAGGAGTCACTGGACACTCATTCAAATATATTGTTACTTCATCTCTTTTATTGGATATGCCACAAATATTTTGGTAAAATAAACTAAGAAGTTCTTGCCTAGGCGGCGGTTGTGGGTCCTTTATGCTTAATACATCATTAGTCTCGAAAAAAAGTATTAATACAATTTTCAGTCTCCAATAATGTTATTGTTTGTGTACTCACAGAATGCGTCTCAATTTCATTTGTCTGTGTACCTTTGTTCAATATAATGTCGTATTCGCGTTTTCTGTTCGTTTTTTTGCTAGATTTAACATTTTTTTTGTTTCGAAAAGTCAAGAACTTAATATTATAGTCAAATTGATCCAAAGTAGAATTAATTATTATACACATGTCATTAATAGAATCATTATGATTAGAATAATAATTATTGTTTTCTATTTTATTATGAATAAAGGTACACTTACTTGCATGTTGTTTACTTATCATTCTTAATGTGTCATTTAGCTTGTTCTCATTGAGATGTGTACTTTTTAGAATGCTAAGAACAAACACAGGACAATTAATGGAATTTAGAAACAAACATAGCTCAGACATAACATGTAAAGGATTTGTGTCATGTTGACCGATACATATAATAACCCTATCCTCTTGTGTAATATCGAATAATTTAGCGCAGTTCAGTATTTCCTCCGCGTTTGCATTTTGCTTGATAAAAGCTATAATTTCGTAGCGCTCATAAGTAGTACGTGCTCTTGAACTTTTCAGTCTCGAGGATAGGCCTAAACATTGAGACCCACCGAATATAAAAAGTCTTCTTGTTGAATATTTGGCCTCAAATTTCTTGTTTACACTATTTTGCCTTTTGTCTACTTGCTGCTTAGCCTCATTAACTGGCATAACTGGCAGAGGTGTGGCTAGAATATTAACAGATGTCCTTATGATGGGATGTATGGATTTCACGAAATCACACAGCAATATCTTACCAATAGTTAAAGAAACCAGCGAGCTCCATGCAGTCCAGGTCTCGACGTTGTTCCACTTGCTCCTCCGCTATGCCAGAGTCGACGTCTTCCTCGGAACTGTCTGTATCGCTCATTGCACTGTTATTTAACTGCACCGTTATTTGCCTGCACTGTTTTATTTTGTCGAGTTTTCGTATTTATTTTAAACACTTATTTTGTTACACTTTATACGTAGGTATTCTGTTATTATAACTTATTTATTTCGATATTTCGTATTATTTTAAAACACTTATTTGACGACACTGTAAATGAACTGTTAGTAATTTAAACTTATTTATTTCGTCATATTAGGTATGTAGTAAGTATTATGTTAAACACTTATTTGGCGACACTGTAAGTGTATACACTTAGGTACCTATTGATTGCATTATTTAGTTATTTTTGTATTAATTATTAACACACTGATTTCGGTAACCAGTATAATAATAAGTACCTAGTTGCAGTTTTATTTCGTATTATTCGCAGATTTATTTGAATGCACTGTAAAAAGGATCTTTTATTTGGTTACACTGTTTTATTTGGCTGATTTTTGCATTACTTGACGCACTTATTTGAATGGACTGTTTTATTTATATGATTTTTTGGGTTACCTACTTAATGTTTGGACCGCTTTACTATCTTCGCTCCTGAAATCTACAAAAATTTACAAAAAGGTTATAGTTAATATTATTGACTGAGCAAGCTGTAAATTAGTTTTGTTTACACGAACACGAGAAAACCTGTTCTGTTAGATATCAATTTCAATTTTGTTGTGATTCCCGTCCAGTTTTACACTGTGACTGTAAGGGAATATCATTGTTGGAAAAAGTCCCACCGAGTCACATAACTCGTTTAAGATGTGACTTTAAGAACCACCCTTAAAATAAGTATTATAGTTCGACACAAAAGAGTAGAAAATAATGGGGGCGCCACTGTCTCTTACTAGAGTAAAAACAATTTAATCAACACATACACTTTAAATTAGTTCCGTTTCTACTCTTTTGTGTCGAGCTATACCGCCTTACTAAAGATGTCGTCACAATGTCATTTATATTATTAGTCCTGAGTAGTGTTATCTTTTATATCTAGATTCTAGATAGGCACTAGGTAACTAGGTAGGTACCTAGTTTCATTCTGGCAGCTCTTATTGTATCGATGACATTTAAACTAACTCGCTGGCCAAAGAAAATGAGCACAAAGTATTTTTAAACCCTAGGGATTTTAGGACATTTGAATGCCAGGGGACTTCCTGTATTATCAGTGGCCCTATGACAGTGAAGAACCCACAACTACAGAACAGATAATAACGCTACCACAAGTTAGGACTTAGGACTTAACGTCCTAGTGGGATGGTGAAAAACAACGAAAACACAAAAGCTTCGTGATGACTTCGTGAAGGAGGCTTCTCGAAAATGGAAAGCTCAAATTAGGTCCCATTAGGTCCACGTACGTCAGTAAAGTTAATTGTTGTCTCGTTCACACTTCGGTCTTAGGTCTTTCTATCTTTGTTGTTTCAAATTGCAGAAGCCAGTTCTTAAGTAAGCGCTGAGAGAACGTACCCTATCACTTTTCTTTAAAACAATGACTTACAATAAGTAAATTTTGCGACAAGCTTTTATGATACAAAAAATGTATAGTTTGAATTGGTGTCCTGTTGATTCGCATAACGTCTTTTGTCATAATTTTTTTCTGCATACCTACATCGTTTATTAAAATGTTCTAGTCATAATATTGGCATCATACATTTTTTTTAGACATACTAGTAATTCGTCCTAAAATTAAAATTTTAAAATATTAATGAATATAATAGTATATAATAATAGTATGATGAATATAGTAGTGCTTGTAAAATTATGACTAAAATTATGCGAATGAATAGGCTTATAAATTTTTGGCTTTGTTTACTTAATTAATTTTTTAAAGTTTATTTCCTTCATTTTAGAGCATTTAAATAAAATTAATTCTAATGTTCATGAACGTACCTACTCTAGATTTCCCGCGAGCAACGAAAACCACATGAAAAGTGAAAACAGGTGAAAGCACTTTTCACACGTGTATGCAAGTATACGCTGACGCTATTAAAAGGCAATCCGCGGACTTGCCTTCAGTCATTATCCAATGTTTAATAAATACTACTTCAGTTTAGGTGCGGTTTGGGCTAAACCATGACTGTATTTCGGAAAAAATCATCGGATTTTTTTTTTATGATAGTGAGTAACAAGACGAGCAAATCAGGTGCCTGATGGTAAACATCATGATCGCTCATATCAGACACAGTGCCACCCAGTGTTATATTATTCAAAACTCTGCTCGGCACTGCACTGCGCCTGTCACCCTGAGATATTAGTTGTTGTTGTGTTAATTAGAGAGCATAAATAAGGATACTTTTTACACTTAAATATCCGTAAAAGTCTACAAAAATATGTATAAGTTAAAAATGTGTATAAGGTGCACAGCGTTAATAGTTAATACCATAGACAACAGTAATAAAGAGTTAAAACAGATCTTATTTACCAGCGCAACGACGTAAGTGTAAAAGCGCTCGTCGCTATAACTTGGCCAGATTTAGACATTTATCTTTTTTAATAGACTAATTAGGTAATTTCCCCTTAAAAATACTTCTACTGAAAGCTTTTGGCTACCAAACTATTATCACGGCTATTATCTATGAACGTCGACGATTTGAACGTGGTGGAAAAAGGAACTATATTACCTATATGTTTCCCGCCAGGAATCTACGTAAATATACTCTAAGTACATAGATTTTAGCGCCCCCACGAAACCCTATTTATAATATACTTTTTACATACATAATATTCAAATTAAGTTATTTATTTGTTATTGCACACATCACTATTCACTGCACTAACATTTAAAAAAGTTCTCGTTTTTTTTTCTATTTTGAAGTCGTAGCACGGACGTTGGTTTTGTTTCAGGGCGGTTACAAACTGGATGCGTTTTGTTCTGTTTGCATAGATTAAACGAACAAGAAGTGCGGTGGAGAGGGTAGTCGGTAGGCAAATTAAAATTTATTAATAAGTAGGTATTAATAGGTAGGTAGGTATTTACCTACCCAAATGGAAATAAATAATATTCTGTCCTAACCGCCGCCACTGGTGCCAGTTAATTGGGGCTGTTGAGACAAATATTTTTTCTAATGTCCCAACGACCCCCACTAAAAATTTACTATTTTACTATTTTAGTGGAAGCCGTTAGAAGTCATACCTTAATTGGTAGGTAAAACTGGCAGTTGAAAAAGGTTTAAGCCTTAGAAAGGTTTAAGTTTAAGAAGTAAGACCCATTTTCCTAACGCACGATATATTCATTACCTTCATTGGCATATGAAAGCGCTTTTTATGGCCTGCTGTGCCCTGCGGTTTCACCTGCGTAGACATCGTTCCCTTGGGAATATCAGGAAAAAAATCATCTATGTGTTATTCCAGGGTAGACCCAGAAATTCCGCCATGGCTGAAATCCTACATACCGAATTTCAGCCCAATCGGTTCAGTAGTTTTGGCGGGAAAGAGTAACAAACAAACATCCATCCATCCATCTATCTATCCATCCTCACAAACTTTCGCATTTATAATATTAGTAGGTAGGATCAGTAGGAAGGAATTATGATGTACATACATTACATACATTCACGCCTTTTTCCCTAAGGGGTAGGCAGAGGTATACTCAGGACTCAGTCCCATAGTAGATACACCCACATTTCGCCAGTATGTTATTGGTCCCATGTAATAGAGGGCGAGCCTATTGCCATCTACCGGGCACAGTTCCAGATTCCAGGCAGTTATTGAGATAATTCCTAACGGAAAAATCCAATATTTAACCACTTTGCCTGACCTGGGGATCGAACCTGGGACCTCTTGATTGGCAGTCGAGCATGCACCCTCTACGCCACCAAGGCAGTCTTATTAATTATGATGTATTGGGTGTAAATTAATTGCCTAAAAAATACACTCTGTGTTGGTGGCGTACTGGTGTGCAAAGCCAAATAAATAAATAAATCGTCTCCATGCATTCTCTGTTCTCAGTACATTGTACAGCCAAATGTGTGCATCTATTCTCAGCGACAGTTCGCTGCACCCGCTATAAAGTTTAGCATTTTACTGAGTTTCTGTGACGAGACAAAACGCGTTACACTTTATACGACAAAACTGTACGGGCGTAATTAATGTAGCTAATTGCGTACCTATTTGATTTTATTTTTGCATAAATGGAAAGATCATTGGAAGGATGGATGAAAGGAGATTAACAAAAGAGATTTATAAGGCTGGTGTGAATGGTCAAGTCGGTAGCGGTCGACCTAGGCGTACTTTTCATGAACAAGTTGACGTTGTTCTTAGGAAAGGCCAAGTCAAAAGTACCTACAACCGACGAGCATGTATGAAAAATGTCATGAAAGTGAACGAAGCGAAAGTTGTATGTCAGGATCGTAGCAAGTGGAGGGAAATAGTCTCTGCCTACCCCACCGGGAACAAGGCGTGACTGTATGTATGTATGTAGGAAAGATCATATTATATAAATTCGTCAAAAAACTGTTTATAGTTTTTTTTTATTCGCTATAGTTACAAAGTTATATCAAATTAAAAATCATTTTTAACCCAGTACCGAAAACACGCCGATAGTACCCGAACGCTCAAAGCTCATGACCTGTAGTGACGTCACAAGGGGATAAAGTACCATACATAAATATAACATTACTACGTCACAAAAATGGCGATCAATAGTGGCGCGTTCGTAATCAAGTGACTCATAATAGAATTTAATCAATTTTTAATCGCTTATAATTAATTAAAAGATATATGAGTGATTTTTGGATCAGATGTTACAAAATTTTTATTACTTTTAAAATAAATTTTAAAACACGATATTTATTTTTATTCAAATACTCAATTATAGGTATCTTACATGTCGCCTGAATTGTTAAGCATAGAACGGAAAACCGACTGCAGATTTTCATGACTGCCTCGGTGGCGAAGTGGTCGATACTTCTGATCGGTTTACTAATGCTACCCATAATATATATTGTCATAATAAGCCGTTACAGGACATGGCTGTTCACATGACTAAACGGCCAAATGGTTCGATTGTGTAAGTGTCAAAATGTACAAAGTTGAATGGTTAAAATGTTGCAGGGGCAAAATGACAAAAGTTCATTTATTATCTTTGTTAATTCGTGCTTATGTCAGAAAGAACAAATTTTACTATGCATTTATGTCAGATCATGTTAGTGATTAATTATTTACATGATACAATACTTAAGTAACTAACTGTGTTTATTGACGAAATGACTAAATCTAACAATGATAAAAATATACCCTTTTTTACATGATGAAAATTTATAATTTTTCGTCAATATGTGCAATTTTTAGCTCGGGAATAAAGCCTCTGCCTTACTAGGAAGCCGTGGCGACGTCGCCGACTACCGTATCAAAACAGTTGTATCAAAATATTATGGTAGTTCCCTCATGTGGCCACGTTTGGTAATGTCGCCAATCCACACAAAATATTTGGATACGTAGCCGGCGATGTCGCAATGGCGACCTAGTAAGGCGTAGGGCTAATGGGAATTCAGTGAAATAGCAGATACTTTTTCATACATACATACAGTCACGCCTTGTTCCCGTTGGAATAGGCAGAGACTATTTCTTTCCACTTGCTACGATCCTGACAAATAACTTTCGTTTCTTCCACTTTCATCACATTCTTCATGCATGCTCGTTGGTTGTTGGTACTTTTGACCTGGCCTTTCCTTATGATAACATCAACTTGTTCATGAAAGGTAAGCCTAGGTTGACCCCTACTTTACATACATTAATTAATTTATTACTCGTATTACATTCTTACTTTAAAAAAAATACTATCATCATCATCATCATCATCTCAGCCACAGGACGTCCACTGCTGAACATAGGCCTCCCCCGTGTCCGCCCCCGCCTCCATCGTGTTCCTGCCGTCTTTATCAGATCGTCTGTCCACCTTGTGGGTGGACGTCCTACGCTGCGCTTGCCGGTCCGTGGTCTTCATTCGATAACTTTGCAGCCCCATCGGCCATCAGTTCTACGTGCTATGTGCCCTGCCCATTGCCACTTCAATTTACAATTCCGTTGGGCTATGTCGATAACTTTCGTTCGTCTACGGATCTCCTCATTTCTGATTCGATCTCGTAGAGAAATTCTGTGCATAGTCCTCTCCATAGCTCGTTGCGCTATTTTGAGCCTGCTGATAAGGCCCACAGTCAGAGACCACGTTTCAGATCCGTAGGTAAAAAATACCAACTAAACAATTAATCTTTCACGTGATACAGTCTGTACCCACCATTACCCATGTACTTAAATGCATTGTAATTACAAATAATTTTTAAATAATAAATTTTAATTTCTTGATTCTCAAATTATAATACTATTAAAAAATCACACACACTTCTTTCGTTTGATGTTTTTTTTTCAAACTCCATGACTATAAACAATAAGTACTAGTCATTATGACAATGATACAAACTGAACATTTTGACCCTCATTAGTCATATCGATGATGTCGTGAAGACTTTTATACATTTTGACACTCGATCGTTCTAACATTTGCACTTTGTAACAATTAGTTAATTTGATAATAACTCGTTCTGACAGATGAAATATATGACAAGTGATGTATTTATCAATCGTTATTTATATCAAGAGTATTATATGTATAATGTTCATCTTGACTCTCATATTATTTGGCACATTTCCAATCGAACCATTTAGACATTTAGTCATGTGAACAGCCATGTCCCGTAACGTAATATGGCATAACAACATTCAGCATAATGATAGCATTATATTATTAGGCACAAATATTTTGCTTTAATGTTTATTGTCATAAATACTATTAGCTTATTAGTAATGAAGCATAATTTTATAAAGTATAAGATTATAAATGCATTGATATTTACACATATTGGTGTTCCACGCGGCAGTGATAGCGATTTGAAATAATAACTTCCCAGTCGCCACCTGTGAATATTATTCCCGATCGCCACGTAGGGGCGACTGGGAAAACATGCAAATCCAGATTGTAATTGAGAAAATTATCCTAATAGAAAAATTCTATAAGCACTACTTTTTACCTGACCTGGATCGAACCCGGGACCTCCTGTTTAGCAGAAGCGTCCCTTACACCAATGAGGCAGAATCATCAAGAATAACACTATGGTATACCATAGTGTTGTTCTTGATGATTGTCGAGCTATAGCTCGACAGAAAAGAGTAGAAACGGAACTAATTTAAAGTGTACGTGTTGTTTTAAGTTTTTCTAATTGATAAATACAGTGGCGCCCCGATTATTTTCTACTCTTTTCTGTCGAGCTATACTTAGGTTCGTTCAACCAAAACGACAAAGCCACAGACTAAATCCACAAATCCTTACATTTGCCAAAAATTATTGTAACATTAAGTTAGCTTAATATAAATCAGCAACAAAATGGTTTTGTAAAAGGAAAATCGACCACACTGGCATGTTTTAAACTTGTTAAAGAAATTTTGGACGCAATAGAAAAGAGCTGCCTGTAGCGATATTTATTGACATGAGCAAGGCGTTCGACACAGTGTGCCATGACAAGCTTCTAAATAAATTAGAGCATTACGGATTCAGAGAACCTGCATACACTTTGCTTGAAAGCTATTTAAAAAGACGAATGCAATGCACAGAAATTAAAAAAATGTGCTATGAAACCAAAACCCTAAAAACTCACAGATCAGAATTTTTAGAAAATCGGTAAGGAGTTCCTCAAGGGAGTGTTTTAGGCCCAATTTTGTTCATTTTATATGTAAACGAACTTCCAAAATCGACAGATGAATATACTGTTCTGTTCGCAGATGACACAACCGTTTAAATAAAGGAAAAGACTGTAGAAAGTGTTAAAAATGTTGCAAATAAAGCACTACATGACATAATAAATTGGCTGGATTTAAATAATTTAAAAATTAATACGAATAAAACTAAGTATATGAAATATCCTAATACTATTATAAAGGCGAAAGTTTGTAAGTATGGATGTATGTATGGATGTTTGTTACTCTTTCACGCCAAAACTACTGAACCGATTGGGCTGAAATTTGGTACGTAAGTAGCTTAGACCCTGGATAACACATAGGGTACTTTTTATCCCGATATTCCCACGGGAACGAAGACTACGCGGGTGAAACCGCGGGTCACAGCTAGTAAAATATAAATTACTTACCTTACCGTCCCTATACATATTTGAAATGTTGAAATTTGTAAAAAATCATTATAGTTTGTTCGAGAAAGACGAAAAAGCCATAACAAAGAGAAAAATAGTTCAAAAACCATTATTAGTCCCCAGAAACAGATTAAAACTGTGCAATAAGAACTGCTATAAAATGGCAATCAGAATTTATAATAAACTGCCCAATGAATTTAGAGAGATGCATGCTAATGAATTTAATAAGAAACTTCATGCTTGGTTGTGTGACAGATGCTTTTATACCATAGACGAATATTTTAATTTTAAATTTTAATTTTATTTCTAATATTTTATAACAATTTACAAAATTACCATTTAATTATAATTGAAAATATAAATATAAAAATTGACATATTGAAATCTGTGTAATATAATTTATCATTTTAATGTATTATTTCAATGTATACTTCAGTTACTAATGTCATTCAGATAAACATTTGCACGACAATTTGGTCGAGTACTGCGATCTACCTATTGTATGTTACAACTTTTATATCTACCTGTATTCATGCAAATAAAGCTTTCATTCATTCATTCATATAATAGTAATAAGTAATAGAAGCTAGTTTAATATAGGTATAGGATTATGGCAATAAAAAAAAAACAAATTAAAAATCAAAATTTATTCCTATTTTGCATAATTTTCAACCTTTGTTGCACTCTTTTCAACCTATCCATATTCGACAATCCTTTTCCTCTATGTTTACAATTATCTTTCACTAAACTCTCCCTTTTCAACAATTTCACTGCAAAGAACTTATTGTTGCATTTGTCACACACTTGCATAACCCCAATTTCACTTAACTCCCCCATTTCGACATAATTATGCCGATTTTGTATGTAAATCCTCATAAATGAGTGGCACATTTCGCATAATTTCAGCATAGCCGACTTTGACTCTGCGTTATGTCGTCTGTAATCTTCGTTATGCCGTCTGTAATTTTCATTATGTCGTCTGTCCTCAATATGCCGATTGTAGTTTTCACAGTAATGCCCGTTCAATTCCTCTTCCTTTTCGTATCCAGCGTTGCATTTTGCGCATTTATATACCGCGTGATGTAAATTAATATGTTTATTGTAATTAAAATAGCACAATTGGCATTTTTTGCATTTATGTAAGTTGAATTTGTTGTGTTTTTTTTCTGGGTGTTTTTCATTAATATGTTTTCTTAATGTTTTATAATTGCCCGCTATGTACCTCTCGCAGAAACCGCAAACTGTGTGACGGAATTTTTTAGGGATCAAGTGCTTTGGTTCGTGTTTCAGCATTTCAAATCTGTAACAAGCGTACTTTGTTAAAGCGTTTAATTACTTACTATTAAGGTGGTTCAACTTCCATACATAACATCTTTTTCCCGAAGGGGTAGGCAGAGGTGTACCCAGGACTCAGTCCCATAGTAGGTATACACACAGGTCTTTTGCCAATTTAACAATATATTATATTTATCCTACTAATATTATAAATGCGAAAGTTTGTGAGGATGGATGGATGTTTGTTACTCTTTCACGCCAAAACTACTGAACCGATTGCGCTGAAATTCAGTATATAGATAGTTTAGACCCTGGAATAACATAAAACTGCCTCGGTGGCGTAGAGGGCGCATGCTCGACTTCCAATCAAGAGGTCCCGGGTTCGATCCCCACGTCAGGCAGTGTTAAAAATTGGATTTTTCCATAAGGAATTATCTCAATAACTGCCTGGAGACTGGAACTGTGCCCGGTAGATGGCAATAGGCTCGCCCCCTATTACATGGGACCAATAACATACTGGCGAAATGTGAGTGTATCTACTGTGGGACTGAGTCCTGGGTACACCTCTGCCTACCCCTTCGGGAAAAAGGCGTAGATGTATGTTTTTATCCTAAAACTAGAGAAAATGTTATACTACATACCTATTTGGAAATGTTTTCCCACAAAATCTGCACGAACTTTCATTTTCTTCAATCAACTCATCATAATGTACTGATTTTGCATAAACTACTTCCGTATAATGGTTGGCAACATCAATTTCTTGACTTTTTTGAGATTCATCTTGTGCTTTAATTGGTTCTTGGCCAACATGCCAATTATTTAACAGTTTCTGACTAAAATTCTCAAATACTTGATTTGGAAACGAATTAATTGGATTATAAAAAGTATTAATTGGAATATTACATTGTTTAATTGGATTATCAAATGTAGTAATTGGATTAGCAAGCGTATTAATTGGTTTCTTGTATTCTACAGCACAGTCTTTATCTTTTAAGATACTCAAATCATCATCATCATCATCTTCATCTTCGAATAACAGTCTATTTCTGACCGTACCTCTTTCTAATGGAGTCTCATGCAAAATCTCCTTTTTGTGTAGAAAGTCCTTTTTAGGGCTGACATTTTCATTTTTTATTTTGCCTATGATTTGTTTATTCAAAAACACTTCTTTGAAATCATCCTCGCACTTGACAAATACTTGTTTTTCCACAATGCTCTGCAGTATGTCTATTTCTTTCACTTTTTCTTCATGTATTTCCAGAGTATGAGTGTTTAAATCGTCAACACTTGTGAAATGGGCCAAGCATATGGTACATTGGTGAGTTTGTTTAATTAATGGTATTATTATGTGACTTGCATTGTGTTTTATTAGGGAGAATCTGTAATTAGAGAAAACAAATTATTGATTAAACAATATTTATTATTGATGCTACGAAATTGAAAGCACCAGATTCAAGAACAATATTGTGGTCACACAGTGCGCCAAAATGCATAGGGCATTCAAACTCAAACTCAAACAGATTTATTCAAATAGGTCATAATCTGACACTTTTGCACGTCAATAAAGATAAACAGTACTGAGTCTACAGTGCGTTCGGAAAGCCACATTCACCCACATTCACCAACTTAGTTTTCGTTCCCGTGAGAATATAGGGATAAAGTATCCAATGTGTTATTCCATGGTCTAAGCATGTACATATCAATTTTCAGCTCAATTGTTTCAGCGGTTGTTTATTCCCCATACAAAACTTCTACCCCCCTTTTAAAGATGATTTCTGGGATAAAAACTATCCTATGTCCTTTCCCAACTATCTCTATACCAAATCATCTAAATTGGTTCAGCAGTTAAGGCTTGATTAGGTAACAAACAAAGTGACAGAGTTATTTTATAGTATTAGTCAAGATTGACAGGTCTTCGAGCGCCGTCCGCGATACGTCTAGATACCGCACTACCTAAAAACTTTAGCTTCGAAAATGTTCCCCAAAACTTTTAAAATTAAGTGTAAAATGTACACTTAACACAATGCAATTACACTACACAAGCGTAATATATCACGCTTTTTTCTTGAAGGGGTAGGCAGTTGTACCCAGGACATAGGCCCATAGTAGGTTCACACGCGGAGAGGAGTCTATTGCCATCTACCTATTTTTATGCCTTTATTGGCATAATTGTCGCAAGAAAATTACAATCAGAGTATTTGAGGTACATATGTCGAAAACATCTGATTAATATCCAGTTAATTGGACATGACTTGGCTAGTTACATTTGTTATTTACCTATTATCAAACTCTCGATCACAGAAATCGCACTGCATCCAGCTACATCGACATAGTGAGCTATAATCATTGCCTTCATTATCCGAGAGATCCGCCAAATTGTCATCATCTGAGCTGGATATACTGATGCATTCTATCTTCATACTGAAATTAATATTATTGAGATTACAACCCATGAAACCTGAGAGGACACTCACACCAACATGTCACTTGTCAAACCGTGTACCAAAATTGTGGAACAAATTGCCAGAGACTGTTATTAGTGCTACTTCAGTGAACAGCTTTAAAAACAGACAGATAAAAACATTTAGAAACTAATGAACTTTTTAATACACAAGTGCAGTGATATGCACGTATCAGCATAATATGCTGCTAGTGCATTTTTAAATAATAATAATAAAAAAAAAACTAGGAAGTACCGTTTCACAGCTATTGTTATTTTGCCTTGTTTGAAGGATTTGTATTCAAGTTTAGTGATTAAGAATGAGAATGGTTTTACAGCGAAATCAATTAGGTAGGTTAAATAATTATGAATCAGACAAACACAATGGTTTGATCTTTTGCATTTCTATTTCTGTTTTTATTTAGAAAGAAAAAAGTTGAATTAACAGGTTAGAGGTATGAATGAGTAGATTAAAACTCAAGTCAATTGATTATTGTATAAATATTATAATTTTTAATTGGATTTTAATTAGAAGTAAATTTTTACGCCCTTGGAAAGTAGTTAATTTTCTAGATTTTAAACTCATTTTTACTAATTTCAGACATACCTGTTTAGCAAGTTAATCAATTAACAACATACATTTATAAATAAATAATTATAACGACACAATTAATACATAAATTAAAAAGTACAATTTTAAATTAAAGGTATTTTCAATTATTTTACTTCTCACATTTTTTGACGTTCGCCATTTTTTTTTTTTTTAACTATCATTAACATTAATTTTGATATGACAGTGACAGTTATTATTAGTTCGATTCTACCGGTAAATGGTAGAGGTTACATTTTGTGGTTCAAGGTCCACGAACCATAGTAAAACCACACCCCGAACACTCGACTCAATTCCCATATAAAAGGCGCGCTATAACTACCTACTACACAGACAGAACACACATGGAGATTTATACATTTGCAAGAGTGTGCGTGAGGTGATACAAGCGGGGCTCCTGGAGAGCTCAATCTTGTTCGCGGGGGAGAAGAAGGCCGATGGCAGAGTCCATTCTATACGTAGTATTATTATCTGTTCTGTGGTAAAACTTAACCAAGATCCAAGAACAGTGAACCATAAATCCAGTGAACTAAAAATAATACGGAAATTACCGGTTTAGATCTCTACTTATTTTACTTTGTTGTTGTCACCCTGCACATACGTCAGTTCATTTTGACAATCCAAAGGGTCACTCTCGAAGCGAATATCAGGGCCACGGGCCAATGGTCAGAATGGTACGGTCAGCATCAAAATCAATGAAAACATTCAGATGTTCAAATTCAGTTAATTTCGAACTTAATGTATTTATTATGGTGTATAGAAATTTTGTAATAGTAAATGTGGTCATCGACTGTACTTCAGAAATGTTTTATAAATAAAACAAAATAATTTATTTATGACAAACATTTAATTTAATTTAATTCAAGTCTCAAGGAAATCGAGGGCTGTGCTATAACAATTATTAAACTAAAATGTCATCTTTTTAAACTTAAGCCTATTTTATTATATTCTTTATACTAAGGCTGGGTTTTTTGATCACTGGTTAAGTCGACCAATGGTTAAGTTTTTTGACAAATAGTTAAAATTCGACCAAAATTTGTTTTTTCATCCCTGGTTAACTATTTTTTTCCACACGATTTAACCATTGGTTAGAAATTTAACTATAGTTAGTTTAACAAATGGTTAACTTAACCGTAACTAACGATCAAAAAACCGGCCCTTAGGCGCAAACGGGCCGCCGACCACAGCCCACAGAACACATATACCACCTGGTGACTGTGTACAGTGTACCGTGTCGCCACCTACACAGTGTTGCTAACAAGATTTAAAAAATCCACTAGATTGGTTGAGTATTTCCGTCAAATATCCGTTTTTTATGCGTTCACAAATAGCCGTTAAATTTGGAAAGGTATATCTTAACAGGTTAATAACATAACATACAATCACGCCTTTTTCCCGAAGGGTAGGCAGAGGTGTACCCAGGGCTTAGTCTCACATAATAGGGGACAAGCCTATTGCCCTCTACCGAGGCAGTTATTGAAAATAATAGAATAAGTAAATATTTAACAATTTGCCGGTTAAAATTATAATAAAATTATATGTACCAATCGTACTTGAAAGAATACAATAAAGGTCAACTAACATACTCTGTTCTCTATTCTGAACTTAATTAGATTTAAATCATCATCCCGTTCATAAAACTTGCACAGTATATAAACTACAAAGAGGTCTTTGAACGACCTTATTGCTATCATACAAAATAATTCATATAAACACAAAATACATTTGAAAAATGTTAGTACTTTCTGTCCCATCATATGATATCCTGTCAGCCGTTAATCCGTTAAGTTGGCAACACTTCACCTACATAGGCTTTTCTATGTAAATTTGCCGCAGTATGTGGTTGGTGGCGGTCGCGCCACGTCTGACGCTAACTATACTATCTGGCTACAGCTATGCTCAGCGACTCCTTTGCCTTAAGCCATAACTGATCATAGAAAAATTAAAAAGACTAATAATCAAATACTAATCATACATTATTAACCTTAGCCTACATTTAGAACTATGTACTTATATATTAAAGATTTACTGGTAATCAGTAGGTAAACATCCTTTTAAGGTTAAACTCTATATCTGTGTGTTAAACACATGTTAAATAAAATAAAATGCCCCGACCAGCGCACGCAGACAGGCGAGATTCCTATACCATGTCTAATTTGCTTGATCAATGATAGCTGAACAAAAAAATCAATTTTGAGTAAAAATTTATTGTGAAGTGGTATTTATTCGGTTATACTACAAAAAATATGTTTTAAAACAGCAACTAGGTATTTAAAGTATTTTCTTGGGAATTCCACAATTCTGATAAACATTTTCTGTATTAAAACGTATCTTTTGTATTATAACAGGATGAATGCCACTTTATAATTAGTTATTACTTAAAATAAGAATAAGAAAATAAGAAGATATTATATCTCTTCTATCATTGTCATTGGTTCCTTGAAATTGTATATAAAATTATGGCCCATCTGCATTAAAGGGGTCGCTCTTCCATACAATGAGATTTCACAAATATGGAGAAAGAATAATTTTCCACTCAATTGTTTGGCCTTTATTTGTGTCAAAATAGTTTAAAAAAGATTTTTTCAAACTCAAACTCAAACAGATTTATTCAAATAGGTCATAGTCTGTCACTTTTGCACGTCAATAAAGATAAACAGTACTGAGTCAACCGTTATCTTTTGGTATCGGTATCTTTTAGTTTTATAAAAATAGTAAAAAAATAATTGGAGGTTATTTTAAACGTTTTTTGTATACAGGATTACCTTAGAAACACCACCAACCCCGAAGGACCAGGCAGCCAACATCATAAACAACAACATTTGTTCTAAGAGTTCTGATAATTTGTTAGATTTCATACAAAAATATCAATTTAATATTCCACTTGAATTTTCTTAACTCTACGCGCACCGTTACAGATTACATTATAGTGCTTAACTGCCTACAAGCCCCTGGGTCTCTGGCGATGAAAGTTTTATTATTATAACTCGCAGCACATCCGAGTGTCGCATCGTCATAAAGTTTCTGAATGAAACACAGACTTGTCGCGATAGTACAATAAAAACTTGAAAAATAATTTTTGTTTAATTTATTGAGTTATGTCAAAACTCATAGAAAAAAATTGTTTATGATGTTGGCTGCCTGGTCCTTCGGGGTTGCTGGTGTTTTTAGGTAACCGTATATGAAAAAATAAAACAACACGGTTTTCTTAAACCAATCAAATATATACAAATGTTTAAGTGAAAAATTATTCTCTCTTTTTTATTTGCATTTCTTTTTTGTATGGACGAGCAACAGCCTTAAACTTTTAAAATCATAACAATGACAATTCAGAGTTCAAATTAGTCCCAATCTTCGTCATTAAAATCATTCACGGACCACTTAATATCTACCTTCTGAGTTTCCAATATAGCATTTGTCTTAAAAGGTTTGTAGTCTAAAGGAAAGTTGTCCTTGGAAGGGCAAAAGGACACATGTTTCTTAATCATATCCCGAGGGTATCTATGTGTGGCGTTGTATGGGCAGATCGCTAAAGGTGGGTAATTCGGTTCACATTTCACTAGATGGCGTTGAATTCGCGATTTTGGCACCGTATGCTGAGAGTTGTATGGACAGATTACGAATGGGTCTGGATTCATTTCTGAAATTTAAAAAAAAATTGTATAATAATAATAATCTGGGACAACTTCCACACCCGGTCATCTCATTCCGAACTAGGCTAGAAGCCTGTACTATGGTAACCAGATGACTGACATACATACTTATATAAGCTTATAACACCCAGACACAGATCAAACAGACATGTTCATGAACACAAATGTTTGACCTGGACAGGGATCGAACCCGGTGCCTGCAGCACAGAAAGCAGAGTTACTACCATCTGAGCCAACGAGACTGTCAGGTAACAAGAGTGATAAGCGATAGAGTTGAGGATAAAATATGTATTAACTGGCTGTGCCCCGCGGTTTCACCCGCATAGTCGTCGGAATATTGGGAAAACAAGTACCCTATGTGTTATTCCAGGGTCTAAGCTATCTACATACCAAATTTCAGCCCAATCGGTTCAGTAGTTTTGGCGTGAATGAGTAAAAACAAACATCCATCCATCCTCACAAACTTTCGCATTTATAATAGTAGGACTAGTAGGATTGAGTTTTGACACGAATAAAATTAAAATAAATAATAATAGAACCGTAATAGTCATTGATTTTAAAATAACAGGGAGATAGGGTAAGTTCTCCCAGTGCTTACTCAACAACTGGTACGTGCAATTTTCTCAGTGTGCAGTTTGCAGTGACATTTATTAATCGCTCGCACGGCCTTTCTTTACTGACGTACGTGGACCTAATGGGACCTAATTTGAGCTTTCCATTTTCGAGGAACCAGTAGGTACCTCATCTCCCCTTATACAGAAATCAATGCTTATAGTGATTTGTCTCAAAAATTACCTCGTATCGACGTTGTAAGACTAAAGTTCGCAAGGTAGGTGCATAAAAATTAATTATTTTATTTACTTACCGGTGGCTAGTTGGTGACAATTAATTTTACTCGATGGTTTCTAATTAATTCACTCTATAATATGTTTATCACACGTGAGGAGAAACAGCAGTGTTGTATAGACATGGAATATTTGGAAAAATATAACAAAAATATCAGCTATTCAACGAAATTCATGTCACAGATCACTATAATTAATTCATGTTCGATCACTTCACAGAATAAAAAATAAAAGGAACATTAATATGTATTAAAATTACTTGTCAAAATATCTTTAATCTATGGTGCGTTTTTTTTTATCTCCGTTCAGCAATGACATAATATGGACTCACACTTTTGTGTACTTGCCAGATACAAGTATGATGAATTTTTAAAATAAAAATTTCCTTTTTTATATATATTATTGCCAATGTTAATGTAATAATAGTAATAGTTCAAGTCCTTTTATAATTAACTATGGTCGTGTAAATTCATTATTCAGAATCAAGATTACCTATCACCCGCGTGAGTTGAGTGGAAACTATTCTCTCCTTCTTCATATTTATTGTTAAATTTCATTTTGTATGGACGAGCGAACCGCCTCAATAAAACTACATGTGGGTTTAGTTACAAAGTCATAAGTCATTATCTAGCAATAAAAACATAGACTTACAAATTTACGTACCTACTAATATCTTTAAAGGTACGTACATTCACAGAAAGTTCGTTGTATTCGGCGTTGCCAACTTAACGGATTTCCCGTCATATCTAGCGGATTTAGGAAAAACAGGAAGGAATTCTGACGGGATATAATTATTAATGGGACAGAAACTACAAACTTTTTTATATATTAATTATTTTGTATGAATAATAATATCGGTTGACGTGTTTCGCCTAAAAAATCTGCAATTTTATGAACAGAACGATTGTTGAAGTTTATTTAATAGGTTTCCGTGTAAATGGAGAAGAAGTAGAATAATGTTTGTTGACCTAACTCAGCAGTCTTTCAAGTAGGTACGGTCGGCACATAATGTAATATAAATTATAATTTCCTCGCGAATTTTTTACGGAAATACACAACTTAGAGGATTTTTAACAATCTTGTAGGCAACACAGGTTGTATTCTGTGCACTGTGCACAGAACAAACATCAAACCAATACATACACACCTCTAAGGGTATTGTGTTCTGTGCACTCAGTGACATACACATTCGGATACATACCTAAATTTTCCATATTGTGGCCGTCACTTTAAGTTTTTAGTGTGTTCTGTGTTTAGTGAGAAATACTCCGAACGTCGCCGGACCGCCTCGCTCGTAATTGATGGATTGAGCCGTTGAGCGCATTTCCCATTACATGGTATGTGCATATAATTCCATATCTAAGTATAAAAATATAGTAAGTGCACAATTCCATAGTTATATAAAAAATTCTCAGTAAAATTCCTTACAAAAATGTCACGAAATAAAGCTTTGTTTTACGATTGTCAAAGAAGTAGGTAAGTGTGAGTGTTATAAATTAAAATGGAAGATTGAACTTTATTAACCTTCTCATAATTTATACACAAATCTCCTCTTCCTTTCTATTCTGTGATATCACATAGAAAAGAACAAGACAGACTGCTTCTACACGTTTTTACGATTATGAATGTAAATTATTGCAGGGGATTCCCCACACCTCTTGTAGTCCCGTAATGTTGCCATGTATGAAATAATATACCTACTTAACTGAATGGGGAGCCACACGCAAAGCTGTTTGCAGATGGCGCTCTAATCGACTGTACTTTGTTTACATTTGGGTGTTAGTAGAGCACACAGAGTACTATACTAGAGCATTTGCGATTTTCTGCGATATTCTATGATAATATAAATTATGTATTCACTTATGACTGTGACTCAACTTAATAACGAACGCTTCGAGGAAGGAATGCATCAGTTGCTGGGAAAAAGGCCGATTTGATAGAAAATGACGATATCAAATATTCAAGGTTATTTTTATTTTTATATATAATTTCCTCTGACTTCTTTTCTCAAAACGATGTCGTTCTAGAGCAGCCGGAGTTTTAGGTTTTACCTTAGTAAAAGAGAATATCGATGGTACAGCTGTCTTTCTGAGAAACCTTGCAAGTGATTCATTACCTGAAATAAATAATAGTTAAGGATGTTATGAGCGCCAAGAATGACTAAGAAAGTGGAGAATAGGCATACTAGCTGTACTGATTTACCTGTATATATTATCTAAATAACTCAATTATAAAAATCTGCAATTGTAACATCAATTCACCAAATTCATCACAAATTTTCTAAAATCTACAATCATTCATCACTCTTATTACATTACATCATTAAATCTTTAAATAGAATGTTTATCAACAATTTTATAGTCAATTAATTTATTTCTCTATCAAATTATAAGCACTTTTATCAAATAATCTTCTTTGAAATGCACTGACAATCGTGCAGAAGCACTTGATTTGAAGTTTTGAATCCGTAAAGCAGACTCCCGTTGTTTTTTGCGTTTGGGATCCTTAGGGAACAAATGTACGCCCTTATTATTACAATTAATAGCAGAACACTGCGGCATTTAGATCTATAAAACTCAAAACAACAATAACTTTTTAAAAATTCTATATGATTTGACAGTTGTAATGTCAAGGCAAGGTACAGTCGATCATACGCCATCTATCGTGATAAAAAGTTAGTTTTCCTCCCCATTCTTCAAATAATTATCTCTTCATAGACTACATCTACATAGTAGTCTGCGTAAGATTGAAGCTGTCTGTAGCATAAATCCGGATAAAAATCCTTAAGCAACCTACATCCGTATTGGACTTTCAAAATCCGTACAGATACGAACAAATCCTATGGACAAATTCGTATATTATAAACGGGTTTACGGAAAAATATTCGACAGCGCGTACTTATAATGCCGCGCCATTTATGGAACATTGTTGAACTACTGAAAGCCAGCCATACACTCTAAGTTATGCATGACAGGCATGCATGAACAGGCAAAACGCGTCATGCATAATAACTGCTACTGATCTGATACTGATGATGCGTCGTGTTGACGCGAAACACGTGTCGATATATGAATGGTGTCACTAACAATAATAATACCTAATAACATTTCCTTTTTGCATGCACTTTTGCGGGCGGGAGGGCGGTGCACTGTGCATGTTGTTTTTAACACTAAAAATCGGTACTAAAAACTCAATATTCTTGTTCTAGGAGTTTACAATGGAGTTCCGAAGTAACTCCAAATTCAATCAATTAGAAAGACGTACCTAAGACCGAAGTGCGACCAAGACAACAATTAACTTTACTGACGTACGTGGACCTAATGGGACCTAATTTGAGCTTTCCATTTTCGAGAAGCCAGTACCACATCTCCCCTTTTCTTTAAATCAATGATACCTAGTTTCATATCTTTTTTTGCAATGTTATCAGATTAGATTTTATCATAATATCAAAATACTCATACTTATTTGTTATCGACGTTTTGTTTTGTGTTTTGTTGTGCTGGTTGCTCTGTTTATGAGTTTTAATTCGTAATTATTGTTCAATTTTTCGTCCATATAACGACGTTTAAAAGGTTTTGAGATATATTATTATAGTTTTCCTCATTGATTAAAAAAAGGGAGATGAGGTAAGAACTGGCTTTTCGAAAATGGCAAGCTCAAATTAGGTTCCATTAGGTTTACGTACGTCAGTAAATTGGGGTTGTACTATCGACTAATATTGTTGTCTCGGTCGCACTTCTGTCTTAGGTACGTCTTTCTATCTTTGTTGTTCATTATATTGCACTGTGCACACTGAGCAAATCGCACGTACCAGTTGTTGAGTAAACGCTGGGAGAACGTATTCTATCTCCCCTTTTCTGCAAATCAAATTCAAATCAATGGTTTTTTTTGTCAAAATATGAAGAAAATTCAAGTTTTTGTGAAATTAAAGCAAGCACGGCCGCGACGGCGTGGTGCACGAATTTTTCCCGCCATATTGCTTATGTTAATCTTGCAAAATGGCGCGTTCTCACACGATGGGCTAATAAAATAATATAATTTAATAAGGAGTGACAAGCTCGAGAGCACGTACTGCACAGAACCACCAGTGCATTAATATTATAGTTATTTATTCCAGAAGTTGACAGAACTCGGAAGAAGATCACAGAACTTGTCAGAAGACGAAAGAAATACACAGACATTGACAGAAGAAGAAAGAAATTCACAGAAGCTGCCAGATCAAGGAAGAATGTCACAGAACTTGCCAGAAGAAGAAAAAATGTCACAGAATATGCAAGCAAGCAGTAGTGACTCACAAAACTTAGAGGTTAATAAAAGAGATAACAGTAATACATCACCTACAAATACAGACGATGGTAAGTAATAATTTTTATTCTGTCTTCTGAGCTTCAGCTGCAGGTCCCAAGTTCGATTCTCGAGCAGGCCTAGTTTGTTTGATCTGTGTCTGCGTGTATCATCATCATCATCTCAGCCGTTGGTTATCTACTACGAACATAGGCCTCATATTACGTGGCAAAATGCCGTGGTATCTAACTGTTAGACTCATTATTTTAACGTGTTTTCTTCTTCTGGTTATAATATATGACATCAATGTACTAAGCTATAAATTTGTGATAATTTTAGAGTTCGACTTCATACAAGTAGTGGTGCCGCCCGGCAATATGTTTGCCAAACATTCAGCCGCGGCGCCATATTACATGTTCTACACTACTATAACGGCCGCCAAGGACACGCATAGACAACCTTATTCTATTACATTTTTAGGTAAGTACTTTTTTTTCTTTTCATGTTAGCAACACACGGCTTGTCTATTTTGCCACTAGTGTGTAGTAAAAAGGAGGATTTATTTATCGCAAAAAAAAAACTTAGTTCTAATAAATTTGGAAAGGAATAAGGATCAGGAGAATAAGCAGTATTATTGTCATTAAATATAATAATATAAATATAAGGTACAAGTATAAAAAAAAACATAGATATTGACAGCAGAACAAACACAAAGGAAACGGACTCGTAATCCAAGGAAGCTGGGCTCAGAAAACCTGACACTGTCTATCCTATAATATTGCCGGGTAGAGAATATTATTCGCAATCATAGAGGAAAGACGTATGCCCTTAACTTTAATATTTACGAAAAAATATTTTTGCTAGTTCAGGTTGACGGGTAGATGCATCCCCTTAAGATAGATAGATAGATAAATAGATAGATAGATAGATAAACACTTAATTGGTACACCACAAAAAAAATCCTTAAAATTAAAAGTACATAACAAATAGTGTAACAATTGGCGGTCTTATCGCTAAAAGCGATCTCTTCCAGACAACCGTGCAGGGAGAGGAGAGTACCGTAAATCACATTTGGTCAGTGGTGTGACAAACATAATAAATACTGTAATTTAAGTGCTAACAAACATAAACCTACATATACTATAGGTACATATTCGATGGTCATACGTTGACACCTCGTAACTAACATTTTTTACGAAAATGAGTTGCGCTCATGAAAAAATTCCGAATTTCGCGCCCCTCCTTACAATAATTCATAGCTCGTAATCTGCAAAAAATATCATTCGAACAATTATTTCCAAAGTTGACACCTCACAGATTCAAGTATCAACCTGTTCACACTTTGCATGCTGTTACGAGTTGTCAACTCTTAAGAAGAAGAGATTTTCAGTCAAGTTATTGTTGGTAAAAAAAGAATTAACATAACATAACATACATTCACGCCTTTTTCCCGAAGGGGTAGGCAGAGGTGTACCCAGGACTCAGTCCTATAGTAGATACACCCACATTTCGCCAGTATGTTATTGGTCCCATGTAATAGGGGGCGAGCCTATTGCCATCTAACGGGCACAGTTCCAGACTCCAGGCAGTTATTGAGATAATTCCTAATGGAAAAATCCAATATTTTTCACTTTGCCTGACCTGGGGATCGACCGGGACCTCTTGATTGGCAGTCGAGCATGCGCCCTCTACGCCACCGAGGCAGTAAAAAGAATTAGTAGTTGAAATTAAAGTTTCTCGTCAAGGCAAAAGTGAATTTCAATATGAGAGTCAATCCTAAGAATCTTGGAAGACCACGAGCAATATTGAAGTATTTACTTTTGAAGTAGACGAAACTGGAGAAATGATGTTACTGGAGTAAAGCTGCACGCCAGTTTTATCTGATGAAGTACCCCCTCAAGAAGTATTCGCTTCTTGTGAAAATACTTGTGCACATTCTCTACTGCTACATGATCAGAAACTAACCAGATCTTCAATATCCAACCTGATTCAGCCATCCAAGATGCGAACAGGATGCTTGGGTTTATAATGAGAACTGCTTCACAGTTTCCAGATATTCGTGTGGCAATCACACTGTTTAACGCGTTTGTGCGTAGCAAACTTGAATTCGACTCGATTGTCTGGGATCCATATGAGGCTAAGTATAAGCTTCTAATCGAAAGGCTCCAACGCAAATTCGGCCGCTACGTCTATAAGAGGATGTATGGGTATTATCCCTTTCTGTTCCCCTCTCTTTTTGTATCGGGTATGATTGGAGTGGATACACTGGAGATGAGACGGAAGTTACTGTTAGTCATACATTATTTGCAGATATTGAGAAATAGGGTTAACAACCCCATGGTTTTGAGTGCGCTTGCGCTATTTGTGCCGGACTATTGTGGTCGTAGCAGGCGTCGTCAGCACCAGTTGTTCCATCGTCCAATGACGCGGACCCGCTACGCTAGAAACACACCAACGCAGCGCGCGCTGCTACTATTGAATACGTTCGCGCATGAGTTCCAGCATGTCGACCTACTTACTGACTCTATAGGTACTATTGTTACAAATTTTAGGCTATACTTTAGTCATAATACATAACTAAAACTAGAATAGTAAGCGTTTTGGTGTTACTGTAAGCTTTCTATTTATTGAATAAATAAATAAATAAATCCACCGGCCCGCAACATAACAGCTCTAAAAATGCTGAGGAACTGAGAGTTGAATCTGATTCCCCAACATTTTTGCTTCAAGCTATACAATAATTTCTTCTTTGTCGCATCACTCTTGACAGAGTGGTCGTGGCCGTTATGGTTAAGATGTGATCCGTTTCACAATCGGTCGCCATTCTTCTCTAATTGATGCCTTCTTTGAACACTCGTGCAACGGACCACCCACGGCTGTTTTTACTTGGTCAGTCCATCGCATTGGTGATCTGCCGCGAGGTCATGTTCCCTCCACTCGGCATTGGACCACCAAACGTTCAATAGATGGGCCGGGCTCCGCGATATATGTCCAAAGAAACTGAGCATGCGAGCCTGGACAATAGATAATAGACGCTGCTTAATGCCGAGCTATTGGAGTATTGAGACGTTGGTTCTAAATTCGGTCCACGATACTCCAAGTATTTTTCTCCAGCACCACATCTCTACAGCATCCACCTTCTTTTTCTTGCCTTTTCTCAATGTCCAAGTCTCCGCTGCATACAGAAATATGGGAAACACAAGTGCTCGAACAAGTCGGGTCTTAGTGGTTTTAGTAATGTTACGGTTTCTCCTTTTTTTCTTCAGTTTGTCCATTGCGGATCTAGCCACAGATCTCTTTCATCTCCTCTGTGGATCTAGCAATCGCCATACGTCGCTTCACCTCATCTACGCATCCTCTATTGTTGGAAATCAATGTACCCAAATAAACATATGATTGGACCACGACTTCACAATTAGCAATATGTGTGACTTCGGGCGAATTGTTGTTTGCTCGGTCGACAAGCATCATTTTGGTTGTGCTTCGGTTTATTCTCAGACCAAACTCGAGGCTCACGTGTTATACAATAATTATGATAGACAATAAAAGCCCTTTATTATGAAACCCCACGTTAAAGGTTACTGTTTTTAGTCAGATGAAATACACCAATTTGGGCGAACTAAAAAATAAAAGGGGTTAACTCACAGGGCATTAAAAAGCATCAAATGATACCTATTTTGCCCAATTAAGACTGGTAGTTTATGCACTGCGAAGGAATAGATAAACATACTTACAAACCTACAAACATACACCCACATGCATTCATAGGTACATGCCCACATAAACTGCTAAAATCAAGTCTCTTTTTGGTAGTCGGGTAGTAAAAAATCCTTTATCAAGTTGTTTAGGTTACAATTGACTACTCGTAACTAGATTTAATAATAGCTGCCTGGAGTCTGGAACTGTGCCCGGTATATGGCAATAGGCTCGCCCCCTATTACATGGGACCAATAACATACTGGCGAAATGTGGGTGTATCTACTATGGGACTGAGTCCTGGGTACACCTCTGCCTACCCCTTCGGGAAAAAGGCGTGAATGTATGTTATGTTATGTAACTAGATTTTTTTTGTACTCCTTTAAAATTGTAAACTCGTATCTGCTTATTATTTGCATTATTGAAAAAAAAACCTATTGGGGCCCTATTATATTTTAATTTTATTTAAAATATAAACAAATTATCTTCCAAGTATATTTTTGTTTTATTTTATTGGCAGCTATAGCAGTTTTTAGAAAGTTTTTTTATTCTCCTGAAAAATTTGTCCTGATATGGATACGAGGTGTCAACGTATGACCATCGTATTATAAACTTAAAATACATTATAATGCCTATAACTAAATATATTAAATAATATCATATAAATAATATATAAAGATCAATATTATAAACTAATAAACATACTTAATAATAATTTCTAATAAAATAATGTAACGACAGCCTCGTTGGCTCAGTTGGTGGTAACTCTGCTTTCTGTGCCGCAGGGCCCGGGTTCGATCCCCGGCCAGGTCAAACATTTGTGTGCATGAACATGTCTGTTTGATCTGTGTCTGGGTGTTATAAGCTTATATAAGTATGTATATCAGTCATCTGGTTACCATAGTACAGGCTTCTAGCCTAGTTTGGGACCAGATGACCGTGAGTGGAAGTTGTCCCATATTAATTTAAAAAAAAAATAAAAAAATGTTACATAAGTACTTATATATTCCTTCACCTTTTTATGACACGTTGTACACAAAATTATTTGTTGCAGAAATCTTGGACAGGAGTTTAGGTGAATTGAAATGTTCCCTACAAATTAATTTCGTGGTCGAATCAGCGTGGTTGCTGGCACAATATATATTTGCTGGATATAGGTAAGCCCCGCGGTTTCACCCGTAGGCTACGTTCCCGTCGGGCCCAGGTACCTATAGTCTCAGTGCCTTTAGATTATTGATAAGTTCCCGCTCGCACTCCGACGAGATACCGCACTACACCGCTTCGGTCACTTTCGAAACAAAGTTTCGAAACCAGTTTCAAAGTAAAGTAAGTTTCAGTTCTGTGTTCCGGTCTGAAGGGCAGTGAAATTACTGGGCATGACGAGTTTCAACAACTAATAACTCAGGGTGACAGGCGCAGTGCAGTGCCACGTTGAATTTTGAATTTTAAAACACTGGGTGGCACTATGTGTCTGATATGGGCAATCATGATGCTTACCATCAGGCACCTGATTTGCTCGTCTTGTCCTCACTATCATAAAAAAATCTGAGCCGTAATCTTTTTTGCCACATTTGACAAGCACGACGCCTTTATTTAGTCTGAGCACGTGCTGAGGCCTATCAATGATCAATAATTTAAGTCTATATTATTATAATGATTACGAGCCATTATTGTCCCACTGCTGGGCAAAGGCCTTCCTTTCATCGCGCCATTCATGTCGGTCGAAAACTTTAGTGTGCCAGTCTGTAGTGGGAATCAAGTTCGTCCCGCCATCTTTCCTGGGCCTGCCGCGTTAACCATGTCGACGTTAAATAATTATTACGGACATGAAAGTAACTGAGGAGCCTCAGGCATTCAAATACAGACTTTTAAAATTTTTGTTGAAGGGGTGTTTTTATACTGTTAGTGAATTTATGACATGCAATAATTTGGAATGATTCTTATTTTATTTATTAATTTGAAATTCTTTGTAATTTATTTGTAATTAATTTTATTTAGTGATTATTGTTTGTAATTTTATTTTATTATTATTATTATATTTCACCTGTACCTTTTATATTTCAAATACAATTAATTGATTCTTTATGAATAAATGATTGAATGAATGAATGAATTTGGTCCAACGGTCGTCAGACATGCGGCAAATGTGTCCGGCCCAGTCCCACTTCAAACTAGCGGCTTTTTAGCCAACGTCTGTGATCTTAGTTTTGGAGCGTAGTATTGTATTTCTTATGCGGTCTGACAATCTGAAGTATAATATATTGATTTTACATTATTTTCAGTGAGAAAAAGCTTACAATACTGTACGGGTATGAGGAACCCGATCTCGTTAATATAACACAAAAGAAGCCAAACATATTTGCGTATTTTATTAAACCGACTATGGGAATAAACCACACGTAAGAATATATACCCTCACATTATAATATGCTACCAGCGTAATGTTATCTGCGAAATTACTGGACTGGACGAGTTTCATCAACTAATATCTCAGGATGACGGGCGCAGTGCGCAGGATTTTAAAACACTGTCTGATATGGGTAATCATGATGCTTACCATCAGGCACCTGATTTGCTCGTCTTGGTCACTCATCATGCAACCGTTAGAAGTCCACTGCTGAACATAAGCCTCCCCCATAAGGGGGGTTGTTGCCAATACTCGCCACGCTTGGCAGGCGGGTTGGCGAGCGCAGTTTGATGGATTTACGCAGAGGACGCTGCTGCCCGTCCTCTGGATCCTATAGCCCTTAGCCGGCTCTTACGGCAACCACGGGGAGAGAGGGTGAGGTACTATTCTAAAGCCGGTAACCCCACGGCAAGCATACATCACATCTAGAAACTGGTTTCGAAGGTTTTCTCTAATCTTATATCTTTAAATGAGCAATTCTTGTATATAATTGGAATCTCGGAATCGGCTCCAACGATTTTCATAAAATTTAGTATATAGGGGGTTTAGGGGGCGATAAATCGATCTAGCTAGGAATCATTTTTAGAAAATGTCATTTTATTAAAAAAAAAAAAAAATACCGAGCAAAGCTCGGTCATCCAGGTACTTATTTATTTCAAGTAGCTAAATACTTCATAACAATATGATGTTTATTTCAGTAAAATGATGGTGCTATGCTATGAGGATCTTTCAGTAAGGATAGTTATATCTACAGCCAACTTATACTTCGAAGATTGGGGAAACAGGACTCAAGCGTAAGTTAGTTGTATTTTATGCTGGTTAAAAATTACCCTCGCTACCCATGGTTGCCGTAAGAGTCGGCTAAGGGTAGTCAGATGGGAGGAGAGGATGG
Organism: Hemistola chrysoprasaria; assembly: GCA_947063395.1. Classification (NCBI taxonomy): domain Eukaryota; kingdom Metazoa; phylum Arthropoda; class Insecta; order Lepidoptera; family Geometridae; genus Hemistola; species Hemistola chrysoprasaria. The sequence goes on along the minus strand of OX346736.1, from coordinate 2,857,342 downwards.
GCAGCAGCGTCCTCTGCGTAAAATTCACCAATCTGCGCTCGCCAACTCGCCTGCCAAGAGTGGCGAGTATTGGCAAACCTCCCCTTTATGGGGGAGGCATATGTTAAGCAGTTGACTTTCTACAGCAGAAGAAGAAGAAATTTTTGAACTTCGAAACCTGAAATGGATTTTGATTATGATTTGGATTAGGAATAAAAAGGAAGTCGAAATAAAATTACTACTGAGCTGTCGCTGTTCTTGAAAGAGTTTTATTTCTATTGTTTCCCTTCTCCCCAGGTTATGGTTCAGCCCCCGCTGTCCCCCATTACCCCCCGGGTCGACCCCCAGCCAGGGGGAATCCCCCACCATGTTCAAGAGATCACTGATCAAATATCTAAAACAATACAACGTTGGGGTTGATTATTATGTCAAAGCTGTACAAAAGTGCGACTTTTCACATATCAAGTAAGTTTTACATAATATTAGCTGTGCTCCGCGGTTTCACCCGCGTAGTCTCCGTTCCCGTGAGAATGTCGGGCTAAAATGTACGTTTTATGTTATTCCAGGGTCTAAACTATCTATATACCGAATTTCAGGCCAATCGGTTCAGTAGTTTTGGAGTGAAGGAGTAACAAACATCCATCCATCCATCCTCACAAATTTTCGCATTTATAATGTTAGTAGGATTAATAGATAAGTCGCGCGGTTTGACCCATTAATACCCTATGTATTATTCCAAAGCTTGAGCTATCTACACCTCAAATTTTAGTTTGATCGGTTCAGTGGTTTTGGCGTAACATACAGGGGATTAAGGGATGATGTTATGTTATGTTAATCTCTTGTTTTCCAGTGTGTTTCTAGTAGCGTCGAGTCCCGGCTCTCATTTTGGCACAGAATGGGGAATGAGCAGAGTTGCAACACTCCTCAGGAAATATTGTGAAATACCCGCTGGAGGCAAGTTAATACCAGCATCCGTACTATGGTGTTAAGCTAATTAAATTCCTCGCTTAAACGTGTCCACATTTTTAAAGATATAAAAAATATGTACTACATGTAATTACGTAACGACATTCAGTAAAAAGACAAAGTAAAAAGGAAAAGATTCAGTAAAAAATGCAATTTACTCCAAACGAGTTTTCATGTATAAAAACCTGCACACAGAAAAAAATTTCTAGAAAAATAAAAAGGCACTGAAAACTTGTTTGGATTATATTGGATTTTTTACTGATTTTTTTATTGTTATTTTCTAGTTTATAGTCGTCTTTATTTTACGTAATTACTTGTAGTATTAAAAATATCTTCAAAAATGTGGGTACGTGTGAGTGAGAGGGCGAATTTGCTTAGCACCGCGCCTTAAGAGGGTGAAGCAACGTCAATCTATGCAAAAGATCGAATTGAAAAGTTCTCCAATACAATTTTCGACTTTTCATACCAAATGTATCGGCTGACTAGAGATTTTATTTACGAGTTTCGAAAGGAGAAACATTATTTTGTCGAAACTAGTTTCGAAAGAAGAAATTTAATATAGGTATTATACATAAATCGAAACTTATTTCGAAACTTGTTTTCGAACAGGGCCGAAGGGATCGGTTTTGTAAGATAAGTCAAAATATTTATTTCGCGAATTTCGCAAATCATTCTTTTGCGAAATATGGGACCTACTATGAGGCTGAGTCCTGGGTACACCTCTGCCTACCCCTTCAGGTAAAAGGCGTGATGATATCTTAATAATTACTAATAATATAAATTTGACTAGTGGTAGGCCTCTTTTGCAGGGGGCCGCCTGGGGAAGTACCACACCTTTGCCAGTTATTCATCCGCCAAGCAGTAATGTGCAAACATTACTGTGTTCCGGTATGAAGGGCAATGTTACCAGCGAAATTACTGGGCATGATGAGATTCAACAACTGCTATCTCAGGGTGACAGGCGCAGTGCAGTGCCGCGCAGAATTATAAATTTTAAAACACTGGGTGGCACTGTGTCTGATATGGGCAATCATGATGCCTACCATCAGGCACCTGATTTGCTCGTCTTGTTACTTAATATCATAAAAAAAAAAAAAAAAAAAAATTTTACTGCCTCGGTGGCGTAGAGGGCGCATGCTCGACTGCCAATCAAGAGGTCCCGGGTTCGATCCCCAGGTCAGGCAGTGTTAAATATTGGATTTTTCCATTAGGAATTTTCTCAATAACTGCCTGGAGTCTGGAACTGTGCCCGGTAGATGGCAATAGGCTCGCCCCCTATTACATGGGACCAATAACATACTGGCGAAATGTGGGTGTATCTACTATGGGACTGAGTCCTGGGTACACCTCTGCCTACCCCTTCGGGAAAAAAGGCGTGAATGTATGTTTATGTTTTTATAAATTTCAAATCTATTACAATGTAAAAAAGTTAACTTTGTAACAGATAAACAAAACGCTAACATGTTCTAACTTGACTCCCTGCCATTTTTGTAGTGATAGGCCTCTTTTGCAGGGGCCCGCCTGGGGAAGTACCACACCTTTGCCAGTTATTCATCCGTCAAGCAGTAATGTGCAAACATTAGGTACTGTGTTCCAGTTGAAGGGCAATGTTACCAGCGAAATTACTGGGCATGATGAGATTCAACAACTCATATCTCAGGGTGACAGGCGCAGTGCAGTGCCGCGCAGAATTCTGAATTTTAAAACACTGGGTGGCACTGTGTCTGATATGGGCAATCATGATGCTTACCATCAGGCACCTGATTTGCTCGTCTTGTTACTCACTATCACAAAAAAAAAAAATTAAGCGCTGTTTTTTTGTGTGTATGTTTGTTCCGTTATCACAGTAAAACTACTGAACTGATTGAGCTTAAAGCTTCAAATATTGAGCTTCAAATAAAATCAAAATTATAATGTAAGATCGACGTGGCCCAGAAACCATCAACTCATTTGGTATGTAGGTAACTTAGACCCTGGAATAACACATAGGGTACTTTTTATTCCGGTATTCCCCCGGGAACGAAGACTGCGGGGGTGGAACCGCGGGACACAGCAGCTAGATAGATAAACACTATATTGTAACCTACACCATACATAGGACACAAACATAAAGGAAGAGAAGGAGAAAGGAAGAACATAAACATAACATAACGCCTTTTTCCCGAAGGGGTAGGCAGAGGTGTACCCAGGACTCAGTCCCATAGTAGATACACCCACATTTCGCCAGTATGTTATTGGTCTCATGTAATAGGGGGCGAGCCTAGTGCCATCTACCGGGCACAGTTAAAGACTCCAGGCAGTTATTGAGAAAATTCCTAATGGAAAAATCCAATATAACACTGCCTGACCTGGGGATCGAACCCGGGACCTCTTGATTGGCAGTCGAGCATGCGCCCTCTACGCCACCGAGGCAGTCAACCTAAAGAACATAAAGGAGAATAATAATTAAATTATTCTTAGGCTAGTACAAGTGGCGGTCTTATCGCTTAAAGCGATTTCTTCCAGACAACCAGAAGGAAAGGAATACTTTACTCATGAGTATTTCTAGTCGGCGGTGTACTTACAGGAGAATAAAAAAAATTGTACTTACTATATAATATACGTATATATTATATATACATACAAACATACATAGTTATAGTTACGCATACTTTCATACATAGATTCATACATTCATACATACTTTAACATATGTGTTAAAGTATGTATATATATAAGCTAACGTTATAATAAAACTCAAACTCAACTCAAACTCAAACAGATTTATTCAAATAGGTCATAATCTGACACTTTTGCACGTCAATGAAGATAAACAGTACTGAGTCTACCGTGCGTTCGGAAAGATACCTCTACAAAAAGAACGCACAAGAAACTTGTAGGGCTTAATTTTTTCAACAGATTGTTTTACAATATTTGGTTTGGTTACATTCGTTTTCTTTGAAGGTGCCGCGAGGCGGCTATGCAGAAGTTTCCGGGCATCTTTGTCCTCTATGTACTGGTTGACTTTATAATAAGCCTTCTTTAGTAAAGTAGATTTTATATAGGTTTTGAATTTACCCTCTGAGAGCCCAATTATCTCTTTTGGGATTTTATTATAGAAACGTACACTATTTCCTAAGAATGTATTTTTATTTGTTTTAGATAATCTAAAGCTAGGTAGAGCTATTTTGTCTTTATTCCTAGTATTAAAATTATGAAGGTCACTATTTAATTTGAATTTATGTAAATTTTTACGCACATACATGATGTTCTTATAAATGTATAAGGATGGTAGGGTCAGTATGTTTATATCTTTAAATAATTCCCTCAGGGATTCGCGTGGACGCATCTCATAGATGGCACGAATCGCACGTTTTTGTAGTATAAAGATAGTTTCTATATCTGCGGCTGACCCCCACAACAGAATCCCATAAGACATCAAGCTATGGAAATATGCAAAGTACACTAATCTCGCCGTGGCTATATCTGTTAGTTGCCTAATTTTATAAACCGCGTAAGCTGCAGAGCTAAGTTTCCCTGAGAGATCGGTGATATGAGTGCTCCATTGCAGTTTAGAGTCTATATTTATGCCAAGGAACAAAGTTGCATTGTCAATATTGAGTCTTTCACCGTCAAGAACTATGATTGGTTCTATACTTCTGACGTTAGGCAATGAAAATTACAAACATTTAGTCTTTTTCGCATTCAATAACAGATTGTTTGCTGTGAACCATCTGGATATACTTGCTAAAGTATTGTATATGTAAGTATTTTAACATGTACTAGTGAAGTATCTGTCGCCAAGTACCTATATACTGATAGGTACGACGAATATCTGGTCTGATTACTGAGCTGATGTTCTATTTGCTGGTTTCGACTGATTCTGATATCAGTTCCTGATCGTAAGTATTTAGGGGGCTGTTCCCCCGTGTGGCCTCCAACCTCCCCTACAGCCACCCCGATCCTCGCTAAACACTGATCTGATATTCTCTGGTAACTGTTCGCAAACAGGCCGAACGCGTCGGCAAACTCAATAACATAACAGGCAATAAGTTCTGGTAACACGTAAATAGTTATAAATCAAGCTCACTCACCAATGTTTCTCTTTGGACGTCTCGAGATGCAATGCCGGGCCAGAACGAGCTAGCGCGCGCGCGCGCCCGCTCGCCCCACCCGCTTGTTGTGACGTCACACAGAGCTATACCTATCTGAGCGTGCAGCCTATACTACTTATATGTGATATCTGTTTCGCGTTCGCGACACTCCCCCCGGGACAAATAAATAAATAAAAATCTGATTTGATTTACTTCTAAATTTTAATTAAGAATTCCCTTATAAATTACAACTGAGATCAAACTTCAATTACTTTAATTACTGTTACGTACTCTGCATCTAATTTTACTGTTCAAATAATTTGATCACTAACTGGGAGGTCCATTCCTTGACCTTCTGTCTAGCTTTAGCCGCTGAAGTCCTGATTGGCCGCGCTCTAGTATCTGGTGTCGGTTGTACTGAAGTTTCTTCAATATTTGTTGAAGAATTGCCGTTGTTACTAGATGAGGGGTCTATTTGGTCTGGGACTGCCGGTTGCTCAACATGAGTTTCCTCTGAATCAGGACTAGCTCTAATCGTGGGATCCTTTTGATTTGGTAAAGGTACTGTATTCTGTTCTTCAACTTCAAGTGGGAAAAGATGGCCTATTGAACGAGTGTATGTTTCACCTGATGGTACTTTTATTCTGGCTACTCTAACATGTCCATCCTTACCCTTAACTAACTCGGTTATCTTTCCAACTTTCCAGTGTGCTCTACTGCCGTCTGCTTTTATCTGAACTGTCTCTGATACCTTTGGTGCTCTATTAACTACTACTCGAGGTTGCCGATGTTTGTCACTTCTTTCACGAAGACTAGTCAAATATTGGTTGGTAAACATTTTTGCAAATTCCATTAAAATGACTTGACCGCGTTTCCAGCCATCAATCAAATTAGATTTGGTTATCGTTGAAGCTTCCAAGAAATCGTGGTCTGAGATATGAGTTGTCACTGGACCTCCTACACGTAGGAAATCCTGTGGCGTCAAAACATGTTCTAGCTCGGCACCTACCGTGGTCAGAGGTCGGGTATTTACTATGGTCTCTAGTTCCTTGATTGTCGTACACAACTGATTGTGGTTTATGAGGTGTTTGTCTAGAGTCCTTTTCATACTATGTTTAACTAAGCCTATCAAGCGTTCGTAAAATCCTCCGAACCAAGGAGCTAACTCTGGAATAATCTTCCAACGCAATTTGTTCTGTATGCAGTAATCTGAAGTCAGGACCTCTGCTGAAAGCTTGAATTGTGTGGCGTTATCTGATACGATCAGCTGTGGGAGACCTCTGACTGCAACGAATCTTCTTATGGCTAGTGTACACTCTTCCGCCGTTAGGTCTTTTACCACTTCCATATGTATGGCCCTAACTGTTAGACAGGTAAATAGGCATACCCAACGTTTTTCTTGAGACAGCTCATTAACAAGAAGAGGACCGAAATAATCTAAGCCCGTAAAAGCGAAAGGTAGACTGAGCCTCACTCTTTCTTCTGGTAAATCAGGCATTGCTGGTAGTTTAAATGGGCCACCACCGTACTTCACACATTTAGGACATTTTCTGATAACTTTTTGAACCGTAGATCTTCCGTGTGGTACCCAAAACTTCTGTCTTAATAATGCTAGAGTATGCGACACTCCAACATGATAGTTTTTCTGGTGCAATTCTGTAATAATTTTGTGAGTAAATTCGGAATTTTTAGGCAGTAAGATTGGCTCTTTCTGGTTTTCTGTCAAGTCTGTATATTTGAATCTACCTTTACACCTCAGTATTCCGTCCGTATCCCTAAACAATTGAAGTGATCTCGACAAGTCGGTGGTGATACCTTCAAGTTCTTTCGGAAAATATTCAGTTTGAATATCTAATATTGTCTTTGTCTCGTCAGTGTCAAGGTGTTGGGAACTATCTATTGAGGCTGGTTCAACTGTGTCTAATTCTGGTTGTGTGCTAAGATCAGCATGTTTCAAATTCGCAAGACCCTGCCCGGCCAAATAAGTTTGAGTCTGAACATTATCCGCGTTAATAGGATACGTAGGCCACTTATCTGAATCTTTCGTCAAAAAATCAGGTCCTTTGAGCCATCTCTCGTAACAGTCTACTCTATCTGCCCTAGTGCCTATATCTGATGGATTCAGTTTTGTTGGTACATATCTGACTTGTAGGATTTTGTTCTGCCTTATCTCATTTATTCTACGGGAAACAAACGGCGGAAGTAGTTTATCAGAACTGTACCAACTCAAAACTATTTGGCTATCGGTCCACAAAAATTGTGCTTTAATCTTAAGGCGCATAAACTTAATGACGTAAGTTATTAGCCTACATCCGATGAGTACTCCTAGCAATTCTAATCTTGGGATCTGTAGGTTAATTCGGTCCTTTAAGGGCACTAATCTAGACTTGCCAATAACAAAACTGACAATATTAGTAGTGTCCAAAGAACCACGCAGATATATGACCGCTGCGTACGCGTCTATAGACGAGTCTGTGAAGCAGTGCAATTCGTACTCGATCGGATTACTTGTTTCAACTCTGTGTAGACTTTGTCCATAATACCGATTGATATGTATGTCCTTAAGGTAAGCAAACTTTGACGCTACTTTTTGCCATTCATTGAGTAGATCCTCATTTAGTTTAACGTCCCATTTTACTTTTTCCTTCCATAACTTTTGAAAGAACAGCTTCGCTGGCAGTACCACTGGTACTGCGAAACCACATGGGTCGTACACTGAAGCTATGGTCTTCAAAACGTCGCGTTTAGACTGCACTACTTCTAAATCATTGCTATTGAAATTTGATTTCAAATAAAGATTGTCATTTTGTATGTCCCACATTAAGCCTAGAACCTTTACATGTGTTTGATCTTTTGCTCGAAATTTCTTTGGTACGAGAGACATTAGTTCATTTGAGTTAGAATTCCACTCACGTAAATTCATTGACAAGCCATTGAATGATTTTTTAGATGTTTCATATAAGTTTTGTGCGTCTGAAACCGTCTGGGCGCCGGTAACTATATTATCTACATAAATATCTTCTGCTAGGTTTTTCATGAGAATATTGTCTGATCTTGTTAAATGGAACCTAATAGTGGCGTTCAATAAAAATGGACTGGAAATTACACCGAAAGGGACGCGACAAAACCGTAGGTGCAAGACGTTATCTGAACGAGCTTCACCCTTTATGTCTTTTAGCCAAAGAAATCTTGTCACATCTCGGTCAAGATCTTGGAGACCTAACTGTAAGAAGGCCTTCTCTACGTCTGCGACGATGCCTATTGCATGTTCTCTGAACTTAATTAACAATCCAGTCAAATCCTCTAACATCAGTGGTCCTCGATATAAGCATTCGTTCAAACTTCGATTATCTGCTGTTTTAGCTGACGCGTCATAAACAATACGTAGTTTTTTAGCCTTATCACGACTATGAACACAGTGATGAGGAAGGTAATGAACCGTGTGTGCCTGTGGTCTAGTAGGATCCGGTACCACTTCTATGATCCCATTTCGTAATTGTTCCTGAATTACTTGATCGTATGCTTCCAATTCAGAGTAATTTAATCGCTTAGCCAAACTGTTTAGGCGACCCCAAGCTAAACCTAAATTATTAGGAAGATTTGGATGTGATTCAGTCCAAGGCCATTGAACGTGATATCGTTTGTTTTCGTATTGAATGGTTTCGTTGAACTGTTTTACCGCTTCCTCATCACGAGTACTCTTGGGTGAATCAGTAATACCTATTGATTCCAGGTCCCACAATCTTTTGACATCATCTAACTTTAGCGGAAGATCAGGTTCGTTCAACTTATTGTTGAATCCTCCATCAGATTGAAAGTACGTCAAAACAGTAAGCTGATCTGAACTGTCAAGGGTTTCTACTATTTTTCCCGACCATACCCAGCCAGAATCTGAATTTACTAGGAAAAGTTCCTGAGTGATCGCAATCTTTTCATGTGACATGAACGAGTGATAATAATCATTTCCTATTAGGATATCTATCTTGTTACCGCATGAGCCGTCGTCCGCCATTTTAAGGTCTTTTAATCTAGTATCACTCCATACCTGCGATGAGTTTCTAAAGACTGGAGTTCGTATACCGTGCGTAATGTGAGGTACAACGTTTGCGTGGATAACTCGTGTAACACCGGTTTGAGTCCTGATTTTGAAATTTACTTCGGGGCTTTCTATTTGATGGGGCGATTTCGCTCCAAACGTAAATATTGATAAATTTGATTTCTCTACCATCGAGAGCCGCAAAGTTTTTGCCGCAGCTTCTGTTATATACGAGCGTTGACTACCGGAATCTAGTAAAACACGACATTGTAATGTTTTCGATGATGTCTCTGGGCTACTTACATCCACGATGCAAGTTTGCAACAAAGTAGTATTTACTTCAGATTTGACATGAAAGCTATCTGTCTGGATTGGCTTTACTGGCTGTGATAATTTTGCGGGACATAATGCTCGATTGTGTGTTCCAAATTCATTGCAATGTCGACACTTACGTTTAGATCGACAAAGGTGGGCCCTATGCCCATCACGGAAGCAATTGTAGCAACGGTTCTTTAATTGTGACTTCCTGTCCTGTATAGTCCTGTATAGTTATATAGGTAGTACACTCGTCATTAAAATGATCTTGTCCACAAAATATACACCTACTTTTCTTTTTAGGGGGTTCATTGGACTTGTCTGAGTTGTCGTGTGGTCTTTTACGTGAGTTTGGTTGTGTTTTATTAAACTGTCTACTATCAAATTTTGGTTTATCTTTCTTAAAAGCTGTGAATCTAGTTGGTTTATGGTCCCTCTTTTCTTCTGCCCTAATGCATGCATGGAACCTAAAGTGAAATTATCACTGTTGAGTTTGCTGTCGTTGATCGTTGTGTCTGTATCTTTCGTGTCTATACAATTCTTCTTGAGCCTATTCGATGTCTCTCTAGCCGATATTATATATTCTAAATATTTTCTGATACTATCTATTTTTTCGTCTTCGCCTGTCATCTTCATTCTCAATTCATAAATTAGGTCTTCTGGAAACTTCTCCATAATCATTACTCTGAGATGGTTATGGTTCACGTCTTCGCCTAGTGAACTTAACACTAAGATGTCTCTCGATTTCATTGAGAACTTGTCTGCAATCCTTAACTTGATTTGTTTTTGCTGTCTTAATTCTGTAGAGCGCAACATAATGAGCGTCAATAATCGCGCTAGGTTTACCATATCTGTCTTTGAGAGTTTTCACGGCGATACTGTAGTTTGTGTTGGTTGTGTCTAGCCCTTCGATAGCCTGTTTTGCGTCACCTTCGAGAACAGATTGTAGGTATAACAACTTATCGACTTCGTTGATATTTCGACTATCTACATTTGATGAAAACTGGTCCCAAAACTGATACCATTTGAGAACATCACCGTCAAACTTAGGTAACTCCATTCTTGGTAACTTGCTAGTTATGTTCATGTTTTCGCTGTTAGTAGTAACCGCTGAACGTTTTCTGTCACTACGCTTAATAATAACATCTATTTCAGATATCAAATCTTCTGCTTGCACTTGTGACAGTGTGTACCTACTGATTTCGTCGACATCAGGATCTTTAATCGATTTGCAGTAATTATGAATCTCTGAGACAAACCTTTGATTGGCACCTTTTAGCTTACATCCAATCAGTTCTAGTTCCTTTAAATTGGTATCACTCTCTGATAATTTCTTTAGTTCACACTGAGCAGAACTTATATGAGACTGAACGGATTCATAAATCAGTTTTAAACGAGTTAGAAGGACGTTTTCCATACTAAATACAGTACCTACTACCTACATGACCCAAGAGCAAAACTGTTTTCTTCGTACGCAGATGTAGGTACTTTAAAAATAAAATCTAAAACAAAATTAACCTTTGGTAAGATACCTATTAGCGGACACACTTACAATTACACCATTAAGGCTGTATAATGTTGCGATAGGGACCTATTGTAAATCGGCAGTGAAATTACGAGTACCTAGTACCTAAGTATAAAGATAAAGAAACCCTCCACAAAGTTGTAAACAACTTTATGACTATGGCGCGCCATGGTGGCGGGAGCACAGGTGCGTCTGCGCACGCGCCTGTCGGGCGGCGGCCGGCGGCGCCTTATTAACAATAGGTCTGTCTGCTTTTTCTCATCACTGTGCTATCTTTTACCAAAAGAGTGCACCTAACGTCACTTGAAATATACGAGCATTCTAAACATAATCCTACTGAAACACTTCGACATGCCTCTGACTGTCCTTCTCGTAAATAATAAGGTAAAATAGGTACCTTTCGTGAGCAGTCATAGCAGTCAAAGGGGTTAATGTAATTATCACTATAAACATTTTCAACTTCTAATAATATTTATTACTTTATCATCTATGCTTCGCTTCAAAATTATCACAAATGAACGAAAGGTAGGTACGATCCCAGCATCTCCACCATGTCGCCAAGTACCTATATACTGATAGGTACGACGAATATCTGGTCTGATTACTGAGCTGATGTTCTATTTGCTGGTTTCGACTGATTCTGATATCAGTTCCTGATCGTAAGTATTTAGGGGGCTGTTCCCCCGTGTGGCCTCCAACCTCCCCTACAGCCACCCCGATCCTCGCTAAACACTGATCTGATATTCTCTGGTAACTGTTCGCAAACAGGCCGAACGCGTCGGCAAACTCAATAACATAACAGGCAATAAGTTCTGGTAACACGTAAATAGTTATAAATCAAGCTCACTCACCAATGTTTCTCTTTGGACGTCTCGAGATGCAATGCCGGGCCAGAACGAGCTAGCGCGCGCGCGCGCCCGCTCGCCCCACCCGCTTGTTGTGACGTCACACAGAGCTATACCTACCTGAGCGTGCAGCCTATACTACTTATATGTGATATCTGTTTCGCGTTCGCGACAGTATCCTTCCTATCAACTTTAAAAATCAATGACGTATCATCGGCAAATAAAACTATATCTGCTAGACCGTGGACCATGTAAGGCAAATCGTTAATATATGCCAAAAACAGGAAAGGACCCAAAATTGATCCCTGTGGGACTCCCATCTTGACAGGAGAACTAGCAGATGTGATACCATTGACGCTAACCTTCTGCTGCCTACTAGACAAGATTCCACCAGGTTCAGGGCATTCCCATGACTAACAACTATGAAATATTAAAAATTATTTATTTTACAATTATTTCAGAAACAAGTGAATGGCCACTCATAGCGCAATCTTCGGCCATAGGAAATTATGGAAAGGAACCAAATGTAAGTTACTATCAATAGATCTAGTGCTTATCTAAGTCTGGTCCGTCTAAATATGTTCTGTTTAAGGCGCGGTGCTAAGCAAATTTGCCCTCTCGCTCACACTTACCCACATTTTTTCACATATAAAAAATACTACATGTAAATAAGTGAAATAAAGACAACTATAGTAACTAGAAAATGACAATACAAAGATTGAGTAAAAATCCAATTTAATTCAAGCGATTTTCATTTATAATAACAACCTACACAAAGAAAAAAAATCTTAGAAAAATAAAAAAGGCACTTAAAACTTTCTTGGATGAAATTGGATTTTTTACTGAATCTTCGTATTGTTATTTTATAGAACCTAGTTGTCTTTATTTTACGTAATTACATGTAGTATTTTTTAGATCTTCCAAAATGTGAGTACGTGTGAGCGAGAGGGCGAATTTGCGTTGGACAGCGCCTTAAGGTGCCTATAGGAGCCAAACTTCCCTCTCGCTCGCACATTGCAAGTTAAGCTACATAGACATTGAATTTCCAAAAATCATAAGTTGTGTTTCTCAATCATACCATTAATAATATATTCAAGAAAACTTAGTTTCGATATCTCTTAATTTAACAGAAGAGATAGAAAAAAACTGTTATTTCCTCTTTTTCGATCTACTCCATCAAAGAATAAGAAAAAAATGAAATATATACTTAAAAACATGCATTAATCTAAAGATAAACAAAATGGAAAGAGCGATTTTGAAAATTCACTTTAGTGATTTTTTATCTATACTATTATATAAAGAGAGAAAGTGATTCACTGACTGACTCATCAACCCAGAGCCAAAACTACTGGACCGATGATGATGAAATTTTGACAATAGATTATTTTTACAGTCTAGACAAGTAATAAGAAAGGATTTTTCAAAATTTTACCCCTAAGTGTATTAAATAGGGGTTGAAAGTTTGTATGGAGTAGACTTCATTTTTCAGCCGATTAATTTCAAATTTTGTAGAAACATTCTAAAATGAAAATAATTAAACACGTGTTGTCAGCGTTTTCAATAATTTCAGCCCTTTTGTGGAAAAATACAGTTTTAAAGTTTCTTATGAATATTTTAGTTCCAACAATGCTTACTAGATGGCGCTACAGAAAATTTTCAATAATTTCTTGCAAGACAACTACCCTAAAGCAACATTTTTAGGTAATTTAGTTCCAACATTGCATAATAGATGGCGTTCTGTAAATAATTAAAACGCGCTTATGACTTAAAAAAAAACATAACAAAAACATACAATCACGCCCTTTTTCCCGAAGGGGTAGGCAGAGGTGTACCCAGGACTCAGTCCCACAGTAGATACACCCACATTTCGCCAGTATGTTATTGGTCCCATGTAATAGGGGACGAGCCTATTGCTATCTACCGGGCAAAGTTCCAGACTCCAGGCAGTTATTGAGATAATTCCTAATGGAAAAATTCAATATTTATCACTTTGCCTGACCTGGGTTTCGAACCCGGGACCTCTTGATTGGCAATCGAGCTTGTGCCCTCTACGCCATAGAGGCAGTCGCTTATGATTTCGCTTCTCTTTAGCATAGCTCTATTAAACTGAGTTGCAACAACATCGAATTATGAATGCTCTTCTTACTGTTTTCACTGTTTCCGTAAACCTATGTCTCCGGATTATTCAATCTATTACCAATACCAATATCATAGTATAAAGTGAGAAACTTTGTTTTTTATTTGCAACGAATAGGTTCCGAAACTACTAGACCGATTTAAAAAATCTTTTACTTAAGGAGAGCTTAATTTAGTGTGAGTGACATAGGCTATATTACGACGATTTGAAAAATATTAGGGATCCGAAAGAAATCTGCAATATTGTGAACTAAGGTGTCACATAATTACCAAATATATTCATTAACATGCGTGCGCTGTGAAATCTATTAATGGTAGAATAATATAATGTACTAGGGGTTTGTAGTACTTACTAATATTTACAAAATAGTCCACGGACATTTTATCCATCTATTTTGGTTTAGTCACAATAATCGAAACAGACATTATATGCATGCGCTGTGAAAAGTATTGGTGGTAGAATAAAGTAATGTACTAGGGGTTTGCAGTACTTACCAATATGCACAAAATAGTGAACGGACATTATATCCATCTATTTTGGTTTAGTCACAATAATCGAAGCAGTCATTATTTTTCATGCAGTGTGAAAACTATTGGTGGTAGATTAAAGTAATGTACTAGGGGTTTGTAGGACTTATCAATATCTACAAAATAGTCTACGGAAATTATATCCATCTATTTTGGTTTAGTCACAATAATCGAAGCAGTCATTAACTTTCATGCGCTGGGAAATCTATTTGTGGTAGAATAAAGTAATGTACTAGGGGTTTGTAGTATTTACCAATATCTACAAAATAGTGAACGGACATTATATTCATCTATTTTGGTTTAGTCACAATTATCGAACAGTCATTATATGCATATGCGGTGAAAACTATTCATGGTAGAATAAAGTAATGTTCTAGGGCTAGGGGTTTGTAGTAATTATCACTATCTACAAAAAATAGTCCACGGACATTATATCAGTCTGTTTTGGTTTAGTCACAATAATCGAAGAAGTCATTATTTTTATGCGGTATGAAAATTAATGGTGGTAGAAATAATGTACTAGGGGTTTGTAGTACTTATATATCATCAAAATAGGCCTCGGAAATTGTTTCCATCTGTTAAGGTTTGGTCACTGTAAAGCCGGGACTACAGCTACGTGTTAGCGTGTTATATAACAATATTTTGTTAAATAACACCCAAAGCCACGCCCACTTTTCATGTTATCTATACTTCTATACTAATATTATAAAGAGAGAAACTTTGTTTTTTTGTTTTTTTGTTTGTAACGAATAGGCTCCGAAACTACTGGACCGATTTTAAAAATTCTTTCACTTATGGATAGCTTAATTCAGTGTGAGTGCCATAGGCTATATGAGATTTTGAAAAAAAATGGGGATCCGTAAGAAAACTGCAATATTGTGAACCAAGGCGTTACATAATATAATTACCATATTCATAAATTTGCGTGCGCTGTGAAATGCATTGATGGTAGAATAATATAATGAACTAGGGGTTTGTAGTACTTATCAATACCTACAAAACAGTATACATAGATTATATCCATCTTTTTTGGTTTAGTCACAATAATCGAAAAAGTGATTATTTTCATGCGGTGTGAAAACTATTGGTGGTAGAGTAAAGTAATGTACTAGGGGTTTGTAGTACTTATCAATACCTACAAAACAGTATACATAGATTATATCCATCTTTTTTGGTTTAGTCACAATAATCGAAAAAGTGATTATTTTTCATGCGGTGTGAAAACTATTGGTGGTAGAGTAAAGTAATGTACCAGGGGTTTGTAGTACTTATCAATACCTACAAAACAGTATACATAGATTATATCCATCTTTTTTGGTTTAGTCATAATAATCGAAAAAGTGATTATTTTTCATGCGGTGTGAAAACTATTGGTGGTAGAGTAAAGTAATGTACTAGGGGTTTGTAGTACTTATCAATACCTACAAAACAGTATACATAGATTCTATCCATCTTTTTTGGTTTAGTCACAATAATCGAAAAAGTGATTATTTTTCATGCGGTGTGAAAACTATTGGTGGTAGAGTAAAGTAATGTACTAGGGGTTTGTAGTACTTATCAATACCTACAAAACAGTATACATAGATTATATCCATCTTTTTTGGTTTAGTCATAATAATCGAAAAAGTGATTATTTTTCATGCGGTGTGAAAACTATTGGTGGTAGAGTAAAGTAATGTATTAGGGGTTTGTAGTACTTATCAATACCTACAAAACAGTATACATAGATTATATCCATCTTTTTTGGTTTAGTCACAATAATCGAAAAAGTGATTATTTTTCATGCGGTGTGAAAACTATTGGTGGTAGAGTAAAGTAATGTACTAGGGGTTTGTAGTACTTATTAATACCTACAAAACAGTATACATAGATTATATCCATCTTTTTTGGTTTAGTCATAATAATCGAAAAAGTGATTATTTTTCATGCGGTGTGAAAACTATTGGTGGTAGAGTAAAGTAATGTACTAGGGGTTTGTAGTACTTATCAATACCTACAAAACAGTATACATAGATTCTATCCATCTTTTTTTGTTTAGTCACAATAATCGAAAAAGTGATTATTTTTCATGCGGTGTGAAAACTATTGGTGGTAGAGTAAAGTAATGTACTAGGGTTTGTAGTACTTATCAATACCTACAAAACAGTATACATAGATTATATCCATCTATTTTGGTTTAGTCACAATAATTGAAGCAGTGATTATTTTTCATGCGGTGTGAAAACTATTGGTGGTAGAGTAAAATAATGTACTAGGGGTTTGTAGTACTTATTAATACCTACAAAACAGTATACATAGATTATATCCATCTTTTTTGGTTTAGTCACAATAATCGAAGCAGTGATTATTTTTCATGCGGTGTGAAAACTATCGGTGGTAGATTAAAGTAATGTACTAGGGGATTGTATTAATTATCAATACCTACAAAACAGTATACATAGATTATATCCATCTTTTCTGGTTTAGTCACAATAATCGAAGCAGTGATTATTTTTCATGTGGTGTGAAAAGTATTGGTGGTAGAATAAAGTAATGTACTAGGGGTTTGTAGTACTCATCAATATCTTCAAAATAGCCCACGATAAATTATAACATGTGTTAAGGTTTGGTCATTGTAACAGAAATAGTCATTAATTTGCGTGCGCTGCGTAAACCATTAGGGTTATATTTATTAAAATACAATGTATCACGAATTTACTCCTGATAAACGTCCACTATACCTACTTCTGCTACCCGTGCGAAGCCGGGGCGGGTCGCTAGTTGTGTTAGATAACACAAAAACATGCCGCTGCGGACCCGGCTTAACATGAAAAGTGGGCGTGGCTTTGGTGTTATTTAACAGAATATTGTTATATAACACGCTAACACGTAGCTGTAGTCCCGGCTTAACAGAAATAGTCATTAATTTGCGTGCGCTGCGTAAACCATTAGGGTTATACCTATAAAAATACAATGTATCACGAATTTACTCCTGTTAAAACGTTCACTTCTACTTCTCCCGTGCGAAGCCGGGGCGGGCCACTAGTCATCAATAATCCAAAAGGTCTGTAAAATATATTACCTATTATTATACAGCCAGCTACTCGCGCCTACATTGTCTAAATTAAAAATTTAGTACAGTTTCAGTTACGTAGTAACTATTAAGTAATCTGTGGTTTCAGTCAGTTATCAATCAAAGTCGATGAGATGCATCATCTCAATTCAATTAAGAATTGAATTGAGATGATGCATCATTTTTACTTCCGCCCTACCTGTGATCATTTGCTAGTCTTGTCACCACAATAAAAAAAAACATAGGCATTTGTAGCGTCTGTGGCCTAGCGAATATAGCGGCTTAAAATCCGGAGTCCCTGGATCGTATCTCACCATGTGGACTTTTCACCTTGACGCTATCGTGTTTCGTATGTCACGTTGAAGTGTAGGTCCGTATAGTATCCTACTATAAGATATGTAGGGGACAGTCGTTAGCTCATGTCAGAGCCGCGGAGGAATCTTGTCGACCTGAAACTGTGACAATATGGGTTGTCCACATAACACATATGAATTGACTCGAGCAGTGTAATTGGGGTAACCCGTTCTGTTAGAGTATCAATTCATATTATTATATAATTGTCATAGGACCAACTCCGGTAGCACAGTGGCCAGGGAAAACGAAGAAAAGACCAGGGAATCGGACTGAATCCTGGGTACACTTCTGCCTATCCCTTCGGGAAAAAGTCTTGATTGTATGTTAAAAGTGTGTTATGTTATGTTTTTGTCCGTAGCTCTGGTTGACTGGTAACTTTCTACACCGTTTCACAATGATCAAAGATCAATCGCAAACATCAACTGCGCCGCAATCTTTAAAACTGGTTTATCCATCACTAGGTGAGTTTTATTATTTTTTTTGTATCTATTATAAATGCGAAAATTTGTGAGGATGGATGGATGGATGGATGGATGTTTGTCCACGCTAAAACTATTGAACGATTTGGGCTGAAATTCGGTATGTAGATAAGTTTAGTTAATTGATAGAGATACGGGAGCCAAACTGTACTCTTCGGTTTCCCGCCAAAACTGTCATCGTCTAGATTTCATATACACGGCCTCATAACTCATAAGTGTACTTCGCCGTGGCAGCACAGTAAATATATCTACAGTATTGCGACTTCAAAGAAACGCTCAGAACGCGAGTTGTTCACAGACTCAGTTTACACTTAGTCGCGAATGCGCCGCAGCGTAGTGGAGAACGAATGGTGTGATCATTGATTTAAAGATAAGGGGAGATAAGGTATGTACTCCCAGCGCTTACTCAATAACTGGCACGTGCAATTTGCTCAGTGTGAAGTTTGCACAGTGCAATATAATGAACAACAAAGATAGAAAGACGTAAATAAGACAGAAGAGCGACCGAGAAGACAACAATATTAGTTGCTAGTACGATCTAACTTTATTGACGTACGGGGACCTAATGGGACCTAATTTGCGCTTGCCATTTTCGAGAAGCCAGTACCTCATCCACTTTTTCTTTATATCAATGAGTGAGATAGTTTAGAAAGCGAGTTGCGAGTTGTGAATTATGTAGATTTTTAAGTTATTAATATAATATGCATAGAATATTACAACTCAGCGCTTAAAAACTAAGTATAACCCTCTCATACGAGTGGGGGGGAGTTTCGTTTCTTGTAGTAGTAATAGTTAGTAATCTTTGCTAATATTATGATATTTATATTAAAGAAAACGTAAAACAATCTCACGACGGATTGCGCGGCGGCGGATGTCTGCCGTACACAGAGAGGGTTCATTGCAAACAGACATGGATTAAAGATTATGTATAGTAAGTATTTAAGCAGTGGACTACCAACGGCTGAGATGATATGACTAAATATACTTAAGGACGTACGTGGACCTAATGCGACCCAATATAAGCTTTCCATTTTCGAGAAGCCAGCCTCATCTCCCCTTTTCTTCAAATCAATGCTCGAGAAACACTTTAAATTGCTGCCAATTTGTGAAAACAAATGGCATATGAATTTGATACACATTACAGATTCCCAAACAGTTCCTATTCTTACTTGCCTATTATAAAAACTTTCAATGTTACCCGTAGCGCCAGGGACCAGGGACCACACACAGCCAACGGCTACAGCCTAACCCTTGGAGGAAAAGACGTCATGTTATGTTTACTATTTTCAGTCAATGGCGAGCTCAATCAACGTGTCGCGACAAAGCAATGCCTCATATCAAAACATATACAAGAATATCACCAGATAACAAGAGAGCTGGGTATTTTCTGCTAACTTCGGGCAATGTTAGCGGGGTAAGAATTAAAAATCTTTTATCTTCAATATCAAAATGGGAAGAAAAATTTCGCCCACGAGCAGGACTTGAACCCGCTCCTTCTGCTCCAATCCGCGTGGTGGGCACTCTATCAATTGAGCTACCGTGGAGGAAAATGTATTCGGCGTAATTCTTCTATCCCACCTACTACCGCCTATAGGTGATACATTTCGCATTATACCCAGCGACAAGTCTAATGTTACAATTAGAATTCATATCGAAATATAATATTTCATATTTTTATAGGCTCATATCATCATCATTTCATTTATTCACACTCAATATTACATTGTATTTGAAATATGCATGCATATTAAAAAAACTAAGCGGTCTATTTACTTGAATTATGTTTATAACAGACGAATGTATAATCTCCTTTATATAAATAATAATAATAATAGTAATTTCGTTTGTTACAGTCAGCATGGGGCTTCATGAACAAAAACAATGGGCCATTATTACTAAAGAATTACGAAGCTGGTGTGTTATTCCTGCCTAGATTTGTGGTGAGTATATTTATACTACACACAGTTCACACACAGTACATTACAGTACACTAAGAATTGAACTAATTGATTAAATTGGCAACCCTAAAAGGTGTGGTACTTCCCCAGGCGGCCTGCAAAAGAGACCTACCACTACAAAAGTGGTAGAGTCGCTATTATTTGAATGATTTTGAGGAGTGTCTTTGCTGTCCTTTTAGTATTAGTATTCTGTGATATCTTTATTTATATTTTACAGATAAATGAAGATTCGTTCCCTCTGGAAGGAGCCAATCGTTTAATATTGCCATACGATGTGCCACCCACTAGATATACTAGTGATATGTCGCCATGGGTCGCTGATTATTTATGTGATGAATCATCATCATCATCTTAGCC
Organism: Hemistola chrysoprasaria; assembly: GCA_947063395.1. Lineage (NCBI taxonomy): Eukaryota > Metazoa > Arthropoda > Insecta > Lepidoptera > Geometridae > Hemistola > Hemistola chrysoprasaria. Next base: position 2,836,739 of record OX346736.1, on the reverse strand, counting down.
GTAGAAAGTCCACAGCTGAACATAGGCCTCCGCGCACGCTTGGCAGGCGGGTAGGCGAGCGGTGGATATTACCCAGAGGACGCTGCTGTGCGTCCTCTGGATCTGATGATGTATAATTTAAATATTATTTTAACTTAACATACAATACAATCACGTCTATTTCCCGAAGGGGTAGGCAGAGGACAGCATTCCCAGGACTCAGTTGCATAATAGAGATACACCCACATTCCGCCAGTATGTTATTGGTCCCATATAATAAGGGGCGAGCCTATTGCCATCTACCGGGCACAGTTCCAGACTCCAGGCATTTGTTGGGATAATTTCGAATGGAAAAAGCAATATTATTTTAAGATATTATACAGATTAAAGTGGTCTTATTAACACTCTTTTGACTGCTTCGGTGGCGTAGTGGGCGCAAGATGACTGCAGATCATGAGGTCCCGGGTTCGATCCCCAGCTCAGACAAAGTGTTATTGGATTTTTCCATTAGGAATTATCTCTACGGCACTTTGGAGCCTGGAACTGTGCCCGATAGATGGCAATAAGATCGCCCCTCGCATGGGGCCAGTAACATATTGGCGAAATGTGGGTGTGCCTACTATGGGACTCAGTCCTGCGTACAACTCTGCCTACCCCTTCGGGAAAAAGGCGTGATTGTATGATATGTTGTAAACTTTTATTACGCACCGCCACGCGGAACGGGGAGGGACACTGGTTCGAATCTTCTTTGTAAAATAAATAATAATATATGTTTGAAGATATAAATTGTGCATTTTTAATTATTGTAAAACTCAAGCATTAGAATTTTGTAGTATAAGTTTTATTAAATTTCTTTTATTTCACTTAATTTTTTTTATTTCTCCTGTCTCAATAAAGTCTATCTCAGAAATATTATATCATAATAGATATGATAACATAATAAACTCGTTTTTTTTTAAACTGAGTTTACATGGGACGCAGAATCTAGCACTATTGATGATCGCAGCATTTAACTTAACTCATAACAAGCATAAATAAATATTACCTACCTTAAAAACATTTTGACTCTTTTAAATTTTAATTCTTATAGCTATTTATAAAAGTTAAAATGCATTATGGTGTGATTAATTTATATAAATAAAAATATATATTTTTAATTAACAAAATCTTTTAGTGTAAGACTACTCCAATGCTCCTATGTTCGCTCGCGTCACTGTCAAATTTAACATGAAATGTCGTAGGGAAAACAATCAAGTAAATAGAGCAAAGAATGAAGAGGAGTTTTTTAAGATAGTGAGTGACAAGACGAGCAAATCAGGAGCCTGATGGTAAGTATCATGATTGCCCTTATCATACACAGTGCAACCCAATGTTTTAAAATTCAAAATTCTGCGCGGCACTGCACTGCGCCTGTCATTCTGAGATATTAGTTGTTGAAACTCGTCATACCCAGTAATTACGCTCTGATAAATATTATGCTATAAAGTCTCGTTGATTTATAATATCAATGATGGACACTTTTCCGAGGTTATTCCGAGGAGCGAGATTGTGAGAGTGAGTGAAGTGAAGCAATTCAACGTCATTGCTCCGGAAACAAGATTCCAAACCGCTCAGCGCTTCAACGTCATTGCCGCTCTACAAGAAACCACTGAGCACGTAATCAAGAAACGTTACCAAGCGAAACTGTTTCACAGATCACTATATTAGAACTGTATATAGTGATCTGTGAACTGTATGGATTTTGACGTGCACTGCAACCGTCACCCATGGACTATAGTCGCTGTCAGCCGTCATTTTCTGATAGTGTCAAAATCAAAAAGTAATTTTCTGACTTTGTTGTGGTCGTATTTATTTTGGATTTCTAATTTCTTTATTTATTTCATTATAAATATAAATAAGGTCGTTTCATTGCTATGAATCCGACAAAACGCAAAGAAAATATGACAGGTATAATTAGACTATTTATAGTTACCGTTTTGGTTAATTGAATATTAAATTTATAAAGAAACATTTGCCCAAATATTTCAGACGATTCTAAGCCAAAAAGAGTGAAAAAGGACTGCATTCATGGAGAGAAATGTTATAGAAGAAACCCTGCACACTTCAGGGAGTTCAGTCACCCACATTGTAAGTAAAATCACATAAAAATATGTGAAAAAAAATGTCACTAGAACTCGACTGGTTTCGGGATGAGTATAGTTGTTTACCCACAATACCGGTACGTTAAGGTCAAGCCCGTCACACACGTAGCTATGGTATATATTAATATAAATCATAGCAAGGCATATTACGATATATTTTCTTTACAAATATCCAACTGACCGCACACGCAGCTATAATATATTTCTATGACGTCACCAACATATACCGTAATATATATTATTGCATATTAATATATATTATGGTATAGCAAGGTATATTTCGACATATTTCTAAAGTACAGGATGTTCTAACGTGTTCGATCGCACATCTACCCGCTTTGCCTGCACGCCGACCATTTGCTGACTACTGCTCCACCCGCAGTCTCTGTTCATTTACCGAAAAAAGTGTATAATGTGTAAATCATAAGGTCTCTGGTTCGATCCACGGGTCAGGCAAAGTATTATTGGATTTTTTCATTAGGAATTATTTAAATGACAGCCTGGAATATGGAACTGTGCTCGATAGATGACAATATAGGATCGCCTTCTATTAAATGGGACCAATAACATACAGGCGAAATGTGGGCGTACCTACTATGGGACTGAGTTCTGGGTACATCTCTGCCTACCCCTCCGGGAAAAGGCGTGAGAGTATGTTTGTTTGTTTATTCTTACGTTAAATACACAGCAAGACGTTCTTCTGAACTAATGCATTTGCGCATGATTGTGTCTTGTTTTCTTATATCATTTTTTATTAATTCATGAAGTTCTTTAAATGCCGATTTTGAATTCCTAAAATATTGAGTGAATTTTTTTGAGGATAAGTCACGATACAAATTGAATTCACCACGAGTTTGTTTATTCTTTATATGCGATTCAATCCATTTGGTTCTTGTTTTTGTGCCCGACAGGGCAACTACCATATCCAAAGCAGCAGTGGAATCGTCCTCTGAAGAACTGTCAATTAAATCCATTAACAATGTACTTGTTGAATTCATATTTACTTAATTAGTAATCGGAACACCCTCTAATACAAAACACGTCCAAACGCTAGGCCGACCATTAATGGAATGAAGGATAAATATATATTATAGCATCGCCTCCGTGTGTGGTAGCTTGCTATAATATATATTATAGTTCGGTATATTAATATATATTATAGCTACGTGTGTGACGGGCTTTAAACGTCACCCATACAAAATGAAAATGCACAGATAATATGAAGAAATAGGGAATAATTTTCCACTCGATTGTTTGCGGTTGACTCTGGATCTGGCCTTTATTCGCGCGTAAACATATTTTGTCAAAGAAAGCCTTACAGTTTCTACGAATTTATGAAAATTGTAAAAAATAGTTTTTAGGTTATAATGTTTTTTTTTTAAATAGCAAAAAACCTTTTATTTGCTATGTATTTAATGGTGTACAATAAAGTGTTTATCTATCTATCTATGGGACCGAGGCCTGGCACCTCTGCCTACCCTGAATGTTTATTCGTATATAAGTATGTATATCAGTCTTCTGACTGCCTCGGTGGCGTAGTGGGCGGATGCTCGACTGCCAATCAAGAGGTCCCGGGTTCGATCCCCAGGTCAGGCATAGTGCTAAATATTGGATTTTTCCATTAGGAATTATCTCAATAGCTGCCTGGAGTCTGGAACTGTGCCCGGTATATGGCAATAGGCTCGCCCCCTATTACATAGGACCAATAACATACTGGCGAAATGTGGGTGTATCTACTATGGGACTGAGTTCTGGGTACACCTCTGCCTACCCCTTCGGGAAAAGGCGTGAATGTATGTTATGTTATGTTTATCAGTCTTCTGGTTACCATAGTACAGGCTCTGCCTAGTTTGGAACTATATGACTGTGTGGGGAAGTTGTCCCATATTATTGATTATTATTTTTAGTGGAATCAATACTCGATGCACACACAGGCGGGGCGTATCCAATACCAGACAAATACAGCATGGACACGCACACAATCACAGAACAGCTTGATATTATTGTTGAAAAACAACTTTACACACCTGTTTGTAAAACTGAAAGGTAAGTGTATATAGGTATAGGTTTTGTAGTGATAGGCCTCTTGCAGGGGCCACCTGGGGAAGTACCACACCTTTGCCAGTTATTCATCAGCCGAGCAGTAATGTGCAAACATTACTGTGTTCCGGTCTGAAGGGCAATGTTACCAGCGAAATTACTGGGCATGATGAGTTTCAACAACTAATGTCTCAGGGTGACAGGCGCAGTGCAGTGCCGTGAAGAATTTAGAATTTTAAAACACTGGGTGGCACTGTGTCTGATATGGGCATGCATGATGCTTACCATCAGGCACTTGATTTGTTCGTCTTGTTACTCACTATCATAAAAAAATGTATATGAAGTTATTATTCATCATTATCAGCCGGAAGACATCCAATGCTAAACGGCGTCCTCCCCCATAGTTTGCCGTAAACTATATATTATATTCGGCGTATATGTGTACATGTATCCTAGATGGAGCCGCTTGTTGCTTGTCTTGTCTCACGCAGCAGTTGTAATACTTGGGCCCGGAGAGACTGCTGCCCGCACATAGCAATATATGGGGCTCTATAGGGGCTATTTTGAATTTATTTTCTTTTGAAAGTTGATCAGTTTGACGGGTAGATAACCTTTTTTAAATATGTAAAATTTTTGGATAAGAAATGTACAATATACATTTTTGTTCTAGCTCAAGTATAAATGCAAAACAAAACCTAACACAACAAACACCCAACTTGGTACTCAAAAATTCACCAAAACACAGTCCAAACTCACAGAAGTTGCCAGAAGAAGGAAGAAGTTCACAGAAGTTGCCAGAAGAAGGAAGAAGTTCACGGAAAGTTGCAGAAGAAGGAAGAATGTCACAGAATATGCAAGCAGGCAGTAGTGGTTTACAAAACATAAATGTTAGACAGAGGGAAAAGAGTAAATCACCTACAAATTGCAGTACAGATAGCAAGAAAGGTAATATTTGTTTGATATTTAGGGTTCCTTACCTCAAAAGGAAAAAAAGAACCCTTATGGGATCACTTTTATGTCCGTCTGTCTGAAACTGCGGTCCCTTGCGGCTGTAAAAATATCATACTTCTAAGTTAACGCAAGCAAAAGTTATGGCCATTTTACTGCATACTATGCGCGAGGGACTAAAAACGTGTGCAATATAATAATGCCTTCAGGGCGCTGATGCGGCTGCCACGCTTCTGCAGCGCATCATCCATGTTTATGACGGCGCGCACGGATGGATTTGCTGCTATCATGCGCAAAAAAGTAGCGTCGCTCTTGAGTAGAGTGCGTGGTAGCGGCAACAGCATCCTGAAGGTCATCACAGACAAATGGGACTGCCCTATGTTGAGGCACCACGTTCAGGTGCTGATCAGGTAGGTTATCCTGCATGATCTGGACCTGAACGTGTAGTTTTTACATATTGCCTTATATTAACACCTACCCTTAAGCCCTTAATAATAATAATTTGTAATAATAATAATAATAATAATGATAATTTTTAATGTAACTAACAAATGGATCGAAGTTATCTATAATAAATAAATATTTGATTTGATTTGGTAAGAAGTCTAGGGTACTTCTACAGAACAGATAATAATACTATGAATAGAATGGACACTGTCATCCGCTCACCAATCCGGCCTTCACCCCACAAGCGAGATTGAACTCTCGACGAGTCCCGCTTTGCTCGGAAATTACCTCACGCACACTCTTGCACGTGTACAAAACTCCATGTGTGCAGTGTCTGTATAGTAGGTAGTTATAGCGCGACTTTTGTATGGGATTGAGTCGAGTGTCCGGGGTGTGGTACTTCCTCCATGTTGATGCTGTAGTTTGTAACTAGATGGCGTTGTTTTTAGTTAGTTCTTAGTGGGCTGATTGTTTTTGGGATTGGAAGCGTTTTGTTCGGTTATCTAGTTATGGAACCCTACGTATGCCTTAACAATTTATTTTCAGACAGATTGTTTTCAAAATAACCAAACAATTTGTAGAATAGAAATAGAATAGAAAACTCTTTATTGTTATCACAACTAGTACAAAAAAAAAACCAGTAAAATCACATATTAAAACTAGAAAATGTGTAACAATAGGCGGCCTTATCGCTCAGAGCGATCTCTTCCAGGCAACCATGCGGTGACAGGACTTATACTAAAATGCTGGAAGGACGGTGGTTTCACAATTCAAATTAATTAATTTAAAATCTATACATACCAAAAATATAATAAGTATATAAATATCTCTATAAAACTAATACGTAATTTATTTAATAAAACTAAACAAAATAAATAAATAATAATAATAAAAGATGAACATACAAATACCATACATATTATATATAATTATACATATTGTATCTGGTTTTTCAGAGTCCTACCAACCAATGGTAGAGCCCACTCGTCGCGCCAAAGATTTTTTAACAGTAGTGGTGCCGCCCGGCAATATGTTTGCCAAACATTCAGCCGCGGCGCCATATTACATGTTCTATACTACTATAACGGCCGCCAAGGACACGCATAGACAATCTTATTCTATTACATTTTTAGGTGAGCATAAAAAAAAATTGTGTTGCATTTGCAGGAATTCTATAGCAAAATTATTGAAACTACCAGCTGTGCCTCGCGGTTTCACCCGCGCAGTCTTCGTTCCCGTGGGAATGTCGGGATAAAAAGTACCCTATGTGTTATTCCAGGATCTAAGCTATCTGCATACCGAATTTCAGCCCAATCGGTTCAGTAGTTTTGGCGTGAAAGAGTAACAAACATCCATCCATCTTCACAATCTTTCGCAATTATAATATTAGTAGCAGACCTGAGACACTCCGCAATAAAGATATGAACCTACAAGTAGCCGGAGCGTCCGTCTGGACGGTACAATTACTCTGAGCTAGACAGAGACGAACAGATAGAGAGATACGCGATAGAAAGAGAGGCAGCTTGTATGTTAATATAACGATAATTAGTTAGGCGCTGTGCGACCTGAATTGCACTTTATTGCGTCGGAACTAGAGTCGCTATTTATGTAAATGTCTATTTATGTCAATGTAATCTATTTACGTCCAAAAAGTTGCCTGGAAGAGATCGCTTAAAGGAGTAAGATAAGGCCGCCCATTGTTGACCAATCACTTTTGAGTTATAGCTTTATTTTTAAGTTATTATGTTGTAATGTGCCTGACTTTATTAAAAATGGTCAATTCAATTAATTTATTTGCAAGATAATGGGTACATCGAGGTCTAAAATTAAATAACAATTGTATCTTCCAGAATCAACCTCAGTAGGCATGCAAATGTCTTGTTATTGTCATGAATATCAAAAGTCATCAATATGATGTGGGTGTATGTATTATGGGACTGAGTCCTGGGTACACCTCTGCCTACCCCTTCGGGAAAAAGGCGTGAATGTACGTTTTTTTTTTATGATAGTGAGTGACAAGACGAGCTAATCAGGTGCCTGGTGGTAAGCATCATGATTGCCCATATTATACACAGTGCCACCCAGTGTTTTAAATTTCAAAATTCTGCGCGGCACTGCACTGCGCCTGTCACCCTGAGATATGTGTTGTTGAATCTCCTCATGCCCAGTAATTTCGCTGGTAACATTGCCCTTCATACCGGAACACAGTAATGTTTGCACATTACTGCTTGGCGGACGAATAACTGGCAAAGGTGTGGTACTTCCCCAGGCGGCCCCCTGAAAAAGAGGCCTACCACTACAGTGTATGTTATGTATATATCAATATAATACAATTATTACATATAAACTAATAGATGACAATGTATACTACAATGCTGCATAAATATAAAACCGGAATGATGACTTTCTTAAAAAATCGTCTACTTTATAGAAACTCTTAACCATTTTTTTAAAGCTTTGCAAAATTTACTACTCGTATAACTAAGATTTATTAAATTTTGTGGAAGAGAATTATAAATCAAAGGCGCCATACAACGCGGTCATATTAACTAGACGCTTGGCCATGTGACGTCATTTTGGCGCTCAAGTACGGTGCGCTCAAGTACAAGCCAAATTTAGCAAGAATATTAGCCAAATTATCGACGCGTGTATCGGTAACAAAGAGGCGGACCGAACTGTGAACTGACACTTGCCGGGCGAGAAAAGGGAATGCGGGGGGAAGCGGGCGGGGACCCACATTCCAGCGATGCGTCGAGTTAATGTGACCGCGTTGTATAGGTGCAGCTTTTTCTACATAATTTCAAAGACGTACTGGGCATTTTTAGACGAATATGTGTAGTGGATCTCTTGCCAATATTTTCCTGCTGTTGGAACATGTCTGGGTTCCCCTTTTTTTTTTTTGTTGACGCTGGGAAAAAATGCGTTACGCATACCCTCCCATCGGGGGAAGGGTAATGTGGGACTCCCCGGTTGCTACCGGTATACCCACTAAAACGACCCAGCGACACTCCCGCATCGTCTGATTGGAGGAGGACTGGGAAACCGGCAGAGCCTTTACATCCAGTGCCCCCCCGACGACCGCCCGCCTTTACAGCGGGGCCTTCAGGCCCCTCCCGAATGGGAGGGGCCCGGGAATGACCACGAGTGTTCGGTCATTCCCGCCCGGCGTGGGGTCTGGGTTCCCCTTTACTAACCTAGCCATTTCGTAGATATACATGTAGGGTACAGTTAAAAACCCTTGAGATCTAAATATTTATTGCTTTCTAAATATATGCTTGCATGATTCTGACCACTTCATTCCAGGTCAGATTGAAGAGTAAGCTAATCTAATCTAATCTAATCGAATCTATGAGGAGTGTCCCTTCTGTTTCTTTAGTACTTCTATTTCTGTGGCCTCATGTCAGTCAGTTAATCAAATTATCTGTGAACTACAGAAATCTTGGACAGAAGTTTGGGTGAATTAAAGAGTTCCCTACAAATAAATTTCATGGTCGAACCAGGATGGCTGCTAGCACAATATTATTTTGCTGGATATAGGTAAGTAATTGCCGTCGGATGCCGGTTATAGAATTGAGTATTTGAAAAAAAAAAAAAAATGTATTTATCAAGTTGTTTTGTAAGTTTAATGAAAATTATGTATTATCCGATTTAAAAATCACAGGCAGAGGTGTACCCAAGACTCGGTCCCATAGTAGATACACCTACATTTCGCCAGTATGTTATTGGTCCCATGTAATAGGGTGCGAGCCTATTGCCATTTACCGGGCACAGTTCCAGACTCCAGGCAGTTATTGAGATAATACCTAATGGAAAAATCCATTATTTAACACTATGCCTGACCTGGGGATCGAACCAGGGACCTCTTGATTGGCAGTCGAGCATGCGCCCACTACGCCACCGAGGCCGTCAATTGTCGTTTATTATATTGTCGTTTGTTTTTAGTGTGAAAAAACTAACAATACTGTATGGGGAAGAATGCCCTTTACTCAAAAATATAACTCAAAAGAAGCCTCACGTCACAGCGCATTTTGTTAAAATGGCGACACCATTTGGGACTCATCACACGTAAGTATTCCTCGCACACTTAACGCGACCTCTTAGCAGTTTGACACAATCCTATGGAAAATTTACCAAATCGATGTTTTGTATTTCCCCTGTTTCCTCCGAATACAGTGAACCTATTTGATATATTTATATCCTGATATTTTAAAGTTGAAGTAAAGGATGTCGCTATCATTTTATTTTTCTTTATAAACGCTACATTTTTTTGTAGTGAACGTCCAATCACGGGTGAAACTGGGATTTTTGGAAGTTCACTATGAAAAAACCAAGGGTTTATAAGAAAAAATAATATGACAGGGACATAGGTTACTTCACTATAAAAATATCCGGATATAAATTTATAGAAAGGGTTAATTATATTCGGAGGAAACAGGGGAATACAAAACATCGATTTCGTAAATTTTCCGTAGGATTGTATCACCATCCATCTAGAAATCACATCTATAGACCAATCAAGTAGTTTCCATCCATTCACAATAGTCCTTGTACCTAGCGGGGGCTGTCTTTGAGCTCATCTGTAGATGGTTTCAGAGATGGACCCCGATAGGTGCTATACTTTAGATTAAAAGCTCAAAGGGGCCTCTCAGTAAAAATTAATGGTCTGCGTACACGTCTATTAGAAAACCGGGGTTAGTATTACGAACATGCAATCGCGTAACAACAGCAGTAAATTTTGCTGTCAAACGTCATTTTTTGTATGCTACATGTATGTACAGCAGACATTAAGCAATTGAGTATTTGAAAAAAAATAATGTCGTATTTATCTAGTTATTTTGTAAGTTTAATGAAAATTATGTTATCCGATTCAAAAAACACTAAAAATATATTTTTTTTATTAATTACAACCAATTCAAAATTGATACAATTCCAATAGGAGTCACTTGTTCACGAACGCGCTACGAGTGGTCGCCATGATTGTGACGTCATTATGTTATAGTTAGGTATGGTACTTTATAACATTTTGACGTCACTACAGGTCACGAGCTCGTTCGGGTACTATCGGCGTGTTTTCGGTACTGGATTAAAAATGATTTTTTTAATTTGATATAACTTTGTAATTATAGCGAATAAAAGAAAACTAAAAATAGTTTTGGTATGAATCTTATATATGATCTTTCCATTTATGCCAAAAGAAAATAAAATTCAAATACTCAATTAAACGCATTACACACCTGTTCGTAATAATGGGGCGGGTATAGCCCGTGTTTTCGAGTGACTAGATTTTTATTGATTCTCGCATTGGGGTGACTCAGAATGGGTGCTGTAAAAAAATCTAATAATAAACATAACATACATTCACGCCTTATTCCCGAAGGGGTAGGCAGAGGTGTACCCAGGACTCAGTCCCATAGTAGATACACCCACATTTCGCCAGTATGTTATTGGTCCCATGTAATAGAGGGCGAGCCTATTGCCATCTACCGGGCACAGTTTCAGACTCCAGGCAGTTATTGAGATAATTCCTAATGGAAAAATCCAATATTAAACACTGCCTGACCTGGCGATTGAACCCGGGACCTCTTGATTGGCAGTCGAGCATGCGCCCTCTACGCCACCGAGGCAGTCTAATAATAATTAGCATTTATTCCAAATAACTGCTAAATAACATGTTTATTTCAGGAAAATGATGGTGCTGTGCTATGAAGACGATTCGATAAGGGTAGTTGTATCTACAGCCAACCTATATTTAGACGATTGGGAAAACAGGACTCAAGCGTAAGTCGTTTAATATCACTACATCTCATATAATTTTTTTTTTTTTGGGTTTCGCACTTTAAAAGGAAAAACGGCTAAAAGCGAAATTACCGGCCATGACGAGTTTCAACAACTAATATCTCAGGGTGACAGTCGCAGTGCAGTGCCGCGTACAATTTTGAATTTTAAAACACTGTGTGGCACTGTGTCTGATATGGGCAATCATGATGCTTACCATCAGGCACCTGATTTGCTCGTCTTGTATAAATCTTGTAATAGTATGATAATAAATAATTTTAAAACTCATTTCTCTTCTCCCCAGGTTATGGTTCAGCCCCCGCTGTCCCCCATTACCCCCCGGGTCGACCCCCAGCCAGGGGGAATCCCCCACCATGTTCAAGAGATCACTGATCAAATATCTACAACAATATAACGCTGGGGTTGATTATTATATCAAAGCTGTACAAAAGTGTGACTTTTCACATATCAAGTAAGTTTTACATAATAGTAGTGTGCCCCGCGGTTTCACCCGCGTAGTCTCCGTTCCCGTGGGAATGTCGGGATATAAAGTACCCTATGTGTTATTCCAGGGTCTAACTAAGTTAAATAAATATTATTTATCAATTTGTTATGATAATTTATAAGTATTGTTAATATGTATTTTATTGACATAACATACATTCACGCCTTTTTCCCGAAGGGGTAGGCAGAGGTGTACCCAGGACTCAGTCCCACAGTAGATACACCCACATTTCGCCAGTATGTTATTGGTCCCATGTAATAGGGGGCGAGCCTATTGCCATCTACCGGGCACAGTTCCAGACTCCAGGCAGTTATTGAGATAATTCCTAATGGAAAAATCCAATATTTAACACTGCCTGACCTGGGGATCGAACCCGGGACTTCTTGATTGGCAGTCGAGTATGCGCCCACTACGTCACCGAGGCAGTTTATTGATATAATGTTATATATTATATATTAATTAGATATTATGGCAGGCGAGCCCCTGCAAAAGAGGCCTACCACTACAAACTGCCGCCTGGGGAAGTACCACACCTTTGCCAGTTATTCATCCGTCAAGCAATTATGGGCAAACATTACTGTGTTCAGGTCTGAAGGGCAATGTTACCAGCGAAATTACTGGGCATGACGAGTTTCAACAACTTATACCTCAGTGTGACAGGCGCAGTGCAGTGCCGCGCAGAATTTTGAATTTTAAAACACTGGGTGGCACTGTGTCTGATATGGGCAATCATAATGCTTACCATCAGGCACATGATTTGCTCGTCTTGTCATACACTATCATAATTTTTATTTTTTATTTAATATTTATTAATTTATTTTAATTAATAAATTAATTAAGTTAATTTATTTATTTTCAGTGTGTTTCTAGTAGCTTCGGCTCCAGGCTCGCATTTGGACAGAGAATGGGGAATGAACAGAGTGGCAACATTACTAAGGCAATATTGCGAAATACCCGCCGTGGGTAAGTGTATTTTTAGATATGTCATTTATTTATAACTAGTGGCCCGCCCCGGCTTCGCACGGGCAGCAGAAGTAGGTATAGTGAACGTTTTAACAGGAGTAACTTCGTGATACATTTTATTCCATCACATTAGAAACCTCTAATATTATCAGTGTTTCTCTACTATATTATGCATGTATTATACATAGAAACCTTTCTCGTGAATCTGTCTATTTATTTAAAAAAACCGCATCAAAATCCGTTGTGTAGTTTTAAAGATCTAAGCATACATTGGGACAGACAGCGGGAAGCGACTTTGTTTTATACTATGTAGTGATTTCACATTTAATATATATTTTTCTTAATTACAAAAAATAACTAGTTAAGGCATGCCTTGGTTAGTATGCTGTAGGGTTCCGTACCTAGACACCGCAAACATGTTAGTGAAATATAATTTTTTTTAATTTTACGGTTTTGGGATTCACTTACATGTGATATAACATAATATACATTCACGCCTTTTTCCCGAAGGGGTAGGCAGAGGTGTACCCAGGACTCAGTCCCATAGTAGATACACCCACATTTCGCCAGTATGTTATTGGTCCCATGTAATAGGGGGCGAGCCTATTGCCATCTACCGGGCACAGTTCCAGACTCCAGGCAGTTATTGAGATAATTCCTAATGGAAAAATCCAATATTTAATTCATAAAAATAAACATATCAGGATATAAATTTATAGAATGGGTTAATTATATTCGGAACAAACAGGGGAATACAAACAGTAATTAATAATTTGAATTTATACTCTAACAGAACGGGTTACCCCAATTACACAGCTCGAGTCAATTCATATGTGTTGAGGACAACCCATATTGTCACAGTTTCAGGTCGACAAGATTCCTCCGCGGCTCCGACATGAGCTAACGACTGCCCCCTACATATCTTATAGGGAACAGACGGATGATTTGGTAGTTTCCATAGGATTGTGTCATATTGCTAAGAGGTCCTCTTTCCTGGTAATAGTCTTCAATTCTTTTTTCAGAAACAAGACAATGGCCGCTCATAGCACAAGCATCAAGTTTAGGCAGTTACGGTAACCAACCAAATGTAAGAAACCTGCTAATTACTAATATTATTTTTTATGATAGATATTTTTATTATATTTATGATAGTGAGTGACAAGACGAGCAAATCAGGTGCCTGATGGTAAGCATCATGATTGCCCATATCAGACACAGTGCCACCCAGGGTTTTAAAATTCAAAATTGTGCGCGGCACTGCACTGCGCCTGTCACCCTGAGATATGAGTTGTTGAAACTCGTCATGCCTCGGAACACAGTAATGTTTGCACATTACTGCTTGGCGGATGAATAACTGGCAAAGGTGTGGTACTTCCCCAGGCGGCCCCTGCAAGAGAGGCCTACCACTACAAATCCTTCCTTTCAATACGTCATAATTAATTAAAACATTCAAAACAACTTCCAATACACAAACCTAGTAGTCACATAACTTCAATTTGGATGGAATTCTCAATATGACTGCCTGGAGTCTGGAACTGTGCCCGGTAGATGGCAATAGGCTCGCCCCCTATTACATGGGACCAATAACATACTGGCGAAATGTGGGTGTATCTACTATGGGACTGAGTCCTGGGTACACCTCTGCCTACCCCTTCGGGGAAAAGGCGTGAATGTATGTTATGTTTTTTGTCCATAGCTCTGGTTGACGGGCGATTTCCTTCACAGTTTCACTAAAATCAAAGATCAGCCGCAAACTCTAACCACGCCGCCATCTTTAAAACTTGTTTACCCATCACTAGGTGAGTTTTAAGAGCGTACACGGCCTTCTAGGAATTTGACACAATCCTATGAAAAATTTACCAAATCGATGTTTTGTATTCCCCTGTTTCCTCCGAATATAATTGACCTATTCTATAAATTTATATCCTGATATTTTTATAGTGAAGTAACCTATGTCCCTGTCGTTTTAATTTTTCTTATAAACCTTTGGTTTTTTCATAGTGAACTTACAAAAGTCCCAGTTTTACTCGCGTGATTGGACGTTCACTACAAAAAAAAAAACAGTTTATAATAAAAATAAAATGATAGGGACATACTTTACTTCTTTCTTTCTTGTATTCGGAGGAAACAGGGGAATACAAAACATCGAATTAGTAAATTTTCCATAGGATTGTGGCAAACTGCTAAGAGGTCCTCTTTTCTGTTAAGGGGCCGTATACGAAATTTTGTTGATTTTGTGATATTACAGACGTGAATTTACAGTTAAAATACTGTATTTTTTTAAAGTTTTAATGCATCTACACAGACAATGCACTTTTTTATGATAGTGAGTGACAAGACGAGCAAATCAGGTGCCTGATGGTAAGCATCATGATTGCCCATATCAGACACAGTGCCACCCAGTGTTTTAAAATTCAAAATTCTGCGCGACACTGAACTGCGCCTGTCACCCTGAGATATGAGTTGTTGAATCTCATCATGCCCAGTAATTTCGCTGGTAACATTGCCCTTCAGACCGGAACACAGTAATGTTTGCACATTACTACTTGGCGGATGAATAACTGGCAAAGGTGTGGTACTTCCCCAGGCGGCCCCCTGCAAGAGAGGCCTACCACTACAAACAAAACCTTTCTAAATAAATAAATAAAATTATAATAAATTTTAGAAAACGTGAAACGATCTCATGACGGTTTGCTCGGCGGTGGATGTTTGCCTTATGCTGCCAGCGTTCACTGTAAACAAACGTGGCTTAAAGATTATCTATAGTAAGTATTATCACTATATATATAATAATAATATGAATATATACTCTAACAGAACGGGTTACCACAATCACACTGCTCGAGTCAATTCATATGTGTTATGTGGACAACCCATATTGTCACAGTTTCAGGTCGACAAGATTCCTCCGCGGCTCCGACATGAGCTAACGACTGCCCCCTACATATCTTATAGGGAACTATACGGACAACTACAGTTTAACGTGACATACGAAACACGGTAGCGTTTAGGTGAAAAGTCCACATGGTGAGATTCGAACTATAAAGCCGGGCTTAGTCCCGCTGGACCACGGACGCTACATAATAATCTGAATATAAGTGTGCTAAGGCCGTCTATTCATCATGTGAGGCTCGAAACGGGGGGGGGAGTCTGCAAAAATCACGAAATATCACAAAAGGGGGGGGGGGGGGGGGGGGGTGTAGTAAGATATCACGTGTATTTATTTTTTCGATGAAACCGACGTTGATCTTTAACAAAGCTCAGTGCCAACAACGAGGTGGTGTTGTACGCTCGTGCCGAAGGCGAGCGTGAATAAGAGATACCGAGTAGCGGTACCGCGAGCGGGCGATGCCGCTGGGCCTGCACTAGTTTATAATATAAACTACAGTCCAATAATTCTAAGAAGTACCGTCTATTGACCATTGTTATTTTTAGCTCGTTTGAAGGATTTGAATTTATATTTAGTGACTAGCTGTGCCCCGCGTTTCACCCGCATTGTCATCATTCCCGTGGAAATATCGGAAAAAAAAGTACCGCATGTGTTATTCCTGGGTCTAAGCTACCTGCATACCAAATTTCAGCCCAATCGGTTCAGTAGTTTTGGCGTGAAAGAGTAACAAACATCCATCCATCCTCACAAACTTTCGCATTTATAATAGTAGGATTAGAGCGCACGCGGCATTTTAGGAATTCGACGCAATCCTATGAAAAATTGACCAAATCGATGTTTTGTATTCCCCTGTTTCCTCCGAACATAATAAACCCATTCTATAAATTTATATCCTGATATTTTTATAGTGTAAAAGTAACCTATGTTCCTGTCATTTTAGTTTCTCTTATAAATATTATCTTATGTTCATAGTGAACTTACAAAAATCCCAGTTTTACTCGCGTCAGACGCGTTAGACGTTAACCACAAAAAAGCGAAGAGTTTATAAAACGACTAGCGACCCGCCCCGGCTTCGCACGGTAGCAGAAGTAGGTATAGTGAACGTTTAACAGGAGTAAATTCGTGATACATTGTATTTTAATAGATATAACCCTAATGGTTTACGCAGCGCACGCAAATTAATGACTATTTCTGTTACAATGACCAAACCTTAACACATGTATAAATTTATCGTGGGCTATTTTGAAGATATTGATAAGTACTACAAACCCCTAGTACATTACTTTAATCTACCACCAATAGTTTTCACACCGCATGAAAAATAATCACTGCTTCGATTATTGTGACTAAACCAGAAAAGATGGATATAATCTATGTATACTGTTTTGTAGGTATTGATAAGTACTACAATCCCCTAGTACATTACTTTACTCTACCACCAATAGTTTTCACACCGCATGAAAAATAATCACTGCTTCGATTATTGTGACTAAACCAGAAAAGATGGATATAATCTGCTATGTATACTGTTTTGTAGGTATTGATAAGTACTACAATCCCCTAGTACATTACTTTACTCTACCACCAATAGTTTTCACACCGCATGAAAAATAATCACTGCTTCGATTATTGTGACTAAACCAGAAAAGATGGATATAATCTATGTATACTGTTTTGTAGGTATTGATAAGTACTACAATCCCCTAGTACATTACTTTACTCTACCACCAATAGTTTTCACACCGCATGAAAAATAATCACTGCTTCCATTATTGTGACTAAACCAGAAAAGATGGATATAATCTATGTATACTGTTTTGTAGGTATTGATAAGTACTACAATCCCCTAGTACATTACTTTACTCTAGCACCAATAGTTTTTACACCGCATGAAAAATAATCACTGCTTCGATTATTGTGACTAAACCAAAAAAGATGGATCTAATCTATGTATACTGTTTTGGAGGTATTGATAAGTACGACAAACCCCTAGTACATTACTTTATTCTACCACCAATACTTTTCACAGCACATGCATATAATGTCTGTTTCGATTATTGTGACTAAACCAAAATAGATGGATAAAATTTCCGTGGACTATTTTGTAGATATTGATAAGTACTACAAACCCCTAGTACATTATATTATTCTACCATCAATGGATTTCACAGCGCACGCAAATTTATGAATATGGTAATTATATTATGTGACACCATGGTTCACAATATTGCAGTTTTCTTACGGATCTCTATTTTTTTTTCAAAATCTCATATAGCCTATGTCACTCACACTGAATTAAGCTATCCATAAGTGAAAGAATTTTTAAAATCGGTCCAGTAGTTTCGGAGCCTATTCGTTACAAACAAAAAAACAAAAAAACAAAAAATAAAAAAAACAAAAAAACAAAGTTTCTCTCTTTATAATATTAGTATAGATGACACCTTGGTTCACAATATTGCAGTTTTCTTACGGATCCCAATTTTTTTCAAAATCTCATATAGCCTATGTCACTCACACTGAATTAAGCTATCCATAAGTGAAAGAATTTTTAAAATCGGTCCAGTAGTTTCGGAGCCTATTCGTTACAAACAAAAAAACAAAAAAACAAAAAATCAAAAAAACAAAAAAACAAAGTTTCTCTCTTTATAATATTAGTATAGATAGGGACATAGGTACTTTACTTCAACTTTAAAATATCAGGATATAAATATATCAAATAGGTTTACTGTATTCGGAGGAAACAGGGGAATACAAAACATCGATTTGGTGAATGTCCCTATCGTTTAATTTTCTTTTGTAAACTTAATAATATGTATTAATAAATAAATAAAAAAATTATAATGCGTTAATTTCAGGCAACTTAGACCCATAAAATGTCACAATTATATAATATTAATATTAAATAAAAATTAAAATCACGATTTATCAAAAGTATTAAAAAATATCGAAATAAAAACTGAAATTGAATAAAAATAAACTTGTCAAATGCGTGGTGGGACGCGCATGTGAAGGCTCCCACTCTCCACCGTATGTACTGATATAGCTATAGAAATCACGCATCTCCTCATCAA
Source organism: Hemistola chrysoprasaria (assembly GCA_947063395.1). Lineage (NCBI taxonomy): Eukaryota > Metazoa > Arthropoda > Insecta > Lepidoptera > Geometridae > Hemistola > Hemistola chrysoprasaria. Next base: position 2,817,980 of record OX346736.1, on the reverse strand, counting down.
ATAAATGTACCTTACACAGCAAATTAATAAAAAAACAACTGTAGGTTAAGTAAGTCACATAATAAATTCTTTTCAAACGCCAATTTCTAAAGCAAGTATCATAAAAAATCTGCGGGTCTACCACTTTTATTGAAAAACACGTTCCTTGTACTATTCGGACTCTATTGTTCCTCTTGAAACCAATCTTCACACATTGTTTGTCCATTTTTTTCTGTCCATTGAAGTGCCACTTGACGATGAACTATTTGTCCCAGACTCAATCTTAATGACCAGCTTCCAAAAAAAACAAAGAACAGATGTTGTAGTATTTTACTTTGTTTTTAAGAGGTAACTGATCGTTTTACAAAAATACCAATATGTGGCTTAGATGTAATATTATGTTATGTATTCTTTATCTATTTATTTAACAGTTCCTAAATAGGTTAACCTCACTGCTGCTGTTCAATAGGTACTTTGTTTATATATGATTTTTACGTATTGAAAATATTTAGAGATATGGTATTTTAAGGGTTGTTAGTTAAGGGAACGTAGGTGGCAATGATTTTTGTTAAAACTTGAAATAATAAGGAAGACTGTAAGTAACCGGCAGTCTCATCACATTAAGGAGTTTTTATACAGATAACCTGATGATGGTATGCAATAGATAGGTATCTAGATTATAAATATTACACAGGATACGGTATCTTACTCGTATAAGGTAAATAATGATAATGTTATATGTGTATTGCCAAATATTGATTGAAATCTTCTTCGAAAACTCTAGTCAGAATTAGTCTTATTTGATTTTAATTAGTCGGAAAAGTGTCTTGTATGGGAAAGTCCTTGAATTTTTGAATTTATTGAATTTTCAGTATTTGTTGTTATAGCTATTATAGTTACCCATATTGTGTAAGATTTTCAAGTTGATAACTATTGCCATTATGGTGTTACAGCTCCAGTTATTTATTAATTTTATTTAGTCATAATTATTTCATATTATAGCAATCATAATCACTAACATTCCGTGAAAAAATCAAATACCTAGCTGATGCCGTTTTCACGATACACGAACGAAATCGAGAAATAAATTTGAGCAAAAACACGTTGCTTGTATGGAGAGTACCTTTAATTATAAACTTTTTTTTAATTTTATTATTTGTAGTTGTAGCGGCATTAGGAATACATGTTTTGTGAAAATTACAAGTACCTCGCTATAACGGTTTATGAGATAGAGCCCTGTGACCCTGGACGGACAGCGGAGGCTTAGTAATAGGGCTCCTTCGGCACCCTTTTAGGGTTCGGAGCCCTAATTATCAAATATATTAACATAAAATTAAATAAAGTCAAATTAAAATCATGTTATATTGGCTGAGTAACTGCAACTATACTCGTCACTGCGTTATATTAGAGAAAGTTAGATGTTTCCTACAGTTTTTACATAGCGTTTTATATACATAATACATAATTTATATAATAATATAGGGGCAGTCAAGTTTGTCGGTAATAGTACTAATTATGTTTTCAGTCAATGGCGAGCTCAATCAACGTGTCGCGACAAAGCAATGCCTCATATCAAATCTTATACGAGAATATCACCGGATAACAAGAAAGCTGGATACTTTCTGCTAACTTCCGGCAATGTTAGCAAGGTAAGAATCTTTATTATCACAATAAACCTCGCCTCGGTGCCTCGGTGGCGTAGAGGGCGCATGCCCGACTGCCAATCAAGAGGTCCCGGGTTCGATCCCCAGGCAAAGTGTTAAATATTGGATTTTTCCATTATGAATTATCTCAATAACTGCCTGGAGTCTGGAACTGTGCCCGGTAGATGGCAATAGGCTCGCCCCCTATTACATGGGACCAATAACATACTGGCAAAATGTGGGTATGTATGTATCTACTATGGGACTGAGTCCTGGGTACACCTCTTCCTACCCCTTCGGGAAAAAAGGCGTGAATGTATGTTATTATCACAATACTAGTGTAAGTAAGCGGCTTTGCTCGCTCGCAATTATGAAATAAGGCAGTTTTATACCAAAACTTTGACGCCATTTTTGGACCACTTCGAATGTGATATTTTAAAAATCCTTTCTTAGCACACGTCCAGAAACGAAAATAACATACATTCCAACTTTCAAGTCTAGGGTCAGTGGTTTGGACTTTGCGTTGCATGCGTCTATAGCATTTCCTCTTTGCATGCAATTTTGCGGGCGGGAGGGCGGTGCACTGTGCATGTTGTTTTTGACACAACATGCACGGTGTATGTTGTTTTTGACACAACATGCACGGTGCATGTTGTTTTTGACACAACATGCACAGTGCATGTTGCTTTTGACACAACATGCACAGTGCATGTTGTTTTTGAAACACAACATGCACTGTGCATGTGTTTTTTGACACAACATGCGCTGTGCATGTTGTTTTCGACACAACATGCACGGTGCATGTTGTTTTTGACACAACATGCACTGTGCATGTTGTTTTTGACACAACATGCACGGTGCATGTGTTTTTTGACACAACATGCGCTGTGCATGTTGTTTTTGACACAACATGCACAGTGCATGTTGTTTTTGACACAACATGCACGGTGCATGTGTTTTTTGACACAACATGCGCTGTGCATGTTGTTTTCGACACAACATGCACGGTGCATGTTGTTTTTGACACAACATGCACTGTGCATGTTGTTTTTGACACAACATGCACGGTGCATGTGTTTTTTGACACAACATGCGCGGTGCATGTTGTTTTTGACACAACATGCACAGTGCATGTTGTTTTTGACACAACATGCACGGTGCATGTGTTTTTTGACACAACATGCGCTGTGCATGTTGTTTTTGACACAACATGCACAGTGCATGTTGTTTTTGACACCAAAAATCGGAACTAAAAACTAAACATTCTTGTTCTAGAAGTTGATCTTATAATTTTATTTCCTCGCAGGCAGCATGGGGGTCCATTAACAAAGGCAATGGTGCATTAAGAATAATGAGTTTCGAAGCCGGTGTGTTGTTCCTGCCGAGATTTGTGGTGAGTTTCCGTTATTAGGGCTGATTTGTACATGATGGTAAGCATCATGATTGCCCATATCAGACACAGTGCCACCCAGTGTTTTAATATTCAAAATTCTGCGCGGCACTGCACTGCGCCTGTCACCCTGAGATATAAGTTGTTGAATCTCGTCATGCCCAGTTATTTCGCTGGTAACATTAGTGAGTAGTTAAGTAATTTAAGGTTTGACCTTGTAATTTTTTTTTACAGATAAATGAAGATTCGTTCCCACTGGAAGGAGCCAATCGTTTAATATTGCCATACGATGTGCCACCCACTAGATATACTAGTGATATGTCGCCATGGGTCTCGGATTATTTGTGTGATTAAAATAATACAAAATAATCAATATGCGACCTCTTAAGAGCATACATGGCCTTCTAGGAATTTGACACAATCCTATGAAAAATTTACCAAATCGATGTTTTGTATTCCCCTGTTTCCTCAGAATATAATTGACCTATTCTATAAATTTATATCCTGATATTTTTATAGTGAAGTAACCTATGTCCCTGTCATTTTAATTTTTCTTATAAATCCTTGGTTTTTTCATAGTGAACTTCCAAAAATCCCAGTTTTACTCGCGTGATTGGACGTTCACTACAAAAAAATGTAGAGTTTATAAACAAAAATAAAATGATAGCGACATACTTTACTTCAACTTTAAAATATCAGGATATAAATATATCAAATAGGTTTACTGTATTCGGAGGAAACAGGGGAATACAAAACATCGATTTGGTAAATTTTCCATAGGATTGTGTCAAATTTCTCGTGGCTAGGATACGCTGTTAAGAGGATGTTTACAGATCCAGTAACTTTGTATTATATGTATGGATACTAAGGCGGTCGCTCTTCCATACAATAAATAAATAATTGTTAGTTGTCAGTTTTTGATCTGGCCTTTATTTGCCCTAAAATATATTTGGTTGAAGAAAACCGGTCTTTTTCATATATATAAAAATTGTCCACAATTTTGAGGGGTTTTTAATGTTTTTCGTGAATATACGGTTTGTATGAAAGAGCAACACCCTTAAGTGATTTATTTGTATAATTCAAGCATTTAATTTTGATAAGATTAATTATGTGTCTCAATATTAATAAATTGTTATTTCTTCATATTTTTTCATTTTCCTGTTCCTACCTGTATATAAAATGTATTACAATAATGTCTTGTAATACTTAGAGGTGCAGCTACCCGTTAACCTAACATCAGTGTCGTAGTTAGTTCGCAATGAGTGCCGATGATGAAGTCCCGGGTTCAATCCCCAGGTCAGGCGAAATGTTATTGGATTTTTTCATTAAGAATTCTCTCAATAACCGCAGGAATCTGGAACCGTGTTCGGTAGATAGCAATTGGCTCGCCCTAGAAGTCTAGAAGTCAATTACATACTGGGGAAGTGGGTATCTTTAATACGAATAATATTAAAGAGAAAAAAGCTCCAAAGTGTTTGCAAGAAATATGTTTATTGGGTAAAGCCAGCTGACAAAGCCGAAGAGAGAGGATGGCAGTATAGTGTCGACAAAAGCAGAGGTCTTAGAAGAGATCGAGATGTTCTATGGACAGCTTTACGCTTCTGTCGCAAAGCCTGTATCAGCGAGGTCAAAGACCCAAGAGCCAAGCTGTCCCGAAACAGGCGCAGTGCAGTGCTGCGCAGAATTTTGAATTTTAAAACACTATGTGGCACTGTGTCTGACTCAGATCATTCAAACAAGGGTGTCTGATATGGGCAATCATGATGCTTACCTTCAGGCACCTGATTAGCTCGTCGTGTTACTCGCTAACATAAAAAAAAAGATACAAACTAATTTACTAAATAAATCATAGTAACGAGTATCAAACCAGTAAGGTTTCGCTCCACTACCTATCTGAAGGTATAAATACAACACTATAACACTATCTAGGTCGCACTGTCTGTTAGTCTGGCGAGCGAGTGAGTTGTCATAATGCGGGTGAGTACGGGTGGGGGTACTAGTAATTCAATATCCTTCCTACATAATCAAAATCGTCGGTCAAATTAATCAATTAATTCATTTATTGCAGACTTTGTCCATACAGATACATAATTAAAATAGATAGATTAAATACATGACAGCCTCGTTGGCGCAGACTGTAGTAACGCTGCTTTCTGTTCCGCAGGCCCCGGGTTCGATCCCCGGCCAGGTCAAACATTTGTGTGCATGAACATGTCTGTTTGATCTGTGTCTGGGTGTTATAAGCGTATATAAGTATGTATATCAGTCATCTGGTTACCATAGTACAGGCTTCTAGCCTAGTTTGGGACCACGTGACCGTGTGTGGAAGTTGTCCCATATTATTATTATTATTATATTATTACAAAATTACAATAAATTAAATACATTACAAAATTACAATAAAAAAATTACAAAAACAGTAATGAAAATTTCAAATTATACATACCTACTGTTTTAAGATATTAAGGGAGTTTTTTGGAAAGTTGCATAATATTTTAGTTTGTGTCATAAGTTAAGTGATTTTTTTTATTTCAATAAAAATGTATGTCTTTCGAATTCAGAGTAAGCAACGGAAATTTTCGAAATTAAGAGCATACATGGCCTTCTAGGAATTAGACACAATCCTATGAAAAATTTACCAAATCTATGTTTTGTATTCCCCTGTTTCCTCCGAATATTATGAACCCATTCTATATATTTATATCCTGATATTTTTATAGTGAAGTAACCTATGTCCCTGTCATTTTAATTTTTCTTATAAAGCATTGGTTTTTTCATAGTGAACTTCCAAAAATCCCAGTTTTACTCGCGTGATTGGACGTTCACTAAATAAATTTAGTTTATGAACAAAAATAAAATGATAGGGATATAAATATATCAAATAGGTTTACTGTATTCGGAGGAAACGGTAATGCAATACATCGATTTAGTAAATTTTCCATAGGATTGTGTCAAACTGCTAAGAGGTCCTGTTTACTAATACTGAATACAACATAACATAACATTTACGCATTTTTCTAGAAGGTGTAGGCAATAAGCACACACAAGAAGATTAGAACAATATTTATTTTATTATCAGAATAAGCCGATTCCCGTAAATTATAACTAAAATATTGAAGTTGTGCTGGTAGTAATTTTGAAAGATAATTCATTTTCCAATCATTCTGCATACTTAACTCACACTTCACACTGAGCAAATTGCACGTGCCAGTTGTAGAGTAAGCGCTGGGAGAACGTACCCTATCTCCAATTTTTTTTATATAATTAAAATAATTAGCTTAGAATTAATTAGCTTTAATTTAGTGTAATTAGGACCTTTTCACCTCTCGCCTATTGACAATTTTTTTTTTCTAGTTAATTTGCTTTTGGTGTTTCCTTTTGGCGGTGGTGAGAGCCCAGAACGATTTCTACGCCCCGCAGACCTTCAAACAACATGTAAGTTTATTACCTCTTACCTACTAACTATTACAATACGAATGTGAATCTAGACTTAGACTAGACTTGTCGGTGGGTAGATTGCGTAATGCGTCACCTATAGATAAACACACGCCCCTGTAGGCGTTAGATAGAAGGGATAGAAAAATTTTGCCGACGAATAGTATCTCCACGGTAACTCAAGTGGTAGAGTTCCCACAGGTTGATTGGTGCGGAGGGTGCGTGGTTCGAATCCCGCTCGTGAAATTATTCGGAGGATTTTTTTACAATTTCAGTGTTGTCTTCGTAGAGTGAAAGTTATTCCAAACAATACAAAATCATATCCATATATTTCGATCAACTGACCTACCTATATTATAACATTATACACTTAAAATTTAAAAATCTTATCAAATAAGTTATATTCATAAGTACCTACAAGGAGTTTTGGCGGGAGACCGAAGAATACAGTTTGGCTCCCGTATCTTTATCAATTAGGTATCGGTGCATTTTCGAGTGTTTAACGTGTAATAATGGTGGAATATTACATGTTGAGTGTTTTCGAAGATACATAAGTCTCTCGGCGAGTGATGAGAGAGTTGAAATGTGATATTTCGTGTTCCCACCAAAATTCCGGCAGCTTTTTGTAAAGAACACCACTTTACTAGAGCTGTGACTTGATTGGGCTTGCTCTGACTCTGAATTGGCTAATTGACCATATTAACTTGAAAATTTATATAACTTGATACTGGCAATACATTCGTGTGGGTCCATAAAAAAAAGAAAACACTTAGATCCCAACTAATTAGGTATACCAGCCGTTTACATCAAGTAGGTCAGCTGGTTTAATTAACAGGCAACGCGCCTCGCGCCCCAAATACTTATATCAAATGCATTGGACCATTGTAAACAAAAGTGCAATTAGATTGTAACAGTAATTACCCTCGAAACTATCGAAGTATATTACAGTTGTGGTCATGCAACTGTTGTAAGTACTTAATTGGCGTTACATCCATGATTGATGCTTGACGTCAGCTTGCTAAACATGATAGGAATTTTTTATTTTTTAAACCCTGATTTTTTTAACCCGGGGCCTGCGGCACAGAAAGCAGAGTTACTACCGTCTGAACCAAAGAGGCTGTCAACTAGTGTAGACGTTACTGTTCCATTAAATAATACTCGAACACTTCAGCATATTTTAAATAATTAATTTCAAGGTCACCATCTTGAATCTTGCTCTACAATCATCTGTCGCGCTGGCATCCACCTCCCTGTGTTGCCATCGCGCCCTCGCACATGCCACAGATCTTCCTTAAACCACACGTTGCCATTAATACTTTCCATAAAACCACCAAAACGTTCACAGAATCCGTAGCATGCGCGTCACAAAATAACATCAACCCTACACTTGATACCTGAGAAAAAAGGTCTTAACAGACGGACAGACAGACTGACAGACAGACGGACAACAAAGTTATCCTATAGGCCTTTCTTCCTTTTTTCCTTTTGAGCTACGAAACCGTAAAAAGCAACGTGAAATAAGCGGGTACCTACTAACCTTCTCAGTCCTTCCTGGTTACCTCTTACCCCCTAGGGAAAGAGGCGTGATGTTATGTTATGTAATCTGTTATGTTATGTTATGTTATGTTATGTAATATACAGTTGGAGGATTACCAACGTGGTCTATTCACACCAGCAAGCAAGGATGTCGTGCCACAGAGCAGCGCTCAGACATGGAACCCTCGACAGGATTGGAAAAGTTAGTGACTTATACCCACATTCATCATATACCCACAAAAAGTAACCCACTACAAACCCTTCTTCTATTCCACTTTTTTTTTATCATAGTGAGTAACAAGACGAGCAAATCAGGTGCCTGATGGTAAGCATCATGATTGCCCATATCCATATATCATATACAGTTATAAAATTCAAAATTCTGCGCGGCACTGCACTACGCCTGTCACCCTGAGTTATTAGTTGTTGAAACTCGTCATGCCCAGTAACATTGCCCTTCAGACCGGAACACAGTAATGTTTGCACATTACTGCTTGGCGGATGAATAACTGGCAAAGGTGTGGTACTTCCCCAGGCGGCCCCCTACTAAAGAGGCCTACCACTACAGTAACAGTACATAACTTTTTTATAAAACTTCATCATCAGCCGGAAGACGTCCACTGCTGAACATAGGCCTCCCCCATAGAACGTCATAAACTATTTATATGAGGGGATTTTGCCGTAATCACCACACTTGCTGCGCGGCTTGGTGATCGCAGTAGTTGGAATACTTGGTGCCGGAGAGCGCTGCTGCCCACTCTCCGAATATGTCCCTCTGCCGGGTCTCACGGCTTACACGGGATGAGAAAAGGGTGGCCCTATTATATAGCCGGGAACCGCTAACATTTTACGAACAGCAGTAGAAGTGTGGAAAGCGTTTAATTGCTTATTGTCAGCTGTCAAACGGCATACAAAAAAATTACGTTTGACAGCAAAATTTACGGCTGTTGTTACGCGATTGCATGTTCGTAATACCACCCCTAATGAAACCAATGACGTTGAATTGCTTTCTTACCAAATTAACCGCATAATATGTATTGTCATAATAATATACTTTGGCATAAAAACATTCATAAAAATCTGCACAGAGAGAAAAATCTCAGAAAAAAAAAAGACAATGAAGACTTGTCTGTTAGTTTGTTATTCATTGTAGTGGTAGGCCTCTTTTGCAGGGGGCTGCCTGGAGAAGTATCACACCTTTGCCATTTATTCATCCGCCAAGCAGTAATGTGCAAACACCCAGCGAAATTACTGGGCACGACAAGTTTCAACAACTAATATCTTAGGGTGACAGGTGCAGTACAGTGTCGCAGAATTTTGAATTTTAAAACACTGGGTGGCACTGTGTCTGATATGGAAAATCAAGTGCTCACCATCAGGCACCTGATTAGCTCGTCTTGTCACTCACTATCATAAATAAAATTTCTAGTTCCTAGTTGTCTTTATTTTACGTAATTTCATGAAGTATTTTTTAAATCTTCAAAAATGTGGGTACGTGTGAGCGAGAGGGCGAATTAGCTTAGCACCGCGCCTTAACATTTTCACCAGTTTTTAACCCCGCACATTAAAAATTTATTTCATTAGATCCATCAGAAGCGACCGGCCCAGTAACGTTCAAGCCGGAACCGTGGCGTATACCGTTCGTGAGCAAGGAGCAGCGAGCCGCCATCTTGCATCATAAACAAGCACTAACAGCCGGTAACTTTTACTTATTATTGATCTACCTACTGCCTATGTGAATAGTGGTCTCAAGCTCCTGGCCGCTCATGAAGTCCCCGGTTCGATCCCTAAGCCAGGCAAAGTGTTATTGGAATTTTTCATAAGGAATTATTCCAATGAAAGCCTGGAGTCTGGAACTGTGTTCGGTAGATGGCAATAGGCTCGCCCTTATTACATGGGACCAATAACATACTGGCGAAATGTGGGTGTATCTACTATGGGACTGAGTCCTGGGTATACGTCTGCCTACCCCTTCGGGAAATAGGCGTGAATGTATGTTTATGTATAAATTATTAAAATAATCTAAAAACCGTACGGTTTTCTTTAACCAAATATGTTTGAGACGACAATTGAGTGGAAAATTATTCCCTATGTCTTCATATCCGTGTATTTTCATTTTGTATAGGTGACGCTACGAGAAACTTGACACAATCCTATGATAAATTTATCAAATCTTTGTTTTCTATTCCCCTGTTTCCCTCGAATATTATTAACCCGTTCCACAAAATATCTTGAAATATTTATAGTAAACTATGTCCCTGTCACTTAAGTTTGTCTAATAAATTCACGGTATTTTCATAGCGAACTTTAAAAATCCCAGTTTACTCACGTGATTGGATGTTCACTGCAAAAAAATGTAGAGTTCGTAAACAAAAATAAAATGATAGGGACATACTTTACTTCAACTTTAAAATATCAGGATATTTAAATCAAATAGGTTTACTGTATTCGGAGGAAACAGGGGAATACAAAACATTGATTTAGTAATTTTTCCATAGGATTGTGTCAAACTGCTAAGAGGTCCTCTTTCCTGTTAAACCTTTGGAGAAAGAAGGATGTCTTGTAAATTTTCTCTTCTGAAATTGTATTCTAGATGGCGCTTTCCAATTTGAATACGCGTCCGACAACGGTCTGGCGGCTGGAGAGCAAATCCAACCGGACGGTTCGAGAGTAGGAGCCTACCAGTACAAGGACCCGAGTGGACAGATTGTTAAACTGAAGTATAAGGCTGGGAAGGATGGGTTTCAGGTAATAATAATTTTTGTAGTGGTAGGCCTCTTTAGCAGGGGGCCGCCTGGGGAAGTACCACACCTTTGCCAGTTATTCAACCGTAAAGCAGTAATGTGCAAACATTACTGTGTTCCGGTCTGAAGGGCAATGTTACCAGCGAAATTACTGGGCATGATGAGATTCAACAACTCATATCTCAGGGTGACAGGCGCAGTTCAGTGTCGCGCAGAATTTTGTATTTTAAAACACAGGGTGGCACTGTGTCTGATATGGGCAATCATGATGCTTACCATCAGGCACCTGATTTGCTCGTCTTGCTCACTCACTGTCATAAAAATTAAAAATTATAAATTTAATAATAATAATTTGAATTTATACTCTTAACATAATGGGTTACCCCAATTACACAGCTCGAGTCAATTCATATGTGTTATGTGGACAACCCATATTGTCACAGTTTCAGGTCGACAAGATTCCTCCGCGGCTCCGACATGAGCTAACGACTGTCCCCTACATATGTTATAGGGAACTATACGGACCTACGTTTAACGTGACATACGAAACACGGTAGTGTCCAGGTGAAAAGTCCACATGGTGAGATTCGATCCAAGGACTCCGGATTTAAAGCCGGGCATATTCCCGGACCACGGACGCTACAATATACTATGATTAATAATAATCTGCTATGTGAATAAATAAAAAAGTATATCTTTGACAGATCCTAGAAGGAAGCCATTTACCAAAAAGCCCTGAACCTGTAGCGCCACCAACTCAAGGTAAAACTTGCAAAAATAACTATTCTAACTTCTGGAACAAGAATATTTAGTTTTTAATTCCGATTTTTAGAGTCAAAACCAACATGCACAGTGCACCGCCCTCCCGCCAAAATTGCATGCAAAGAGGAAATGCTATTAAGTATTATTTATGTTAGTGACACCATTCATATATCGACACGTATTTCGCGTCTACACGACGCATCATCAGGAAATAGACTCTGACTCTGCTGTAAGGGCGACAAATGTTAGTACGACGCCGCTCCTCGAGATGTTACCTCGCTGAACGCTCAGAGCGTCATTTCCTCTTTGCATGTAATTTTGCCTCCTCGGACTACCTCGGTGGCGTAACGGGCGCATGCTCGACTGCCGATCAAGAGGTCCCGGGTTCGATCCCCAGGTCATGCAAAGTGTTAAATATTGGATTTTTCCATTAGGAATTATCTCAATAACTATCTGGAGTCTGGAACTGTGCCCGGTAGATGGCAATAGGCTCGCCCCCTATTACATGGGACCAATAACATACTGGCGAAATGTGGGTGTATCTACTATGGGACCGAGTCCTGGGTACACCTCTGCCTACCCCTTCGGGGAAAAAGGCGTGAATGTATGTATGTATGTTATATAATTTTGCAGGCAGGAAGTGCGGTACATTATGCATGTTGTTTTTGACACTAAAAATCGGAACTAAAAACTAAATATTCTTGTTCCAGAAGTCTACGATGGTGTTTCGAAAAGTAACACCAAATTCAATCAATTAACTATTCTCTATTTGTTACTAGCTGTGCCCCGCGGTTCCACTCGCGTAGTCTTCGTTCCCGTGGGAATATCTGGATAAAGAGTACCCTATATATTATTCCAGGGTCTAAACTATCTACATACCAAGTTTCAGCCCAAACGGTTCAGTAGTTTTGGCGTAAAAACGGAACAAACATACACACAGCAATACAGCGCTGGCGCTGTTTTTCTTGTGCCATCTAGATGGCGCTGGAGTCGAGTTAGAACGCTACCGTTTTGTTTACCTGTTACAAACGTAACTTGTTTACATTCTACTGAGATTTATAATATCAGTAAGATTACTACTATATTATCCCAGTGTGTCCCACTGCTGGGCAAAGGCTCTCAGACCATTCGTGACGATCCCTTTTTATCCAATCCTCACTTTGACGATATAGTTGCAAAATTATTGAATAAGAGGTAATAGAATAGGACTGCCTCGGTGGCGTAGAGGGCGCATGCTTGACTGCCGATCAAGAGGTCCTGGGTTCGATCGCCAGGTCAAGCAGTGTTAAATATTGGATTTTTCCATTAGGAATTACGTCAATAACTGCCTGGAGTCTGGAACTGTGCCCGGTAGATGGCAATAGTCTCGCCCCCTATTACATGGGACCAATAACATACTGGCGAAATGTGGGTGTATCTTCTATGGGACTGAGTTCTGGGTACACTTCTGCCTACCCCTTCGGGAAAAAGGCGTGAATGTATGTATGTATGTATGTAGAATACGACACAATCCTTTGAAGAAATCACGTCATCTTACATTTAAAGAAACTCGATCAAAAGCGAAAACACCCACGAGCAGGTCGTGAACCCGCGACTCTCTCCGTTCCGCGTAGCGGTGCTCTAACCAACTAAGCTATCGTGGCACATCGACGAAATTCTTGTATTCTGAAGATTGTGCGGTACATATCCTATTCTACTAATATTATAAATGTGAATCTTTGTGAGGATGGATGGATGGATGTTTGTTACTCTTTCACGCCAAAACTACCGAATAGATTGGGCTGAAATTCGGTATTTAGGTATCTTAGACCCTGGAGCAACACATGGGGTACTTATTTCCTATTATTCCTACGGGAACGATGACAACGCGGATGAAACCGCGCGGCACAGCTAGTTGACAGTATATTCATATAATTATGTTGTTCATCCGTGTAGACAATCACTACAAGCAAGCGTACATGCAGCAACAGCAACAGTACCAGTTGCAACAGCAGTACAATCTGCAACGACCCGACCCGCAATATAACTGGAGGAATGAGGTTAGTCATCATTATCATCATCATTTCAGCCATTGGAAGTTCACTGCTGGACCAGATCGTCACTTGCTACAATCGGCCGCGCGCAATAGCCTCGTTGGCTCAGATGGTAGTAACTCTGCTTTCTGTGCCGCAGGCCCCGGGTTCGATCCTCGGCCAGGTCAAACATTTGTGTGCATGAACATGTCTGTTTGATGTGTCCCTGTGTGTTATAAGCTTATATAAGTATGTACATCAGTCATCTGGTTACCATAGTACAGGCTTCTAGCCTAGTTTGGGACCAGATAACCGTGTGTGGAACTTGTCCCATATTATTTATTTATATTATTTACTACTAGAAGATAACGTGTTGCCTATTGCTGGTTGCTGGCGGGGGGAGGGCTGGTGATAGCGGGGGGGAGAGGCGCTTCTTGTAAAATAATAGTATCGTTCTTGAATACGGATGTTAGCATTGATTTCAAGAAAAGGGAGATGAGTTACTGGCTTCTCGAAAACGGAAAGCTCAAATTAGGTCCACGTACGTCAGTAAAATTAGGTCGTACTAGCGAATAATATTGTTGTCTCGGCCGCACTTCTGTTTCAGATACGTTTTTCTATCTTTTTTGTTCATTATATGTCACTGTGCAAACTGCACACTGAGCTAATTGCACGTGCCAGTTGAGTTACTGTTGTCAGAACGTCTACCGCGCGTTCGGAACGATACCTCTACAAGAAGAACGCACAAGAAACTTGAAGGGCTACCGGACACGTTTTCAGACTCCAAGCAATTGAGAAAAGTCATGGAAGAATCTGTTTATCAACAATTGTTTTTATTTCAGTTTAAAATTAATTAGTGGGAAACTAATCTACCCGTGGTTGCCGTAAGAGCCGGCTAATGGTTAACAGATTCAAGGGACGGGCTGCAGCGTTCTCTATGTAAAAACATCGAACTGAGCTCGCCAACCCGCCTGCCAAGCGTAGCGAGTATTGGCAAACCACTATGGGAGAGAAAGTCAAAGATTTAAAGACAATTAGATAAGACTACGTTCTCCCAGCGCTTACTGAACAACTGTCACGTGCAATTTGCTCAGTGTGAAGTTTGCACAGTGACATATAATGAACAAAAAAGATAGAAAAACGTATCTAAAACAGAAGTGCGACCGAGACAACAATATTATTCGCTCGTACGACCTTACTTTACTGACGTACGTGGACCTAATGGGACCTAATTTGAGCTTGCCATTTTCGAGAAGCCAGTACCTCATCTCCCCTTTTTTTTATATCAGTGGTTGGATTGTTTGAACTTATTTGTGTACAGCAAGCGCCGGACGGGCAGAAGGCGGCCGGCGACCACGTCCAGAGTTGGAGACCTCAAGCCGGACCTTATGATGACGGACAGGTACCTTCATCTTATACCATCAGTTAAAAACGTGTTGTTATACTCAACAGGATACAGGACCTCTTAGCAGTTTGACACAATCCTATGGAAAATTTACGAAATCGATGTTTTGTATTCCCCTGTTTCCTCCGAGAACAAAACGCGAGTAAAACTGGGACAGTATTTCATGTTTTTAAAGGGTCATAACTTAATTTAGCAATGAATTTGTAGAAAAATGAAAATGACAGGGTCATGCTCACTGAAGACCTAGAATTTATAAAAAAAGACCATTGCTCTGACGCAGTTATCTAGGGAGGAAACACGGGAATACGTTTGTATGGAAAAATCACCCCTCATGTAACCTCTTAAGGGTGCCCATAATCACAGAACAGATAACAATATAATTTGACAGCATCGTTGGCTCAGATGGTAGTAACTCTGCTTTCTGTGCCGCAGGCCCCGGGTTCGATCCCGGGCCGGGTCAAACATTTGTGTGCATGAACATGTCTGTTTGATCTCTGTCTGCGGGTGTTATAATCTTATATAAGTATGTATATCAGTCATCTGGTCACCATAGTTACAGGCTTCTAGCCTAGTTTGGAACCAGATTACCGTGTGTGGAAGTTGTCCCATATTATTATTATTATTAATATCAGTCTGGCTATTTTATTCATAAAAATTAATGAGAATTTGTATTCTCATTAATTTGTGAATAATTACGAGAATTTGAATAAAAACAGTAATTTTTGCAGGCGATTTGATTAAGAGACTATTTTTTTTTAAACTCTATTCGATTCAGTACAACAGGAATTTCCCCTATCGATAGATTTTTTTTTACTTTAACATTTACGTTCGTTCTTATGAAATTATGTGTTAAAAAAACCACCGTTTGCTTAATTTTAATTAATACAGCACCCTCATAATGAGTAGCATCTATCTGTCAAACTGAACAACTTTCAAACGATAGAATAATTGTTAAGATTTCCAAAAACTTCCGTGAACTTTGTGATAGCAATGTAACAGCAACTCAACAGGCATAAGTTCCTGTCAAACATCATTTTTTGTATCATCACTTTGTTTGTCTGTCTGTCCGTTAGTCAAGACACTTTTTAACGGAAACGCGTGGAGGTATCAAGTTGAAATTGATATCAACTACTCAGATCTGCGGTCCCATGTGGCTGTAAAAAAATCATACTTCTAAGTTAGCGCAATCAAAAGTTATGGCCATTTTACTGCATATTTCCATACTTTGCGCAAGGAACTAAAAGCTCTAGGGGACTTCCGCCATGTTTGCTGTAGTTTGCGACTAGATGACGCTGTATGTTCTTAGTAGGCGGATTGTTTTGAGATTGGAAGCGTTTTAAGTTCAGGTATCTAGGTATGGTACTCTACGAGAATAGGATAGAATAGAAATCGTTTATTGATAAACTGTGTACATTGTGATGGTGTTACATAACATTATGTTCCAACAGTTTGTCCTTTGCTAGCATAAAATATTATTAAAACTTATAAACTATAATAAAGGTAATATCTGTAATAATATAGGTAGTTTTTGTAGTGGTAGGCCTCTTTTGCAGGGGGCCGCCTGGGGAAGTACCACACCTTTGCCAGTTATTCATCCGCCAAGCAGTAATGTGCAAACATTACTGTGTTCTGGTCTGAAGGGCAATGTTACCAGCGAAATAACTGGGCATGATTAGATTCAACAACTAATATCTCAGGGTGACAGGCGCAGTGCAGTGCTGCGCAGAATTTTGAATTTTATAACTTTGGGCGGCACTGTGTCTGATATGGGCAATCATGATGCTTACCATCAGGCACCTGATTTGCTCGTCTTGTCATTCATTGTCTTGTCATTAAAAAAAATCTATTAAGTTTACAATGTTTTTGTATTATAATATAGGTATATACCTACATGATTATTTTTTAAGAATGTTGTAAAAAGCTACGCTATTTATACTTAAGTATGCCTTAACAATTTATCGACGATTCTTTTCAGTATAACCGGGAGAACGAAGTGGAGAAAGGACCCCACAGTTTCGGCTCAGGGTATGCGTTCGCGTTTCAAGGATAAATAAACATTAGCTTATAACTTTAGGTTAAACGTCACCCATACAAATGATAATACACAAATGAAGAAATAGGGAATAATCTTCCACTCAATTGTGTAGCCGTGCCTTTTCCATTAAATAATACTCGAACACTTCAGCATATTTTACATGATTTATTTCAAGCCCACCATCTTCAATCTCTACAATCATCTGTCGCGCTGGCATCCCCTTCCCTGTGTTGCCATCGCGCCCTCGCACATGCCATAGATCTTCGTGAAACCACACGTTGCCATAAATACTTTCCATAAAACCACCAAAACGTTCACAGAATCCGTAGCATGCGCGTCACAAAATAACATCAACCCTACAATTGTTTGTTGTGCGAAAAAATATTTTGTTAAAGAAAACCGTGTAGTTTTTTGCTATTAAAAAAACATTAACATAACTTAAAAACTACTTTTTCACAATTTTGATAAATACGAAGAAACTGTAAGGTTTTCTCTAACAAAATATGTTTTCGCGCAAATAAAGGCCAGATCCAGAGCCAACAAAAAAAACAAACAATTGAGTGGAAAATTATATTATTCCCTATTTCTTCTTATCTGTGTATTTTCATTTTGTATGGGTGACGTTTAACCTTAACAATAGGTTGAGTTTTGTTAATGTGTATAATCGAGATATGCTTAAATAAAACTTTTGACAATTATGTGGTTTAATTTTACTTAACAAGCAAGTTATAATCTAATTTTCACAATTATCTTCTCCCGCCTCTGTGCCGTACAGGGCCTAAGCTCGACTGCCAATCAAGAGGTCCCGGGTTCGATTCCCAGGTCAGGCAAAATGTTAAATATTGGATTTTTCCATTAGGAATTATCTCAATAACTGCCTGGAGTCTGGAACTGTGCCCGGTAGATGGCAATAGGCTCGCCCCCTATTACATGGGACCAATAACATACTGGCGAAATGTGGGTGTATCTACTATGGGACTGAGTCCTGGGTACACCTCTGCCTACCCCTTCGGGAAAAAGGCGTGAATGTATGTTAGGTTATGTTTATCTTCTCCCGGGTCCATCCCCAAAGTCAAAGTCAAAAAGATTTATTCAAATAGGTCACAATCTGACACTTTTGTACGTCAATGAAGATAAACAGTAATGAGTCTACCGTGCGTTCGGAAAGATACCTTTACAAGAAGAACGCACAAGAAACTTGTGGGCTTAATGTTTTCAACTGATTGTTTTACAATATATGGTTTGTGGTTTGGTTACATTCGTTTGTTAGAGTCGGTGTCGCGTGGTGCTATGCAGTAGTTTCCAGGCATCTTTGTCCTCTATGTACTGATTGACTTTATAATAAGCCTTCTTTAGTAAAGTAGATTTTATATAGGCTTTGAATTTAAGCTCTGGCAAGGTGAGCCCAGGTCAGGCAAAGTGTTAGGTAAACATCGGATTTTTCCGTCAGATAGAAAATAGATAGATAAAGTCTTTATTACTACCCAACAATAATTAAAAAAAACTTATAACTAAAAAGTAACAGTAGGTATATATCTAGTGTAACAATTGGCAGTCTTATCGCTAACAGCGATCTCTTCCAGACAACCGTGCAGGGAGAGGAGAGTAAAGTAGATCACATGGTCGGTGTGACTGAAATAATGTCGAAATAAATACATACATACATTACATATATATTTATCATTAGAAATTATCTCAATAACTGCCTGGAGTTTGGAACTGTGCCCGGTATATGGCAATAGGCTCGCCCCCTATTATATGGGGCCAATAACATACTGGGGAAATGTCGGTGTACCTATTATAGGACTGAGTCCTGGGTACACGTCTGCCTACCCCTTCGGGGAAAAGGCGTGAATGTATGTTATGTTATGGAAGTTTGTGAGGATGGATGGGTGTTTGTAAGTTACTCTTTCACGCCAAAACCGACTGAGCTGAAATTTGGCATGTAGGTAGCTTAGACCCTGGAATAACGTGTGTGGAAGTTGTCCCATATTAAAAAAAAAAGACGAGCAAATCAGGTGCCTGATGGTAAGCATCATGATTGCCTATATCAGACACATTGCCACCCAGTGTTTTAAAATTCAAAATTGTGCGCGGCACTGCACTGCGCATGTCACCCTGAGTTATTAGCTGTTGAAAATCTTCATGCCCAGTAATTTCGCTGGCAACATTGTCCTTCATACCGGAACACAGTAATGTTTGCACATTACTGCTTGGCGGATGAATAACTGGCAAAGGTGTTGTATTTCCCCAAGCGGCCCCCTGCTAAATAGGCCTACCACTACAACGCTCGCTAGTAACATTGCATGATGTTACCAGCGAAATTACATCGAATATATTCACTTATCCAATAATATATCTAAAGGGCAAACACCCCGTATATCAAAAGGTCCAAGGTCTCAGCGAGAGAATCTATAATAAATATTCCTAAAGTCACCCACGGCTCAGCTCAGGCGGCGAGGCTCGACAATGGCGGCTGAAATTACACGTCCATGCCACCACTACTCGAAATCATAATTGATCCGACAAAGAATAACTGAATAGAGGGCTCACTCATCACTCACTCATTCGTGAGAACGTAAAGATGTGTGTAAAGATGTGGATCCATCTTTACATTATATGGAAATGCTCTTGAACACAGATCTTTTCCCTGAATTGTACCAATCGCAAGACTGTTATGAGACAACTTCCACACACGGTCATCTGGTCCCAAACTAGGCTAGAAGCCAGCACTATGGTAACCAGATGAGTGATATACATACTTATATACGCTTTTAACATCCAGACAGATCAAACAGACATGCTCATGCACACATATGCTGATGCTAATATTTAATGCTAAGAAGACCAGAATGCTGGCCTGTATTTTGCCCAAAGGATAAGCATCTGCATCCAACGGGGCATGCCGCCAGCATTCTGGCCACCTACCCTTCCTCCAAGGGTTTAATAGATTTAAGTTAATGAGTAAGGTTTTAGTATATAAAATGTAATGTAAATAGCGTAGGTAGTGACTGTTGTAAATAGTGTTTTGTGTATTTATTTTTAATGTTTCTTTGAATAAATTAAATATTTCCTAATGCTCAATTCTGTCACCTCCTTTATAAATAATATGTCCTCTCTGCATTTCATAGTCTATGCTTATCGTCCCTCGGATAACGTCGTCACGCGCCGTCTGTACGATCATGGCGGAATGTTTTAATGAAATATCTAAACGATCGCTCCACAATTCCTTAATACTGCCTTATATTATTCTAATACATGGTTACTGGATGTCTTCTGGCTGCTACCCTGTTTAAGAAGAATATATGAATGAACTAGTTACGTTTATTAGGAGAACACTGCACAAAAGACCTAAAACATGAATAAAAAAAAACAAACACATAATGACAATATTAGGTCCTTACATATGAAATTGGCGTTTTGTACGGGAGGAATATAAAGTCATTTTTTTTGTAAAATATATTTAAATAATCAAAGTATGCACAAATCAACTGATATCTCAGTGTGACAGGCGCAGTGCAGTGCCATGCAGAATTTTTAATTTTAAAACACTCGGTGGCACTGTGTCTGATATGGGCAATCATGATGCTTACCATCAGGCACCTGATTTGCTCGTCTTGTCAATCACTATCATAAAAAAAAAAAACAATTTCCTAGAAGGCCGCGTACGATCGAAAAAAGTTTTGGTTTCACAATTTTTTATTTGTCAAGTTGTTCAGATTGACTGGTAGATACACCCCTTTAGTATATCTACATCTAAATAAAACACGTTATTCAAAGGGTGGGTGGATCAAAAAAATAAATACCATTTGCATTCACAAAACTTCCCTTAAAAAGACCCTTTAATTCAATGATTCGCCCCCGTAACCTATTTATCTTAGCATTCATCCCTCCACTCCCGTGCACCCCCTCTCACCCTCTATTGTTAATTCGACCCATAGACAATACACCTCTATAGAGCTGTCAATAAGTACCCATAGCCCATTACTTTTTTTTTTTTAATTTATTGACGAAAATAAAAAAAAGGGCTTTGTCTTAGTGGTAGGCCTCTTTTGCAGGGGGCCGCCTGGGGAAGTACCACACCTTTGCCAGTTATTCATCCGCCAAGCAGTAATGTGCAAACATTACTGTGTTCCGGTATGAAGGGCAATGTTACCAGCGAAATTACTGGGCATGATGAGATTCAACAACTCATATCTCAGGGTGACAGGCGCAGTGCAGTGCCGCGCAGAATTTTGAATTTTTGAACACTGGGTAGCACTGTGTCTGATATGGGCAATCATGATGCTTACCATCAGGCACCTGATTTGCTCGTATTGTCACTCACTATCATAAAAAAAAAAAAAAAAAAAAACACGCACAAAGCCCCCCTCCAATTTTCCGAGCGTTATTAAACCGTGACGCGTCCTATATGAAGAATAATATGATGAAAGTGGAAGAAGTGCCAGTCGAGAGTCCGGATCGTAGCAAAGGGTTTGTATCCACGGATATCGTCATCAAATCGTATTAGCCATGGATATCCGCTATCCGATATCCGCTATCCGCTATCCGTTTCCACTCAAAAAATAATTCTTCATTACCCGCTGATCTTGATATCCGTGACTACAAAAATGAAATTAATTTAATTTTTTTTTATGATAGTGAGTGACAAGACGAGCAAATCAGGTGCCTGATGGTAAGCATCATGATTGCCCATATCAGACAGTGCTACACATACATACATACATACAGTCACGCCTTGTTCCCGTTGGGGTAGGCAGAGACTATTTCTTTCCACTTGCTACGATCCTGACATACAACTTTCGCTTCTTCCACTTTCATCACATTCTTCATGCATGCTCGTCGGTTGTTGTGCTACACACTGTTTTAAAATTCAAAATTCTGCGCGGCACTGCACTGCGCCTGTCACCATGAGATATGAGTTGTTGAATCTCATCATGGCCAGTAATTTCGCCGGTAACATTGCCCTTCAGACCGGAACACAGTAATGTTTGCACATTACTGCTTGGCGGATGAATAACAGGCAAAGGTGTGGTACTTCCCCAGGCGGCCCCCTGCAGAAGAGGCCTACCACTACAATTACTTAATTATTACAAACTACTTAATTATTAAATACCATAATATAAACATACAATAATAACATTTTAAGCTAAGTTCAGACAAAAAAACAGAGGAGTAGCATTTCAATAAAATAATTAATCACTTAAGAGACAGTGGCGTAACTATAGGGTGGCAGGGCTGGCAAAATGCCACAGGCCCTGGGCTGACTGGGCCCCCGGGCTGACGTGGCCCCCGGCCCGAAAGCTTAACTGTTCGCGCCTTCATTGTTATAGGCAGATAGTTATAACTATAATTTTTTCGCGCTCGCAGAAAGCTGCTCGCGCCTTCATTGATATAACTATAAAACTTTTCGTCGCACTCGCGTCCTCATTGTTATATGTAGTTTTGACTAAAAAATTTTTCGTCGCGCTCGCAGCCAGCTGCTCGCCCCTTTATTGCTATTTTTAGAGATCAAAAACGCATGGAGCATGGAAACATTAAATTACAATTATTTTACTGGGGCCCTGGGGCCCAATCATATGATTTTGCCACGGGTCTCGCATGGTATAGTTACGCCACTGCATAAGAGTCATAATATTCTGTTAGACGCAAAAGTCTTACTAGTTATTAATTTTAAGTAATCGATTATGTCATTCTTCTCGCCCCATTTCACCCCACTTACCCCCTATTGTTAATTCGACTTTATAGAAAAACGATTGACAAACCACAATCAACTTTATCGTCTCCACTATACAGTTCAAATTAGAAAAGCACGGACTTCTGACTCGTAGCTTTAAATTTTAATACGAATGTAGACTTTATCTGAAAGTCATAGGAGTTATAATGGATTGAGGTGAGTAGAGAGGACAAGATAAAGAATGTGCCAAGCAAAGTTGATCTTTAAAAGTGGGTGTTAAAGACCAGAATAAGGTGATAAGTTTGTGTTAAGTATTCGGACTTAGTTTTGTAGGGTGACAATTATTATATTAAAAAAAATATTCATCTTCCCATAGATGAAATTGTTCAGCTGATCGGCAAAGCGTGGAAAATCGATATATTTTCTTGGGAATTTCGCAATGCTTTCTTTTGAAAACTTTTGACTGATTCGGTGGCGTAGTGGGCGCAAGACACCCTCGTTGACTCAGATGGTAGTAACTCTGCTTTCTGTGCTGCAGGTCCCGGGTTCGATCACCGGCCAGGTCAAACATTTGTGTGCATGAACATGTCTGTTTGATCTGTGTCTGTGTGTTATAAGCTTATATAAGTATGTATATCAGTCATCTGGTTACCATATACAGGCTACTAGCCTAGTTTGGGACCAGATGACCGTGTGTAGAAGTTGTCCCATATTATTATTATTATTAAGATCGACTATTGATCATGAGGTCCTGGGTTCGATCCAATCTTTAACAAAGTAATCCAATATTTGACACTGCCTGACCTGGGCCCTGGGACTCCAGGCAGTTATTGAGATAAATCATAATGGAAAAATCCAATATTTAACACTGCCTGACCTGGGGATCGAACCCGAGACCTCGTGATTGGCAGTCGAGCATGCGCCCTCTACGCCACCGAGGCAGTCAATTATTGACGTGATTACAATTATTATTATTAAATTATATCATTGTGTCAAGTTTCTGTTTCTACAACCAAGTTTTAGGATCGACTATCTTGCTCGTAGCCGAATGAAGATTCAGCAAGACGCATATTCATATTATATTCTCTCAGTAAATAAATTGGATTCTTTAAAAAAAAACCAGTATCCTGTTCTTAAATTTGTTATACGCAAGGTTAGATATTATTGCATATAATTTTTTTTTTTTTAGTTCGCTGGTGTGGGATGCTACTTGCATCGACACCTTAGCGTCCTCTCACTTGCAGAGATCCTCCAGGGCCGCTGGCGCAGCAGCAGATGACGCGGAATCCATCAAGCGTAAGAAATATGCACCTCTCAGCGAGGGATGCATATTTGTTCCGTTTGCGGTAGAGACAATGGGGTCATGGGGTTCAGAAACCAAAACCTTTTTCAGAGAGTTATCGAGGCGCCTAGTTGAAACCACAGGTGACCAAAAGGCTGGCTACCACCTTGGCCAACGTATAAGTTTGGCCATACAGAGAGATAATGTAGCTAGTTTTTTGGGCACCTTACCTGCAGGAGGTGACCTTGATGATATTTTTTATTTATAATTTAAGTTTCTTTATAATTTGTGGTAAGTTATTAGTTGAATTATTTTATTTTATCAGACGTCTAATTAAATTTAAAACATTAATAAGATAATGATAAATTTATATATTAATTAACACAGCCCTAACTGCACTAGATGGGAAGACGAAATAAAGAGAACGGCAGGCTCAAAATGGAACGAAATCGCGCAAGACTGCGAAAAATGGGCATCTTTGGAGGAGGCCTTCACCCAATCTGGGGTTTCTGCAGGAGAGGAGACCATGTATTTTTTAACATTAATGCAAGAAATTAAAGGCTTTTTTATTTATATTTATAACTGCACTAGAAACAATGACTATTCTCTTTTTGAGATAGATCCAAAAAAAAATTGCCAAAGAATGTCCCATTACCTCATAACTGATGGCAACAACCGTCAGGAACTCGACGTATTTAATGAAATCGCATCTCCATAGCTAGCTGCGCGCCTGGTACATTGCTAGCTCGACACGAGACTTCGCAGAGTCCTTTTCATATGAATAATTTTGTTATATAAAGGTTTATATATATAATATTTTTTATGATAGTGAGTGACAAAACGAGCAAATCAGGTGTCTGATGGTAAGCATCATGATTGCCCATATCAGACAGTGACACCAATATCTCAGAGTGACAGGCGCAGTGCAGTGCCGCGCCGAATTTTGATTTTTACAACACTGGGTGGCACTGTGTCTGATATGGACAATCATGATGCTTACCATCAGGCACCTGATTTGCTCGTCTTGTCACACACTTCCATAAAAAAAAACCGCAGTCGGAATCAGAGGTTTTTATTGGGTCTGTCGGAGTCCGAGTTGGAACCGAAGTTTGAGTCGGAGCTGGAAGCTGAGTGACATTCCCAATCTATTTGACAATAAATGTCAATCTGTATGAATCCTATTTATATTGTAAAACACAAATCTCAGTACAATGTAAAAAAGTTACCTTTGTAACAGGTGAAAAAAACGCTAGCGTGTTCTAACTCGAATCCAGCATCTTGCGCTGTATTTTTCGTGTGTATGTTTGTTCCGTTTTCACGCTAAAACTACTGAACCGATTGAGCTGAAATTTGGTATGTAGATAGGTTAGACTCTGAAATAACACATATGGGAACTTGTCATCCCGATATTCTTACAGGAACGAGGACAACGCGGGTGAAACGGCGGAACAGAGCTAGTGTTCTATCGTTACATTTCTGTCATAGCTTCGTCTTAGAAATGATACCGAGTACCGAGTACGTGCTCTAACTCCTATTGAACTAACTATGATTCTACAAGTTTTGCTTGCCAACTCGAGCGTAGGTTGCTATTTCACAAAAGTCGATGAAAATGTCGAAAATTATTCGAATGAAATATTTTTTTCACACCTTTCGCTCAAAAAGTTTGTAGTGGTAGGCCTCTTTTGCAGGAGGCTGCCTGGGGAAGAACCACACCTTTGCTAGTTATTCATCCGCAAAGCAGTAATATGCAAATATTACTGTGTTCCGGTCTGAAGGGCAATGTTACCAGCAGGTTGACAGGCGCAGTGCAGTGCCGCGCAGAATTTTGAATTTTAAAACACTGGGTGGCACTGTGTCTGATATGGGCAATCATGATGCTTACCATCAGGCACCTGATTTGCTCGTCTTGTTACTCATTATCATAAAAAAAAGTCCGTCTCTGTTGCGTACCAGAGCGGAACTAAAATTACTTTTCAACCGCTCTGGGGTATATAGTAAATTTCTTTTTAAGTTGTCAACGCGATTACTTAAATTTTTTTGGTGTCGCACGTATTACCCAAAATGTTTTGATGACACAATCGTAGTGGAAAGTAAAGAGACATTAAAACAATTAATTTTGGAAAATAACATAACATAACCTACATTCACACCTTTTCCCGAAGGGGTAGGCAGAGGTGTACCCAGGACTCAGTCCCATAGTAGATACACCCACATTTGACAGCCTGGTTGGCACAGATGGTAGTAACTCTGCTTTCTGTGCCGTAGGCTCCGGGTTCGATCCCCGGCCAGGTCAAACATTTGTGTGCATGAACATGTCTGTTTGATCTGTGTCTGGGTGTTATAAGCGTATATAAGTATGTATATCAGTCATCTGGTTACCATAGTACAGGCTTCTAGCCTAGTTTGGGACCAGATGTTCGTGTGTGGAAGTCCCATATTATTATTATTATTTCGCCAGTATGTTATTGGTCCCATGTAATAGGGGGCGAGCCTATTGCCATCTACCGGGCACAGTTCCAGACTCCAGGCAGTTATTTATATAATTCCAAATGGAAAAATCCAATATTTAATTTAATTCTTTGCCTGACCTGGGGATCGAACCCGAGACCTCTTGATAAATACATTTTTATTATTACATCTAATAAATTATAAGTTGCTTGTTGTAACGTTTTATTATTAAATTTATTATTGCATAAATCCTGATATTGTCTCGCTAGGACTGCCTCGCTAGGACGGTGGCGTTGTGGGCGCATGCTCGACTGCCAATCAAGAGGTACCGGGTTCGATCCCCAGGTCAGGCAAAGTGTTAAATATTGGATTTATCTCAATAACAGCCTGAAGTCTGGAACTGTGCCCGGTAGATGGCAATAGGATAGCCCCCTATTACATGGGACCAATAACATACTGGCGAAATGTGGGTGTATCTACTATGGGACTGAGTCCTGGGTACACCTCTACCTACCCTTTCGGGAAAAAAGGCGTGAATGTATGTTATGTTATGTTATGTTATGTATTTTTAAGTAATGTGTCCCGCGGTTTCTTTCACCCTCGTAATCTTCGTTCCCAGAATATCGCGCTAAAAAGTACCCTTTCTGTTATAACAAGGTTTAAATTATCGTAATACCGAATTTCAGCCCCATCGGTTCTGTTAGTTTTGGCGTGAAAGAGTAACAAACACCCATCCATACATCCATCCATCCTCACAAACTTTCGCATTTTCCTAATCCAATATCTAAACATTGGTTTACTCTAATTATCTGATTATAATTATTTACAATATTAAGTAGGATAGTAGTTAGGCTTCAAGTTTCAAGTAAATAAAAACGAAGCGAATTCTACTTCACACTTCACACATTTAAACCTGACACTAAATCAAATAAAATCAAGCCGATTGTAATCCAAAACCACTCTCGGACATCTGCTGTCTCAATCTCATGTCTATCTGTCTCCTTCTACCACTTAGCGCGGCCTCTGGACTTGTGGAATGGATAGAAGATACGTGGAGTCGCTTTTAATGTATTTTTTAATTAAACCGTAACATAATCAATTCTCACTACTTCTGCTTCTGTTTCGGTTGCGTAGTGGTCGCGAGCATTACTGCTGATCATGAGGTCCTGGGTTCGATTCCCAGGTTAGGCAAAAAGTGTGATAGGATTTTTCCATTACAAATTTTTCAATGAAAGCCTGGAGTCTGGAACTGCCCGGTAGATGGTAATAGGCTCGCCCCCTATTATATGGGCCCTAAAAAAAGGGACTGGCGAAGTGTGGGTGTCCGACTATAGAACTGGGTTGGGTTATGTTAATTCTCACAAATTTTATAAAAAGCTGTTAATTATTCTTTCACATCAAAACTTCGTGCCAATTGTACTTAAAGTTGTTTAGTGGTGTCTCTGCAATAAATCAATATAAATTTTACCAATAAAATCTTGGCCAAACCCTGGGCGTCATATATATAATTTATTTATTGCCACACGTTGGGCGCCAATATAAATTGATGCCAAACGTTGGGCGCCAATATAATTTGCTGCCACGCGTTCTAAAATTAGAATCGTGAGCGTTACGCGACGTCTTGCGTGAGCGACCTTGACGCGAACGCGAAGCGGCGCGGCGCGGTGTGAAAACAACAAACAGTCAATACCTATGTAAGTGGTCTACCAAACGCACGTAGAGTGCGGTGCGGCGCGGCGTGAAAGGAAGCGAACGCGATCAGTCGGTTTGATATTTTCGCGCGGACTGGTTGCGGTGCCATAATTTATTTGTTTATAATGTCAGATGTAGAATTTTTTATTAATTCTATCCAAGAACCTCCCATATTATGGGATAAAAGGAATAAAAATTATCACAACCGGTTATTATCGTACCGTGAATGGGAGAATTTAACTGAATGGCGGCGGCGGTGCGGGACGATTTGCGCGCATGTAGGACAAAGCTGCCGCATCGCGTTTCACCGCATCTAATCGCTTCGCAATCGCGTTCGCTTTGAATCGCCTACGTAGGACGTCGCGTTAGCGAGGGAAATCAAAAGAGCACAAGGTGAAAAATCTTAGCACTCGAGTGCAACACGTAACTTTTCATGCCACCTCAGTGAGGATTTGACTTAATGCAAAAAAGTATTTACAAGATACTTTTATTACAGTTTAGGTATTTACTACTACAGAAAGGTAAGTATTACCGAATAATCTTTAAATTATAACAAATAATAGGTACTTAGGTATAATAAAAAAAGAATGTATGATAAATTCGGCACCATGGAGGTAGAAGTAGTGTAGTGGTAGGCCTCTTTTGCAGGAGGCCGCCTGGGGAAGTACCACACCTTTGCCAGTTATTCATCCGCCAAGCAGTAATGTCCAAACATTACTGTGTTCCTGTATGAAGGGCAATGTTACCAGCGAAATTACTGGGCATGATGAGATTCAACAACTCATATCTCAGGGTGATAGGCGCAGTGCAGTGCCGCGAAGAATTTTGAATTTTAAAATACTGGGTGGCACTGTGTCTGATATGGGCAATCATGATGCTTACCATCAGGCATCTGATGAGCTCGTCTTGTCACTCACTATCATAAAAAAAAAAAAAAAAAAAAAAAAAAGTAAATAGGGTTAATGATGCTTTGAATTCACAAACTTAGTGCACACGATGTTCTAAATTCAATTTACTTTATCCTCTAGCGGATAAAAACGGCTTTTGCACTCAGATATCGAAGGGCAAAAATACTCTTGCCGAGATGGGGGATGAAAAATATATTGCCACACGTTGGGCACCAATATAGTAAAATTTATTGCCACACGTTGGGCATCAATATAGTGAAATTTATTGCCACACGTTGGGCACCAATATAGTAAAATTTATTGCCACACGTAGGGCACCAATATAGTAAAATTTATTGCCACACGTTGGGCACCAATATAGTAAAATGTATTGCCACATGTTGGGCAGCAATATAGTAATATTTATTGCCACACGTTGGGTGCCAATATAGCAAAATTTATTGCCACACTTTGGGCACTAATATAATAAAATTTATTGCCACACGTTGGGCACCAACATAGTAAAATTTATTGCTACACGTTGGGCACCAATATAGTAAAATGTATGGCCACATGTTGGGCACCAATATAGTAATATTTATTGCCACACGTTGGGTGCCAATATAGTTACATTTATTGCCACACGTTGGGTGCCAATATAATTTCGGCTACGTGATAGATTTTTCTTTATAATAATAAGTAGTGAAGTATGTCAACTCCACGGTTTTTAAGAACAGTATCGTACACAGGAGCGCACTCCGCTGAAACCGCTGGCATTAGAACCTCTACACTATCTATAACATTATATTACTGGGTATATGATAATATATAAGTCAGAGAGATTTCAACCGAAAGATATATATATGTATGATATATGTATGTATAGTATAAAAATAAAATGTAAAACCACCCTCCTGCCTGTATTTGTAATTCCTGTTTCTTGGATGGATGGACATGGATGTCTGGAAGTCATCGCTCTCAGGGATAAGACCGCCAATTGTTACACGTTTGTCTAGTTTTATTGTTTATTTTGTTATTTCCTGTTTTGTGGTATCAATAAAGTGTTATTTTATTTAAATAAATTATTATTTATTTTATTTGTGTTTATTCAAATAGGTAATTTAAATATATTGCCAATAGATAAAAAATAAACATTATACGAAAATAGTGTAACAATTGGCAGCCTTATCGCGGTGAGCGATGTCTTCAAGACAACCGTGCAGGAGAGTACCATATTTTTAATGATAGTGAGTGACAAGACGAGCAAATCTGGTGCCTGATGGTAAGCATCATGATTGCCCATATCGGACACAGTGCCACCCAGCGTTTTGAAATTCAAAATTCTGCGCAGCACTGGCACTGCGCCTGTCACCCTGAGATATGAGTTGTTGAATCTCATCATGCCCAGTAATTTCGCTGGTAACATTGCCCTTCAGACCGGAACACAGTAATATTTGCACATTACTGCTTGGCGGATGAATAACGGGCAAAGGTGTGGTACTATCCCAGGCGGCCCCCTGCAAAAGAGGCCTACCACTACAAACCGTAAATCACATGTAGTCAGTGGTGTTGACAGAAATAATAAATTATATGACGTTATATTTTATATTTTAGAGACTATGCAGTCTATTCGCTTTAATTCCTATATTGACAGCCTGGTTGGCTCAGAATAGTAACTCTGCTTTCTGTGCAGCAGGCTCCGGTTTCGATCCCCGGCCAGGTCAAACATTTGTGTGCATGAACATGTCTGTTTGATCTGTCCCTGTGTGTTATAAGCTTATATAAGTATGTACATCAGTCATCTGGTTACCATAGTACAGGCTTCTAGCCTAATTTGGGACCAGATGACCGTGTGTGGAAGTTGTCCTATATTATTATTATTCTTAGATGAATTCTAATTGTAACATTAGACTTGTCGGTGGGTAGAATGCGAAATGCGTCACCTTTAGATAATCTAGATATCTAGATAAACACACACGCCCCTATAGGCGGTAGTAGGTGGGATAGAAACAGTCCGTGGATTAAGACGACGAATTGAAAATATTGGCGGTAGGGATCTCAATATTTCTCAGCAACTACAAAACATTTGGATCTAATGTTTATGTTTTTACATTTATCATGATATTGACATCATTTTGGTAATTACATGTTATGTGTAACATGTGTAATTTACATGATTGGTTTACTTTTACAGCAGAGAGAAAAAAATATCAAAAACTGCTCTATAAAAATATAGAGATTCTCATTCTACAGAGAAATGAGACTGATTTATGCCCGTAAATTTTTTGTATAGATTAATCTATGCACAGACTTCAATGTGTTAATTTGATTTTATGAAATTAGCAAAACTTTTTATTTTATTCGAGAAATACTGTTTTGGCGTAATATACAGGACTGTGAGCGGGTTGCGGGACTCAGCGCACGATTTTAGATTCATTATTTAACACTGCGTCACCTTAAACCTCCACGGTAGCTCGGATGGTAGAGTGCCCACCACGAATGGTGCGGAGGGTGCGTGGTTCAAACCCCGCTCGTGGGGGAATTCTTTTTATCCATATTCCTATTATTTGACGTAATCTTAATAAACATAATAGATATATAGATAAATAGATAAACGCTTTATTGGTACACCACAACAAGAACTTCTTATAACTAAAAACAATTAAAGAAAACTTGTGTAATAATGGGCGGTCTTATCGCTAAGAGCGATCTCTTCCAGACAACCGTGCAAGGAGAGGAGAGAGCTGTAATAAACATTTGGTCGGTGGTGTATAATATTAATAGGGACAATACGTGTTGGTGTGCGTGGGAGGTTAACTAGTTTATAACAAAACATAACATCACGCCATTCTCCCGAGGGGCAGACAGACGTGTACCCAGGACCCAGTCTCACTGCATCCTGTAGTGGTACCCATTCTGTAGTGTTAGGCCTTTTGCAGGGGGCCGCCTAGGGAAGTACCACACCTTCGCCAGTTATTCATCCGCCAAGCAGTAATGTGCAAACATTACTGTGTTCCGGAATGAAGGGCAATGTTACCAGCGAAATTACTGGGCATGACGAGATTCAACAACTAATGTCTCAGAGTGACAGACGCAGTGCAGTGCCGCGCAGAATTTTGAACTTTAAAACATTGTGTGGCACTGTGTCTGATATGGGCAATCATGATGCTTACCATCAGGCACTTGATTTGCTCGTCTTGTCACTCACTATCATAAAAAAAATATATCACCAGTTATGATTTTGGTCCTACGTAATAGAGGGCGAGCCTATTGCCATCTATCGAGCACAGTTTCGGACTCCAGGCCGTGAGAAAATACCTAATGGTATAAAATCCAATAACGCTTTTTGACTGGTCAGTGGATCGAACCCGCGTCTTCATGATCGACAATACCTCATGTAACCACCACGCTACCGTACCAACAAGTATTGTGATTAATTATTATGAATGATAGATGACTCTTAGACGTAGGTTAAGCCTTAATCAATCATCTGACCAAATAAGGCTCTTAGGAGCGTATCCTTGCCACGAGAAATTTGACACAATCCTATGAAATTTTTTACCAAATCGATGTTTTATATTCCCATGTTTCCTCCGAATATAATTAACCCGTTATATAAATATATATCCTGGTATTTTTATAGTGAAGTAACCTATGTCCCTGTCATTTTAATTTTTCTTATAAACCCTTGGTTGTTTCATAGTGAACTTCCAAAAATCTCTGTTTTACTCGCGTGTTTAGACGTTCACTACAAAAAAATTAAGAGTTTATAAACAAAGATAAAATGATAGGGACATACTTTACTTCAACTTTAAAATATCAGGATATAAATATATCAAATAGGTTTACTGTATTCGGAGGAAACAGGGGAATACAAAACGTCCATTTGGTAAATGTTCTATTGGAATGTGTCAAACTGCTAAGAGGTCCCCTTTCCTGGTATCCGAATTCATAGCAAAAGTACGCGCCCTTAGAATTAAATTGACATGATTCAATACTTGATAAAATTAAGTTATTAATAAAATCAATTTGTAATAGGTATTAAAAATAGATATTTTTTTTAGATAGTGAGTAACAAGACGAGCAAATCAGGTGTCTGATGGTAAGCATCATGATTGCCCATATCAGACACAGTGCCACCCAGTGTTTTAAAATACTAAATTCTGCACGGCACTGCACTGTGCCTGTGACCCTGAGATATAAGTTGTTGAATCTCATCAAGCCCAGTAATTTCGCTGGTAACATTGCCCTTCATACCGGAACACAGTAACGTTTGCACATTACTGCTTGGCGGATGAATAACTGGTAAAGGTGTGGTACTTCCCCAGGCAGGCCCCTGCAAAAGAGGCCTATACCGCTACAACAAAATATATTATTATATTATTTACTATGTTGATATATTTAATTTTTAAAGATGCGTCACCATCTTTTTGCTGCAAATGAATCCTCTCCATCCATCGGTTGTCTGGAAGAAATCGCTTATTAGCAATAAGACCGCCGCTTGTACATTTAAGTATTCTCTGTATCCTTTGTGTTGGTTCTATAAGTATGGTGTACAATAAATTATCTATCTATCTATCTAATTCCCTTATTATAAAGTTAATATGTAATCGAATGGCAATGAATATTCATACCAAAAACTTTCGTAGCTAATTGCTACGAATATCGCTACGCTGTAGAGCTTGCTACGAACTGGTGTAGGATCTAAAATCGAAACTCGTTTGCAAAATGTAAACGACTGGACCGATTTTGACAAGAGTTTGACTGGTAAATAGCTTATTTTTCAATAAGAATTCTTGATGTACAAAAAAAGAGTAATATTATCTGCATACATACTAATTTTATCCAACAATCCTATTCCAACTAATATAATATTATTAATGCGAGAGTTTGTGAGGATAGATGTTTGTTACTCTCTCACGGCAAAACTACTTAACCGATTGGGCTGAAATTCGGTATGTAGATAGTTTAGACCCTGGAATAATACATAGGGTACTTTTTGTCCCGATATTCCCACGGGAACGAAGACTACACGGGTAAAACCGCGGGGCACAGTACGCGGCGTATATTACTGTGCCCCTCTATTTAAATTTATAATTTTATATTTATTTTGAATAATGTTTTTTAAGTCTTTATTAATAGGTATTTTTGCAAAAATTCTTGAAAGCAAAATTCTGTCGCGTGTATGTGTTTAGTAAAAAAAAAAACGCAAACAAAAATTATAAAATCTGAAATGAAAAGATAAATTTTACCCGGGCGGGATTCGAACCACACATCCTCCGCACCATTCTGTTAGTGGGCACTCTACCATTTGAGCAACCGTGGAGGCACTAGGCATTGACAATTTTTTTTTTGCGAACGCTTTGTCTATATATCAAATTTTGTTAAAAAATTATAAATTTTTGAAAAAATATTTGTAATAACATAGCTATATATTATGTAGTATGATATACAATTAAGTCATTTTATGTGTTGCCATGTGGCAGAGTAATAAACTTTAACGTCCCAGTATTCGTGTTTTATTGTAGATGGCAACTCTGGTCGGGATTTCATTACCCATCTGGCAATTTTATTAGAAGAAGTTACTCTTTAACTAGTTTTCACACCGGACTTTACTTACACAAAACCTATATAAAATCTACTTTACTAAAGAAGGCTTATTATAAAGTCAACCAGTACATAGAGGACAAAGAATGGAAACTACTGCATAGCGCCACGCGGCACCGACACTAACAAACGAATGTAACCAAACCAAATATTGTTAAACAATCAGTTGAAAACATTAAGCCCAACAAGTTTCTTGTGCGTTCTTCTTGTAAAGGTATCTTTCCGAACGCGCGGTAGATTCATTACTGTTTATCTTCATTGACGTGCAAAAGTGTCAGAGTATGACCTATTTGAATAAATCTTTTTGAGTTTGAGTTTAAGTTTGAATACCAAGGTATATTACTAGCGGTCGTATCGCATTAACCAATTTCTTACAGACTTCCTTCTGAGAGAAAAATATTTTGGAAATTTGCTAAAATATTTTTCAGGAATCGAACTAACTGATATACAATAGTAGATTGTTACACACGGGGCTAAACAGACCCATTGTACAGCTCGGTAGTTTTACTGACGAGCTTTAGTGAGGGAGTCAATAGAAACAGAATTATAATGGGTTTTAACACCATGAGAAAATGAAATTATTAATTTCATCAAAATATGCCTCGGTGACTGCCTCGGTGGCGTAGTGGGCGCATGCTCGACTGCCAATCAAGAGGTCCCGGGTTCGATCCCCAGGTCAGGCATAGTGTTAAATATTGGATTTTTCCATTAGGAATTATCTCAATAACTGCCTGGAGTGTGGAACTGTGCCCGGTAGATGGGCTCGCCCCCTATTACATGGGACCAATAACATACTGGCGAAATGTGGGTGTATCTACTATGGGACTGAGTCCTGGGTACACCTCTGCCTACCCCTTCGGTAAAAAGGCGTGAATGTATTTATGTCATCAAAATATTTTGGTTATCCTATACGTGCGACACCAAAAAAATATAACCTCGTTAATAACAGACCAAAAATTAAAAAGAAGTATACCTTATTTTTGCAGCCTCGTTGGCTCAGATGGTAGTAACTCTGCTTTCTGTGCCGCAGGGCCCGGGTTCGATCCCCGGCCAAACATTTGTGTGCATGAACATGTCTGTTTGATCTATCTCTGTGTGTTATAAGCTTATATAAGTATGTATATCAGTCATCTGGTTACCATAGTACAGGCTTCTAGCCTAGTTTGGCACCAGATGACCGTGTGTGGAAGTTGTCCCATATTATTGTTATTATTTTCATTACATCTTGGCTAATATCATACGTGCGATACCAAAAAAATATAATCTCGTCGGTAACAGACTAAAAATTAAAAAGAAATATACTTTTAACTTTTCAACCTCTAGGTTACACATTACTGCTTGGAGTCTTTCAACCTCTCGGTTGAAAAGTTGTTTTAGACCCGCTAGTATAAGCAAACAATGGACTTTATTAGGAAGAGGAGTAAAAAATACATTTTGATCAAATTAGTCACTCGAAGACATTTTCGCAAGTGATTTTTAGCTATCTAGGTTCAAAGTTTAGGGCTCGCCTAATACCACTAATAAAAATCTACTATGTCAAGTAAATCCATACAAAAAGCCTAGTAAAAAGAATCCCTCTTAAAGAAAGACAGAGACGACCATACAAATGTGTGTGAGTGTGAAAGAGACAGCACTAGAAATTAAGGGCTTCTTGTGCTCGAAGAATAGAGTCGTTAATGTTAAAAAGTAGTTTTTTTAGTGTAATAAAAAAAATGTTATCGCAAGGTTTGAAATATGATTTGTTAAATGTTTATAGTAGATGACAAAGAGATTACGCGTTGGTTTGACTTGAAGTGGTTTGGGTTGAGGTGAAAACGTGAACTAATTTTTTATTAAAAGTTATGGATATAAACATAACATTAATTGACGCGTTTTTTACGTATGCAGAGGTGTACCCAGGACTCAGTGTATCATAGTAGATACACCCACATTTCGCCAGTATGTTATTGGTCCCATGTAATAGGGGGCGAGCCTATTGTCATCTACCGGGCACAGTTCCAGACTCCAAGCAGTTATTGAGATAATTCCTAATGGAAAAATCCTTGTAGTGGTAGGCCACTTTTGCAGGCGCCGCTTGGGGAAATATCACACCTTTGCCAATTATTCATCCGCTAAGCAGTAATGTGCAAACATTACTGTGTTCCGGTCTGAAGGGCAATTTAGCCAGAGAAATTACTGAGCACAAAGAGTTTAAAAAACTAATATCTCAGGGTGACAGGCACAGTGCAGTGCCGCACAGAATGTAGAATTTTAAAACACTGGGTGGCACTGTGTCTGATATGGGCAATCATGATGCTTACCATCAGGCACCTGATTTGCTCGTATTGTCACTCATTATCATAAAAAAAATCTTATATCTATCACTTTGCTTAACCTGGGGATCCAACCCGGAACCTCATGATCGACAGTCGAGCTTGCGCCCATTACGCGACCGAGGCGTTCTCTTTTGACGTAATGGAATATAACATAGATTATTAATTTAATGTAAAATAACAAAATCGCCTCTACCACATTATCCTGAAAGCTCCTAACGCGCACTTTCAGCGTTAACTTATCGAAGACCTGTGGCTTTCAACTTAAAGCTACACGAATTTAGACTTTAACGCACACTAAATACGTCCCAAAATCATCTACCTTGAATTCTTTTGTAAGAAAACCTATGCATACAAACAGCTGTGAACTTTAACGCCTTGAAAATAAGAACAAAATTCGTACAAATACTATGACAAGTCTTGATAAGAGGAGACCAAAATACAAAGACCTCCCCCGTCCTCTTGCGCCCAAATAAAAGTCTACATAAAAGGGGATGAGCTCTATAATAACGGGTCTCGTAGTTCTGGTCGGTTCGCAATTCCCAGTTTTTGGCTTTTCGTATTTCAGTCGGTGGTCGGACGTCGCACGATTCGGACATAAGCCAAATTAATTTCTGTAAAATGTATTGGTGTATTTTGAAGATAAAATAGGGTGAGTATATAATTTAATTATATTATTACTTAATTATTATTATTATTATTCGTTTATTTCGACCAACAAGGATCATAGGTACACAATATTAATTACTAAATTAAATTACAATACAAATTAACAAATACAAATACAAATACAAATACATAATGTAAAGATTGAAAAACCTAAGATTTGTCTAAATATTAGTACCTTATTACGAAAATGTGTTAGATTATTTTTAGATCACAAGAAAGGATACCTAAGCATTTCTTTTAATATTTCTAACATACATGGATTTAGTCTAAGTTAGTCCAATAAAAACGCCTATTAATGCAATTAATTAATTAATTTAAGTGTGTGGAAGTTGTCCCATATTATTATGTAAAAAAAAGGTCCAAACACGCTTGTTTGGAGATGTTTGATGTAGAAATAAAAAAGAAA
The DNA here is from genome assembly GCA_947063395.1 of Hemistola chrysoprasaria. NCBI lineage: Eukaryota > Metazoa > Arthropoda > Insecta > Lepidoptera > Geometridae > Hemistola > Hemistola chrysoprasaria. The sequence goes on along the minus strand of OX346736.1, from coordinate 2,780,059 downwards.
AAAAAACATACGAAAAAGGATTCAGCCCGCCTAGCACGGTCGGGGATAACTAGTTTTCCCCGTTTTTTTCTCTCTTTCGCGCCTGAACAATTTATATATGCATCTCGTTCTAAACCCCAGCGACTTCGTTTTCCCTGGTCACTGTTCTTCCGGGGCAGGAAATAAAATAAAACTTATATTTCTGATGTTTCAATGGCGTAGCGGTTGCAAGCGCTACTCCTCATAAGGTCCCGGGTTCGATCCCCAGGTCAGGCAAAGTGTAATTGAATTATTTCCTTAGCAATTTTCGCAATGACAGCTTGGATGCTGGAACTGTGCCCGGTAGATGGCAATAGGCTCGCCCCCTATTACATTGGGACCAATAACATACTGGCGGAATATGAGTGTACCTACTATGGGATTGAGTACTGGGAACCAGAGGTGTACCCCCTTGGGAAATATGAGTGATGTGTTAGTTTTTTATTGTCCATACTATCTTCGATCCATGGCTTTACTCGCTGGAAGGTATAAGTTATTACAGGGTCTAAGTAGTCAGCTACCTAAATAGGTAAATTTCTGTCGAATCGGTTCAGTAGTTTTGGAATGTATAGGTAATAATATAACATACAATCACGCCTTTTTCCCGAAGGGTTAGGCAGAGGAGTACCCAGGACTCAGTCCCATAGTAGATACACCCACATTTCCAGTATGTTATTGGTCCCATGTAATAGGGGGCGAGCCTATTGACATCTACCGGGCACAGTTCCAGACTCCATGCAGTTATTGAAATAATTCCTATATTTATCAATATTTATCACCTGGGGGTCGAACCAAGGACCGTCTGATCGGCAGACGAGCACCCACAACGCCACCGAGGCGGTCAGAGAGGGACGCAGAGATGGCGTTCATTTGAAAAATAAACTTTAAAATTTCCCATATCTTATGACTACAGCAATTCCCTCGTCGTTCCCGTTTTGATTTTTAATATGTGAAAACTCAAAATCTTAAAAAAATTTCATTAAAAAAACGATTTTTAAACTCACCACTCTGCGTTCGGAAGAAGAAAAAATTTTTACTTATTGCATCAATTTGCGTTAATGTTAAGAACGTATGCTAGTTACGAGTAATTCGACACAATCCTATGAAATTTTTACCAAATCGATGTTTTGTATTCCCCTGTTTCCTCCGAATATAATAAACCCATTCTATAAATTGATATCTTGATATTTTTATAGTGAAGTAACCTATGTCCCTGTCATTTTAGTTTCTCGTTAAAACTCTCCGTATTTTCATAGTGAACTTCTAAAAGACCAGTCTCGCGTGACGTTCACAAAATAATGAAGAATTAATTATATTACCAGGCGCAGGAGAATCCAAAAACTTCTTCTATGTACATAGGTCTTTAATAAAATTCACATTGCGATAATGAGTTGAATCTATCTTATAATCCAAATGCGGCGACAACGATGTGATGGGTCTTTGTGGTGCAGGCATCGGGCAGACGAAAACAGCCTAAAATGCAGCGTCGCCCCTTTGTGACGTCGGTTCGAGGCCAATAAAAGTAAGCTGGCTGTGACGTCAGCGGGGATAGTAGAGTCGCTGGATGTAACAAATTTATAAACAAAAATAAAGTAATAAAGACATAGTTTACTTCATCTTCAAAATGTCAGGATAAAAATATGTCAAAAATAGGCTTACTATTTTCGCAGGAACAGCGGAAAACTTTATATCAATTTGGTAAAATTTTCATGAGATTTTGTCATTTTCCTCGGTTCTACAATATTTACTCTTAATAGAACGTGTAATAAAGTAAACCAAAGCTCCTGTCCCACTTAAAAGTATCTCTCAATGATTTCCCGCGGGATAAGATTTCATTGAGATGGCAAATGGATTGTAAGATTATCGCTATAACGAAAGCTATGTTAAAGCTTAAAGTTTCGATTCCCGACTTTAATCTGCGGAGCGGAAGATCATCATCTTAGCCGTAGGACGTCCACTGCTGGAGATAAGCTACCTCTATAGATTTCCATCCAGTCCGGTTGTAAGTAGCCTACATCCAGCGTGTTCGTGTTTTCCTCATTAGATCGTCGGTCCACTGTGAGTGGATGTCCTGCGCTACGCTTGCCGGTCCGTGGTCTCCATTATCCAACCTTACAGCCCGAGCGGCCATCAGTTTCAAATTCTACGTGCTATGTGCCGCCCATTGCCACTTCAACTTGCTAATCCTCAGCGCTATGTCGGTAACTTTCGTTCGTCTACCGATCTAGCTTCTGATTCGATCTCGTAGAGAAATTCCGAGCATAGCCCTCCCATAGTTTGTGCTACGTCTGAGATGTTGATGATAAAATTTTTAATTTTATATTATTGGTGGTGATATTATTAATAGTTTTGTTAGAGAAAATATCGGGCGACTCAATTTCGCTCCCCAAAAAAGAAATCCCAGCATAAACAGTATAAATTAGGAAAAATACCTTAACAAGTGAACTTAGATAGACAGCAAAATCGATCGATTAAGCAGAAAATTTTAATCAAATTGGGCGAGTCATTTTCGAGACAAATATATAATATACAATTTTTGTCGATAATATTATACTATTTATTTATTTGTTTTTTAAAGTCGTAGATCTTGTAGTGGTAGGCCTCTTTTGCAGGGGGCCGCCTGGGGAAGTACCATACCTTTGCCAGTTATTCATCCGCCAAGCAGTAATGTGCAAACATTACTGTGTTCCGGTCTCAAGGGCAAAGTTACAAGCGAAATTACTGGGCATGATGAGATTCAACAACTCATATCTCAGGGTGACAGGCGTAGTGCAGTGCCGCGCAGAATTTTGAACTTTAAAACACTGGGTGTCACTGTGTCTGATATGGGCAATCATGATGCTTTCCATCAGGCACCTGATTTGCTCGTCATGTTACTCACTATCATAAAAAAAATTACAATTTGAAATGCTCCACAAAACTGTTAAAAGATCTTTAAAAATTATCAAAAAGTTAAATAACCAACCGGAAGCACCGCCATATTGTGTGGAAACGCGTCGTTAGCGTCGCGGCTCATTTCCGCCGTCCATCTTGTATTCTCACCGACGCCATTGTGGTATTGTCATTTTAATTGGTATTATTAACGTATAAAACGGTATTTTATGCCGTTTTCACAGAAATTTAATGTTTTTTAATTATTTATACTTAGTGAAATTTATAGAGTGAATTGTTTTATTTTATTGGAATACTTGAGTCAAAGAATAGATAATAATACTACGTATAGAATGGCCACTGTCAGCCGCGACTTCCTCATCCAGCCAGCGATATTGAGCTCTCCACGAGCCCCGCTTCTATGGGAAATCACCTCACTCACACTCTTGCACGTGTACAAAACTCCATGTGTGCAGTTTCTGTGTAGTAGGTAGTTATAGCGCGGCTTTCGTTTTTTTTTCTTTTTTCTTTCCCGGGTTCGCACCCCAGGTCAGGCAAAGTATTAAATATTGGATTTTTCCATTAGAAATTGTCTCAATAACTGCCTGGAGTCTGGAACTGTGCCCGGTAGATGGCAATAGGCTCGCCCCCTATTACATGGGACCAATAACATACTGGCGAAATGTGGGTGTATCTATGGGACTGAGTCCTGGATACACCTCTGCCTACCCCTTCGGGAAAAAGGCGTCCGAGGTGTGCTTGAGTAATCTCGCGATTCTGTTCCGGCGGGGTGTTTTTTTTATTTTACACACGGGTATGGTAACCACCAGCCTGCTATATGGTAACCAGAAGACTATACTATGGTAACCAAAAGGGCGTGTTCAGTTCTGGCGAATACACCGCTCGCACGCTGAGGGTTAAAAGTAGCAGTATTATTATGTACTGATATACATAATACATACATACGTTTATAACACCGAGACACAGATCAAACAGATGCTCGTGCATACAAATGTTTGATCTGCCCGGGGATCGAACCCGGCTGCGGTTAAGAAGGCAAAATATTACACATCGAGCCTCGCCTCGGTCGGTCGGTGAATAAGACTGTCTCGGTGGCATAGTGGATGCATGCTCGACTGCCGATCAGGAGGTCCTGGGTTCGATCCACAGGTCAGGCAAAGTGTTTAAAATATTGAATTTTTCCATTAAGAATTATGGTACGAGTAGGTGGCAATAAGCTCGCCCCCTATTACATGGGACTAATAACATGCTGGCGAAATGTGGGTGTACTATGGGACTGAGTCCTGGGAAATATGTGATATTCTAAACCTCTCATATCGAATAATAAAATAAAATAATAATAATATAATATGGGACAACTTCCACACACGGTCATCTGGTCCCAAACTAGGCTAGAAGCCTGTACTATGGAAACCAGATGACTGATATACATACTTATATAAGCTTATAACACCCAGACACAGATCAAACAGACATGTTCATGCACACAAATGTTTGACCTGGCCGGGGATCGACCCGGGGCCTGCGGCACAGAAAGCAGAGTTACTACCATCTGCGCCAACGAGGCTGTCCAATGTATGTGTATTATATTCTTCCAAATACGCCCTACCCTGTCCCTGTAAATCTAGCTCAAATTAGTTTACGTTTAGTGCTCTCTTATGACCTAGACTCCTAGGTCTATCAAATGAATGAACTTGAGTGAAATCTATTCTAGGCTTCGCGTGGGATGCCTGTTTACAGAGTTTCTAGTGTCATTTGATTCGGTATTTACCGACTTGAAACGATGTCGCATCCTTATTACGAGTATTAGATAATATGCATTATTACTGATTAATTTACATAACATACATTCACGCCTTTTTCCCGAAGGTGTAGGCAGAGGTGTACCCAGGACTCAATCCCATAGTAGATACACCCACATTTCGCCAGTATGTTATTGGTCCCATGTAATAGGGGGCGAGCCTATTGCCATCTACCGGGCACAGTTCCAGACTCCAGGCAGTTATTGAGATAATTCCTAATGGAAAAATCCAATATTTAACACTTTTGCCTGACCAGGGGATCGAACCCGAGACCTCTTGATTAGCAGTCGAGCATGCGCCCTCTACGCCACCGAGGCAGTCACTGATTAATTTATTTTAGGAAAAATAAGTCAAATATCAATCTATTGGTCTATTCATCTGCGTCTCGACTTGAGGCAGCCTCGACGTGAGGCAGCGAAGCTATCTATACTTTATAACATAACATATATTCACGCCTATTTCCCGAAGGGGTAGCAGAGGTGTACCCAGGACTCAGTGTCATAGGCACTCCCAGATTTCGCCAGTATGTTATTGATCTCATGTAACGAGCTGGCGAGCCTATTGCCATCTACCAGGCACAGTTCCAGACTGCAGGCAGTTATTGAGATAATTGCTTATAAAAAAATTCATCCAACCCTAAGCGCCAACGCAAAGGTAGGCTATTAACTCCTAAGGTGAACGCCCTTAGATGAACTACTGTTCTTAATATACTGTGGTAATATGGTTTTTGTCCACCAGAACCATGGGAGCAGCATCAGACGGGTTCAGCTCGGGCGGGTGGCGCGCCAAGATCGCCGCCTGCCGCGAGTCCCGAAAGCTGGTCCTCATCATCGTGGCTATAGCACTGCTTTTGGATAACATGCTGCTCACTACTGTTGGTAAGTGGTCATATTTTTAACAGACAAAAAAGAGTTTCTATAAAATCCCAAAAGAGATAACAGGACTCTCAGAGGGTAAATTCAAACCCCATTTATTTTAGTCAATAAATCACACAAAAGTACGTCGTAGCAAGCACGTCAAACTTGAACGCCGGTCCAACTATGACTGAAGTGGGTGAACCTAAAATTAGGTGCGTGCACCTAATTTGAGCGTTCCATTTTCGAGAAGCCAGTAACTCATCTTCCCTTTTTGTTTATATCTATGATCACCTCCAATGACGTTGAATTGCTTCACTTTGTATCGCCCTTGCCATTGCTCTCTATGCTCTCGCACATAACGCTTAAAAATTGACGTAGGTACCCATAAAATACATTTTAACTCGTATAAAAATATATTGTACCTCAGTCAACTACCTATAAAAGCTACGGGATATATTTCCCGTCCATCGGCAATCTGGTGAGTGCTTCATCTACAATTCAATGGTCGCCGCCATTTTGATTCTGACCATAGATTTACTTTACTTTTGTTTTGTTACATTCTATTTATTTAGTTTTTTTCTGGGCGTATCGAAAAAACATTATATTATGTCTATGGCTTGGGTCTATATGGGTTTATACTGTTTCTGTCTCGATAAAAATATTTAAATATATAGCTTGGAGTTTTGGGGGAAAGCCGAAGAGGTTTTTGGCTCCCGTATCAAATATCAAATATCCGTGCATTTTCGAGTGTTTAACGTGTAATAATGGTGGAATATTACGTGTTGAGTGTTTTCAAAGATACATAATTTAAGTCTCTTGGCACACTTGCCAACTCATTGATTTTTCCATTAGGAATTATCTCAATAACTGCCTGGAGTCTGGAACTGTGCCTGATAGATGGCAATAGGCTCGCCCCCTATTACATGGGACCAATAACATACTGGCGAAATGTGGGTGTATCTACTATGGGACTGAGTCCTGGGTACACCTCTGCCTACCCCTTCGGGAAAAAAGGCGTGAATGTATGTTATGTTATGTTATGTGTTTCCACCAAAATTCCGGCAGGTTCTTGTAAAGACCACCACTCTAGTAAAGAGCTGTGACTTGACTGGGCTTGCCCTGACTATGAATTGACTAATTGACCATATTAACTTGAAAATTTATATAACTTGACACTGGCAAATACACTAACGTGTGAGTCCATGAATTTCCCGTGTAAGCAGGCTATAAATACAAAACTTGACACTGGCAATACATTCGTGTAAGTCCATAAAAGTAGAAAAAATATAGCTTGATACCAATGACGTTGAATTGCTTTCTTGTTGATACGTAACATAACATAACATAAAATAACATAACATACATTCACGCCTTTTTCCCGAAGGGGTAGGCAGAGGTGTACCCAGTAGATACACCCACATTTCGCCAGTATGTTAATGGTCCCATGTAATAGGGGGCGAGCCTATTGCCATCTACCGGGCACAGTTCCAGACTCCAGGCAGTTATTGAGATAATTCCTAATGGAAAAATCCAATATTTAACACTATGCCTGACCTGAGGATCGAACCCGGGACCTCTTGATTGGCAGTCGAGCATGCGCCCACTACGCCACCGAGGCAGTTGTACAGCTACGCATACGAGCATACGTAACAGCTGAACAAAAATCAATCTTTTGGTTATAATTCCGTAAATAAAGTTCTAAAAGAGTAATCAGACTTAAATAGACTATGTAACGTATATACGTACGTATAACGTATTTTATTTTATTTTTATTTCTCTCTTTTTTCTTACTAAACACGTAAAAATTAAAAAACGTTATTGTGTTCCGACAAGTATCAAAAAAAGAATATTAGTAGCCATTGATTTAAAGAAAAGGGGAGATGAGTACTGGCTTCTCGAATATGGAAAATGGAAAGCTCAGATTAGGTTCCATTAGGTCCACGTACGTCAGTAAAGTGGGGTTGTACTAGCGACATAAATTGTTGTCTCGGTCGCACTTCGGTCTTAGATACGTCTTTCTATCTTTGTTGTTCATTATATGTCACTGCGTGCATACTTCACACTGAGCAAATTGCACATGCCAGTTATTGTTGAGTAAGCGCTGGGAGAACGTAACCAATCTCCCCTTTTCTTTAAATCGATGTTAGTAGCTCTTTAAAATCTTGTCCAACATTCCGTCCCACTTCATTAAGGCCAGTCAGCAAAACAGAATAAGTGAAAGTAATGAAATTCAGATGAGGTTCTTATGAGCTCTTAATGAGTATCCACTCATTAAGAGCTGACTGTCTCGTACTTTGATCTTTTTTGACACAAGTTTGCAAAATTATTAGATAATTTGTGTGAGCACAGCGGCTTTGTCCGCTCGCAACATAATTGTGAAATATGTGAGTTTTATATCAAAACTTTGATGCCCTTTTTGGACCCCTTACAATGTGAATTTTCAAAAATCCTAGCACACGTCCAGACAACGAAAAGAACTTACATTCCAAATTTCAAGTCTCTAGGATTAGTCGTTTGGGCTCTGCGTTGCATGTAAGTCAGTGAGTCATTTAGGATTTTATAATATATAGTTATTTTGCAATATAATAGCTGTACCCAGCTGTTTCATTCGAGTAGACATCGTTCCCGTGGGAATATCTGGATAAAAAGTACCCTATGTGTTATTCCAGGGTCTAAACACATACCAAATTTCAGCCCAATCTGTTCAGTAGTTTTGGCGTGAAAGAGTAACAAACAAACATTATTTATCCGCCCAACCTTACAAATATATCCAACCAAATGTGTTTTACGTTGCTACCCTCTCCTTGCATGATTGTCTGGAAGAGATCGCTCTTTTTTTATGATAGTGAGTAACAAGACGAGCAAATCAGGTGCCTGATGGTAAGCATCATGATTGCCCATATCAGACACAGTGCCACCCAGTGTTTAAAATTCAAAATTCTGCGCGGCACTGCACTGCGCCTGTCACCCTGAGATATGAGTTGTTGAATCTCATCATGCCCAGTAATTTCGCTGGTAACATTGCCCTTCAGACCGGAACACAGTAATGTTTGCACATTACTGCTTGGCGGATGAATAACTGGCTAAGGTGTGGTACTTCCCCAGACGGTCCTGCTCTTAGCGATAAGACCGCCAATTGTTACACTATTTATGTTTTATTAATGTATTTTAATTTTAAAGTTTCTTGTTTATAGTGTAGCAATAAAGACTTTATCTATCTTTATAAGAAGGAAGTAGGATGTGAATGTTTGGGAGGATGGATGGATGGATATAAATTACACTTTCACGTCAAAACTACTGAACCGACCGTCTAATTTCTTGCTTTGAATCTAAAATTCAATTTAAATTGAATTCTAAACTTTATCTAAATTTAGGCTTTTCAGTCAAATCTAATACATTGCCTCAAAACTAGACCAAATATGATTTTCAGTTCCAGACTTCGTAATTCGTAGAGTTGGGAAAAGTCGATAGAATGAATTATCGATTTATAAATGTTTTTTTTTTAAATAAGTCTAAGGAGGACCTATATATTTATTTAAAATTTTTATCAAGAATTTTACTAAATTTTACACAAATCGGACGAGCCGATTCCGAGATACACACGGTATAGTTGCTGCGCCCCGCGGTTTTACCCTCATTGTCTTCGTTCGCGTGGGAATATTGGGATAAAAAGTGCTCTATGTGTTATTCCAGGGTTTAAGCTATGTACATACCAGATTTCAGCTCAATCGATTCAGTAGTTTTAGCGTGAAGACGGAACAAACATACACGCAAAAAACAGCGCTAGTTCTGTTTTGAATGTGTTTGTTTTGTGTGTGGACCTTTTTTGTGCCATCTAGGTGGCGCTGGGGTCGAGTTAGAACTCGCTAGCGTTTTGTTTACCTGTAACAAACGTAAATTTTTACCTCGTACTATGAGATTTGAGATTTATAATAAAAATAAAATAAAATAAAACCATTTATTGCGGAAAACTAGACTTCCATAAATTGTTAGTAAAGCACTTATACACTAATTTGTTAGTAAAACTAGCCTATGGTTAGGGTCTGGGACAAAAACTGCGAGCCCGGCGGTTTAGAGCGCTGGTTGGACAGGTGAACGTCCACCCGTTGTAGTGGTAGGCCTCTTTTGCAGGAGGCCGCCTGGGGAAGTACCACACCTTTGCCAGTTATTCATCCGCCAAGCAGTAATGTGCAAACATTACTGTGTTCCGGTATGAAGGGCAATGTTACCAGCGAAATTACTGGGCATGATGAGATTCAACAACTCATATCTCAGGGTGATAGGCGCAGTGCAGTGCCGCGCAGAATATTGAATTTTAAAATACTGGGTGGCACTGTGTCTGATATGGGCAATCATGATGCTTACCATCAGGCATCTGATGAGCTCGTCTTGTCACTCACTATCATAAAAAAAAAAACCCAATGCCCAAAAAATGGATTTTCCAAAATAATATCCAAATGGATATTACGTAGCATGATAATCTAAATCTCTACCAAAACATTTTATCGATAACTGCAGTACCCCATTACCTCATCCCTACGAGCGGCGCCTTTGATGAGGCGGCTAAGTGAATTTCACTTTGATCTCGCCGCCTGGGAAATTGCCCTCCCTTCTGAGAGCTTGTAATGACTTAGCGCCCCATTTTGTTGTTACTCTACGTTTTAGATTTTGACTTGAAAGGGGAATTCTTTGTAAAATCTTTTTAACTTTTTGACCTACCTATATAAACCGAGATTGTATTATGTATACCTTGTAAAATATAGGCAAATGACAGCTCTTTTTTTATGATAGTGAGTGACAAGACGAGCAAATCAGGTGCCTGATGGTAAGCATCATGATTGCCCATATCAGACACAGTGCCATCCAGTGTTTTAAATTTCAAAATTCTGCGCGGCACTGCACTGTGCCTGTCACCCTGAGATATGAGTTGTTGTATCTCATCATGATCATGCCCAGTAATTTCGCTGGTAACATTGCCCTTCATACCGGAACACATTTATATTTGCACATTACTGCTTGGCGGATGAATAACTGGCAAAGGTGTGGCACTTTCCCCAGACTTAAATCTTACTACATATATTACGAATGTTGTAAAATATTGTAAAATAATCTGTTGAAAAAATTAAACCTTACAAGTTTCTTGTGCGTTCTTCTTGTAGAGGTATATTTCCGAACGCACGGTAGACTCAGTACTGTTTATCTTCATTGACGTGCAAAAGTGTCAGATAAAGACCTATTTGAAAAAATCTGTTTGAGTTTGAGTTTTTCCCGACGTGTGACGCAGATGTGTACCTACCCAAGATCACTATATAGTAAATACATTCTAGTCATTTGAAAAAAATCAATATCACTTGCCTGACTTGGGCACCGAACCCGAGGCATCATGATCGGCAGCAGCGCTTGCAAACCACTACGCTATCTGATTACCAGTTACCCTGTATAATATAAAGAGTAATTACACAGTACTTTGAAGTCTCTAAGCAAATAGTTTAGATCACAAAGCATCTCATTATCTCTTTAGTAAATACATTCTCACGAAATAGATGCTACAGACAAAGCTATTTCGTGCATCTCTGAATGGATACCACAAAAGCATTGTATGCTCTCAGTTTTAGGACTCTTTAAGAGCATACATGGCCTTCTAGAAATTTGACACAATCCTATGAAAAATTTACCAAATCGATGTTTTGTATTCCCCCGTTCCCTCCGAATATAATTAATCCATTCTATAAATTTATATCCTGTTATTTTTATAGTGAAGTAACCTATGTCCCAGTCATTTTAATTTTTCTTATAAACCCTTGGTTTTTGCATAATGAACTTCCAAAAATCTCAGTTTTGCACGCGTGATTGGACGTTCACTACAAAAAAATGTATAGTTTATCAAAGTAAATGAAGTGATATGGACATAGTTTACTTCATCTTTAAAATATCAGGATATAAATGTAACAAATATGTTTGCTATATTCTAAGGAATTAGGGGAATACAAAACATCGATTTGGTAAATTTTTCATAGGAATTTGTCAAATTTCTCGTAACTAGGATACGCTGTTAAAGATTTCCAAAGAACAAAAATTCCATACCATTAAACAAAAATCAATAATTTAAATTGAGATAGCGCGGCGTTTGAAATCAATTATTGTAGGTACTCGATACCACTTGACCACCGTGCGAGTGACAGATCCATTCGAGACTAGTGATGGGACAATATCGATAGCGTTATCGATACGTAGTTGGGTATCTAGATAATACCAAGCCTGGGCCTGGCCAAGTCTAGATTATACTCCGAATTAGAATTATGTAGCTACAAGTAGCAGGGGCTTTCGTTTTGACGGGAAAATTTCTATGAGCTAGACAGAGAGGACAGAGAGAAAGATATTATATATTTTCATTCCGTGTTTCGGATGGCACGTTAAACTGTAGGTCCCGGCTGTTTCCTATAAGATATGTAGGGAGCAGTCGTTAGGTCATGTCGGAGGCCTTGCAGGAATCTTGGCGACCTGAAACTCTGACAATATGGGTTTGTCCACATAACTCATATGAATTGACTCGAGCAGTGTAATTGGGGTAACCCGTTCTGTTAGAGTATAAATTCAAATTATTATTATTATAAAATCCTAAATGACTCACTGACTGACATGCAACGCAGAGCCCAAACCACTGACCCTAGAGACTTAAAACTTGGAATGTAATCATAACCATAATAATATAATCATTTATTAGCATTCAAACATGGTATTTAAGATGTTACATAGGTATTTTAGTACGTAAGACATATTGAGCCAATTATATATTATAGCATGCAAAATTGTATGTTATATGTAACGTAAAACTAATTAAAAATTCAACAAAAAATTACAAATAAAATTAAAATATAATATTACGCAATGTCCATCGATAATCTGTTTAAAATAATTATTATGCTATGTCAATGATTAAATTATGTAATGAATGTCAAAATTGTATATTAAATAACCTAACGTAATGTCAAAAAAGTATTATGTCATAATAAAAAGTGAATATTATTTTATTTAAAATTGTTTGCCCAAAAATTCTTTCTCAATGTCATAAATATTAGTGTTTAATAACCATGCATATAATTTTTAAGTTGTTGTTTTTTTGTAAGTTGTTTTAGTTATCTGGACGTGTAGAAGGATCTGAAGGATTTTTGAAAATTCACATTCTTAGAGGTCCAAAAAGGGCGTCAATGTTTTGGTATAAAACTCACATATTTCATAATTACGAGCGGACAAAGCTCCTTTTCTTACACAAGTATAAGTATATACGTTTTGACGCGTATAAATTAATGGTATATTAGATGACCCGTATCTCTGACCCTTTATCTCGCCACCGACCTCCCCCATTCATAAAAAGGAGGTATACAGTATATAATATAAAGTACCTAAAGGTTTTTACGATAAGATAATGGACAGATTTAATTAGGTAGTAGGCAATTCTTAAATGAGTATACATACATACATTCACGCCTTTTTCCCGAAGGGGTAGGCAGAGGTGTACCCAGGACTCAGTCCCATAGTAGATACACTCACATTTCGCCAGTATGTTATTGGTCCCATGTAATAGGGGGCAAGCCTATTTCCATCTACCGGGTACAGTTCCAGACTCCAGGCAGTTATTAAGATAACTTCTAATGGAAATATCCGATATTTAACACTACGTGACCTGGAGATCGACCCCGGGACCTCCTGAGTTGAGTTTGCGCCAACTACGCCAAATAGGCACTTAATACTCATTAATATGATATTGTCTAATATGATGTTGAGCTATTTTGAAAATCGAAACGTATTCATTGACTTTTGATACTGACTGTACCTACTATGGGACTGAGTCCTGGGTACACCTCTCCCTACCTGTTTAGGAAATGATTTTATGATGAAGGCATGATTTTATTAATTACTAGCTGTGACCCGCGGTTTCACCCGCGTAGTCTTCGTTCCCGTGGGAATATCGGGATAAAAAGTACCCTATGTGTTATTCCAGGGTCTAAGCTACTTACGTACCAAATTTCAGCCCAATCGGTTCAGTAGTTTTGGCGTGAAAGAGTAACAAACATCCATACATACATCCATACTTACAAACTTTCGCCTTTATAATAGTATAATTAGGATGGTATTAATATTGCAAATGGCGGATATTTATTTACCACTACAACAATTCTCCGTTTGTCCACAGTGCCAATAATCCCCGAGTTTCTTTACGATATCCGTCACCCGGACGCACCTCTATCCATGTCGTTAGACGAAGCCCCATCGACCACCGCTGCGCCCACACCTTACTGCCCGTGCTTGGAGAAGAATAATAGCTTGGTCATTGAGAATATTACACATGGTAAGTATTTACCACCTTACCTTACGATAAATCATAGAGAAGTGTAGCATTAAGTCAATTATTAAGGCATAGACATTGGTTATTGAAAGTAACACCTGGTAAGGTACGTCAAGATCTCTGGTCTTTAAGAATCTTACACTTGGTAAGTATAGGTAAGTATTTAACAGTTTACCTATCATGATACATGAACATAACATACTAGAGAAAATTATTTATTGGTAGCTTGGTTATTGACTGCCTCGGTGGCGTAGAGGGCGCATGCTCAACTGCCAATTGAGAGGTCTCGGGTTTGATCCCCAGGTCAGGCAGTCAGGCAGTGTTAAATATTGGATTTTTCCATTAGGAATTATCTCAATAACTGCCTGGAGTCTGGAACTGTGCCCGGTAGATGGCAATAGGCTCGCCCCCTATTACATGGGACCAATAACATACTGGCGAAATGTGGGTGTATCTACTATGGGACTGAGTCATGGGTACACCTCTGCCTACCCCTTCGGGAAAAAGGCGTGAATGTATGTTATGTTTTGGTTATTGAAAATATTACACATGGTAAGGCACATCACTAACCGTGGAGTTACCGGCTTTAGACTAGTGCTCCACCCTCTCTACCCGTGGTTGCCGTAAGAGTCGGCTAAGGGTTAACAGATCCAGAGGAGGCAGCAGCGTCCTCTGCAAAAAACTATAGAACTGCGCTCGACAACCCGCCTGCCAAGAGTGTCAAGTATTAGCAAAACCCTTTATGGTGAAGGCCTATGTTCAGTAGTGGATTAGCAACGGCTGAAATGATGAAAAAAAAATGATGAAGGCACATCAAGCTTGGTGATTAAATGTTACACATGGTAAGTGTATCACCCGGACGAACCTCCATCCATGTCGTTAGATGAAGCCTCGTCGACCAACACCGCTACGCCTACGACTTCTGCCCGTGCTTGGAGAGGAATAATAACTTGTTTAACCGCTGTTCTGTCATAATATATATAATTTCTGACAGCCTGGTTGGCACAGGCTCCCTATTACATGGGACCATCACATACTTGCGAAATGTATGAAATAGCATTTTGGACCACTGCTTTAGCGGGGTAAAACCACAATGGTCCACAATGGTCTTTATAATATTTGTGCCAGATTTAAGATCTGGCAATGCGATGTCTAATCAGTCCATCCAGAGCCGGTACGCGGGCCTCCGCAAACATGGTATGAAGAAAAGGGGAGATACGAGTAGGGTCCGTTCTCCCAGCGCTTACTCAACAACTGGCACGTGCAATTCGCTCAGTGTGAAGTTTGCACAGTGACATATTATAATGAACAACAGAGATAGAAGGACGTACATAAGACCGTAGTGCGACCGAGACAACAATATTATTCGCTCGTACGACCTTACTTTACTGACGTACGTGGACCTAATGGCACCTAATTTGAGCTTTCCATTTCCGAGAAGCCAGTACCTCATCTCCTCTTTTCTTTATATCAATGCTTAATGGTATGTTATTTTACGCTTATTCCTCAGTGAACATAACAGCAGTGAAGGAAGCCCGACATCAGGAGCTCATCCACGAGACGGTTGCTGTCGGAGTGATGTTCGCTAGCAAGGCACTCGTGCAACTATTGGCTAATCCTTTTGTTGGACCACTCACGCATAAGTATGCTCATAAATAAACTTTGTTTAGCTTTAAAAATAATGGCTTACCTAATAAAATACCTAATGATTTCCACTATAAAGTTTAGAGCAAGCCGACTTCTGTTGGCTATGGTTTGGTTAGACTTGTGACAACAACGCGCGAGCTGAGCGAGAGAATCGACTGCCGCTGCAGCGGCCGGCGATCCGCCAGAAAAGTTTCTGTCATGTTATAGAGTTCAGAGTATTTTAAAGCTATAGTGAAAACCATTATTTTTATAGTTAAAATTTTCCATAGAAATGTGTCAAATTGCTAAGACGTCACCTTTCTTGATAAGTAGTCGTGCAAACGTCAATTAGGACCCTATTCGACGTCAGTACTTTTGATCGGGGGTTCGTACGAATAAAGTTTAGATGTGAACTTGCGATGATCACGTATTCGCCTAGGAAAGGAAATCTCAGGCTAGGAAATCTCCTAGACTAAGGTATTATAAGTCAATACGAATTAGATTGTGATGGTCAAAATGTTCGTGCTAGACCTTGTAACGGAGCTGCAAATAAAAGTTTTAGAATTACGATTATACACGCAGCTTTGTTACCATCACTCTCATCGCAGTAAAAGATAGCAGAGATATATAAAACCCTGTTGTCAGAGAGAGATAAACACAGGTTCACAGCTACGTGAGAGGCAAACGTCTAACATCGGCGCAAGACAAGGTGCGACTGACTTGACTTAAGCCATTTTGACTTGAGTTCGCCACGCAAAGCGAGGTAAAACGCATCTACCTCCATAGTCTAAGTTAGTCCAATAAAAACGCCTAATAATGCAATTAATTATGTAAAAAAAGGTCCAAACGCTCTTGTTTGGAGATGTTTGATGTACAAATAAAAAAAAAACGCATCTACCTCAGTTTGTATAAACGATCATTGGTCACCTCAGTTGGGTCACCCTTATATATTGATACTCTGTTCTTTTCAGGATTGGATACAGCATCCCCATGTTCACGGGATTCATCTTAATGTTCCTATCGACTCTGAGTAAGTTGAAACAGGTTGCTAAAGATATATAATATATAAAGTAATATATAGATCTTTGCACGTTACGTCATAATAATATATGCTTAGTGCTTTTCACTGAGAGTTTATTGACGATCCGCTTCCTTTGCCGGCTTGTCGAAGAATGTGTCATTTCCTTCTAACGCTCTATTTGAATCTCCACGGCGTAGATAAAATGTAGATGTATCTCATAGACAAGCCTATGACTGGCTGGTGAGCTTCACGAAGGAGGGTATACTCTGCAGGGATGACGTTGGTATGCTTGGCCAAGGCTGGTGGTGTCATAGCTTGCAGTCGGTTGTTGTGCGCGCGTTACAAAGTACAATAAAGGCGACGTCACACTATGTGAGCAAAGTCTGTGTTTATATTTTTATAGATTATGGGCCTCTTTCACACATCCTCGAGTAATTGTCGATTAGTGCTACTCGGCAAGTAGAAGTCTCATTTCGCATTTCAGTCTTACCCCTTCATCGACATCATAAATTATAGTGATTACCTACTTTGCATACATGTTCTTCTTTCCTTACAGTATTCGCATTCGGTCGTTCTTACAGCGTGCTATTCATAGCGCGCGCGTTACAAGGCATCGGCTCGTCGTGTTCCTCCGTATCAGGCATGGGCATGCTGGCTGAGAGATATCCTGATGACAAGGTGAACTACTATAAAACCCATACATTCGTTCATACACCTCCGTTACAAGGCATCGGCTCGTCGTGTTCCTCCGTATCAGGCATGGGCATGCTGGCTGAGAGATATCCTGATGACAAGGTGAACTACTATAAAACCCATACATTCGTTCATACACCTCCGTTACAAGGCATCGGCTCGTCGTGTTCCTCCGTATCAGGCATGGGCATGCTGGCTGAGAGATATCCTGATGACAAGGTGAACTACTATAAAACCCATACATTCGTTCATACACCTCCGTTACAAGGCATCGGCTCGTCGTGCTCCTCCGTGTTAGGCATTGGCATTCTGGCTGAGAGATATCCTGATGACAAAGTGAACTACTATACAACCCATACATTCGTTCATACAGCTCGTTACAAGGCATCGACTCGTCGTGTTCCTCCGTGTCAGGCATGGGCATGCTGGCTGAGAGATATCCTGACGATAATGTTTGACTGAACCACAACCAACTATACATAGAGGTTTAGGGCAGTCGTTCTTAACCTTTGATTAATTAATTAACAAATTATGAATAAATAAATTAAACCATGAGACTCAGTACTGGGAACATCTCTGTAATTAAAGATTAGATACTTTAACATTTGGTGACTTACAATTTGTAACCTATTTCACCCGGCTCTACCACAGAAAGTTCTTATTTCTACCTCAGTGCTGCAGGTTCGATTCCCAAGTCAAACAAAAAAGTGATATAAATTTTTTCTAGGATTCTTTCAATAACAGCCTGAAATCTAGAACTGTCCCGGTAGATGGCAAATAGGAAGAATACGTTGTTATTATATGCCATAGGTAGCATACAAGCAGACGGTGTGTGTGCCTGATGGCTCGCGGTTACCGCCGCCTATGGCTCCCTGCAACACCAGGGGTATTGCCAGTATGTTGCCGACCCGACCAACAGTCTATTCACTCTCCTTGTGAAGAGCCCCATGTTGTAGCTCAACGGGAAGACCGCAGCAGGAGATCATTCCACAGTTTGCACGTATACGGCGGAAAAGAACGGGAAAATCGATGTGCCATGATAGTTTAACCAAACCATCTATAATTTCCCTGTAAATTTCCCATAGGAACGCGGCAACGCCATGGGAATAGCCCTCGGAGGGCTGGCTCTGGGCGTCCTCATCGGACCTCCCTTCGGAGGGCTCATGTACGAATTCGTCGGTAAAACTGCACCGTTCCTGATGCTCTCTGCACTTGCTCTGGGTGACGGATGTAAGTTTACATTGAATACTACGAGTTCTATGACTTATAATATAAGTATTTTTTTGTCAATCGAAAACACGACTCGGCCTTTTGATAGGCGTGCACGGATACCTCTTTTTAAGTCCAACGTGCAGAGGCCGCTTTGAGCTTTTAATCTAAAGGATTACCTTTACATACCTACGATACTTAAGATTACCTTTAGATATCCTTTAGATTTATTTTGTGTATTATGGTGAAATATTTGATTATTATTTTATTGTTATTGTAAGCTATCATTGGGACCTTGAGCCGCTTCGACCATTGCTGATCTATTGTGACAACCCGTATGGATTATAATTCACTGCCCAAACTCAATAAATCTAGAAATTTCCATATGCTCCGGGGAGTGATGTGTTGACTTACTTCTATTGAACATGAGTGGTCCGCATTCACAGAGGACGTCCGTTTCCTCTTCTTCAAGGCAGAATCTACACTGAGATTCCTGGCCTAGTGTCATATTCATCTTATGTTGGTTCAGCTTGCAGTGGCCAGTAAGAATTCTGGTTTCATATAAGTAATAATTTTGTTCCCACAGTACTGCAGTTGATGATCCTGCAGCCGGGCGTGGTCCGCCAGGAGTCGGAGCCACCTTCGCTGAAGGATCTCGTCAGCGATCCTTACATACTCATCGCTGCTGGTAAGATAACATAACATACAATCACACCTTTTCTCAAAGGGCTAGGCAGAGGTGTACCCAGGACTCTGGGGGAGACATAGGGGGCGAGCCTATTAACATAAAGCTGGTAATATATATCATCATTTTCTTCCTGCCATACCTCGCTCTCAACTCTTATCACACACAAAACTTTATTAAATCTAAGATCCTAATAGTACTTAAACCAAACCGAGGGTTGTGTTGTAGTCGACTGCCAATCAGGAGGTCCCGGGTTCGATCCCCAAGTCAGGCCAGTTTGTAGTGGTAGGCCTCTTTTGCAGGAAGCCGCCTGGGAAAGTACCACACCTTTGCCAGTTATTCATCCGCCAAGCAGTAATGTGCAAACATTACTGTGTTCCAGTATGAAGGGCAATGTTACTGGGCATGATGAGATTCAACAACTCATATCTCAGGGTGACAGGCGCAGTGCAGTGCCGCGCAGAATTTTGAATTTTAAAACACTGGGTGGCACTGTGACATGGACAATCATGATGCTTACCATCAGGCACCTGATTTGCTCGTCTTGTCACTCATTATTATAAAAAAAAAGGCAAATTGTTGAATATTGGATTTTCTCGTACCATTAGAGAATTATCTAAATGGCCTGGAGTCTGGAACTGTGCCCGGTAGATGGCAATAGGCTCACCCCCTATTACATGGGACCAATAACATACTGGCGAAATGTGGGTGTATCTACTATGGGACTGAGTCCCGGCACAGAATGCTAAAGGACTAAAGGGACAGAAGGGACACTCCTTAAAATCATTGAAATAAATAGCGACTCTAGTTCCGACTCAGCGCCTTACTAATTATCGTTATATTAATCTACAAGCTGCCTCTCTTTCTATCACGTATCTCTCTATCAGTTCTCTCTGTCTAGCACATAGAAATTGTTCCGTCCAGACGGACGCCCGGCTACTTGTAGCTTCATACCTTTATTGCAGAGTGTCCCAGGACTGGTTCTGGTTACACCTCTGCCTACCCCTTCGGGAAAAAGGTGTGATTGTATGTTACGTTATGTTACACAAGCTTATCATCAGGTCTAACGTGGAACTGCCCTGAATGACCATGTGTCTCTTCTCAGGAGCCATAACATTCGCGAACGTGGGTATAGCCATGTTAGAGCCGAGCTTGCCTCTCTGGATGGCGGATACAATGGAAGCTCATCGCTGGCAGCAAGGAGTAGCCTTTCTACCTGCTAGCATCTGCTACTTGATCGGTGAGATAATGCTACTATAATCATTACAATAATATGGGACAACTTCCACACACTATCATCTGGTCCCAAACTAGGCTAGAAGCCTGTACTATGGTAACCAGATGACTGATATACATACTTATATAAGCTTATAACACACAGGGACAGATCAAACAGACATGTTCATTGTTCATGCACACAAATGATTGACCTGACCGGGGATCGAATCCGGACCCTGCGGCACTGAAAGCAGAGTTACCGTCTGAGCCAACGAGTATGTATATCAGTCATTTCGTTAGGTACCATAGTACAGGCTTCTAGCCTAATTTTGGGACCAGATGACCGTGTGTGGAAGTTGTCCCATATTTTATCATTCATTTATTTCTGTAGCGTCCGTGGTCCAGCGGGAATATGCCCGGCTTTAGACATCGAATCTCACCATGTGGACTCTTCACCTAAACGCTACCGTGTTTCGTAACTGTAGGTCCGTATAGTTCCCTATAAGATATGTAGGGGGCAGTCGTTAGCTCATGGCGGAGCCGCGGAGGAATCTTGTCGACCTGAAACTGTGACAATATGGGTTGTCCACATAACACATATGAATTGACTCGAGCAGTGTGATTGGGGTAACCCGTTCTGTTAGAGTATAAATTCAAATTATTATTATTTTTTCATGCATTTACTACGAGTATCTACTAATATTAATTTAGTTATTCATCCGCCAAGCAGTAATGTGCAAACATTACTGTGTTCCGGTCTGAGCAACAATGTTACCAGCGAAATTACTGGGCTTGGTGAGTTTCATCAACAAATATTTCAGGGTGACGGTGCAGTGCAGTGCCGCGCACAATTATGAATTTTAAACCACTGGGTGGCACAGTGTCTGATATGGGCAATCATGATGCTTACCATGACGAGTTTCAACAATTAATGTTGTCGAAGCTCGTCATGCCCAGTAACTTCACTGGTATCATTGCCCTTCAGACCGGAACACAGTAATGTTTGCACATTACTGCTTGGCGGATAAATAACTGGCAATGATGCGGTACTTGCTCAGTCGGCCCCTGCAATGAGGCCTACCAATACAGATTGCTTTATTGTAAACAGGTACAAATCTATTCGGGCCCCTCGGCCACAAGATGGGTCGTTGGCTCGCCGCCTGCTCTGGACTCGTCATTATTGGAATATGTCTCATTCTGGTAAGTTACTTTTTTATTTAAAGGAACGGGATCTCGATTGTTGTCGTTGACGTTACGGCGACGTTCGTCTGAAAGCTCCCTGACGTTCGTCTGAAAGCTCGCTAACTTTTCCTTTTCAGATCCCCATGGCCCGCAAGCTGGAGCACCTGGTGATCCCCAACGCAGGCCTGGGCTTCGCCATCGGCATGGTGGACTCGTCCATGATGCCAGAGCTGGGCTTCCTTGTAGACATCCGCCACGCCGCGGTCTACGGCTCTGTCTATGCTATCGGAGACACTGCCTTCTGTTTGGGCTATGCTGTGGGTCAGTATCATTTAATCATGAATATCAGTGACATCATGAATTTTTTTATGTGTTAAGCTAAACAGGCGTTTGATGGCAATCTCACCTGCTGGTGACGATGCGGCCTAAGTTGGAGCATGCTTTTTCAGTAAATACCTATTCACTCTTGATTTGAAAAAACGGACGACGGCAGCGATTTCCATTGCTTCGTCATTCTCATGACAAATGATGAGGCAAATCTTTTCGTGCGAGCTATTAGGTAAATCTGTCAAATAGTGGTGACATAACAAAAAAAAAACATACATTCACGCCTCTTTCCCGTACCCAGGATTCAGTCCCATAGTAGATACACACACATTTTGCCAGTATGTTATTGGTCCCATGTAATAAATAGGGGGCGAGCCTATTGCCATAGTGGTGACGCTTTGCCTATTATTGTTATCAATGATATTATGTCAGTATGCCCATTCTATTTGATATATATACCTTAGTTGTTATTGAAATTTCTAAAGAAGATCAAATATTCTTCATTCGTAACCAGTTTCCAAAACCGATTTATTTTTCTTTTTGCCTTAGTTGTTACAGTTGAGATATTATAATAATGTATTAGAGCACTACAATAAATATATCGAGTCCAGTGCGTCTCTGCAAGGCTCTATGGTGGCCAACAGGCAAGCAGCATTGCCGCGTTGTACATCCAGGCTCAGACGCAGGCCTAAAAAGCTACTTGCTCTGCCGTCACCAGAGGCCTCGATGAGACGCACCGACAAGTTTTTTTTATTAACTTTTTAATTCCAAGACCCCAAGGCCCCATCGTCTCAAAACCAACCGACGATATTATGACTACCCCCAGGTCCAGCATTCTCCGGAGCGCTGATGAATAGCATAGGTTTCGAGTGGATGCTGGTCATCATAGCGGTCCTGAACTTCGCGTACGCTCCCTTCCTGCTGTTGCTGCGCTCCCCGCCTGCTACTAACGAGAAACAGGTGAGGTTCCCGCTTGCAACCGGACTGGATTGACTATGTTCATCAGTGGACGTCCTATGGTTGAGATGATGATGAATAAATTAATACAATATCCATTTGAACCAACCAGTTACGACTGCCACTTTATTTCAGAGTTTAATAATAAGCGAGAAGTCATCAGTCCGCTACGTGAGCTACCAAAACGAGGAAGAAGAATAAACGCCCGCCATCTTGACCCCGCCATCTTGACAGCCCCCATTTTGTAATGATATATTTTTAATTTCTATGACTTGGAACTTGGAAGTGGTAATTTATAAACGAAGTTCGCTTAGTATAATATTATAATAATTATGGGGCTAGCATGGATAGTTTCCAATAAGTGTGAAGGAGACGGAGATAATTCTGATCCCGTGCGAAAGCGAAAAAAAATGGCCCTTCCTAAAAAGGTGTAGTATAGTAGTTACTAAGGACAATCTACTCATCAAAAAAGAGCCATACAAATATCCCATACAAAACTGGCTGATCCATTTAATATGGAAAAAACGGACACACTGCAAAAGACCCATTGTCTTTCAATTTGTCGGACAGATCAATCCCTTTTAATATTACTACACCTTTGTAATACAAATTGTATGTCTGATAACACCAGTGTTGCTATAATTAAACAACCTTTTTATTGGTAAAAAAATTGTGGACTCCAATGAATTTAGGAAACATGGATCTGTAACTTTTAACAAAAATCACGAATAATTAAGATACAGGCCTAAGATACAGGCTCTTGCCTAGTTTAGGGACCCACTGAAAATATGACTTAGATTAATATATATATTTATGCGCAAAATTTTACGGATGTTTTTAGGTGTTTGTATAATTATTAGCATTAGTATTTTTGTGAAATAAACAAATTTATTAAAATTTATAAATTTAATTATAATAGTACCAGCCGACGTGATGGCCGCCAAATGGCGCACGTAGTGGATGATTTCGCTTCAGGCCACGTGGTTCAACCGCATTAATCAATTAACGTGAACTTTTTTCAGTAGGTTTGATTACTCGATCCTATTCGAACCTTGTAAACTTACAATTACATAATGAGCTTAAAACAACAACACAACAAGCATTATATCTAGTTTTTATTTAACAAAAACAATGTTATTCCATGCAGTTTTGACATTAAGGCGCTGTCCAAAGCTAATTCGCCCTCTCGCTCACCCACATTTTGGAAGATCTAAAAAATACTACATGTAATTACGTAAAATAATGACAACTAGGTTCTAGAAAATAACAATTTCAGTAAAAAATCCAATTTAATCCAAACAAGTTTTCGATGTCTTTTTATTTTCCTAAGATTTTTTTCTTTGTGCAAGTTTTTATATATTTCTTTCGTTAGTTACATATCCATGTTTTCCTTTGTTGGTGGAATCAGATATATTATAGGTGAGCGCCATTGCTGTTATGTGCAAATAAAAAAATATTAATATTTATATAATTCCTTATCTAGACCAAATATATACATATTATATTTACATAATATACTGTAGTTATTGCCCATTGAAGTGTTTTTCTCTGCATATCTTTGAACATCGTCTTTTTACATAATTCTTAATATATCAAAATAATATTATATACTTACTATTTTCTGTCCTAAATCTACTTTCCTGACCAATATACAAAAACATTATATATTTTGTAAGATAAGCTTTTTCTTCTAGTTAATATAATACTGTTTAGCCAGGGTGTCTATAATATACGAAAATATAATATCATATTAAACACATATATACATATAAATCATAAAAATATATTGTGTACTTTTTGAGAATATTCGTAGATATTAATAATGTATTAGAAATATTCTGAACATAATAGTGATAAGCTTTATATATTATACCTATATATAAACTTATAATGCTATATTTTTACAAAAATGGCTTTCTAATAAAAATAATTTGTGATATAATTTTGCAAATGTGACTTTGACAATATATTTTATTGTAAAAGCATATAATTAGGACAATAATTTTTAAATATATATATTTCGATGAAGACAATAAATTTATTTATAACGTCACACGTTACCAATGCACTTTTGGAAAACATTTAATATTATTTTATTTGGTTTTAGGGTCAAATTTAGTAGCATTCCCTTAAAGTATAATATAATTTAGTTAAATTATGTAATTTAGTAATATAATATTAGGTAAAACTTCGCGATTCACACATATTTTACAACAAAAAACGGGACATAACACGCTAAAACATTAGCTATTTTTTAACTCGACGTTTTGGCTGAGTTGCATTAGACGTGATAACGAGAGGGCTGGAGAATGTTGGTGTCAATCAACGTCTACAATCTAGCCTAAACTTTGAAGTAAACTCAAACTCAGACATTTATTTTAAACGTTAATAAAGCTTAATGACTAATTAATCTACTGTGTGTTCGTAAATATACCTCAAAAAGAACGAATAAGAAAATTGTGCGGTTTAATTTTTTCAACCGCGAGTTCTAAACTATTTTGGCTTGGTTAAAGTTTGCTTGTTAATAAATAATTATTATAGGTACAAGTCCCCTGTTTGTTGCAAAATATATTTGCTTGCAAATGTATACAAACTTATCACTGTCATAAACATCAAAATCATTAGTTATATAAAATATGATGATGTAGATTTAAGCATAAATGATCTGTTTTTTATTTAATTTTCGTTAACATTGTAATTATTTTCCTTGTATATTACAAATATATATCGGCAAGATAGCTTCTCATATTATATTCAGCTAAATATATATTTATCAATTATGAATGGTTGTAGTTAATCTTTAAAGTAGTCAAATAGATTTAATAAGTAGGTAGATATAATATTCGCACTTAGAACCTAGACAGAAAAAACGAATTTGATATTAAAATACGTTATTTATTATATCAAAAACTATAATAATATTCCCTACTTTATATTTTCATAT
Source organism: Hemistola chrysoprasaria (assembly GCA_947063395.1). NCBI lineage: Eukaryota > Metazoa > Arthropoda > Insecta > Lepidoptera > Geometridae > Hemistola > Hemistola chrysoprasaria. The sequence goes on along the minus strand of OX346736.1, from coordinate 2,754,281 downwards.
AAGTATCAATGTATTTATATATTATCATAATTATTATATGTATATTTAATATGTATTTATCATTGTATGTATATATTTTATGAAATTATTTACCCTCAATCAAGCACATTTACTATGACAATATTTAATTTAGCATCATAATAATATTATTGTGTTGTATTTGTACTGTTCTATGACAGTCTTGTAGTATAAAACATGTACCATAGATGGACAGATACGTTTTACGTTCTTCACTCATATAATATTATTCTCGATGACAGCCTCGTTGGCTCAGATGGTAGTAATTCGGCTTTCTGTGCTGCAGGCCCCGGGTTCGATCCCCGGCCAGGTCAAACATTTGAGTTCATGAACATTGAACATGTCTGTTTCATCTGTGTCTGGGTGTTATAAGCTTATATAAGTATGTATATCAGTCATCTGGTTACCATGGTTAGGCTTCAACATTGCGACCGGGTGACCTGTGTGGAAGGTGTCCCATATTATTATTATTATATATATAATAAATAAATATTTATTATGCTATCATTTTCTCTTATTGAAAGTATCATTAGTGCAGTAGTGTATAGGCGGTTTCGAATAGATTAGATATGTTATATAGCTATCTAGAAGTATTATAAAATAGGAGTTACAGTGGGCGTACATTTTCTTCGATGGTGGTTTTTAATATATTTTTCTTAACGAATAATAATATATATATTTTTTTAATATGACACAAGACCGGATTATGTGCTTTATAATAATATCACTAAATATTTTGATTACCTGTAAGTAGGTGTTAGGTAACATAATATTATTGGTAAATGTTATTTTATGATTTATTTTTATTAATATTTTATGTAATGATATAATTTTTGACACCAATTGAGAAGCTTTTCATGTATGGCTGCATGAATGGTTTTTTTATGAATCGTTGAAAATACACCCATGTAATTCAAAGTAGGTTAAGTATTTTTATTATTCTATTTTTATTTTCTATTATTTTTACATAAGTATTTCTTTTATTATTTTATTATTATATATTTTAAATATTATTTATTGTAACACGGAGAAAAACTCATATTATATTTTGTATTTCTAATAATACCATGTTACTTTAGTGTTTGTTTTCGTTCAGTTTGTATGTTCTTATAAGTATATTGGTTTTTTAGTTGTCTCATATACTTAATTGCTTAAAATTTTCGTCAAATTTATTTTTTTAATAAGAATAATTAATTTTAATAATTTTTTAATTAATTAATTTTAATAAGAATTTTTAATAATTAATAAGAAGTAGTATTCACATAATTATTAATAATATTATTATACAATGGAAAATATAATAATCACCTAATCTTCCAATATATAAAAAAGTAGATCGCATTTATTAATGTCATAATACACGCCATTTACATCATGATAAAATGTATCATTATATCATAGTACATTAGACTATATCATTTAAAATAATCAAAATATAATATATCATTATTATAGTAATATTATATTAATATCACATTTAATAATATAAGATTTTTAATAATCATTCATAATTGATAAATAAATATAAATATATATTGTTTTAGTAACATACTTATCGATGTAATCATATTAAATACGCAATAGCTGGGTTTGGGTCCTTAAAATAATAATTTAAGAATATATATATTTTATATTTTCTTATAGTGAAACAGGTAACACTATTATTATTTAAAATGTATAAATATCATACTTTTATAGTTCCTTACTTATTGTTATGTATTTAGTTGCTTAAACAAAACTATTTAAGAATAATCATATAAAACATCAATATATAAGTTTTCCAAAAAGTATGAAATAATCGACTATAACCTGTGCTAATGACTAACTCACTAATGAGATTTTTTAAAACAAATTTTATTGAAAATATAGTAAGGCATAGTCTTGTCATAATAATAGATAATATTATATGTCATAATATTTGCTATTATTATCATTATTCATTTATTATCATACCATGATATTTATTATTACATTATATCGTTACGATAATATTATATTGGACTTATTAATAAGAAAAAAATGAGCAAAGAGCTAATAAAGTGTATTCTAGTAATAATAATTGTAAAATAAATATAATGTTTGTTATTAACAGATAATAATGATATATCATATTATTATATTAATAAGTAGTTGAATATATTGCCAAAATATTACGCCAAATCTTGAATATTTCAATGTGATAGTCATTTAGTGATATTTTAAAGCTTTTAGAGTTGTAGTTTTACAATAATATTATAATTATTATTGATAATAATACTTTAAACGTATGACGTGTGCTTTCGTATTCTAAATGTTTAATTATAGATACTATTATATATAGTATAAAAATATATGTGGTAATGTTACTTTTTTGTATGTTTTAGTAAGTACATAAAAATTTTATAATTTTTATATTATATTATGTATTTCATAAATTTTATTATGTTCTCTATATTATAATATTATGTATGTAGATAAAAATAATAATATTATACATTAACGACATTTAATTTTTGAATATAATTTATTGTTATTTCCTTTTTAAATATATGTCGAACATACATATATTTTATATTTTAAACATATCCTGCCCCAAATGTCTAAAAATCATATTATATAACATTAATATAATAATATTTTAGTCAAACTCAAAAATATTTTAGTTTTAGTTTAGGACTGCCTCGGTGGCGTAGTGGGCGCATGCTCGACTGCCAATCAAGAGGTCCCGGGTTCGATCCCCAGGTCAGGCATAGTGCTAAATATTGGATTTTTCCATTAGGAATTATCTCAATAGCTGCCTGGAGTCTGGAACTGTGCCCGGTATATGGCAATAGGCTCGCCCCCTATTACATGGGACCAATAACATACTGGCGAAATGTGGGTGTATCTACTATGGGACTGAGTCCTGGGTACACCTCTGCCTACCCCTTCGGGAAAAAGGCGTGAATGTATGTATGTTTGTGTTTTAGTCAAATATACTTCTGTTGATTATCTAATCTACGACACTTGACTATGCTCGTGAACCTATTATACTATTTACCTATAATTTATACTAATTAAGGTAGCATTCCGATCTTGGCAGACTGACCGCTGCCCTGCCGCGCGACAAGGAGCATTCGACAAGAGTCGTTCAAATATTTTCACTAGACGAGGCCATATTTTATTTTTCCCGCGCTGCGTTGAATGAGTCGCGTGACTAGAATTCTACTGGCGCGGTTCAGAGGCGCCGCCACACAGTCGCCTGCATCAGAAAGTTATGCATACAGATCCACATAGAGCGGTACGATGCGACCGCGGTCGCCGCTGCTGGGTCACGGCTGCCGGGCGGCGACTGCCAAGATCCGAATGTTACCTTAAAAACTTGTCGTCATGAACTTTTGTTTTATCTATTCTTATTATATAAAAAAATTAATTGCTGTTCGAGGCTAATTTTGGTTTTGATGACTCAGTTTAAAATACAAATAATTTGTGAACAAAGTAAAAATTAATGTTGGCCCTTAACAGTTTGAGGAGAATACTACCTATATTATTATGTACTTGAGTGTTGGTTTAATAAAATGTGGGTATATGAACTAAATTGACGTTTTTATTTGTAATTTATAACCTACTCGCTAAATGACCTATAGACGAACGTCAGCGTAACGTCAACATCAACGCGACGCTAACTCGGCGAAGCGAGTCTTTCAGACGAACGTCGAAGAACTTTCAGACGAACGTCGACGTAACGTCAACGCGTCAACGCTGTGGTCTGGCGCTAATTTGTATGAAAAATAACACTAGAAGACACACGTCGGCGGAGCTCATCTGAAAGCTCGCTTAGCTCCGCCCGCGGATTCACCCGCATTGACATCTTTCCCGTTGGAATATCGTGGAAAAATTTATCCACATATCCATTCTCGTCTTCCCACTCATCCATCTCAAAATTGCAATGTCAATGTCGTGATAGGAACTTTGTAATCTTACCAATCTTACTAATATTACAAATTACAAATCTATAGGTAAGTATATAAATCTCAGTACAATGTAAAAAAGTTACCTTTTTAACAAGAGGTAGGCCTCTTGTGCAGAGGCCCGCCTGGGGAAGTACCACACCTTTGCAAGTTATTCATCTGCGAAGCAGTAATGTGCAAACATTACTGTGTTCCGGTCTGAAGGGCCAATGTTACCAGCGAAATTACTGGGAATGACGAGATTCAACAACTAATATATTATCAGAGTGACAGGCGCAGTGCAGTGCCGCGCAGAATTTTGAATTTTAAAACACTGTGTGGCACTGTGTCTGATATGGGCAATCATGATGCTTACCATCAGGCACCTGATTTGCTCGTCTTGTCACTCACTATCATAGAAAATAAGGGTAAACAAAACGCTAGCGTGTTCTAACTCCACCCCAGCGCCATCTAGCGCTGTTTTCTTGTGTATATTTTTGTTCCGTTTTCACGCTAAATCTACTGAATCGATTAAGCTGAAATTTGGTATGTAGATAGTTTAGACCCTAATATACATTATGTAAGAATAACACATAGGGTTTTTTCCGATATTCCCATGGGAACGGGTGGTACCGCGGGGCGCAGCTAGTGTATATATATTGTAATCTAAAACCACGACTTATCTTTAGGTAATCAATAATTATCGTCACTATCTATATTTTGATAAGAACAGGGAAAATTCAGTTAGTATTTGTCATAACATTTAGCATACCTAGATTTTTTTTAGTTAATTTAAAATAAAAAAATAAATTGTATATTACTGTGTAAGTTTTTTTTTTTAAGTTATGTGGGTGTGATTAAATTTTAAAAATAAATATATTTATTTATTCTTCGATTCGTAAAAAAAATATTTTTTGATACTCTTGCATGTGGGTACTATATTTTTATAAAAAAATGAAGTGATCGCCAGAATGAAGGTTTAGTTATTAATTGCCTTTTGAATAGAAAAACTTTTGGATTATGGTAAGTTTTTATTCTAGAAAAAAAAAATACAAAAATAAAACCGGTTGCATTTCGTATTTGGTGGTGGGCGCATATTCGTCTGCCGATCACGAGGTCCCGGGTTCGATCCCCAGGTCAGGCATAGTGCTAAATATTGGATTTTTCCATTAGGAATTATCTCAATAACTGCCTGGAGTCTGGAACTGTGCCCGGATAGATGGCAATTGGCTCGCCCCCTATTACATGGGACCAATAACATACTGGCGAAATGTGGGTGTGCTTACTAAGGGACTGAGTCCTGGGCACACCTCTGCCTACCCTTTCGGGAAAAAAGCGTGAATTTGTGTGTGCCTGACCTGTGAATGGAACTGAATGGTGAATGGAATGGCAGTGAAGCTTGTGCCCACTATGCCACTGAGGCAGTCGTGTCGCGTCGGAAGACAGGTACATGCCACTTCCTTGTAAGTATTACCATACTATACTTCGACAGCCTCGTTGGCTCAGATGGCAGTAACTCTGCTTTCTGTGCCGCAGGCCCCGGGCCGATCCCCGGCCAGGTCAAACATGTGTGTGCATAAACATGTCTGTTTGATCTGTGTCTGTGTGTTATAAGCTTATATAAATATGTATATCAGTCATCTGGTTACCATAGTACAGGCTTCTAGCCTAGTTTGGGACCAGATGACCATGCGTGGAAGTTGTCCCATATTAGTATTCTATTTTTTTTTTCATAGTGAGTGACAAGACTAGCAAATCAAGTGCCTGATAGTAAGCATCATGATTGCCCGTATCAGACACAGTGCCACCCAGTATTTTAAAATTCAAAATTCCACGCGGTACTGCACTGCGCTGTCACCCTGAGTTATTAGTTGTTGAAACGTCGTTGCTGGTAACATTGCCCTTCAGACCGGAACACAGTAATGTTCGCACATTACTGCTTGGCGGATGAATAACTGGCAAAGGTGTTATTAATATACTACCTTTTTGTAACACATTGCATATAAAATTTACCTACATTTTATTCATTTTAGCAATAATATTGATAAACTGATAATATTTATCAGTGTGATAAAGTAATATAATTAGTAGATGTTGCACAGTCGACTTCTGAGGTTCATATTGCCTGGTAATAATAATATGTAAGTATATTCAATCTTATATTAGATCCCACATAAGTATTTCATGTGTCGTGGAGTTACCGGCTTTAGAATAGTGCTCCACCCTCTCTACCCGTGGTTGGTGAGAGCCGGCTAAGGGTTAACAGATCCAGAGGACGGGCAGCAGCGTCTTCTACGTAAAAACCAAGACAACCCGCCTGCCAAGCGTGTCGAGTATTGGCAAAACCCCCCTTTATGGGGGAGGCCTATGTTCAGTAGTGGATTACCAACGGCTGAAATGATGATGATGATGATTTGCGTTTATCTGGCTCAACGTATAAGCATTGCTGTTCAACGTGGCAATGCCGCCAGCATCTTGGGTACGCTGCCATCTGACAGTGGTTTAGAGCACTTGGATTGTCTATAGGCTGCATGTCGGCCTGTGGATTTTCGAAGTGTTCTATGGTATAGTGTATTTAGTTAGGGTAGATAGTAAGTAGGTAGCTCTACCTATTGTTTAGTCTTTTTTCAATAAAGGCACTGTGCTCTAATAAAAAAAATATATTATTATAACCCACATAAGTATATACAGCTTCTGAGCGGCAGCACCTAGGTTCTATCCCCGGACAGGTCAGACATTTGTGTGCATAATGATTTCTGTTTAATCTGCATCTGGGTGTCATTAGTCATATTATTAGCAGTCCTCTGGTTACCATAGTACAGGCTCTGCCTAGTTTGGGACCAGATGACCGCGTGTGGAAGTTGTCCCATGTTCCATATACTTACTTAATATAAATATAACTTAGATCTTGAATAGCGCACAGGGTAGATACTTAAAATTAGCTAAAGATAAAAAGTCTAAAAGATTTTCATTACAGAAACAAAATGGCGGAATCACCAAAATTATTCGACTACCAAAATCCAAACAACTTGGAATCCGAAGTACCAGGCGCCCAGACAATAAGAGAACCTCAAACTAACGAGAATGCCGCAGAAAATGCAGCAAATACCACGGAAAATGAAAAAGTAAGTTGCGAAAACCTGGAATTGGTCCCAACAGATGACTTTTCTCTCGAACCTGTTATAGTGGTGACTAAAAAAGAAGCACATTTCACTAAAGGAGATTTAAAGCTGCAGAAAGTCACGGTAACAGAGGACATTTCGGTGAAATATCAACATTTGTTTAAAAAACAAACGCAGCCCGGTAAGACAGTTGTGACTCAAATTCAGGCGTTTGAATATAAATATTAAATTATTGATTTATTGTTTTGGTGGATTTTATTTTAATTTTACTAGCGTTCTGAAAATAACAATTACTTATTATGTATCTGCATGTATGTTGAAGGTCAACGCAGACAGAACGCGGGCGCGTGTCAAATCGGGAGTTGGGAATACGCCGGGTCTGATTCCGTGTATTTAGTATATGGACGACAGTACACAGCGTATGTTGGTCGAATGGGAGCCCGTTCTACTGTTTAATGTTAGTAACACAGTATTTTTTGTTCAACAACGTTACTAACATTAACAAGCTAACAACAAACATAGCTAACAAGCTGACCGTATTATATAACAGTCCGCCCACAGCGACTTCACACCGAAAATGTTTTTGTTTGTAATTTATCATTTTCTAAAGTGCTTTCTTGATTAAAATCCATTGATTTCGACTCGTTAGAACGTGTTAGCCTGTTATTTAACACTAAAGCCAAACTTACTTTTCATTTTAGTTACATCTTATTCGGTTAGAGAACACAAAAACATGCCGCAGCGCCGCTTCGATTTCTACAATAATGGCGGCGGCTGGATTTTTATTGCCGTACTCCCGCCACTACGCGCGCCAATTCCGAGCCCGCTTTCAGTCTGTGTTGACCTTAAACGTACCTATGTAATATTTATTAAAAAATATACAATGTAATCTATTCATATACCTGATAAATAGCTACCAATAACATTGAATTTCGATAAATTATCGTTGATGTAGATTAAAAAAAGGATTACGTATATGTACCTATTATTATCTAACGTTAATATGTATAGGAAAATTTAAGTAGTACCTACCTATATGCTGTAACATCTAAGCTAGTTATACAAGTAGCATTATGAAAAAAAAATGGCATAACTAGATAAGACAGAGTTCTATATCTTGAGGGGAGCGTATCTTAGCTACGAGAAGTTTGTCACAATCCTATGAAAATTTTACCAAATCGATGTTTTGTATTCCCCTGTTTCCTCCGAATGTAATTAACCCATTCTATAAATTTATATCCTGATAATTTTATAATGAAGTAACCTGTGTCCCTGTCATTTTAGTTTCTCTTATAAACCCACGGTTGTGAACTTCTAAAAATCCCAGTTTTACTCGCGTGATTAGTCGTTCACTACAAAAAAATTAAGAGTTTATAAACAAAAATAGAATAGATAAGACATAGTTTAGGTAGGTACCTACTTCATCTACAAAATATCAGAAAATAAATATATCAAATAAGTTTCTTATATTCGGAGGAAACAGGGGAATACAAAATATCGATTAAGTAATTTTTTCATAGGATTGTGTCAAACTGTTGCCGTTGGAAAAGCAGGAGCAACAGCAGTTTTTCTCACTGCATTTGAAAATATCCTCAGTAAAGAGATTCAAATCCACTTGATCTATGACATAGTATCAGAAATGAGGAGATCCGTAGACGAACGAAAGTTACCGACATAGCCCAGCGGATTAGTAAGTTGAAGAGGCAATGGTCAGGGCATTAGCACGTAGAACAAATGGCTGATGGGGCTGTTAAGTTTTTGAATGGAGATCACGGACTGGCGAGAGTAGCGTGAGACGTCCACAAGGACAGACGGTTTAATAAAAAACAGGACCACATTGGACGGAAGCCGCTCACATTTTTTGTAGTGGTAGGCCTCTCTTGCAGGGGCCTGCCTGGGGGAGTATCACACTTTTGCCAGCTATTCATCCGCCAAGCAGTAATGTGCAAACATTACTGTGTTCCGGTCTGAAGGACAATGTTACCAGCGAAATTACTGGGCATGCCGAGATTCAACAACTCATAACTCAGGGTGATAGGCACAGTGCAGTGCCGCGCAGAATTTTGAATTTTAAAACACTGGGTGGCACTGTGTCTGATATGGGCAATCATGATACTTACCATCAGGCACCTTCGTCTTGTCACACACTATCAAAAAAAAAAAACATTCAAACTAATGATAATGATGTTGACCTACTTATTAAATTATTACAGGCAAGCAACGAAAACAAACGACATATCATCCGCTCTTACACACAGGTGATAGAAGACGAAAAGGTGATCAAACATAATCAAGTCATCACCGGTGATAGAAACGAAACCAGAACTAAAATACCAGTGTCAAGGTTTAGACAAACAGTGGAAAAGGTTAAGGCTGAGAGACGAGGATCTAAGGACAAGGAGCATGAGGTTAGTGATTTTATCATCATCATCATCATCACTTACACAAAGAAACATAGTTTTAAAATAATGATATAATCAATCGCAGGTGAATTAAGCATAACAACCAGTTTATATAGCGAGTCCCAAGTTCCCACAAGGCCTGTCTTAGAATTAATTAAAATCTGGGACATTATTTATATCAACTTTCATAAGGAGCCAAATCTGAAACGCGGAATAAAAATGAGCTTATCTACAATTTGTTCAAGGTCAATGACCCTACTCTATGTAACAGCTGATTTTTCTTCGCGATTTCAAAGATTTCTTGATAATAGAAGTTTAAGCGACTACTCCAATTTGTTTAACTCAAAGTTCAACGAATTGAACTAAGTAGAATATGAGTTCAAAAACTCTCGAACAACCTGTAGTAAAATTTTAAAAGAATTATAGTTAATCGTTATATGGACAAAATATAGATTTTTGAGATTGAATAACATAATTTTTCAGTCGCACATTCCAGTCCGTAGAACATCAATCCCAAAACCAAAGAGAACTAAAATGACCAAAAATGAACTAACTATAAAAACTGAAGCACCCAAAGATGCTGAAGATGAATTTGATAAGATCTACGCAGAAATAGTTGTTAATACTCCAACTGAAGTCAATATTGATATACTTAACCCAAAAGTAGACAACCCAGAAGAGTTAGAAAGCACATTTGAAGAAATAATACATGATTACGATGAACATAGGGTTGAGCCGATAGATGTAGAAGTTGTAAGAAGATCAAAAATTCCGTTCTTAAAACGAAGGAGCCAGCAAGAAATAGAAACTCAGAATGAAAGAACGAGTAAAATTATTGCTGCGAGAGACAAACTGAGACAAAGACATAGTTTAACTAAAGGAGAGGATTTTGAAACGGAGTTGGATAGAGAACTTGAGAAATCACAAAATAATAATGATAATAATACTTCTCATAATGTTAACTCAAAATATAATACCAAAGATGAACCTAAAAATCCTAATAACACAAAAACAGAAAAAGAATTCAAGCATGAAATCATTTCATCGCCGAATACTAAAGTAGACATAAAAAAAGAAGTTACCAAAACTATTTCAACCGGAAGTGATACGGATAATACAGAATCGTCCAGTTTAGTTGAAACTACTACAGTTAAAGAAGTGACAACAAATGAAACTATTGATAAAAGCTACAAAAAACAGACTTTGGTAGAAGAAAACATTGTAAAAGGTTCAATAAGAATACCACTTTTCGATTCAAATGTACAAGAAACTTCAGAGAACAATGAGTCTTCAAAAACAGTAGAAGTGAAAAGAGTACTTTCGTATACCAAAAGTGGGGATCTATCTCCAACCACTTCAAAGCTAAATCAAGATAGTAAGACATTTGAAAATCATTTCACACGTGAAATAGATGTATCATTTACGGAAAATAAAGATGTACTTGAAGGAGCAAAAATTAAAAAACTGGATTTAAGAAAAGATAACGTTTCTACTGAAGCTGAAGAAAAAGAGAAAGCAGAGGCTGTGAACGAAGAATTTAAGATAGAAGAAGTTGAAGATGCTCCAAAGGAGACTAATGAAGAAGATATAATACAGATAAGAGGAAAAGTGGAAAGAATTATTAGCAAAATTGATTCAAAGGAAATACTTGAAATCGATGGGAATCAAAGAGAATCGATCAATGAATTGAGAAAGAAAAAATCTGTGTTATCCAAAATTGCCATGTTCGAGGTAACCTAATATAGCTCGACAGAAAAGAGTAGAAAAGGAACTAATTTAAAGTGTATGTGTTGAATAAATTGTTTTTACTCTTGTAAAAGACTGACTGAATCAATTTTGCGTCCCCATTATTTTCTACTCTTTTGTGTCGGACTATACAACATGTTATATTAATAAACGGCTTTGCTTTGGCTGATTGACAGCTCACAGCCTAAACCGTAGTCGAAGCCACCACTGTGACTCTAATTTAGTATTTAAAAATTAACAGTTAAACAAAACTTATTTTGTGTCCTTTTTTTTTCAGAGAACAGAATTGGAATCGCCAGCAAAAACAGGAATACCCCAAAAAGAAATTAACCTACCAAAATTAATGACTAAGGAATTAAATAAAGACCACATTCATGTGCACACACCTTTAATAGTTGACGAAGTGTTTAAATTCCAAAAAGAAATAAACCTTAATAAGGAAGGGAATGAGGTTGAAATACAAAAAAATTTAAAGAAATATGAAGTTACTGAAATAGATGCAAATGACACCGATCCTGTGCTTTATGCTGTTCAGAATAAGCTTCAAGTTGAATCAACAGAAGAAGAAAACACTTATGAAAGCAAACATATGAAAGTGAATGTTCAATCGAAAATAGACTTTAATAACACGTCACACAAAGCTGGCATTGCAACTATTACTGATATAACTACATCTAACAAAGAATTAAATATGTTTTCAAATGGTGAACTAGGCATAGATGAACCCATTATTAAGGAAATTAAAAAAATGAAGGAATATGATGACAGATTTGATGGATCCAAAGAAGAACTACAATCAAATGATACAATATACAAAGAAAATGATCCTATCACGCCAGGTTATAAAACAGTAAGCGAATTGCTTAAGAGCTTCGAATCAAAAACAGCCACACGAAATTTGACTACTAAAAGACATTTTAGCAGAGAATTTTCCATAAAACAAACCGAAACTCCTTTAAGTACCGCTGAAGAAAACCAAACACAATCAAATTATATTATGGACATTTCAAGAGAATTTAACAAAGATAACGAACCAAATAATATCGAAATTTCAAATAATTACAACCATTTCGAATCTATAAATGAATACAAAAGCCTCGACGATGTTTTTACATCGGATATTGATATGAAAACGCTTAAATTGCGACAAGAAGATGATTTTAAAAGAGCCAAATCTTTAGCAGACTTAGGACCTTTAAATGAAGCCGTGAAAGGGAAAGTCAATAATGTGATAAGAATGATTTCTGTGGACAGAATAGAGAATAGAAAAGAGAAGATTAGTATTAAAGAAATGCCGAGGAAGAGATCAGTTTCGGAGAAAATTGCTCTGTTTGAGGTAAATTCTGTTTAATTTTTTAACAAATTATTGACCCAGTGAAGCAAGCTTTGCAGGAGTTTGCAACAAAGTTAGGCGTCTATTACACGACAGGTTTTGCTGTCATTTTTGCCTCAGTTACAGCTCTAATTGATGGTGAACCTATCGTCTGATGTGATGGTTTATATCATTCAAGAAGAATGGGCGCTGAATCCAAAAATTATAATAAATAAGTAATAAAAATAAGGGACAACTTCCACACACGGTCAACTGGTCCTAAACTAGGCTAGAAGCCTGTACTATATGGTAACCAGATGACTGATATACATACTTATATAAGGTTTATAACACACAGACACAGTGTAGTGGTAGGCCTCTTTTGCAGGGGGCCGCCTGGGGAAGTACCACACCTTTGCCAGTTATTCATCCGCCAAGCAGTAATGTGCAAACATTACTGTGTTCCGGTCTGAAGGGCAATGTTACCAGCGAAATTACTGGGCATGATGAGATTCAACAACTCATATCTCAGGGTGACAGGCGCAGTGCAGTGCAGCGCAGAATTTTGAATTTTAAAACACTGGGTGGCACTGTGTCTGATATGGGCAATCATGATGCTTGCCATCTGGCACCTGATTAGCTAGTCTTGTCACTCAATATCATAAAAAAAAACACAGATCAAACAGACATGTTCATACACACAAATGTTTGACCTGGCCGGGGATTGAACCCGGACCCTGCGGCACAGAAAGCAGAGTTACTACTATCTGAGCCAACGAGGCTGTCGAATGAAGCAAAAGGTGTATTTATAAAATGCATATTTTGATACGAACAAACGTATTTTTTAAAACTGAACAAGTTTAAAAAAATAATATAGTTGAGGAAAATTCTGTAGTACTGTAGTAATAGAATAGAATTTTAAAATAGAATCCGGTTTCTTTAGAAAAAAAAATCAAATCAACCACAAAAGTTACTGTTTTTTTGGGCGTTGGAGTTGAGTTAGAACTCCCGTTTTGTTAACCTGTTACAAAAGTAACTTTTTTACATTGTACTGAGATTAGAGATTTATAATATTCGTAAGATAACAACCTTTCTCTAGTGGGGATTTATTCAAATTCAAATACACCTTAAATCCATAATAAAAATAAAAATGTGTAAATACCCACATTTTTTATCAGAATTACTTTCTTAACGCAAACAAAACGTCAGTTTGGTTATGACGGGGCACCGCGCCTAATAGGTACAAGTAAAATCATTAGATTGTTCGTTAAATCGACTTAAAATGAAGTTATTGGTGTTATTTTTGAGTGTAATACTATGGGTAAGTAGAATTTTAATAAATAAAATCAAAATCGATCAATATTTTCGTGAAATGGACTTTTGACAGTGATCATGCATAAGAAACTACAAAATGTTTAGTCACATCGGTTTTTCAAAACAGATATCTATTATCAAGGATATTTGCTTAAGACATAATATGTACATTAAATTGTTGTATTGTAATGAGTAATTATTAAGAGCATACATGGCCTTCTAAGAATTTGACACAATCCTATGAAAAATTTACCAAATCGACGTTTTGTATTTCCCTGTTTCCTCCGAATATAATTACCCCATTCTATAAATTTATATTTTGTATTTTGTATATATTTACTTATTTATATTTTGTAGTGAAGTAACCTAAGTCCCTGTCATTTTAATATCTTATAAACCCTTGGTTTTTTCGTGGTGAACTTCATAAAATCCCAGTTTTACTCGCGCGATTGGACGTTCAATACAAATACATTAAGAGTTTATAAAGAAAAATAAAATGATAGGGACATACTTTAGTTCATCTTTAAAATATCAGGATATAAATATATCAAATAGGTTTACAATTTTTATTTTTTATGATAATGAATGACAAGACGAGCAAATCAGGTGCCTGATGGTAAGCATCATGATTGCCCATATCAGACACAGTGCCACCCAGTGTTTTAAAGTTCAAAATTCTGCGCGGCACTGCACTGCGCCTGTCACCCTGAGATATTAGTTGTTGAATCTCATCATGCCCAGTAATTTCGCTGGTAACATTGCCCTTCAGACCGGAACACAGTAATGTTTGCACATTACTGCTTGGCGGATGAATAACTAGCAAAGGTGTGGTACTTCCCCAGGCGGCCCCCTGCAAAAGAGGCTTACCACTACAATTCGGAGGAAACAAGGCAATACAAAACATCGATTTAGTAAATTTTCCACAGGTTTGTGTCAAACTGCTAAGAGGTCTTCTTTCTTGTCAGTGACTCATTCCTTTATGCAATTAGTTAATTAGTTGATTAAAAAACGTTATCTATAGTTGCGTACATAACACATAAATATAACGAACGTCAACGAATGAGATTTGTTGCTAAGGGCCGGTTTTTTCGGTTTCGGTTTCGGTTTAATGATCTTTATTATCAACAAAGGCAATTTGCCACTTACGTGATAACATAATTATTTTACAATATAATTGTTCGTTGTCGCATTATTACATTAAATTTCACAATAAATATAAATACAATAATGAAGTAGGGTAGTTATAAAATTAGTTAAGGATTGGCAAGTAAATGTTTGTGTAACACTGGCTCATTCCCCGCATTTTTTTATTGAATAGTTACTTATGCTAACCTTTTGTAAAAATAATTTTAGTTAAATTCGTAACGGTTTACGCGTGTTGAAAAAATAGCTGAATAGGGATGAATATATTTATGCAGATCGGTTAGTTTCTTCCAAATAATCAAACAAATTAAACCATTGATAGGGCCCTAGGACACTCCCCTTCTGGGGTGCCAGGGCAAGTCTGACCCCACGTATTCTGGCGACGGCCCAAGCCGAGGTTCGTACCGTCTAAATGCCCTTGTGCTAGTCGCCCTTAAACTTTGTGTTTTTTTATCTTTTGTATTTGAAATTATTATGTAAGATCTTGCTAGTTAGTACAATAACGAAATTAATTTAAATAAATAACAATAAACAATAAAACTGCCTTAAAAGTAAATATTAAAAACTAGACTTAAAAACTAACTAAAATAAAATACTTCACCAATATCGCCGTCGATTGGTAGCGTGCCCAGAAGGCTGGCAGCATTGCCACGTTGTATGGCAATGCTGATCCGCTGTGCTAGATATGAGCCAGCCCACTTTTGTATTATGTAGTTGTTTGATTATATTATATACCATGACATTTGTACGCCTTCTAGGTAAAACATGCGGATGGCTACTGATAGCTGTGATAAATGATAATATTATGTTATGATCATTTGAATCATGAATGTTGTGGCTACCTATAATTGGATAAGCATCTTGAATTTGTTTAATTATGTAACCTTTTTTTTGTATATGTGATAGTTGCTTATTTGTTGGTTGCCCTTAATAAATAAATAAATAAATTTGAATGGAACCATGTTTATGGGACAACTTCCACACACGGTCATTTGGTCCCAAACTAGGCTAGAAGCCTGTACTATGGTAACCAAATGACTGATATACATACTTAAATACGCTTATAACACCCAGACACAGATCAAACAGTCATGTTCATGCACACAAATGTTTGACCTGGCCGGGGATCGAACCCGGGGCCAGCGGCACAGAAAACAGTGTATGTTTATGGTTTGGTATTATTTGATTTGGTTGCGCCTCCTGCGCTCACCACTGCCCGGTAAATCTGTATTTTGCTGAATTTTAACTAAGGTACTTATCAAACATTGGTGGTCTTAATTAGGGACCAAAAACCCAGCCTTATATAATTCGAACAACCAAATGTAGGAACAAAAAATACGGAACTTCCACACACGGTCTTCCGGTACCAAACTAGAACTTGACTATATAGAACACAGCCTGTACTATGATAACAGAACACTGACTTAAACATCCTTTTAATATACTTACTTTTAATTTTCAGGGAAAAGTAACCCCATCGCGTGCCGAATCAGCAAACCTACGCATTTTCAGACAGGCAAATCTCCCCGAAGCACCCAGAACGGAAAAGAAGATCGAAGCACCGACGAAAATCAACAAATTCGATACTAAAGATGTAATAGATAATAATGGAAAAGATAACATAATTATAGAGAATAGAAAACAAAATATAGTCAGTAAAGAGGTCGCAGTTGAAAATGACGAAGAAAAAATTAAAACAGTAATAGAAGATTTAAAAAATGCCAAGACAAAATATGGGAAGATTGACAGAATGCCTGTTCTAGAACTTAGTAATGAAATGACAATGCCGGCTTTAGCTGTTGGGACTGCAATGGTAAGTACTTGTAACACGTTAATGTGACTCGGCACGTCTTTGAAATAGATACCTACAGCCTCGCGGTATGTAGACACGGGATAGGGCTGACTCGACGACGCGGCGCAAACGACGTATTCATGAATGTTTAAGAGAACGTCAATTGTTATTTGCCTCAAAATTATTATTACCTACATGGAATGTTGCGTTTATGTAGAAAATATTTAATTATAAAATATTGAAGTTTGTGCACACAATAGAGTAGGAAGATTCCTTACTCGCATTTAAATTCATTAATTTATATGCGAGTAAGCAATCTTCAACACTTACTATGCTACTAGATAGATAGATAGATAGAAGACAAAACAATAATAAAAAATAAACAAAACAGTATGTTAAATAGTGCAACAATTGGCGGTCTTATCGCTAAGAGCGATCTCTTCTAGACAACCGTGCGGGGAGAGGAGAGCACCGTAAATCACATTATTTACTGAATTATTACTTAAAAACACAAACTAATAGACTATTCGTTATAGAAATTAAAAATAAAAATATAATGACTATACTATATTTTATTTAAATACTATATTAAATAAAATATTATATTACTAATAAACATATTGATACATACTAATATAATAAACTACTGCCCGTCCTCTGGATCTGTTAACCCTTAGCCGGCTCTTACGGCAACCACGGGGAAAGAGGGTGGGGCACTATTCTAAAGCTGGTAACTCCACGGCACGAGAGTGAATTATTTTTTCCAAAATGTAATGATGGAATTTATGTTTTTTATCAAAATCGGTCACATGAATCCTGTAAGCATTTTTCGTAAAATTTGTTTGTTTTTAGCTGGATTCTCGTATAATCTACCACGTCATAACGGCTGCCATAGACTTAGGCTACAGAGCTATAGACACAGCGTTCATATATGGCAATGAGGAACAGGTTGGCAATGCTATCAGGGCTAAGATTGAAGATGGTACTGTTAAACGGTAAGTAAGGTGAAAATTGCAGCGGTAGGCCTCTTTTGCAGGGGCCCGCCTGGGGATGTACACCTTTGCCAGTTATTCATCCGCCAAGCAATAATGTGCAAACAGTACTGTGTTCCGGTCTGAAGGGCAATGTTACCAGCGAAATTACCGGGCATGATGAGATTCAACAACTCATATCTCAGGGTGACAGGCGCAGTGCAGTGCCGCGCAGGATTTTGAATTTTAAAACACTGGGTGTCACTGTGTCTGATATGGGCAAATATGATGTTTACCATCAGGCATCTGATTTGCTCGTCTTGTCACTCACTATCATAATAAAACATAATCATTAATTTATCTACGAACTAAAGTTACCGACCTATGTCGGAGCGCCTGCGCTATCGCAGAGGATTAGCAAGTTGAAGTGGCAATGGGCGACACATAGCACGTAGAAATGATGGCCGATGGGGCTGTAAAGTTCTTAAATGGAGACCACGGACCGGCAAGCGCAGCGTATGACGTCACAAAGTGGACAGACGATCTGATAAAGACAGCAGAATCACGCTGGATGCGAGCCGCTTACAATCGGTCTAGATAGAGGAGGCCTATGTTCAGCAGTGGACGTCCTATGGCTGAGATGATGATGATGATGATGAACCCACCGCTGCGCACGCTGTGCACCGGCACACTCACACTCGTTTATTGTGCCGCGTGCCCGTGTCATCTCTGTATTTGTATTTTCATTTTGTATGGAAAACGAAGACGAATCACCCTGAAAGTGTATAATATGGCCTTCTAGGAATTTGTCACAATACTATGAAAAATTAACCAAATCGATGTTTTGTATTCCCCTATTTCCTCCGAATATAATTAACCCATTCCATAAATTTATATCCTGATATTTTTATAATGAAGTAACCTATGTCCCTATCATTTGAATTTTTCTTATAAAGCCTTGGTTTTTTCATAGTGAACATCTAAAAATCGCAGTTTTACTCGAGAGATTGGACGTTCACTACAAAAAACTGTAGTGTTTAATAAACAAAAATAAAATGATATGGACATACTTTACTTGACACTGATATTTTAAAGTTGTAAAATATCAGGATATAAATATATCTAACAGGTTTACTGTATTTAGAGGAAACAGGGGAATACAAAACATCGATTTAGTAAATTTTCCGTAGGATTGTGTCAAACTGCTATTCCTTTTACAGTGAAGACCTATTCATAATATCGAAGCTATGGAGCACATATCATAAAAAAGAGCTGGTCGAAGACGCGTGTAGGGCCTCGCTTGCACGACTAAACCTCGAGTATGTCGACTTATACCTTATACACAACCCTATGTCGTTTAAGGTAAGGATTTACAACAAATGTTTGATTTTTGTGTGTTGACCACAAAACTTTCAGTGGGGCTATTGGCGTTCTTCATTATAATCACCAGTCGTTATCCGACTTAAGTCTTTGTATTCTGTGGTTTGAATTACCTTTCTAACAAGACGTGCACTGTCAAATTTGGAGGAGAGAAGAGGAAAAGGATAGACACTGCGGGTGGTTCTCACTCGGGACCGACACAGTGCACAGTCTACTTAGTAAGTTTATCATAATGTCTTTGGTTAGTAACCGGACTTTAACATTTGTAGTAAATGTCAAATCAAGATAATAGTCACTAAAGTGATAGTCACCGAGAACGCCAATAGCTCCACTGATCACTTAGGCCTTTCAATATATCATAGGTACTTATAACACTAAGGGCGGCTATCTAGGCGGCTATGCACTACGTTCGAAACAAATCCGATTCGAATCCGTTATTCAAGACTGACCGAATTCGGAAATTGTTTTTTACATTTTTACCTCGGCGAGTGTTCATTTAAATAAAATTATTTCTACTTGGGTCCGTCAATATCGTCTCCGAAATGGAGATTCACGGATGACAGAGAAATCGGTTAACTATAAGTACCATACAATTTGTTCTATGCCTACTTACTTCGCACAAATGCATGCTCCGGTATGGATTCTAAGACAGGGCTCCTTGACTCCTAGATCTGCAGGCAGAGTTACTAACAGGGCCGGTTTTTGATCGTTAGTTACGGTTAAGTTAACCATTTGTCAAACTAACTATAGTTAAATTTCTAATCAATGGTTAAATCGTGTGGAAAAAATAGTTAACCAGGGATGAAAAACGAATTTTGTCGAATTTTAACTATTTGTCAAAAAAAATTACTATTGGTCGACTTAACCAGTGATCAAAAAACCCAGCCTTACTGACAACTTAGCCTTGAAGCCATCTAATTTTATTTTTATTTATTTTAATTAAAAAATATGTCCTATAAATAAAAAATTTTTTGGGGGGCCACCCTTAGCACTTGGAGTATAAAAAATAGTTAACGACGTATTCTCAGATCTAACGAATATTCGTTAGATCTGAGAATACGTCGTAAACTATTTTTACTTTTGTTTTCTTATTTTTGTTTTATATAAACAAAAAAAAAATCATAAAAATCGGTCAAGCCTTTTGGTTATAAACACTGTGACACGAGAATTTTATAATATGCTATATCTGTGCCCCGCGGTTTCACCCGCGTAGTCTTCGTGTCCGTGGGAATATCTAAACCATCTTTAAACCGAATTTCAGCCCAATCGGTACAGTAGTTTTGGCGTGAAAGAGAAACAAACATCTATCCATCCATCCTCACAAACTGTCGCATTTAGTAGGATTAGAAATGTATATATAAATTTGTGTTTCAGGAAGGTGCGGGTCCAATTCCCAAGATAGCAACAGTGCTTCAGTATTCAGAATCTGACTATTTAGATGCCTGGTACGGAATGGAAACATTAGTTGCTAAGGTAAGCACGATTCTTTCGGAACTTGTCGACATATTTTATGATAGTATAAGCATTCTAATAACTAACTTAAGAGGTTACATGAGGGGGTTTCCATACAAACGTATTCCCGTGTTTCCTCCCTAGATAACTGCATAAGAGCAATGGTTTTTTTTTTATTAAATCTAGGTCTTCAGTGAGCATGTTCCTGTTATTTTCATTATTCTACAAACTCATTGTTAAATGAAGTATGACCCTTTAAAAACATGAAAAACTGTCCAAGTTTTACTCGCGTAATTAGACGTTCACTAGAAATAAATGAAGAGTTATGGAACAAAAATATAATAACAGGGACGTCGCCTAATTCATCTTCTAATTTTCAAGATATAAATTTATGGATAAAATCAATTATACTTAACAGGGATTCCCCTGTTTCCTCCGTCGATAAAACATCGATTTCGTAAATTTTCCATAGGATTGTGTCAAACTGCTAAGAGGTCCTGTATCCAGGGTTATTCTATCTAAGCCGTTTCTAAGATAGTTTGCGTTTGTTGTATACCGTAAGCATTCTATATCTTATTAATGAATAAATAAATAAACGAAGTGTGAATGACATTCGTTATTTTCTGATTAAACGCACAAATATAATAATATAATATGGGACAACTTCCACACACGGTCATCTGGTCCCAAACTAGGCTAGAAGCCTGTACTATGGGAACCAGATGACTGATATACACATACTTATATAAGCTTACAACACCCAGACACAGATCAAACAGACATGCTCATGCACAATAATGTTTGACCTGGCCGGGGATCGAACCCGGGGCATGCGGCACAGAAAGCAGAGTTACTATATATACCATCTGAGCCAACGAGGATGACAAAAAACTTGAAGGGTTTCATATTTTCAACTGATAGATTTACAATATTTGTTTTGGTTACATTTTATTGTTTGGAAGGTGCTGCGTGGTGGCTATGCAGAAGTTTCCAGGCATTATAATAATAATTTCAGTTTATACTCTAACAGAACGGGTTACCCCAATTACACAGCTCGAGTTAATTCATATGTGTTATGTGGACAACCCATATTGTCACAGTTTCAGGTCGACAAGATTCCTCCGCGGCTCCGCCATGAGCTAACGACTGCCCCCTACATATCTTATAGGGAACTATACGGACCTACAGTTTAACGTGACATACGAAACACGGTAGCGTCCAGGTGAAAAGTCCACATGGTGAGATTCGATCCAGGGACTCCAGATTTAAAACTGTAATAACGGCTGGAATATATCAATTCATATTAAGCCATATTTTACATTGATTGATGAATAAAATGATAAGAACCTGTGCCGTTACACGCATTTTGTTTAATTCCAGGGTCTAGCGCGATCGATCGGCGTGAGCAACTTCAACTCAGTACAACTGCAAAGAGTTTTGGATAAAGGACGCATCAAACCCGTCGTAAACCAGGTAACAATTTTTTTTATGACAGTAAGTAACAAGACGAGCAAATCATGTGCCTGATGGTAAGCATCATGATTGCCCATATCCGACACAGTGCCACCCAGTGTTTTAAAATTCAAAATTGTGCGCGGCACTGCACTGCGCCTGTCACCCTTATATATTAGTTGATGAAATTTGTCATGCCCAGTAATTTCGCTGGTAACATTGCCCTTCAGACCGGAACACAGTAATGTTTGCACATTACTGCTTGGCGGATGAATAACTGGCAAAGGTGTGGTACTTCCCCAGGCGGCCCTCTGCAAAAGAGGCCTACCACTACAATATGCACAAAAGATAGTGTAGATACACAAAACAACTTGATGACAACAGTTTACATAACATACAAGCACGCCTTTTTCCCGAAGGGGTAGGCAGAGGTGTACCCAGGACTCAGTCCCATAGTAGGTACACCCTCATTTCGCCAGTATGTTATTGGTCTCATGGAAAAGGGGGCGAGCCTATTACCTAACAGCCACAGTTCTAACCTCCAGGCTGTCGTTGAGAAAATTCCTAATGGTAAATAAAATCCAATAACATTTTGCCTGACCTGGGGATCGAACCCAGTACCCAGAACACAGTAAAATGGTACACATAACAACTAGATGATATTACAAAGATGATAAACAACACAAAGATCAAAGACAACTTCCTCCCTCCCCCAGGTGGAGTGTCACCCCTACCTCACCCAGCAGCGTCTCGACACCTTCTGCACGGAGCGTAACGTGATGCTCTCATGTTTCGGCGTACTCGGCTCTAAAGGAACGCCCGCAGCGTACAAGAACGGAACCGCTGCGGTCATTGACGATGCGTTGGTGCAAGTCATGGCTTCCGGACTCAGTATGACGCCTGCTCAGATGCTTATCAGGTAATAAAGAAAAATTACCTATTATTATTATTATTATATCTAAGTATATAAAATGTATTATTATATTTAGACTGCCTCGGTGGCGTAGAGGACGCATGCTCGACTGCCAATCAAGAGGTCCCGGGTTCGATCCCCAGGTCAGGCAGTCAGGCAGTGTTAAATATTGGATTTTTCCATTAGGGATTATCTCAATTACTGCCCGGAGTCTGGAACTCTGCCCGGTAGATAGCAATAGGCTCGCCCCCTATTACATGGGACCAATAACATACTGGCGAAATGTGGGTATACCTACTATGGGACTGAGTCCTGGGTACACCTCTGCCTACCCCTTCGGAGAAAAGGCGATGATTGTATGTAATGTTACAGAGTTTCTTTCCACGTACGCTTATATCTTTTAAACTACTGAACGAATTGTAATTTGGGTCTCGTCAATAGATAGTACTATGTTTGTGTTTATAATTTATTTATTTATTAAGGGCAACCAACAAATAAGCAACTATCACATATACAAAAATAGTTACATAATTAAACAAATTCAAGATGCTTATCCAATTATAGGTATCCACAACATTCGAACGTATGATTGACGTCTTATAAAATAAAAAAGAATTCTAATAATAATTATTAACAACAGAATATAACTTGTACAAGTTGGGAAAAAGTTAAAAAAGAATGAGATGTAGAGTAAACTGCGATTATACTATTTTTAAATTGTTTTAAACAGTCACCAAATAAATCGATATCAGGGGAGTACTTCGTAATTAAATTATATTCTCTGCAAATTCTTTTATCTGGTGAATTAAGTCCTAGGTTTGTTTTACAGGTTGTGGTGAAAAGAATAATAGATGATGTGTATTATATATTATTCTTTTACAAAAATAAGTACACTGCCGACAAAAATATTCATAATTCTACTAATCATAATCCTTTTCCTTCGGTTATCTGGAAGATATCGATTCAAGCGATAAGACCGCCACTTGTGCTAGCCTAAGACTAACTGTACGTACTTTATTTTCATATTATTATGTTATGTATAACCAGCGAAATTACAGGGCATGATGAGATTTAACAACTCATATCTCAGGGTGACAGGCGCAGTGCAGTGCCGCGCAGAATTTTAAAAGAAATTAGAATTTTAAAACACTGGGTGGCACTGTATATATGGGCAATCATGATGCTTACCATCAGGCACCTGATTTGCTCGTCTTATTACTCACTATCATAAAAATAAATTATATTACTACTCGTATGTAATAACTTTCTCCAGATATCAGTTAGAAAACAACCGCAATGTGGTAGTGAAGTCGTCCAGCGCTGCCCACCTGTGGGACAATCTGCAAGCTGTCAACCTACGTCTGACCACTGTTGAAGTAGACGCTTTAAACGCTCTCAATAGAAACAGACGGACTTTTATTTTCAAAGGGTAAGTTTATTTAAACGTTCCCTCTTAGCAGTTTGACACAATCCTATGGAATATTTACTAAATCGATGTTTTGTATTCCCCTGTTTCCTCCGAATACAGTAAACCTATTTGATATATTTATATCCTGATATTTTAAAGATGAAGTGAAGTATGTCCCTATCATTTTATTTTTGTTTATAAACTCTACATTTTTTTGTAATGAACGTCCAATCATGCGAGTAAAACTGGGATTTTTGTAAGTTCACTATGAAAAAACCGAGAGTTTTTATGAGAAACTAAAATGACATGGACATAGGTTACTTCACTATAAAAATATCAGGATATAAATTTATAGAATGGGTTTATTATATTCGGAGGAAACAGGGGAATACAAAACATCGATTTGGGAATTTAATTGTTATGATAACTTCCACATAATATAGGTATATACAGCTTATTTGGCATGTATCTGTTCAAAATCTTTCCCCTTTGTTTATAATTTCCCTCCTCAAGGAAAAAAAGAACCGTTATAGAATCACTTTGTTGTCCGTTTGTCAAGACATTTGTTAACGAGAACGCGTGGAGGTATCAAGTGGTAATTGATATCAACTACTCAGATCAGCGGTCCCTTGTGGCTGTAAGAAAATCATACTTCTAAGTTAACGCAATCAAAAGTTATGGCCATTTTACTGCATATTTCCATACTTTGCGCAGGGGACTAAAAGCTCTAGGGTACTTCATGTTTGCTGTAGTTTGGAACTAGATGGCGCTGTATGTTATTAGTAGACGGATTGTTTTAGAAATTGGAAGTTTAAACCACCGTCCTTCCAGTAAATGCCTTTCCTCTTTTCGAATGGTTGTCTGGAAGTGATCGCTCTGAGCGATAAGAACGCCAGTTATTACTCACGTGTTAGTTTTGCCTCGGACTGCCTCGGTGGCGCGTAGAGGGCGTATGCTCGACTGCCAATCAAGAGGTCCCGGGTTCGATCCCCAGGTCAGGCAGTGTTAAATATTGGATTTTTCCATTAGGAATTATCTCAATAACTGACTGGTGTCTGGAACTGTGCCCGGTAAATGACAATAGGCTCGCCCCCTATTACATGGGACCAATAACATACTGGCGAAATGTGGGTGTATCTACTATGGGACTGAGTCCTGGGTACACCTCTGCCTACCCCTTCGGGAGAAAGGCGTGAATGTATGTTATGTTAAATTGTGTTTTTACTTTTCAGAATGGGAGACACACACAAGAATTACCCCTTCAATATTCCGTTCTAGTTATTTTAATAACGACTGCGTCCAGTTTTCATCACAATTACTAAATTATGATGATTTAGCAAATAAGTTTTTTTATGTAACTTACTTTAATTTTTTTTATGGCGTTTTTCGAGTAAAATGCACTAGGTGGCTTAACTTGACAATGGCAAATGCACAAGACGTGCGCAGCCCGCAAACTTTTTTTTACGAATAATTTGTATTGAAGTGTTGAAAGTACCCACATTTTCTTAGCAAAAGAAACAGTTTTTTTGACATTTGTTAATTATAAGTTTTTGTATTAAAATAGTACATAAGGACATTTTATTGTATTAATAACATAATAACTAGATTAATTAATAAATAAATAAAACATTGTTTTTAATTTTACTACCCCTTTGGGAAATTTTGATTACTATTTGATAAATGACAATACATACTTTTTATGATATAAAATTGTTTTATTTATCGAAATCATTAATTACAATTATCAAACAAACAACTTAAATAATTCATTCTTAAAAAATTTACTTAAGGGGCGACCTGAGAATTCCCCATACAAACGTAATAGTCAAATCATTTGAAATCAGAGCATATTTCCAACATTTAATGACGTTATTCGGAATGAGACACTAGTTATCTATGTTCATAATTATATTTTAGGCTTAAAATGCTTATAATTCGGTTTGAAAATACCTATATTTTATCAAAGTTTATATATTTTGGATTTTTATCATATTTTAATACAAAGTACTTACATTTTGGATTGTAATATAATTAGGAACCTAGATAACTAGTGTCTCATTCCGAATAACGTCATTAAATGTTGGAAATATGCTCTGATTTCAAATGATTTGACTTATTACGTTTGTATGGAGAATTCTTCGGTCGCCGCCTCCTTAAGGTGGTTGGTCCGACATCATTTCCCATGCAAACTTTGAAGAACCAATGACGATGACGTTAGTGCAAAAATCATTATATAAATTTGATGACATTAAGTTATGACTAATTCTGAACAGTTTTATTTTATTTTAATTATCATTATTTGTAATAATTATTCCTCTAAATAATATTTCAATTATTAATAGACAATGTATTTAATGTGACATTAACATTTATTTATTATTGTTTTTGATTATGCGAACTTTATAAGTGTGTAATGAAAATATGACATGTAACATTAATTTTTTTTGTAGTGGTAGGCCTCTTTAGCAGGGCCCCGCCTGGGGAAGTACCACACCTTTGCCAGTTATTCATCCGTCAAGCAGTAATGTGCAAACATTATTGTGTTCCGGTATGAAGGACAATGTTACCAGCGAAATTACTGGGCATAATGAGATTCAACAACTCATATCTCAGGGTGACAGGCGCAGTGCAGTGCCGCGCAGAATTTTGAATTTGAAAACACTGGGTGGCACTGTGTCTGATATGGGCAATCATGATGCTTACCATCAGGCACCTGATTAGCTCGTCTTGTTACTCACTACCATAAAAAAAAAATTGAATGAATGAATGATTGAATGAATGAATAAAGAACTTGAACTTGATAGAACACATATAATTTCTTAATTAGTGTTTTATTTTAAGTAACAACTAATTATAAAGTGACATTAATCCAGTTAAACTACAAAATACTTTTTAAAACTGTAAATAGGTAATTATTTAAAGTTTTTTATTAAAATTTCCACAAAACTGATAAAAACCTATTTGCCGTTTCAAAACGTATCTTTTATAGTAAAACCAGGTCTGGGACACTCCGCATTAAAGGTAATGTAGCTACAAGTAGCCGGAGCGTCCGTCTGGACGGTACAATGTCTATGTGCTAGACAGAGAGAGCAGATAGAGAGATACGCGATAGAAAGAGAGGCAGCTTGTATGTTAATATAACGATAATAAGTTAGGCGCTGTGCGACCTGAATTGCACTTTATTGCGTCGGAACTAGAGTCGCTATTTATTTATATGATTTTGAGGAGTGTCCCTTCTGACACTTAGTACTTTAGTATTCTGTGGTATAACTGGATAAATGCCATTTTATAATTATTTGTTACTTAAAATAAAACACTAATGAAGAAATTATATCTCTTCCATCATCGTCATTGGTTCCTCAAAGTTTGTATGAGAAATGTTATTTTTTTTTATGATAGTGAGTGACAAGACGAGCAAATCAGGTGCCTGATGGTAAGCATCATGATTGCCCATATCAGACACAGTGCCACCCAGTGTTTTAAAATTCAAAATTCTGCGCAGCACTGCACTGCGCCTGTCACCCTGAGATATTAGTTGTTGATTCGTCATGCCCAGTAATTTCGCTGGTAACATTGCCCTTCAGGCCGGAACACAGTAATGTTTGCACATTACTGCTTGGCGGATGAATAACTGGCAAAGGTGTGGTACTTCCCCAGGCGAGCCCTGCTAAAGAGGCCTACCACTACAATGATGTCGGGCTTACCACCTTAAGTTATTATTTTTAATTATTATAGAAGATAGAGTGAGACGCGCGTCAAGCTGTCTCGCTCTGCCATACAATACATTTGGGATAAACAATAATAATAAAAAAGTTGATTAATTTGCTAATTTTCATTTCGTCTGGAGCGTAGGCTTTTTCATTAGTCCTGTGAAAAAAAAATGTTTGTGATGGATGGATAGATGGATGGATGTTTGTTACTCTTTCACGCCAAAACTACTGAACCGATTTCGCTGAATTTCGGTACGTAAATAGTTTAGATCCTGGAATAACACATGCCCCACGGTTTCACCCCCTTAGTCTTCGTTCCCGTGGGAATATCGGGATACAAAGTACCCTATGTGTTATTTCAGGATCTAAACTATCTACGTACCGAATTTCAGCCCAATCGGTCCAGTAGTTTTGGCGTGAAAGAGTAACAAACATTCATCCATCTCGTTTAAAGTTCAGTTTTGTTCGCGGGGTGAGGAAGGCCAGTGTCCATTCTATACATAGTATCATTATCTGTTGTGTTAATATGTAAAAATTGCAATTTCCATACTCACTCGGAATGTTTGTAACAGGTTTTTGTATTTTTTTAATATTTGAATCGGAGAAACTTCTGATGAATGATGACGCCATTTTTCCTGAAAAAAAAAATCATAATGTGTTTTAAAAAGTTAACACTGACAAATTAATTTTCCTTAGGTACCTTTATGGAATGTAAATTTCTTTTTAATTTTTGTCTGTTACCAACGAGATTATATTATTTTTGGTGTCGCACGTATAGGATAACCAAAATGTTTTGATGAAATTGATCATTTTCAATCATTTTCTGCCTCTGGGTCGAACCACAGGTTAGTAAAAAAATTATATTTAATTAGTCTATGAAGAATTTTCTCAATGACAGCAGGCAATAGGCTCGCCCCCTATTACATGGGACCAATAACATACTGGCGAAATGTGGGTGTATCTACTATGGGACTGAGTCCTGGGTACACCTCTGCCTACCCCTTCGGGAAAAGGAATGACTGTATGATAAGAAAACTTACTTGGACTGATTCTCAAATGATTTCTTCTCAAAGCGTTTTCTGAAATAGCGTTTACTTTCATTTGAGGTATTTTCGAAACGCCATTTTCTTTTGCAATGTTGCCAACCTTTAAATTCTTGATGTTGCCAGATTTTAATTTTTCAGTGTTGCCAGTCGATGTTCTTCTTAATATATTCTGTGCGGACGGATTTTTGTGCGACAGATTTTTTATTATTTTTTTAGAATTGACATTTTTTGGTTTATTTGTACTGGCAATGTTTGCGGTACTTGCTTTATTTATTATGGCAACATTCTTGACTGTGGCCTTTTCGATGGAGGAAGTAGCATTTTGAACTTTTAAAAGACGAGGCGATCTTTTAGGACTCTCATGAGCGTTTGCTGGAGTGATTTCTATGATTCCTTTGTTTGTTAAAGGCTTAGTAATGTCGGCTTTTTTCTGAGTTTCGGTATTGAGATTTTGTTTGTTTGAAGGTAACTTTTTAGCTAAGTTTTTTGCTATATTTTTGTCAATGTTAGCAGTTTCAGCATTTTTATTTTGGTTTTCTTTGTTGACAGTGTTTGGTTCTTTTAATTTTTTATTATCTTTGTTTTTAATATTGTTTCGATTTTCATTCATAATTTTCACTTTCTCATTATTTCGAATTTCTTCACCTTTTTTTTCCACTTTAGTTTGAGCATTGACAGTTTTCTGATTGTCATTTTTAGCGTTTGCAACTGTTTTAGCATCCATTTTCGCGTCGTTTTTTGATACGCCTTTGTCTTTACTGGCAACATTTTTAGAAGCTTCTTTAACACTGGGAATTTTATCTTCATTCGAATTAGTCGCCAAATCGTTTTTTGAGCTGGCAATCTTGTCTTTCACAGCATTTTTGTCTGCGTCTTTATTTTTAGTATTTTTTGAACTGGGAATCGTGCCCTCTGAATTAGTTTTGGTATTCTTAGTATTGGCAACGTCTTTGCTTTCTTTATTCTTTTTAATTTTGTCTTGTTCATTTATATTAGATGTCTTCTCGGGTACTTTATGTTTGGTTTGTCTTAAATCTTTTGTTGGTTTTGTTTTATCATCATTTTTGGCACTCTTATCTGCAACCATTTGTGTTATACTAAATTGTTCTTTATTTTTTTCAATGGCATTTTTTTTACCAATTTCATCGTTTTTTGCCAGAATTTTGTCATGGTTCGCCTTTTTCCTGTCATTATTGGCTGTATTTTTGTCATTTTTTGCCAAATTTTCGTTGTCTTTAGCCAAACTTTCCTTATGCGGCATATTTTCGTCAATTTTAGCTCTCTTACCGCTACTACCATCATCAACTTGAGTTCTTTTCACTGATTTTCGATTATCCGTATTCTCCTTGCCCTTCGGTTTCACTTTCTTCGGCAATGACTTTGGCGGCGCCATTATCTCATCATCTGTGACTTTATTCATCATATTATTAAGTTTAGTATTTTGAGATTCTTTAGTATGTTTCTTTTTCTTAGCAACCGGTCCTTCTTCAAGCCTGTTATTAGCAGATTTTTGATCAATTTGTCTTTTATCCCTGACTGATTCTCGATCGGTGTTGTTAATTTTTTTATCAACTTGTCTTTTATCAATCGTTTTAACCGATTCCTCATCCAAATTTTTATCGGACTTCTCCTCGAATTGTCTTTCGTCTGTTGTATCATCAGTTTCTATACTATCGTCTCCCATGGGTTTGGCTTGAAGGCATGTTGACATTATTTTGACCAAAAGTAGCGTTCGTTCATCGGTAGTGATTGAAGGATCTGATAAGGACTTGTGAGCTTGCGATATTATTTTAATATAGGATTCCTCTAAAACAAATATTTCAAACAAAGGCTTAGAAAAAGGTGTAGTCATACCTACGAAGATGGTAAAATGTAATTAATCTACACCTATTTTCATAATATTCTTGTATTTAATATATAAATATAATAATTATAATAATATAATATGGAACCGGTATTGACTGGTATTGACTGCCTCAGTGGCGTAGAGGGCGTATGCTCGACTGCCAATCAAGAGGTCCCGGGTTCGATCCCCAGGTTGGCATTGTGTTAAATATTGAATTGGAATTATCTCAATAACTGCCTGGAGTCTGGAGCTGTGCCCGGTAGACGGCAATAGGCTCGCCCCCTATTACATGGGACCAATAACATACTGGGGAAATGTGGGTGTATCTACTATGGGACTGAGTCCTGGGTACACCTCTGCCTACCCCTTCGGGAAAAAGGCGTGAATGTATGTTATGTTTATGTTATAATATTGGACAACTTCCACACACGGTCATCTTGTCCCAAACTAGGCTAGAACCCTGTACTATGGTAACCAGAGGACTGATATACATACTTAAATAGGCTTATAACACACAGACACAGATCAAACAGACATGTTCATGCACACAAATGTTTGACCTGGCCGGGGATCGTACCCGGAACCTCCGGCTCAGAAGGCAGCACTACCGGTTGAACCAACCGGCCAGTTATTTATTTATTCCGTGTATCTCAGAAACGACTGAATGGCGGATCCAATATTGAACAAATTAACGATCATTCAACGTTATCGAACAAATGACAGCCTCGTTAGCTCAGACGGTAGTAACTCTGCTTTCTGTGCCGCAGGTCGATCCCCGGTCAGGTCAAACATTTGTGTCCATGAACATGTCTGTTTGATCTGTGTTGGGTGTTATAAGCTTATATAAGTATGTATATCAGTCATCTGGTTACCATAGTACAGGCTTCTAGCCTAGTTTGGGACCAGATGACCGTGTGTGGAAGTTGGCCCATATTATTATTATTATATTATTATCTGTATTTTAATAAGTTTTTCATGAATTCCCTTATGTAACAACATTATATTATACTAACCCTACTATGATATTATTAATGCAAATGTTTATGAGGATGGATGGATGAATGTTTGTTACTCTTTCACGCCAAAACTACTGAACCGATTGGGCTGAAATTCGGTAAATAGATAGAGTTTAGACCCTGGAATAACACATAGGGTACTTTTAATCCCGATTTACCCACGGGAACGAAGACTAGCCTTTTTTTTTATGATAGTGAGTGACAAGACGAGCAAATCAGGTGCCTGATGGTAAGCATCATGATTGCCCATATCAGACACCGTGCCGCCCAGTGTTTTAAAATTAAAATTCTGCGCAGCACTGCACTGCGCCTGTCACCCCGAGATATTAGTTGTTGAAACTCGTCATGTCCAGTATCAGTCAAAATCGTCATGCCAAGGTCAGTTTCGCTGGTAACATTGCCCTTCAGATCGGAACACAGTAATGTTTGCACATTACTGCTTGGCGGATGAATAACTGGCAAAGGTGTGGTACTTCCCCAGGCGGCCTCCTGCAAAAGAGGCCTACCACTACAGCTATTAGCTAGTATAATACAGAAATGTAACTTACCCATATAATCTAATTCAATGTTTAATTTATGCTGGAAGGTGGCCACTGTAGTTGTCTTACTTTCCAAACGCCACGTTATTTTCAACAGGTTAGCGCATTGTAATAAGTACCCTCCTTCATCCTAAAAATATAGCTTACTAATACATACATACAGTCACGCCTTGTTCCCGTTGGGGTAGGCAGAGACTATTTCTTTCCACTTGCTACGATCCTGACATAAAACTTTCGCTTCTTCCACTCTCATCATATTCTTTATGCATGCTCGTCGGTTGACCGACCTGACCATTCCTTAAGATAACATCAACTTGTTCATGAAAGGTACGTCTAGGTCGACCGCTACCGACTTGACCATTCACACTAGCCTTATAAATCTCCTTTGTCAATCTCCTTTCGTCCATCCTCTCCACATGTCCGAACCACCTGCAGCAATCCTTTCTCTATCTTTGTCACTACATTTTCTAACACGCCACAGCGTTCCCTTATCACACTGTTCCTCACTTTGTCCATCAAGGTCACTCCAGTCATACTTCTGAAACTTCTCATTTCCACGGCATTAATCTTACTTTCATGTTTCATGTATCTTACTAAAATTATCATCAAATCTCAGAACAAAGTAAAAAAGTTACTTTTGTAACAGGGAACAATACGATAGCGAGTTCTAACTTTTTTTTATGATAGTGAGTGACAAGACGAGCAAATCAGGTGCCTGATGGTAAGCATCATGATTGCCCATATCAGACACAGTGCCACCCAGCGTTTTAATGTTCGAAATTCTGCGCGACACTGCACTGCGCCTGTCACCCTGAGATATGAGTTGTTGAATCTCATCATGCCCAGTAATTTCGCTGGTAACATTGCCCTTCATAGCGGAACACAGTAATGTTTGCACGTTACTGCTTGACGGATGAATAACTGGCAAAGGTGTGGTACTTCCCCAGGCCTACCACTACAATGTATGTTTGTTCAGTTTTCACGCTAAAACTACTGAATCGATTGAGCTGAAATTTAGTATGTAGATAGGTTAGACCCTGGAATAACACACAGGGTGTAGCGTCCGTGGCTCGGCTTTAAATCCAGAGTCCCTGGATCGAATCTCACCATGTAGACTTTTCACCTAAACGCTACCGTGTTTCGTATGTCACGTTAAACTGTATTTGTCCGTATAGTTCCCTATAAGATATGTAGGGGGCAGTCGTTAGCTCATGTCGGAGCCGCGGAGGAATCTTGTCGACCTGAAACTGTGACAATATGGGTTGTCCACATAACACATATGAATTGACTCGAGCAGTGTGATTGGGGTAACCCATTCTGTTAGAGTATAAATTAAAAAAATATTATTACGGATCCCGATATTCCCACGGGAATGATGACTACACGGAGCACAGCCAGAATATAATAATAAAGTTCATGAAAAAAATATACAAATTCAATTACATTACATTTGGTTAGGTACATTTAAAATCATGTTGAGGCATATGTGGACGCCAATGTCCAGCAGTGGGCTAACTACAGCTGAGATGATGATGGATATCAATCAATGTAAAATTATATAGACCGCTTACCAAGGGTTCTATGTTTAATCTCGCGGCGTATTTATGGGATAATTTGGAGAGCGTAGTACGCCGCGAGCGACACGCAAAGGCGTAACTTCTTAGCACCTGCAAATTGTAACATTTATAGTTACTGTTATCATTCCAATCATAAAACATAAAAAAGAATCACACAAATAAATAGGTATTAGTTTTCTAGTGAAGGCATGAACCTATAAAAAAAAGACAAACGAAAATTTTGGATAATATCATATACGTGCGACACCAAAAAATATAATCTCGTTGGTACAACAGACAACAATTAAAAAGAAATCCTTAGAGGTAGAAAAGTTATTTAGCTCTAGTAAGCAACAATGACGGACTTTTTGAACAAGAGGAGTGAAAAAGTTATTTTAGCTACGCTCTGGTGCGCAACAATGACGGACTTTTTGATCAAGAGTGAAACATAGTCAATATTCACCTGTATAGCATCGCTAGGTGTGCTTGCAGTACATAAAACAGAGTTATTCAGTTCCGCCTCGTGTGATGTCTTCCCTGCGAGGACTTTCAGTCCGCGATATGAAAGCGGGCCGAATGTACGACGCTAAAACAATATTAATATTACATGTCATAGATATATGCCAGTTATTCATCCGCCAAGCAGTAATGTGGAAACATTACTGCTTGGCGGATGAATAACTGGCAAAGGTGTGGTACTTCCCCAGGCGGCCCCCTGCAAAAGAGGCCTACCACTACAATGTGTGCATGAACATGTCTGTTTGATCTGTGTCTGTGTGTTATAAGCATATATAAGTATGTATATCAGTCATCTGGTTACCATAGTACAGGCTTCTAGCCTAGTTAGAAGTTGTCCCATATTATTATTATATTATTTGTTTGTTAGTGTCGGTGCCGCGTGGTGCTATGCAGTAGTTTCCAGGCATCTTTGTCCTCTATGTACTGATTGACTTTATAATAAGCCTTCTTTAGTAAGGTAGATTATATATAAGTTTTGAATTTACCCTCTGAGAGCCCCGCGTCTATGGGAATTTATTATAGAAATGTACACAGTTTCTTAAGAATTACTTTTTATTTACCAAAGAAACCAACCTTACCTTTTAAACAAACGAATGTAACCAAACCGAATATTGTGAAACTCTCAGTGAAGCCCTAAAAGTTTTTTGCGAGTTCTTCTTGTAGAGGTATCTTTCCGAACGCACGGTAGACTCATTACTGTTTAACTTCATTGACGTGCAAGAGTCAGATTGACCTAATTTAACAGGAAACGGGACCTCTTAGCTGTTTGACACAATCCTAAAAAGTCTTACTTAATCGATGTTTTGTATTCCCCTGTTTCCTCCGAATACAGTAAATCTATTTGATATATTTATATGCTGATATTTTAAAGATGAAGTAAAGTATGTCCCTATCATTTTATTTTTATTTATAAACTCTAAATTTTTTTGTAGTGAACGTATGTAAGTAAGTGTATGGATGAAGTAAGTTTTTGTAGTGTACGTCCAATCACGCGAGTAACACTGGGAATTTATGGAGGTTCACTATGAAAACACCAAGGGTTTATAAGTAAAATTAAAATGACATGGACATAGGTTACTTCATTATAAAAATATCAGGATATAAATTTATAGAATAGGTTTATTATATTCGGAGGAAACAGGGGAATACAAAACATCGATTTGGTAAATTTTTAATAGGATTGTGTCAAAGTCCTAGAAGGCCGCATATGCTCTTTAAAAAATATATTTGAGTTTAAGTTTGAATAGGAAAATTCATTAACATGTTCAGCCTGATCGAACCTGAGACCACATCGCAGAAGCAGAAGGCTAGTCTTTACAATTAAATTTATTTGACCCATTAGGAAAATTATCTCTTTGTCAGCATGGAATGGAATCTTGAACTATGATCGGTTGCTAGCTAGGCTCGCCCCCTATTACCTCTGTCTACCCCTTCGGGAAAAGGCGTGATTGTATGTTATGTATTTAATATCAACTTACCGGTGTATGCACATAAAACATGATACTGAATGGTACGAGGTCAATCCTACACTCAGCTGTGACCTCTCGCCAAGATCCTTCCTCTTCAACTGGTGCCTCACTGTAAATAAAGAAAAACATAATAATTTTTAAGAATTAATGAATATATTTATTGCATAAAATGTGCTACAAATAAAGGTCTTAAGGCGCGGTGCACACCTAATTCGCAGTCTCGCTCACACATACATTACATACATACATACATACATTCACGCCTTTTTCCCGAAGGGGTAGGCAGAGATGTACCCAGGACTCAGTCCCATAGTAGATAAACCCACATTTCGCCAGTATGTTATTGGTCCCATGTAATAGGCGAGCCTTTTGCCATCTACCGGGCACAGTTCCAGACTCCAGGCGGTTATTGAGATAATTCCACACATTGAAAAAACTCACGAGAAAAAGACACCGAAGACTTGTTTGGATTAAATTGATTTTTTTACTGAAAGTTTGTATTGTTATTTTCTAGTTCCTGTTAGACTTTATTTTCCAGTGGGCAGCAGGGCTCTACGTTTTCAAGTATTCCAACTACTGCAATCACCAAGCCACCTGCCATGCGAGGTGATTATGGCAAAACCTCGACATATGAATAGTTTATGGCGTTGTATGGGGGAGGTCTATGTTCAGCAGTGGACGTCTTCCGGCTGATGATGATGAATCCATTTTTTTGTTTTATGAGTGACAAGACGAGCAAATCAGGTGCCTAATGGTAAGCATCATGATTGCTCATATCAGACACAGTGCCACCCAGTGTTTTAAAATTCAAAATTCTGTGCGGCACTGCACTGCGCGTGTCACCCTGAGATATGAGTTGTTGAATCTCATCATGCCCAGTAATTTCGCTGGTAACATTACCCTTCATACTGGAACACAGTAATGTTTGCACATTACTGCTTGGCGGATGAATAACTGGCAAAGGTGTGGTACATCCCCACTCGGCCCCCTGCTAAAGAGGCCTACCACTACAAAAAACATCCATATTTCAAGAAGGGTATAATTTTGTTAGAAAGGGTGCAACGGAGAGCTAAGACAATGGTTATTTTCCCAAAAAAACAAAACTTATGAGGAACGACTGTTCGAGTTGAAGTTGACAACACTGGAAGAATGTTGACAGAAGGTTGATCTCATTGAAACATACAAAATACTAGTGACCGACCGAAGGTTCGGTTTCGGCCAGTTTCGGCTCAAAAATCTAGTTTCGGCACGAGTTTCGGTTTCGGCCAAAAAATGGCCGAATCTTCGGCCAAACCGAAACTCTACGTTCGTGAACTATCGCGCGTCGCTCGGTTGACTTCGGGAGACTTCGTATCTCGCGTGACACCCGCAATCGTCAGTTGTCAGATCGCCGGCTGGTCTCGCGTGTTTTCGTCGTGAGTTTAGTATATATATTGTATTATTTTTCGCGCATAGTGATGAGGTACTACGTGTTTGTTTATACAACATATTTTATTCATATTTTATTGATCTTTATTAGGCATTGAAGTCCTTTCCGTTGAGTTATTAACACGTATTTTTAAATTATGAGAAGTACGTAAAAGTATGTTAATTCACAAATTAATTTATTACTTACAATATACATATATTGTTTAGGTAATTTAGTTGTTGGATGATATTTAATTCTAACTACCTAAACAACTATCAGCTATGATGTAACTGTCTGACCCTCAGATAGTTGATTTATTTTGGTAGCATTATTGCTGATCGATAGGAACGTGACATACATATATAAGGTAAAATGAAACCTAAGGTTTTCAATAAAAAATTGGGGAAAGGATACAATCAATGAACATCCCATAATTTTTCTGGAAATAATAATATTCAAACACAAAAAACATTGCTATTTCATAAAATATCTAATTGTGGGTAATATTAATTTATGTAAGATTATTTTTTAAAATCAGTGTTGATTATTAACAAATTTTTGTTCTACGAAGTGTTAACGTGTTTTTGTGTATTTGGTTTCTTTTAAAGCAGTAATTAGTAAGTAAGTAGTCAAAGAAAATAAGTCATTATCTTTCACATACTTTTACATACATTCTTGTTTTGTATTTCATTCAACACGTATTAAATGTCTGCACAAGTGTATAAAATAAGCCAAATTTCAGTAAACAGTAGATTTGAAACATGTCTGAAAAAGTTTCGGTTTCGGTTTCGGTTTCGGCCGAAACTGAAATAGATACCGAAGGTTCGTTTTCGGTTTCGGTTTCGGCTGAAAATCTTGTTTCGGTCGGACACTACAAAATACTAAATGGACACTATGATGTGAAGGGCATTGAAAACCTGTTCCTGAGGAATACAAACACCTGAGAGGACACTCACACCAACTCATCAAGCTTCCACATGCAAATAACCCAAGAAAATACTTCTTGTCAAACCGTGTACCAAAACTGTGGAACAAATTGCCAGAGACTGTTATTAGTGCTACTTCAGTGAACAGCTTTAAGAACAGACTAGATAAACATTTAGAAACTAATATACTTTTTAATACACAAGTGCAGTGATATGCACGCATCAGCTATTATGCTGCTAGTGCTAGCATTATTAAATAATAATAATAACAGTAACTATGATAAACCTACCCATTGAGCTGAGGATCTTTAACAATGGTGAACTCACTCTGCAGCACTTGCAAGGCTGTCAGCTCTTCGGTAGCATGTAAACATGTCCGCAACATATGTTGCTGCTGTTTGAGCTGTGTGACAGATGGACTGATGTCTATGTATGTTGGGAAATCATCTTCGGAATCCGAGCTGAAATTATATAAGGCAGTTAAACCTTACCTTTCTTACCTTGTGGGCTGTGAGAGCCGTAAGCAAAGGGACATATTCAGAGAGTGGGCAGCAGTAGTTGGAATACACCAAGTATTCCAACTATATATATATATATATACATTCACGCTTCATTTCCCGAAGGGGTAGGCAGAGGTGTACCCAGGGATAATTCCTAATGGAAAATTCCAATATTTAACACTGCTTGACCTGGGGATTATCTATGTGATAATTAATAAATATCTTCAGTTATAGGCAAGGGCGTCGCCAAGGGGGGGCAGGGGGGGCTGCTGCCCCCCCCTAGAGAGTCGAAAAAATGTAGCCTTTATTGTCAATGTTGACATTCAAGGGAAGCCATACGATTGGTACGTATTATTAATTACAGAACCTTCTGGGCCCCTATTTCATAAAAAAATAATCTACAAAACTGTAAAAAATCTACAAAACTGTAGGGCTTTTCTGTTTCATAGAAATTTATAATTGTAAATTGTATACAGGCAAATACCTGTTGTATATCTACCGTCTACCCAAATGGGGAATTTGGGTAGAAATTCCTTGACTAGCCCCCCCCTTGATCATCGGCTGGCGATGCCCTTGGTTATAGGATTACCTAAAAATGACCCTAATATAACATCATAATAGCGGTAGGCCTCTTTTGCAGGGGGCCGCCTGGGGAAGTACCACACCATTGCCAGTTAT
Source organism: Hemistola chrysoprasaria (assembly GCA_947063395.1). Taxonomy (NCBI): domain Eukaryota; kingdom Metazoa; phylum Arthropoda; class Insecta; order Lepidoptera; family Geometridae; genus Hemistola; species Hemistola chrysoprasaria. The sequence goes on along the minus strand of OX346736.1, from coordinate 2,714,735 downwards.
TCATCCACCAAGCTAATAATGTTTGCACATTACTGTGTTCCGGTCTGAAGGGCAGTGTCACCATCAAAATTACTGTGCATGACGAGTTTTAACAACTAATATCTCAGGGTGACAGGCGCAGTGTAGTACTGTGCAGAATTTTGAATTTTAAAACACTGGGTGGCACTGTGTCTGATATGGACAATCATGATGCTTACCATCACGCACCTGATTTACTTGTCTTGTTACTCTTAAAAAAAATCTCTAGAAATAACTTAGCACAGGCGTAACTCACACAATTTCAATAACCTTCGCCGCAAAACCTAATCACTGTAAATACAAATCCCTCAAACAAGGCAAAATAATCACTGTCAAACGGTACTTCTTAGATTTGATAGGCTGTAGCTTGTGTACCTACTTAATAGGAGCATGAAATTTAGGTTCATGCGTGCATTATCTGCCCGACGATTGAACCCGGATCCAGTTTCAGAATTTGAAATGAGGAATTTAGCAATCGTAAGTAATGCAAGGTTGTAACAATAAGTATTTTAATTCAATTATAAAAGCTTGTAATAAATACCTGCAACTTTCATCATAATATTTGGCTGCGGTATTGCCGCGAATATCCTCAATCCTATGCTTATAATATTTAATGTCGTTCAGAAGCTTCTCTTTGTATTTCAACAGTGCCTTTTTCTTGTCACTTATTGCGATATTATTCGCCATTATAAATTATTTCATGCAACCATAAATTAATATGTTCTGTGTTTCAAATCAAACTGTAATAACAGCACCACAGATTAAATACTACGTAAACAGCAGAATTCATTAAATGCGAACGTCAATGTCAATCCGAAGATTCTGACATTTTGTTTGATTTTTTTTTAATGATAATAAATGACACTAGTAATGTGATCAAAATGTAGAATGTTACTTCGATTTTACCGGTTTTCAATTAATTAATAATTTAGTGTCAGTTTTGTTGATTACACGTAACCTACATTATATACCAGTAGCCTCAGTGGCGTAGTTGGCTTACTTGCCGATCGAATTTGATCCCCAAGTCCATTAGAAATTATTATTATCTCAATGACTCCTAGAACACTCCTAGAACACTCCTAGAACTGTGCCCGGTATATGGCAATAGGCTCGTCCCGTATTACATGGGACATATAACATACGGTGAAATTTGGGTGTACCCACTATGGTACTGAGTCCTGGGTACACCTCTGCCTACCCCTTTGGGGAAAAGGGCGTGATTCGTGATGGGCGTGATTGTCTGCTAAGTTCATCTCTATGGTAAAAAGCAGGAAATTGTCAACTGTCACTACAAACGTCAAAAGCATGTCAAGTGTGTCAAAAAAAACTGAAACAGATTCAGTGGCACGCTTAGAAAATAATCAGGAACTCATTAAAAATAATGTAAATATATTTCAAATAACGATAGATGACTGTGCAAAGCAAGAAATATCTCTGTCCTACCGAACTTATTGATACAACAACTATTTAAATGTTTTCTTAAAAGATTCCAACAAGAAAACGCAACGCGAAGTTCATTACAAAACTAATTGAAATAAATAGTTTAAACATAAAATAGTTGAGGTCATAGGTCGAGTTAGTTAATTCTACGATCTAATAGGACTGTGCTGCGATATGGACTACGATATGAGTGTGTAAATTGGTGTACAAACAGAAGATTCCGTGTGCAGTGGTAACTAGTGAAAACATAGAAAAATGGGCCAAACAGGCAGCGCTATGCCGGGTAAGTAGCTCCTAATCATATATAAACGTGTTCTAATTACTAACTAATTAGTTACGGAGCGATATTTCCTTATTTGAACCTATAATGAAACTGGTAACCTTTGCTAAATATTGAGTAAAGATCGAGGATTAGGTTTGAAAAAAGAAGTAATAATAATTTTATTTTGAAGACGTTTCTCTAGTTTGTAACTAGTTCTATAAAATATTTCGTAATCTTTGGGTACGTTGGTGACCCCACCAGTCGAGGTGCACATATATTTGAAGCAATTCCTGCCACTTACCATCCTCTAAAACGCTAAGCGCATACTCCATTTATAAAAATCGTTGCGATTTGCGAAATACGATATATTATCGCAAATTTCTTCACAAAATTTTATTCGCAGTGCGCATTCGCATATATTGGCATTTTTCACAGATTTGCGAATTATCTAAGCGAGCACTAAGCTTAACTTAGTTGTGAATTCTACATAGGTACAGGCATTATATGAATAATGAGCAGATATAATAAGGTTAATAATTAAGCTGCGTTTTGAAGTTTCAAGTACTGGTTTTTTTTTTGTAGTGGTAGGCCTCTTTAGCAGGGGGCCGCCTGGGGAAGTACCACACCTTGCCAGTTCTTCATCTGCCTAGCAGTAATGTTCAAACATTACTGTATTCCGGTCTGAAGGGCAATGTTACCAGCGAAATTACTGGGCATGCCGCGTTTCAACAACTAATATCTCAGGGTGACAGGCGCAGTGCAGTGCCGTGCAGAATTTTAATTTTAAAACACTGGTTGGCACTGTGTCTGATATGGGCAATCATGATGCTTACCATCAGGCACCTGATTTGCTTGTCTTGTTACTCACTATCAAAAAAAAAATGTTACAAGGGGCGAGCCTATTGCCATGTATCAGGCACAGTTCCAGGCTCCTGACTGCCATTGAAGTAATTCCTAATGGAAGAATCCAATAACACTTTGCCTAATCTGAAAATTGAATCCAGGCCCTCATGATCGGCAGACAAGCGTGCTACCACTACAATAATTACTTTAAATAATAATTCAATAGCTATCAAATATTAGACAATAATTATCAACAGCCTTGATGGCTCAAATGGTAGTAACTCTGCTTTCTGTACTGCAGGGCCGGGGCGGGTTCGATCCTCGGCCAGGTCAAACATTTCTGTGCATGAACAAGTCTGTTTGATCTGTGTCTGGGTGTTATAAGCGTATATAAGTATTAGATAATAATACTACGTATAGAATGGACGCTGTCATCTGCCCACCACTTGAGCCTTCCTCATCCCATGAACGAGATTGAGACTCTTCACTCTTGGATATTGAGCCCTCCACAAGCCCCGCTTCTATAGGAAATCACCTCACGCACACTCTTGGACATGTTCAAAAATTTTCAAATTTTAATTTCTTTATTGAATAATTCATGATATAATAATAGATGGTAGTACATAATCATGATATCCGTTTGGGCGTAGCAAGTAGTAAACGAATATTTTATAAAGTATTACTTGTTTTTAATAAAAATAATAATAATGATAACAATTTTTTTGGTTTATGAACTCCATTTGCGTAGTAGGTAGTTATAGCGCGACTTTTGTATGGGATTGAGTCGAGTGTCCCGGGTATGGTTCTAGCTAAAGTTATATTTTATGTCTATAGTTGATGTTGAAAACCAGTTTTCTTTGTGAAGAAAACCATTTTAGTTTTTTCTTTCATATTTGTCACCAAGTAGGTATTTCAATTTTAAACTTCATCGTCAACAAGCACACCCCGGACTCAACTCAATTCCCATACAAAAGTCACTATATAACTACCTACTACACAGACACTGCACACATGGAGTTTTGTACACGTGCAAGAGTGTGCGTGAGGTGATTTCTGAGCGAAGCAGGGTTCTTGGAGAGTTCAATCTCGCTCGCGGGGTGAGGAAGGCCTGATTGGTGGGTGGATGTCAGTGTCCATTCTATACGTAGTATTATTATCTGTTCTGTGCTGGAAGTACTACATACCTATACTTGATTCCAATATCCTATCAATTCAAACTCGAAACTCAAAAAGACTTATTCAAATGTGACATAATCTGACACTTTTGCACGTCAATGAAGATAATAGAATCAGTATACTGAGTCTACCGCGCGTTCGGAAAGATACCTCAACAAGAAGAACGCACAAGAAACTTGTAGGGTTTAATTTTTTCAACAGATAGTTTCACAATATTTGGTTTGGTTACATTCGTTTTTTTTTAAGGTGGTGCGAGGCGGCTATGCAGAACTAATTTCATACTTCCCGCTGATATTAAAATCTCTAATATTAGTACAATGTAAAAACACTACGTTTCTAAGAGGCCAGCCAGCGCCATCTAGCGCGGTTTTAGTTAAACGAATGGGTGGATTAGTCATGGATTAATTAGCGTTCGCATTCATTGTTAGCATGAGAATACTTTTTTAGCACATAGTAAATTAAATGAAGTTGCGAAATTATGTGAATGCGAATGAAGCGAATTCATCGCTTAAGTGAAATTATTAGCAATTTGGTAGGCACGGTTAAGCAATTATTATCTTTATTTGCTTGTAGTTAGGGTCGTATATTGAATGAACGTGTATGATTATTTAATTTGTTAAAATTAATAGCAGGGCGGTGTGAAGTGCGGAGTGCGAATAATCATCTTAGCAATAGCAATTAGCATGCTAAGAATCATTAATTCGCATGCTTATGAAATTAATGTAAAATCGCATTAATTACCATGACTAGGGTGGATGTTTGTTATTCTTTCGCGCCAAAACTACTGAACACATTGAGCTGAAATTCAGTATGTAGATAGTTTAGACCCTGGAATAACAGATAGGGTACTTTTTATCCCCAGGGGAACAACGACGCGGGCGCAACCGCGGGGCGCAACTAGCTAATAATAATAAGAACAGCTGACGATCAGCTGTGATATACAACTCTACCTGTCATTGTTTTTTTTTTGACGTCGACAGTGCACGTGGTATTTGCCAAATTGTACAATGCAGTTCGCTGAATGGACTATAGACGCCAAACAATAATAGGCTTAACTTTTAATGGAATAAAATTCATTATCGTATGTATAATTAATTAATGCTTTTGTTTAAATTCAAATTTCGTTTTGTACCTTTATTATTTGAATGTATACTCTTAAAAGAACGGGTTACCCCAATTACACTGCTCGAGTTAATTCATATGTGTTACGTGGACAACCCATATTGTCATAGTTTCAGGTCGACAAGATTCCTCCGCGGCTCCGACATGAGCTAACGACTGCCCCCTACATATCTTATAGGGAACTATACGGACCTACAGTATAACGTGACATACGAAACACGAATATGAGCATGTTATTTTAAATTAAACTTTATTAATAGTAGAAAACAGTCGAAAATTGTTTAAAGTCCCTACAAATTCGGGTAAAGAAAGTAACTAGACACTAGACTATGGAAATAAAATTAATAAAAAAAAGTAGCCATTTTGGTCAACCCAATTTATATTGTTATATTATCTTACTAATATCAAAAATGTCAAAGTTATCGAGGTTGGACGGACGGATGGATGGATAGATGTTTGTTACTCTTTCACGTCAAAACTACTGAACCGATTGTGTTCAAATTCGGTATGTAGATAGTTTAGGCCCTGGAATAACACATAGGGTACTTTTTATCTCGATATTCCCACGGGAACGGAAACTAGTGAGGCTAGTACCTAAGTAATACTTCTAAAGTGTTTATCAAACTCTAAACTTTAAAAAAGTCTCAAAAAGACATGTTTGAACGTCAACAAAAGACAATATAAATGTACCGCGCGTTCGGAAATGTACTTCTACAAGAAGAACGCACAAGAGACTTGTAGGGCTTGATGTTTTCTACTATAATAATAATAATATGGGACAACTTCTACACACGGTCATCTGGTCCCAAACTAGGCTAGAAGCCTGTACTATGGTAACCAGATGACTGATATACATACTTATATAAGCTTATAACACACAGACACAGATCAAACAGACATGTTCATGCACACAAATGTTTGACCTGGCCGGGGATCGAACCCGGGGCCTGCGGCACAGAAAGCAGAGTTACTACGGTCTGATCCATCGAAGCTGTCAAAAAACTGATGAGTTTTACAATATTTGGTTTGGTTACATTCGTTTGTTAGTGTCGGTGCCGCGTGGTGCTATGCAGTAGTTTCCAGGCATATTTGTCCTCTATGTACTGATTGACTTTATAATAAGCCTTCAAGTAAAGTCTGAAGGGTATAATCGGTCGACAACAAAAATTTTTACGCAAACGCAAATCTAAAATTGTCTGTAAGTCGTAACTTTCTTTAGAAAACCTTTTTGCATTGTGCAAAGAGTTTGCATGTACCTGCTTTTTTCAATCAGCTGATTGTCAACCTCCTTGGGATCAGCTGATCGATGGTTTTTTTTTACGCTCCGCACGGTCCTTGCATAAGCCACTATAAAAGCAATTTCTTTGGTCAATTTTTTTCGTGAGAAATGGTGATTTCAAACCAAACTTCTACTCCTTGGTACATATACTTTAATTTAAATTCAAGAGCGGGTTGTCTGGAAGAGATGGCGCAAATCAATAGGACTGGCTATGGACGACGAAAAGGCTAATATTTAAGACGCGGTGCAAACCTAATTCGCCCTCGCTCACACGTACCCACATTTTTGAAGATATAAAAAATACTACATTTAATTAAGTTAAATAAAGACAACTAGGAACTAGAAAATAACAATACAAAGATTCAGGAAAAAATCAAATTTAATCCAAACAAGTTTTCATGTGTAACCTGCACAAAGAAAAAATTCTCAGGAAAAAAAAAGACACTGGAGACTTGTTTGGTTGCATGACCTCGGAATTGAACCCGGGACTTCTGATCGCATTATGGGGACGTCCTATATTCAACAGGGGACGTCCAACGGTTGAGATGATGTTATATCGATGTTGGTTAATAGTAACCTTACCTTTTGCAGTCGGCTAACACCCGGCTAGCAACAACTTAAATTACGTATTCGATAAACAAACGAATTTAGTCTCTAAAGCGTTAGAAATAAAGACTAATATCATTTGTGTTAATATTCAGGTATATTTATCGTGAACAGCTGATTGTCAGCTGGCAAAGGGCAAAGAATAAAGGAATTATGCCATAGAATATAGATCGCTGGAAGTGTAAAGTGTACAAAAAAAAAGTAAAAGTTTAGTGTGTTTTGCACTTCCAGCACAGAACAGATAATAATACTGCGTATAGAATGGACACTGTCATCCGCCCACCAATCGGGGCTTCCTCACACCGCGAGCGAGATTGAGCTCTCGACGAGCCCCGCTTCTATGGGAAATCACCTCACGCACACTCATGCACGTGTACAAAACTCCATGTGTGCAGTGTCTGTGTAGTAGGTAGTTATAACGTGACTTTTGTATTTGAGTCGAGTGTCCGGGGTGTGCTTGTAGTACGAAATAGTACCAGCGAAATTACTGGGCGAGATGAGATTCAATAACTAATATCTCAGGGTGACAGGCGCAGTGCAGTGCCGTGCAGAATTTTTAATTGTAAAACGCTGGGTGGCACTGTGTCTGATATGGGCAATCCTGATGCTTACCATCAGGCACCTGATTTGCTCGTCTTGTCACTCACTATTTGCATTAATTGCGTGATCGTTGTAAATCAGATTGGCAACTACCGCTCTGAATACTCTAAGGTGGTAAGTTGCCATTTTGAAGTCTCTTAAGGATATTCGATGGAATGTATGAAGGACTTTGTCAGGTGTGAAACCAAATTACTTGGGCTGAAATTTGTTAGATTTATATAACATATCTTAGCCGTAGGACGTCCACGGCTGGACATAGGCCTTACCTATAGATTTAAATCTAGTCCGGTTGTTAAAGGCTTGCATCTAGCGTGTACCTGCTATCTTTAATCAGTTCGTTGAAGGTTAGGTATTAGGTACTCGTAGGAGCATAGAAATCAGAATACCAAGGCACTAGAAGTTTAGTGACCCGCGTGACCTTGTCGCCGCATCAGATGACTCATTTAGTCACTTGTTGCTATGTTTGTGTGGTCATTCTCGCTGGTTCCATACTCCTTCGTCCCCACTGGGGTAATGTGAGACAACATTAAAAAAGAACCAGTTCAGTAGGAACCAGCGGGAATTTGTGTAACAATTAATCGAAGCTGACCAATGCGCATGGCCAACCAAAGCAATCTTTTCGTAAGGAACTGGGATTATATACTAACCTACTCTCATGTATAGGAACTCATTAGTTTCTGATTGGTCTATAGAGCGAAGCAATAAAAAAGTTAGTCTATGATCTACAGGCATATTATGGCGCGTGCCTTCTTGACAGATGCGAGATAACTTTTTTCTGTTCGGTTGTGAGGCAGAGAGCGGCCTTGTGCGACCTTGTTAATACATACATATTAACATACATTTAATGCTTGCGAAAATAGGTTTTATATCTAGGTTTATCTAAATACTACTGCATCTACGGGACCTCCGGCTCGACTGCCGATTAGCCGGGTTCGATCCCTAGGTCAGGCAAAGTGTTAAATCATGGGTTTTTTCCTATTAGGAATTATCTCGATATCTGCCTAGAGTCTGGAACTGTGCCCGAAGGCTCGCCCCCTATTACATGAGACCAATAATATACTGGCAAAATGTGGATGTACCTTCTATGGGACTGTGTCCTGGGTACACCTCTGCCTACCCCTTCGGAAAAAAGGCGTGATTGTGCGTCTATTGCCATCTACCGGGCACATCTTCAGACCCCGCGTATCGTGGTCGCAGGAATTATAGAGAGTATTAGAGAGTAGAGTTAATTCCTATCGGAAAAATCCAATATTAAACTCATTGCCTGACCTGAGGATCGAACCCGGGAGCTCATGATCGGCGTCGAGCTTGCGCCCACTACGCCACCGAGGCAGTCAATAAATATATATGTACTTAGTTTTATCTAAACAAATACAGTGTTCAAACAATTTAAACACCTTATGTCCTGGCACATGTCACGCATCTGGTCGATAATCGATATTATATCGATTCCTTTGTCAATCGATACTCGATATGAACATATTTCGAGTGAAAAAAGCGAAACGTGTAACGAAACATCTTTGCCATCTGACTTTTAAGAGAGAAAGGCCTTAAAATACTCTTAAATTATGCGTTTTAGTCTACTTTTCACTAATATCGAGAGAAAATAAACTTATTAATTTCATCAAAACATTTCGGCTATACGTGCGACACCAGAACAATATTATAATCTCGTTGATATCAGACACAAAATAAATAAATATAATAAATTAAAACAGCCTCGTTGGCTCAGACGGTAGTAACTCTCGTTTCAGTGCCGCAGGTTCTGGGTTCACTCCCCGGCCAGATCAAACATTTGTGTGCATGAACATGTCTGTTTGATCTGTGTCTGGGTGTTATAAGCTTATAATATAAGTATGTATATCAGTCATCTGGTTACCATAGTACAGGCTTCTAGCCTGGTTTGGAACCAGATGACCGTGTGTGGAACTTGTCCCATATCATTATTATTATTTACTTTTTTCCCAAGAGATTGAAAAGTTATTTTTATTCTAGCCCCGCTCTGGTATGCTACAATGACGGACTTTTGAGCAGTTAGAGTGAAAACTATATATTTGTATATATTTATTTTATATATCTATGGTTAGCTGCTGCCCGTGCGCAGCCGTGGCAGGTTGCTAGAATAAAATAATAGAGCTAAACAATAACATATTTCAATGATGGCGCCGTACCACCTTTCGCAATTCGCAATTATTTTTGCCATTTAATTGAACTTTCCAACCGATTATTATGGATGAGAAAAAAAGAACACATTCTAAGATAATTTAGGTTTTTAGACAACGTAATAATATTAAAAGATCTGTTGCTGGTCTCTAAAAATGGAAACCTAGACCAATTTAACTTTTATTTTAAATTACCTGTTCCCCGCGGTTTCCCGCATCTGAGCCAACGAGGCTGTCAAAGATAATAATACTATTTTAAAGTTTTTTGACTTGACTCTCGCGGGAATCTTTATCAAAAGAAAGCTATCTGTCTATGTACATCCTTCATATTATGACCCGCGTAGTCTTCGTTCCCGTCGGAATATCGGGATAAAAAATACCCTATGTGTTATTCCAGGGTCTAAACTATATACATACCAAATTTCAACTCAATCGGTTCAGTAGTTATAGCGTAAAAACGGTACAAACATACACACAAAAAAACGCTGTTTTTTTTCTGCCATCTAGATGGCGCTGGAGTCGAGTTAGAACTCGCTATCGTTCTGTTCACCTGTTACAAACGTAAGTTTATTACTTTCTACTGAGATTTGAAATTTATAATATTATTAAGATTAAGATAGGACTTAGACGTTTCTATTACCCAGCTGTTTAAGAGTTCTATGGCATTAATAGATAATTAGTAATTAACCTACGACTTGATCAATTAACTAATTGCTTTCATTAACTATCCCTTTAATTAGTTTAGACGGGAAGGAATGACGCATAATGTGATCTTATCTCATTCTTCGAAAACTGTAATACACTTATAGTCCATCAAAAAGAAGTAGGTACCTTTTGACAGTTACATATTTAAAAAAAAGGAAAACCAGATAATTCCTTTGTAACTCCTGTATAAAGGAATTATCTGTTTTAGGGCCATGTCGTTTGTTGTCGTTTGTAACAGGTAAACAAAACGCTAGCGTGTTCTAACTCGACTCCAGCGCCATCTAGATAGCAGAAAAAAGCAGCGCTTTTTTGGTGTGTATGTTTGTTCCGCTTTTACGCTAAAACTACTGAACCGATTAAGCTGAAATTCGGTATGTAGATAGTTTAGACCCTGGAATAACACATAGGGTATTTTTTATCCCGATATACCCACGGGAACGAAGACTACGCGAGTCATAATATGAAGGATGTACATAGACAGATAGCTTTCTTTTGATAAAGATTCCCGCGGGAGTCAAGTCGAAAAACTTTATATAGTATTATTATTACCTTTGACAGCCTCGTTGGCTTTCTGTGCCACAGGTCCCGGGTTCGATTCCCGGCCAGGTCAAACATTTGTGTGCATGAACATGTCTGTTTGATCTGTGTCTGGGTGTTATAAACTTATATAAGTATGTATATCAGTCATCTGGTTACCATAGTACAGGCTTCTAGCCTAGTTTGGGACTAGACAACCGTGTGTTGAAGTTGTCGCATTTTATTTATTTATTAATTTATCTGTTCTATGGTAAAATACCTGGTGAAAAAAGTTTGCTAAGGTTATTGAACTATCGAAAAAAATGTCACCAGATGTGGCGAAATTAGGAATTAAGAAAAAAACGACACGCGCAGACGCGCAAGGTGCTCGCGAGCATCTGGCGCGTGCAATGTGGCGCATATAGAGCATATAGTTTAACCTGGTTCATACCTCGACTGCCTCGGTGGCGAAGAGGGCGCATGCTCGACTGCCAATCAAGAGGTCCCGGGTTCGATCCCCAGGTCAGGCAGTGTTAAATATTGGATTTTTCCCTTAGGAATTATCTCAATAACTGCCTGGAGTCTGGAACTGTGCCCGGTAGATGGCAATAGGCTCGCCCCCTATTACATGGGACCAATAACATACTGGCGAAATGTGGGTGTATCTACTATGTGGTTAATTCGTTCAAGACTATGGGACTGAGTCCTGGGTACACCTCTGCCTACCCCTTCGGGAAAAAGACGTGAATGTATGTTATGTTATGACTCACTGACTGACATGCAACGCCGAGCCCAAACCACTGATCCTAGATACTTGAAACTTTGAATGTAGGTACTTTTCGTTGTCCGGACGTGTGCTATGAAAAGATTTTTGAAAATTCACATTCTAAGGAGTCCAAAAAGGTCGTCTAATTTTTGTTATAAAACTGCCATATTTCATAATAAATTCCGAGCGGACAAAGCCGCTGTTCTTACACAAGAACATACATTCACGCCTTTTTCCCGAAGGGGTAGGCAGAAGTGTACCCAGGACGCAGTCCCATAGTAGATACACCCACATTTCGCCAGTAAGTTATTGGTCCCATGTAAAAGGGGGCGAGCCTATTGCCATCTACCGGGCACAGTTCCAGACTCCAGGCAGTTATTGAGATAATCCCTAATGGAAAAATCCAATATTTTAACACTGCCTGACCTGGGGATCGAACACGGGACCTCTTGATTGGCAGTCGAGCATGCGCCCTCTACGCCACCGAGGCAGTCCTATACATATTTCCAATACAAGAAATATGTATATAATTAATAATTCTACTACATAATTCGTAGATAAACTTTTTCGACAACCCTGATCCCTGTTATGAACTGTTCCAGGCCAGCCCTAGTACTCAGTCCGCTGAAATTATTGTATTTTCTCTTTCTTCTTATTCTTCTTCTGAGCCGTAACAAGTCCTACTGAACATAGCCCCCCCCCCCCATAAAGGGAGGCAGGGGGGGGCTAAATAATAAATTAATTTAATTTTGTCTTTAACTTTGGCAAATAAAGATTTTTGTATACTTTTACGTGAAAAACTAACAAACATCCATCCCTCCATCCTTACAAACTTTCGCATTTATAATACTAGCTGTGCCCCGCGGTTTCACCAGCAGTGGTGTCCCACTGCTGGGCAAAGGTCTTCAAAAGGCTAACAAAAAAGAAAAGTAGGTCTAGTATAAGATTATGAGCCCAATTTCATTCTAACGAATTATATCGTTCGGCTCCTTAAAATGGGTCCTCTTTAGCAAACTTATCAAGAAGGTCACACTGTATAGTGGATAAATGCTTTCTACTCGCATTATCGGAATTCGTTAGTTACGGCATTTTACCGACGAGTGGTCGAGACAAAGAAACTATTTATATCGACGGGTGATTGGTAAAACCATTTAAGTTATAAAATTAAATATTTTATAGTTTAACTCAAGAGCGTACGCGGCCTTCCAGGAATTTGACACAATCCTATAAAAAAATTTACCAAATCGAATGTTTTGTATTCCCCTGTTTCCTCTGAATATAATAAACCCATTCTAATTTATATCCTGATATTTTTATAGTGAAGTAAACTATGTCCCTGTCATTTTAATTTTTCTTATAAACCATTGGTTTTTTTTATAATGAACTTGCAAAAATCCCAGTTTTACACGCGTGATTGGACGTTCACTACATGTATATGAATAAGCATAAATACTGCCTCGGCGGCGTAGTAGGCACAAGCTCGACTGCCTATAATGAGGTCTCGGGTTTCATCCCTAGGTCAGGAAAAGTGTCGAAATAATAATCGAAAAATAATCCTTATCGAGAAATAATAATCCTTTTCGATTAAGAATTATCTCAATGACTACCTGGAGTCTGGAACTGTGCCCGGTAGATGGCAATAGGCCCATATTACCTTTATTAATTACAAATCCAAAAAAAAAATGTGGTCAAAAAACGGCTAACAATAAATTAAATATAATTTTTATTTGGGACCAATAACATATTGGCGAAATGTGGGTGTACCTACTATGGGACTGAGTCCTGGGTACATCTCTGCCTACCGTAAAAAAAATTAACGTTACGAGTATGTCATTCAAAGAAATCAAAAACAAAATAAATATATATAAGGATGTGAAAGTAAATATTAAGAAATAATATAAAAAGAAATTATGCACATTATGCATAAACATAAATATTATTTTCTAAAATACTTAATAATGTTTATTTTATTCGATTTCTTCTCTATAGTAGTTTTATTATTGAAATAATTCATTTAAAAATAAAATGACGAAATGTATGTAGATTATTAATAAAGAAAAGTGTATTTACGAATAAGTCTTTAAATATATACATTAATTTTTTTTAAACATATAAACAACTACAAATAACAAGGCAATCTAAAACCGTAGCAATAACTGAGCGCTTAAAATTTAAAGCACAGTACAGTTTGTAGTGGTAGGCCTCTTTAGCAGGGGGCCGTCTGGGGAAGTACCACACCTTTGCCAGTTATTCATCCGCCAAGCAGTAATGTGCAAACATTACTGCGTTTCGGTATGAAGGGCAATGTTACCAGCGAAATTACTGGGCTTGATGAGATTCAACAACTCATATCTCATGGTGACAGGCGCAGTGCAGTGCCGCGCAGAATTTTGAATATTAAAAACCTGGGTGGCACTGTGTCTGATATGGGCAATCATGATGCTTACCATCAGGCACCTGATTTGTTCGTCACTCACTATCATACAACAATAGAACCATCTTATTTCTATGAAATTTTTATAAACCTAATAGACAAACAATTATTATTATTTAGAAAACAACGCAAACAAAAATTAGCACAAAAGTCAAAATCATCTGCTCCTGACAAAGCTGCAGGGGTAGGTTTTTTCATACAGCGACAACAGCGCCCTCACATTCATTAAAACCTCTAAATCTACGATCGTTATGTGGTCAAAAATTGAACTAAAGGTCGGCAATAGTGAATAGTTATTACGAGCCACTAAAGCAAGGACGTTAGCGACATCAGCAGGCTTACCATCAACTAGATAAGCAATTCAGTTTAGGACCTAAACTGAACTGCGTCGCTATTTTCGTACCATGACCTTGTTAAGCCGATCAGTTTGAAATTCCCGCCAAAACAAAACCTAAACTGAATGGCAAGCTTAGTTTCGTTCGTTCTTTTCGTACTATGATGCTTCCTTACGACTGAACCTGAATAGCATAACTGTCAAATCTAGCGATTCAATAAAAGTTAGTTTTGTTTCGCCAAACTGAATCGTTTTTACATATTTCCGTGTATTTTTTAAATCTCTGTAAGTGTAAGTGTGCTATTTTCATTATTGAGGCTAAAGTCGATAAGTAGAGCTGTGACTCTGTGACATAATAATATCTAAGATACTAATCAACTAAGTTTAACGTCGTGCGCAAGAGTTGTTTGAATATTGAATAGTATGTATGACGAACTACTATTATTTGAGCTGATGGAGTGCATCAACGAAGATGCTTTTGTTTTGAAGAAGTTATCGATGAGAGTTTAGAGCTTCCCACAATATTTCTAACTGGTGGTACGTAACCCTTCGTGCCACCACTTGACGAGATTGTTAACTGTATACAAAAAAAAACACTTAAGAAAGGTAAAGGTACACGAAATTCCACACTGTTGATTGGAAATGGAATTATTATTGAGGTTTGATATTACGAATCGTTAAATAATATCCAAAACACTTAATTATATAGAAAACATAAACTAACAGCTTACCTCATTATAAATTTACTAACTTTGTTTTGTTCCAAACGCCAAACACAAACTAATAATTCCACTTTTAAAACTACCGCGCTCGTAAAGAATAATAAGGATGACATCGGCTAGTTCGTTCAAAAATTTTAATTAAGCTTTCGTATAATAATCTTGGAAATTCAAGCATTAATGGTAAGACACTATACCCAAAATATTAAATAAATAAAATTTTGTAAAATATAAAATAATTTAATGTATTTTATTCGCAATACTTAATATAAAATTGGGGTCTAAAAAATCCGGTAATTTCCGATTTTTATGTAAGATACCGTTTCAAAACGAAGCGGCCATTGAATGAGATCACGAGATTTTTATATAGCGTTGTCTTTTTCTCGCTCGGCGGCGGAAAGTTGGATCAGAGACAACGTTTTGTTCATTCTTTCTGACGTAATACGATTCAAATGCGATCGTCGCTTAATGAGTTGATGGTATGAAATTTTTTAGGTACCTAAATTGAATAGAGTCGGAATTGAATTGCTAGCCTATAAGTTGATGGTAGGCCTGCAGATGTATTCGTAACGATTGTAGATTAGGGTTGGTGTTATGCGCGCGCAGGCACGCTGGGGAATGAGAAACGAAAGACCACTCCGCCGCCAGCTCGCGTCGCGTGCGGATGTCCTCGCGTCATCGTATCGACCGCGTCAAGGCATAACGTCGTAACGTCTTTTTAACAATATTGTGTTTACTAAAAAAAAAAAAAACTAGTATTCAAACGTGTGTTAATAGTGATATGATATAAGATTTTTAACGCAAATTCGTCTAAATGATGGGAGTAAGCAGTTGTATGAGCGTGCGGCAGGCTAGGGCTCCGTGCCACTGCCCCGCTTGCCCTAGGAACTCTGGCCACGGAGGGCAAATGCCACCACAAACCCTTGTCTTGCCCCCGATGGCTTTGGAACCTGAAACGACGCCTGTCAAGGACAAGAAAGGGTCTAAGATGAAGGTTTTGAAGAAGATTAAGAAAAAAATCGGATTAGGTAAGTGTTATATATTTTTTTATTGCAACTCTGTGACTGAAGTGAAAAAAAAAATTATTGCTAACTAATTTAGTTGGTTATGTTTTACCTGTAGCACGATATTTTTTATATTATTCCATAACTATCCACTTTAAAAATACATTATCCTCATCCTTTATTGATAAAAATCAAGGTCTCGTGCTAGCCGTTATACAAATGACTAACACACTGTAGGTAGTAGGTACCATAATAATAACTCATAATATAGCAAAATATATTATAGCAATATCGACTCCCGCGTTGAAGAAGATTGTAAATAAAGGAACACATATAAAGTAACTTTACAGAATTAACCTACATTTTGGTTCTCTCTGTAAATTAACTAAACTTACTTAACGATATTATTGTGAAATTATGCCTTTTTTGTATATTGACAAACATATTCTACGTTTAGTTTTTTTTTATTAATTACCTATGATTTTGACGGTTAAAATGGCTGAGAGTTATCGATGACAATGACTACAGTTCCTGAAAATGGTGAAAATCGGCCGTTTTCACAAAAAAATCTGGGTGGTACGAAAATAACATTTTTTTTTTATTAAGTTGCATAGCGCCCCTATGCCTAGAATGTCGTGTTAAGTTGACTTCCATTATATTCAAACGCAGCTGTGTTTACGCCCTGTAACGGTTTTCCCTATCAAAATTTTAACAACACGTTATATCATATTTTTGATATTACGACTTATCAGTACGAAATTATTGTTTTAGTTAAAGATTAGATTAGTATAATGATATAAAGTTATTGATTGATACGGCTAATATTATGAATGCGGAAGCGTGGAATTATGTATTTTCTTAGGTACCTCTTCACGCCAAAACTACTATAGGTACTAGATCGTGGAATTACTCAATGTACAAACTGTTGGGCAGTATTTGAACATACAAGCGTAAAAAACCACATAATTCTTAACGCGTTCCACGTTAGTCGCACAAGCCATATTCAAATCGAAAAAAGCGACGTCTATTTATATGATTGATTTTCCGCAAAACTATTGAATCTATTTTATTTTACTTTTCACTATCAGATAGATCGTTTCAAGAGGCGTCTTTAAATATATAATTTTGTAGGTAAAGTTGTAAAAAATGTTGTTTTATTAAGTTTTTTCTTAACTACGGCGCGTGACAGCTGCCCGACTTTTTTCTTTGGACACCGATCTACGGACAGATGTCTGTGTCAGCTTGTGCTTAATTATTACTTTTAATTACCGAATTGAACAAGTTTTGTTAAAGTATGATACTTAGGTGTGTTTTATAATGTAAGTATCTAGAGCCATTATTGTTGATTTATGGAGCAAAATGAAAAAGATACTAATTTGCTTGTTGGCCTCAAGGCGGCAAGGCACTGGTATATTTTTGTTAATATGTTTTTTACGCTAAACAGTCAATATTATAATCATATTCTTTTGATAAAAACTTTAAGAAAAACCACATACAGTCAGAGTTCAGAAAATTGCAATAATAAATGTACATTGACCTTAATTACGGCGATAAAAATTGGTACAACGTGTAATTATCACGGAATTACGCAAGTTTTTGTCGATTGCATGTTTCGGGTTTTTTTTAATGTGTTTT
Source organism: Hemistola chrysoprasaria (assembly GCA_947063395.1). Lineage (NCBI taxonomy): Eukaryota > Metazoa > Arthropoda > Insecta > Lepidoptera > Geometridae > Hemistola > Hemistola chrysoprasaria. Next base: position 2,697,114 of record OX346736.1, on the reverse strand, counting down.
AGGTATGAGAAAAACGTATTGGCTGTTGCTTAAATTATGAAAAATACGTTTACTATTAAGTAAGTTGTAGTGGTAGGCCTCTTTTGCAGGGGGCCGCCTGGGGAAGTACCACACCTTTGCCAGTTATTTATCCGCCAAGCAGTAATGTGCAAACATTACTGTGTTCCGGTCTGAAGGGCAATGTTACCAGCGAAATTACTGGGCTTTATGAGATTCAAAAACTCATATCTCAGGGTGACAGGCGCAGTGCAGTGCCGCGCAAAATTTTTGTATTTTAAAACACTGTGTGGCACTGTGTCTGATATGGGCAATCATGATGCTTACTATCAGGCCCCTGATTTGCTCGTCTTGTCACTCACTATCATAAAAAAAAAAAGTAAAACCCAAACGTATCCAAATCCAATCAGTAAGGGGCAGACGTTTCAAGTCTTTGGAAAACCTTAAAACTGATAATTCAGCTTCACAAATAAGTAACAAGTTGTTCGAAAGTCGATAATTTCGTGAATTGCTTTGAGAAACAAATCCAAGCTGTCCCTCCATAATATATTTTTCGTCCGCGAAGTAAGCCCCGATAAGACTACGCATTACAAAGTCTAGGGAGATGTTTTAAGACCCCAAAAGGGGGTTTGTCAATTGCGAAATTGCTCATTCAACCCACCAGATGTACCGGATATATACCAGGAAATGAACTAACAAATGGCTAACGCATATGGTACGTTTGAAGTCAGACCAGATGCGGACTGCTTTGTTTGGACCTTTTGTTCTTGAACTGACTTTGGAAGGCATTTTGTTCCTAAAAGGTATTGTTTCGAAAAACCATCTCAAAGGATATCCCGAGATAAAGGTTATTAGGATAAAGCTTTTGAGATGCTTAATGCAATAAAGCAATAGATTACAATACTAACACGTTATAAATACAAAAGTTTGCACAATGTAAATCCTTCACGTCGCAACTACTGACCCTTTTGAGCTGTAAGTATATTAGCCAGCTTAGACCCTGAAGTAACATATTCATAGCCTATTCTGGGGGTTAACTCGCGAGGCGAGCATTTATTCAATCTAAAACAGTCGGTTCCTAATGACAAAGCCTACATTATAAACCCAAACATCCCCTGTCGTCGTGGCATAATAAAACAATAGCACGCGCTAACAATGACTTAATTAATTAAATATTTTGTCACGACATATCTATTTAAACACAGCTTTCAATGATAACGTGACATGCAATCACGTTCGTCTCTTTTAAACATAACAGATACTTATAACTATTACCCACGACGTATAGTGCCACCAACTTAGCTTTTCATCAGGCCTTGCTTGAGACGGGAGATAGCCCTGAGGAACTTACCCCGTATCGAACGACAATACTAATGTAAGAACTGTGCTAAGTTTGGAATTTTGTACTGCTTTCATTACGGCAGGCAATTGTTTCCAATTGGATTTACCGGCCCTATGCGTTCGGACCCATCATAGTATGTATTGTATAGCTGTTTCCTATAAGATATGTAGGGGTCAGTCGTTAAGTCATGTCGGAGGTCTTGTAGGAATCTTGGCTTCTGAAACTGACAATATGAGTTGTTTCCACATAACCCATATGAATTGACTCGAGCAGTGTAATTGGGGTAACCCTTAGAGTATAAATTCAAATTATTGTATTGTTCTTGAATACAAGGGTTATTTTCCCATGGTCATTGTGCTGGCGAGGCAGATGGACATGATCGGAACTACTACTTACTTATCAGCACCTATTTTGAGGACATAATAAATACCTCTGGGAACTCTACTAGCGAACATATATAGATGGGACTATAAAGGAGTGGATTAGGCCTCCATCCTACTATCCCACTAATACTACAAATGCGAAAGTTTGTGAGGATGGATGTTTGTTACTCCTTCACGCCAAAATTACTGAACAAGTTTAGTTTAGATCCTGGAATAACATAAAAAGTACTTTTTATTGCGATGTTCCTACGGGAACGATGTATACGCGGGTGAAACCGCGGGCCACAGCTAGTTAATATAATAAAAATACTTGTTATCGACGGATGTGTCCTGCTTTATGGTTTCCCGTATTATATGATAGTGATTTTTTTTCTCACGGTAACGCGAAATGGAATTTTCCACTTTTTGAAGTTACGTCGATTTTGGTTGCTCTTCTCGATATCATTATGACAGGAAAATTTCAAGGTACGATTTTTTCCGAATTCAACATTCATACTGCCCGGTGGCGTGGTGGGCAGGCAGTAGATCCCGGCTTCGATCCCCAGGTCAGGCAAAATATTGGATTTTTTCGTTGGGGAATTATCTCAATAACTGCCTGGAGTCTGGTAGATGGCAATAGGCTCGCCCTCTATTACATGGGACCAATAACATACTGGCGAAATGTGGGTGTGCCTACTATGGGACAGAGCCCTGGCGTGATTGTATGTTATACATTGCAAATAAAAAATTACGAAATTCATTGGTTTTGTACTAGATACCATGGCGTCGGTTTGTGCCAAGTCTACATTTTTTATCCTGATAGTGTGAGAAGATCTTTATCGCATATAACCTCTTTTTTTTAAACTTACCTAACTTTTATAAACTTATCTTAAAGCCATCTCGCTCTATATCTAAGGATAGTCATCTTTCCCGCTCGCACGTATTTTCAAACTCGGAACAGCTGTTTCGCAACGGGATCCAGGCTTGCGCCTGCGCATTGTAGCGCTAGGGTTGTCATTTCATACAGTATCTACAAAATAATATTTAATATTTTAACGTGTTAATAAAAAAAAGTATTTTTTTTAAATAACGTATAACAAATCCAAATCAATGCTGGCCAAAGTCATATGGTCAAAGAAACATTGTTAATAATAATAATAATAATAATAATAATATGGGACAACTTCCACACACGGTCATCCGGTCCCAAACTAGGCTAGAAGCCTGTACTATGGTAACCTGATGACTGATATACATACTTATATACGCTTATAACACCCAGACACAGATCAAACAGTCATGTTCATGCACACAAATGTTTGACCTGGCCGGGGATCGAACCCGGGACCTGCGGCACAGAAAGCAGAGTTACTACCGTCTGAGCCAACGAGGCTGTTAAAACATACAAACATAAATTTTAATATGTTTAAACAGAGAATGTCTATGGCATAATTTTATAAGATTGACATCCATACATACAGTCTCGCCTTGTTCCCGTTGGGGTAGGCAGGGACTATTTCTATCCACTTGCTACGATCCTGACATACAACTTTCGCTTTTTCCACTTTCATCACATTCTTCATGCATGCTCGTCGGTTGTTGGTACTTTCGACCTGGCCTTTCCTTAAGATAACATCAACTTGTTCATGAAAGGTACGCCTAGGTCGACCCCTACCGACTTGACCATTCACACTAGCCTTATAAATCTCCTTTGTCAATCTCCTTTCGTCCATCCTAAATAATTTATTTGTACTTATCTACTACCTATCATAAAGTAGGTAGGTACCTATTTATTATTAGACACATACCATAGTAATGAATCATTACTGTGGAAGTTAGTCACCATCAATTCACAAAACCATAAAAGAACAATGTCATCTTTTCCATTACTTAATGATGGGTAATTAACTTATCTATATTGAAAGGACATTTGAAGGGGTTTGGATCATTATTATATCGTTACTTAAGATATAAGCTTATATAAGTATGTATATCAGTCATCTGGTTACCATAGTACAGGCTTCTAGCCCAGTATGTTATTGGTCCCATGTAATAGGGGGCAAGCCTATTGCCATCTACCGGGCACAGTTCCAGACTCCAGGCAGTTATTGAGATAATTCCTAATGGAAAAATCCAATATTTAACACTGCCTGACCTAGGGATCGAACCTGGGACCTCTTGATTGGCAGTTGAGCATGCGCCCTCTACGCCACCGAGGCCATCTAGATAACACAAAAAAAACAGCGCTAGCACTGTTTTTTTTGTGTGTATGTTTGTTCCGTTTTCACGCTAAAACGACTGAACCGATTGGACTAAAATTCGGTGTATAGATAGCTTAGACCCTGGAATAACATAAAAAGTACTTTTTATCCCGACATTCCCACGGGAACTAAGACTATGCGGGTGAAACCGCGGAGCATAACTAGTAATACCATAAAGAGAAGTTTATTTGTATAAAATTTGTTACGTAATTTTTTAAGCCTCAGACTGGGACGGATAGGTAATATTATACTTATCACTTATAGAAAGCTAATAAAGTATCTAGTATTAGATATTGTATAGGGTTTAGGTATACTGTTCAATTGATAAAACTCTGGGTTGCAATATAAGATAAATATGTAAAAGAAATGGTATTAAGAGTAGGTAGGTGGCAACCCTACAGATATATTTACAAAGATCAGCTGCTTCGGCATTCAAAGATCCCGAACATCTGTTCCTTTGTCATTTTTTTCATAACCTTTAAGACTGTACAGAGAGCTCGCGCGTTGCCATTTATGTGCAGAAAAAATTAACGGTCTTTCGATTCATAAGTTTTCTTAGGCTTTGAAAAAATTAAATGCGTGAAAGAGAAAATGGCCAGTTACTGGATTTGCAATGACCTTCGAAATTCAAATTCAATTATAGACCGTTTGAAGTATCTCAGGCATTCCCTGTAAAGTTTCCCACGATCATTAAAACTGATTCCGTTCGGACGCTGCGCAGCGCTGCGTGGATCTTTCGAATTTGGAACGAATTTGAAATGTCGAAACGGACATCTTGTCGGCCAGTCACATTCTTGCGAGGATAAAGTGATCAATGGATTCTTAAATTCCCTTTCTAATTTAATTTAAACTTCGAACATTGGCTTACCTATAATGAATAGATGTCACAGAAACGCTCCCAAGAACATACTGTTTCTCTTTCTTTGTCTTTCCTTTTTCAAATGTAATGCTCTATCCAAAGCGCAACCAAGCATACGGGTATATATTTCTTTCCCCAACCCCAATCTTCTTTCCCTTTCGCGTGGAACAGGATGCATCTGTTGTCTCTTTCACACTTATCATTCTCCAGTGAGAAATGCTTCCCCTGCTAGTCTGCTAGCTTGCTTGTAAAATAATATCTAATAAAATTTTTGTTGCTTATAATTCCTAACCTAGTTCAAATTTTCGGGTCAGGTTCGGAATGAAGTTTAATTCAGTCATATATTTGAAGGTAGGTACGAAAAAAATTGGTATAGATTCGATTTCTATAGATTATGCCCGCTTACACCCGCATCTTACGAATGCATCTGGTCCATTAAAAAAAATACCAACATCATCTGTGTACGAACACCTTTGCAAATTGATATCGCTGCCCTGCTCTCTCATATGTAGTTAGATGTATATCCATCCCGGTCTGCGTAAGTGGTTTGAATACGTAGCAGATGGTTTTCAAGTGGATTTTTTCTTAACAAATGTATCTAATAAGCTTACTTGAGATGAAGAGAACAACTAGGTAAGTATGTCAAAGTCAGACAAAACTAAAAATTTTACGTAAAAATTTTATCGATATTGATTATTGTTTCAGCGTTTTAAAAAAAATCAAGGAAATCAAAACAAAAATCATCATGGTCATAAACTCATATAGCCCAGAAGTCAGCTTTTTTGTCCTAAAAATTTATATCATGAAATTTTTGTCGATAGACTTAATTTATTGAGTACTTTATAGAAATAATTTTAGTTAAATTTCAATCATAAATAATAAATATTGCATTTATGATTGAAATTTAACTAAAATTATTTCTATAAAGTACTCTCAACAAAGTAGTAGTATATCGACAAAAAAATCAAATGGAATTCGTGGCTTTCAATTTGACAAAAGCCACCTCCATTTTGAAATCTGTTAAAAATAACGACTGCATTCGATTTTTAAATAAATAACATTTTAATTTACTCGTTTTAATTTTGTCTTTGACTTGCAATGCAATATAATTAATACAAATATTCATACCTATTTAACAAAAAAAGTAATTTTCAACATAATAATACTTATTTTAATATATATAATTTATAAATATGTCCGCCTTTATTGGCAGAACTTTAAACATAACATACATTCACGCCTTTTTCCCGAAGGGGTAGGCAGAGGTGTACCCAGGACTCAGTCCCATAGTAGATACACCCACAGAACTTTGCTGGAAATTATAAGACTAAGATCTCATGTAACCAAAATTCTGACAAATAAATACCTAATCATTCATTCATCATACTATGAGTTATTCTGTGACACTACCCCATGAGTGAAACTAAGCTACAAACCCGACCAGTTTTAAAGTACATAAGGCATATATTCGTGTGGCTAGTGGTAAACGATGACGCTGCGTGCACTGCCGCATCTCATGGCCCCCGTGACCCGGCGCTCTCACGGCTTTACACCATAAACTAACTTGTAGACTAGACTTAGTCTAGCTAGTATCTAGATGTGTATCTAACAGTCTATCTGCTACAAACTAGTTTTTAATGTGTAGGGAGCTAAAATCTTCATCATAACATCATCAGTGACAGCCTCGTTGGCTCAGATGGTAGTTACTCTGCTTTCTGTGCCGCAGGCCCCGGGTTCGATCCCCGGCCAGGTCAAACATTTGTGTGCATGAACATGTCTGTTTGATCTGTGTCTTGGTGTTATAAGCGTATATAAGTATGTATATCAGTCATCTGGTTACCATAGTACAGGCTTCTCGCCTAGTTTGGGACCAGATGACCGTGTGTGGAAGATATTAATTAAATAAAAAAATAAAAATCAGCCGGAAGACATCCACTACAGAACACAGGCCTCCAACATGGTACGCCATAAACCTAGCTAATAGCTAGATGTGTTGGCAACACATCTAACAGTCTTCCCTCTACATCATCAGCCGGAAGACGTCCACTGCTGAACACAGGCCTCTCCCATAGAACGCCATAAACTATTCGTATTTGGGGATTTTGCCATAATCACTACGGACGGACGTTGGGACGTTGTTTCCCTTATTGGCCACATAATGACCGTGGGCATTCAAACTCTATAAAAAACCTCCATACCACCATAAAAAAAAAAACAATTTACCAATGAACCTTTGTGTACAAAGGTTTATTGCGATATTGTTTTTTTTGTACAGTCATGCGATAATCCCTAGTAAGTAGTAAAATAGTAAGCCATTTGCATTGTTAATTTTTGTTATTTTAAACAAAAGATTATGACACATGTCTTGCAGATGTGAAAAAAATATCCATCCGTGAGAAAAGAATTAAGTCAGTATTTTGAATTGTGCGATTACAACCCTATTCCCTTACATTAACGATTTTACTGAGATTTGACATTGACGGGTGTTTATTTTTCCTCACTTTTGATTTTCGACTGTCGTTGACAGGTGATTTTTTTTCAGCCAGGCTTCGCACGGAGCATGCATAATTCAATACTCACACTTCATTTGCAATAAGTTTGACTTCCGGTAGTCGTATTGGATAAATTATTTGATTTTCACCTGTCTATGGTTCTAGTAACTGTCCACATCCGCTGTCATATGTGCCATTGCCATATATAAATTAGAATTATTAATAATTTATTATGTTATTTTGCCGCCATTTATAAATAAAGGATGTGTTTTTCCGGTTATGAAGTTATGACACGTTATTACACTGGCCAAGATTTATAAAACTTGATTTGTATAATATTATTATATTGTATCAGGGCTTCGAGAAAATGGTGTGATTATCGTATGTTAAATTAAAAAAAAACTAAAAGAAAAAAGATATCGTCGATTCGTAATACATATATATATAATTTTCTAATATATTAAGTAATATATATTTCTTACATATAGGTATTGTATTAGACAACATATCAAACAAGTTTCCTCAAAAGCCGTTTTTCTCTTAATGTTATCATGATTGTGGTATTGGTTGCATATATATTTGCAGTTTATATTTAACAAAATGCTTTCATAAATATGCTATGATAACATTTATTAACTCTTGCAATCAGTAGCAAAATGTTACAATCTTTTTTTTTATTTTAATGACTCGCATTTCTAAATTGACAATAAAACCACTTCAAATTATGAAAACAATTACCTACATTCTAACGTACGAGTAAGTAGTAAGTCTACTATGACTCACATTACCAAATTCGGCCAGTGGCCTCAAACTCATTAAAAATCAAAACCTCTCATCTCGCTCTTACACCTGAGAATATTTCATAATATTGTATACCCGTCTCATTCTCGCGGACTCTCTCGCTTGATCATTCTCACGGACCGTGGGAACTGCACCTTTCGACGTATCGAGTCTTATCGATTTGTCATTCGATATTGTATCGATAGTCGTTTTGTTTGTAAACACTGGCCGGTTAGAATCTGAATTAAGAAGTTGAATGAGTATGATGTTGCCTATGGTTTTAAGTCAATTTTGCTTTAATGGCTTCATTGGAATTCATAGGGTTCCATCTATTAACATTCGGAGTCTATGTTTTTCAAATAGGTACCACAATAATATATCCATAATTATGTATTGTGGTATTCGAAACAGTAAAGGTTAGCTATATTTATTAAAAATGTAACGTAAATTTTGTTCTCTTAAAAATTTAGTCGCTTGTTCTTACACAATTGTAAAAAGGTCAGATGTCAAACGCATTAAACGTTTTTTCTAATATAAAGATATTATATCGATCAACACGTTACCGTGGTAATAGTTATTATTCTTTGACCAAACTCTTGTATAATATAAAATGATTAATAGCCATTAGTTATTAAGAAATCGTGCCGAAATCATTATCGTAAGTACATAATAAAAAGAAAAGTAGTTAACTTTGTCTATGCCCCGTGGGAAAGGTCGCCATCTTTAATCGGGTACCGCGAAGCTTAGGTATAAGATTATTACCAACCATTTATTGTTATATTCGGTTGACCTTGCTCTTAATTAAATATTAAAATGGCGTAACATTTGGGATCTTCTAATAGAGGTTTATTTCTGATAGTTCATCTGGTATTATTAGGTTTATTAGCGTGCAAGTAAGTAGGTATCTTTTATTTTCACGATCTATAAAAAAAAAATGCTGACTCTGTTTAGAAAAACATTATATTATTATTTTATTATTAGGTATATTTTGGATTAGGTTAAATACCTAGTTCAGATTTAATAAAAATTACTAGAAAACAAACAATTTTGAGAAAATATTATCCTTTTTCCAGAGAATAATCCGTAAATTTATAAACGGAATTGGATGATTTATTTTTGTTTGTTATGTCATATTTCAGAGGTTTATCGAAATTGATACAGCGCTTTTTGAAAAAATCAACATAAAGACTTCACAATATTATTTATTTAGGTAGGTACTTATTGTCTAGAAGTGGGTAAGTATTTGTTTTTTGTAAAAACGAATTATATTATAATATGACCAGGCCCATTTTCATTATGCGTCGCGCGTAGTCCCGTGTGACAGGATATATTTATACTTTTTCTTCTTAAATCGTGGGAAGATGCGATGTACAACCTGCTTGGTTCTTATTGTTCTTTATACCGTTATAGGTCTCCCAGGCTTGTCGCAAAGTTGACTATTATTTAGTATTTTTTTTGTTGGCAACACTGTAATTGTGTAGCGATACTAGTTAAGTTGCACAGGATATAGCCAATCTCACTTAGGTAGATGAGTTTCTATTCTGTAACGTTACTGAAGTTAATGGCATGTCAATTGAGTAAATAGCTGCTAAATATACCGATTTGATGTGGTTTTTTGTTTAAAAGCGCGACGTGCTCGTAATGATTTTTAAATTTTGCTTTGTCTAGAGTCTCTGGAGTTACTCAATTTTTTTTTCTTACATGTGTAACTCCAAACGAGACCTTTTCTATAGCCTAATTTGATATTATATTATTTGCATTGAGTACTTCGGGCGGGCCTATAAACCTCAGAAACTTTACTCTATCTTGCAGTCTGCAAATTTACGTCGTGTTGGTTTTATTGTAGTTTTTTATAATGAAAGTCCCACCTGGGCTTATTTAAGTTCCGTAACAAGGCCAAGCCTCACTAAGCACTAAGCAAACGAGTATCACCCATCCGAAGTCGAGCCCATCCTGTTGTGGTCAGTAACTATATACGTATTGATTACTTACACATCCGTTGAAAAGTTGATTTTTATGGAGGAAAAATTATATGACTGGATAAGTTTCATTTGACTATCTTGATAACCTAAAAAAAGCATATGGTACTATCACAAGTAATAGGGCTGGCAAGTGAAAGCTGGTGTCCGATGGCGCCACCACTGTACGAACCCTTGTCATTGAGGGAGATTTGAACATTTCGAGTTATTTCTTATTTGCGTGGTTGTTGACACTTCCCATTATGTTCTCCACTTGGAAAATAAGTGAGTTAAAAGAGAAGACTTCTCATCTCAAAGCAACTTTGCCAGTTATTCATCCGCCAAGCAGTAATGTGCAAACATTACTGTGTTCCGGTATGAAGGGCAATATTACCAGCGAAATTACTGGGCATGATGAGATTCAACAACTCATATCTCAGGGTGACAGGCGCAGTGCAGTGCCGCGCAGAATTTTGAATTTTAAAACACTGGGTGGCACTGCGTCTGATATGGGCAATCATGATGCTTACCATCAGGCACCTGATTTGCTCGTTTTGTCACATGACTGGTGGCTTCAAGTTTCTTCACAATTTGGCACACAACAACAGTTATTTTTTTTATTCAAAAACTATGAATTCTCTACTCTGGTGTCCGATGGCGCCACCACTGTACGAACCCTTGTCATTGAGGGAGATTTGAACATTTCGAGTTATTTCTTATTTGCGTGGTTGTTGACACTTCCCATTATGTTCTCCACTTGGAAAATAAGTGAGTTAAAAGAGAAGACTTCTCATCTCAAAGCAACTTTGCCAGTTATTCATCCGCCAAGCAGAAATGTGCAAACATTACTGTGTTCCGGTATGAAGGGCAATATTACCAGCGAAATTACTGGGCATGATGAGATTCAACAACTCATATCTCAGGGTGACAGGCGCAGTGCAGTGCCGCGCAGAATTTTGAATTTTAAAACACTGGGTGGCACTGCGTCTGATATGGGCAATCATGATGCTTACCATCAGGCACCTGATTTGCTCGTTTTGTCACATGACTGGTGGCTTCAAGTTTCTTCACAATTTGGCACACAACAACAGTTATTTTTTTTATTCAAAAACTATGAATTCTCTACTAATTTCATCTAAAACTGATCTATGTGCTGCTAGCGCCACTTTGACAGTTATTGGCCCCATTTATTTGAAACCAGACTTATTTAGCTTCTTAGATTTCATAATAACATAAGAAATTGTAATGATTTTTATTCTTTACACTTTCCTTTTATTGTTATCATAGTTTCAGGAATCATAGTGCATAGCTGGGATCTTTAGGTACAGTTATTTTCAGCAGAACAAAGCGGGATTAGTGAATAGTGTGTCTAAACTCTAAACCCGTAATGATAAATCACGGATTATAATTAGGTTTTATACAAATTACAAAAATATCATGTGTTTTTTATTTGTACAATAGTCATCTCCAAAGGAGACCGTTTGGACCCTTTTTTACATTATTATTTGTATTATTACGTAGACTTTACTTAGAATCTCTTATAGAGGGGAGTCCATTACATAAATAAATAAACATTATAAAAAAGTTCATGTTGGTCTTATTTTATATTGTCAATTTTATTTAAAATTTAAATTAATATCTTTACTTAATAACACTTTAATTCACTTAGAGTTTAGTGCAAAAATCAATGTAAATCAATAAAAAACTGATAAAACTACAAAACTACGCAGAAATTAAAAAGAAAACAAGCCAATATGGCGTCGATATTCTCGTTTTGGCGGGAGTAGGTAATGGCGATCGAGACAATCCGTGGGAATGATCTGCCACCGTTACTCTAAATATAGGTTATATACTCACGTCCGGTTGTCTATGGTTAGGGTTCCGTAGGAACATCGACTCTGGTCATACGATCCTGAATATGACCAAATAAAGTAACGCCCGCTGGAATGGTAGAAATTCTGCTGAAATACTAACGTACGACATACTTATTATGAAATCAATTTTATTCACAAAAGAAGTGATGTTGAAGATGTTCAATCTCTGATATACATTACTAATATAGTTTTAAGATACAAAAAATTGTGTAACTGTAACATTGTAACATGTTAATTAATTGAAGATAATGTATTTTTTTTAAATATATTACTAAACAGGCGTTTGATAGCAATCTCACCAGCTGGTAAGTAAGTGATGATGCGGCCTAAGTTGGAGCACGCTTGTTCAGTAAATACCTATTCACTCTTGATTTGAACATACCCACGTTATAGTTTTCGGGAAAAACGGACGACAGCAGCGAGTTACATTGCTTCGTCATTCTCATGATAAATGACGAGACAAATCGCTTTGTGCGAGCTGTTGGTAAGTCTACCAAATAGTGGTGACGCTTTGCCGTTTGTCTCGAGGTTCGGTATGTAAGAATAATGTAATGTAATATGTTATAAAAACATTATGTATGACTTGCCTATTATAACGTTCTATGTTATACTTTGGTGAAATAAATAAAAATGAAATGAAAAAATGAAGGAGGTTGGATTCTTGGAAAATTTTTATTGTTTCGCAAAAAGTGTTTACCTTATTTTATTTAAGTATAAGTTGTAATGTTATTAGGTATTAAGGACATTCTTTTTCCTCGGCGCATTTAAAAATTTGTTAAAAATGTTTAAAGAGTCAAGGTTTTATTACATGGAACCAATAAGATACTGGCGAAATGTGGGTGTATCTACTATGGGACTGAGTGCTGGGTACACCTCTGCCTACCCCTTCGGGAAAAAGGCGTGAATGTATGTTATGTTTCTTTTTGTTTATATTTTTTAAACAACCCTATTTTAGGCTTATGAACAGAGTAGAATAGCTACGTTACTACTACTATCTTAACCTAGTGTAAAAATAATGCGTTTCAAAACACATTTTTTACACAATTAATTAGTGGTCGACTTATATTTTACTTATTCTATAATTTATTACATATACATACATACGTACTTATAGGTGATATATTTATTAAATCAATAAGATTTTCTATTGTGATATTTTGAACGATGCCTTTTAGTTTATTTTTTGTCCAAAATTATCACTGTCGCATACAGTATAAACGCATAGAATAACTAATCCCTAAAGCCCATTAAATTTGACAGGAATAAAAGCGCGGGAGTCGCCATCTTTAAAAATAAAGCTCATTGCGGGGGAGGCATAGACTATTACACTGTCTACGATCATAATGACAGCGGCCAAAAATGGAACTAACATGCCGCTATAATAAGTAACTGTCAAAACGCACTTAAGTAGTAGACGGTGGCGGGCTCCCTCACGTTCATGAAGATATAGCCGTATTATTTTCTATTTCTACGCAACTGTCGCAGATGGCGCGACCCACGGGGATTTTGTGAGGGAGGGTGTTTGTGTTTTTCTTTTATATTAATTTAGAATGTACTTACTTTAGGCATCTGTGTGTAATGTAAACTTGAAAAAAAAAAAATAGTGCACGTAGTCACTCAGAGAATGTTCCTGTTACGGGGACGCTGTTATATAAAGTACGTACCACTAAACTTATGTGCCATGACAATAAGATTAGTTCTAATTTTTGCCGCTACCTTAGTCTTTCGCATACACTGGAATAGTTTTGGTACTGGCCAGTAGAGCACGCGACAACGAAAAAAGAACTTCTAATCTGAATTAATACATATTCTTCTTCTAAATTGAATTAATATTCTGTTACGGTTCGCGCCATTTCGTTACCAGCCAGTGAGTAACTTACTTAATTTTTTTTACTATCTGTTAATCTACTATGATTTTCAAATCTGGCTCTTATGGCCTTGAAAATAAGATTCACTACAGTAAAATCACTCGGGTGTGTCGATCTAAAAAACCACCGTGCATGACGGGAGCATGTATATTCTGTCTACTATCTATATGAATGTATGGGAGGGCGCCACGGTCTATACATGAGTGCGTTTTTGCAGTAACTTATTAGGACAAAATATTAGTTACATTTTTCACCACTTTCGTAATTCTACGACGAGCATGTAGTGTGACGTATGACAGAGAAGTATGTTAGAAAGAGATGGTGGTAGTGTAATTAAAATGTATGAGTGTTTCTTACAATGTTTTACAATTTTATAATATAAAAACACTAGCTTCGCCCCGCGGTTTCACCCGCGTAGCCTTCGTTCCCGTGGGAATATGGGGATAAAAAGTACCATATGTGTTCCAGGGTCTAAACTATCTACATACCGAATTTCAGCTGAATCGAGTCAGTAGTCCATCCATCCATCCTCACAAACTTTATTCTATTAGTAGGATAGGATTGTCTTATACTGCCTCAGTGGCGTAGTGGTAGCAAATTCGATTTCCGATCATGAAATCCCGGGTTCGATCCCCAGGTCAGGAAAAACGTCATTGAATTTTTCCATCAGGAATTATCACAATGAGTCTGGAACTGTGCCCGGTAGATGGCAATAGGCTCGCCCCCACATGAGACCAATAACATACTGGCGAAATATGGGTGTATCTACTATGGGACTGAGTCCTGGGAACGCCTCTGCCTACCCCTTCGGGAAATAGGTGTGATGGTACCACCGTACCGAGTGAATCGTGTTCGATCGTCTATTCGCATGGTTATAATTAATTCACTATCTTAAGAGGTTACATGAGGGGTGATTTTTCCATACAAACGTATTCCCGTGTTTCCTGCCTAGATAACTGCGTCAGAGCAATGGTTTTTTTTTATAAAATCTAGGTCTTCAGTGAACATGTCCCTGTCATTTTCATTTTTCTACAAACTTATTGTTAAATGAAGTACTGTGCCAGTTTTACTCGCGTAATTAGACGTTCACCAGAAATAAATGAAGAGTTAAGGAACAAAAATAAAATAACAGGGACATAGCCTAATTCATCTTCTAATTTTCAAGATTTAAATTTATGGATAAAATCAATTATTCTCGGAGGAAACACGGGAATACACAACATCGATTTCGCAAATTTTCCATAGGATTGTGTCAAACTGCTAAGAGGTCCTGTATCCTGTTAAGACACGGTAATAAGTCCTCTTATCGCTCTCATTGCCAACATGTATCTAACAGAACATTTCATTCATTCATCTTGAAACAAAAAGCCTGCAGACAAAGACTATAAAGACACAAAGACTGAGTCATACAAAACGAACACACATTTCATACGAAAGAGGATTAAATACAGTTTTGTTTAGTGTTTTATTTTGTGGTCCAATTTTAAGGGATACAGTGCATACAGAGTATGTTCTTGTCACGGGCGCGCTGTTATTAAACGTAGAACTGTGTCCCGCGGTTTCACCCTCGTAGTCTTCGTTCCCGTGGGAATATCTGGATAAAAAGTAGCCTATGTGTTATTCCAGGGTCTAAACTGTCTACATACCGAATTACAGCTCAATCGGTTCAGTAGTTTTAGCGTGAAAACGGAACAAACATACACACAAAAAAACAGCGCTAACGGTGTTTTCTTTGTGCCGTCTAGATGGCGCTGGAGTCAAGTTAGAACTCCCTAGCGTTCTTTTGTTGTGCTGAGATTTGAGATACTATAATAATAAAGTATCTCTTTTGAATCCCCATTGAAAACCATATTATTAAAATCTACCTTGCGGCGCTGTTAAAAACTATTAAACGGAATTTTGTTATCTTAACTACTTAATCTGCTATATAATTACAAATTTTCCATGGGAAAATTAAATTCCCTAACAGTAAAAGTAACAAATTAGCAATTTCAGTACTCGTGCGAAGCCGAAATTTATCACCAATAGTACCGAATCGAATGGTGTAATTGAAATGAAAAACGCAGCATCGAATTGTAACAAGCGTTTCAGTTTAGAGCTGGTCAGTCACGGACAGTGGTCACGGAGTACGAAGCGTCACGAGGTCCATGACCGACCGTTTCCTAGTGACGATGTAGGGAAACATTGAGTCGGATGCGACTTAAACCAGGAATAGACGATCGAACATGGTACGGCCGTATCTCGAAATTGGTCCGCCACCATACCATGTTCGATCGTCTAGCACACTGTCCGGCGAACATTATTATTTTTTTATGGTAGTGAGTGACAAGACAAGCAAATCAGTTGCCTGATGGTAAGCATCATGATTGCCCATATCAGACGCAGTGCCACCCAGTGTTAAAGTTCAAAATTCTGCGCGGTACTGCACTGCGCCTGTCACCCTGAGATGTGAGTTGTTGAATCTCGTCATGCCCAGTAATTTCGCTGGTAACATTGCCCTTCAGACCGGAACACAGTAATGTTTGCACTTTTATCTTGGCGGATGAATAACTGGCAAAGGTGTGGTACTTCCCCAGGAGGCCCCCTGCAAAAGAGGCCTACCACTACATACACTTACTACACATACAATACTTGATACGGTTGCTTACACATCAAAGCGGTTCGATCGTGTGGCGTGAATACCATACCGAACGGTACGCTGGTACGGTCGAACCATGTTCGATCGTCTGTTCGTAGTTTTCAGCCGAATTTCCACAAGAGATCTCGCCTATTCCAGACAGCCGTTTGTCCCGAGGCTGCCTTTAGTAGACACGGCTTATTAATGAAGCAATTAGTTATTGGAGTTGTCAAATTGGATCATTTTCCCCAAAGTTTCGAAGTAATCCAAGCAAAGCTTAGGTTTTAATCGAACATTAATCAAACTCGAACCCAATCGCCCAAGAAATAAGCTCCAAAATCAATTAAAACGTCTAAATCCCGTTACGAAAATCCGATTTTAATCCAAGGGTGAATCGAAAAGCAATTTTCTACGGCCTCGAAGCTCGTCCGACCGAGAAATGACCCTACAGCGGCCATCTGCGGTATTTATTAAAAGAGATAGGAATATGTCTATTGGGAACGACGCCGGGTCTGGAATGGCTCCTTGGGGTAGCCCTGTCACTGTGTTGTTAAGTAACTTTTAATATTAACGAAGTTTATTCGATTTTTCGTTATGTAACAGGAAGGGGGTGATATTTAATAGTTTCCAGTTTTAAATACCATTTGAAAATCGATGTAAGTACGAAATAAACATTAAGTTACATTATGTGATGCCTTTTCAATATCAAATATAATGGTAATGTATATAATACTTAACTAGTTAGATTTATTTAAAAAAATGAGATTTCCAGTGTAACAAAACGATGTAGTAATATTTGAGGGGTTATACTGAACAATTATAACGACAACGAGTAATTCTTCTTCTTCTAAATTTGTATTGATCGGTAGATTAATTTCATGTTTAGTAATCCTACTATCACACTTCCCACTAATATTATAAATGCGAAAGTTTGTGAGGATGGATGGATAGATGTTTGTTACTCTTTCACGCCATAACTACTGAAACGATTGGGCTGAAATTTGGTATGTTGATAGTTTAGACCCACGGGAACGAAGACTGGCGCGGGTGAAACCGCGGGGCACAGCTAGTAATTTTATATTGTGTTGATACACCGGCTTCAGTATTACTATATTTTTTTGTAACAACTTATTGAAGGGAATCGCTTAGTTTAATTAAAGTGGTTAGAGAAAAGTAGTAAATCAAGTATTATACATATTATGCATGTGCAGCTGTAAAGTTCAATAGAAAGCTTTAACCTTTCGGATACTATTTTGAGTTAGCTTATAATAACATCGAGAAAACTTGCGCTTAAAATAGGAAAAATAAGAAACAATAAATGTTGCTATATTTAGCCCAAAATGTTAGGGCCCCCGCACACTGCGATTTTAGCTGCGTTTGTGCGTCTGCAGCGCCGCAGCAGCGGTTGAAGCGGTCGATTTGGTGACTCCCTGCGTTCGGAAGCCTGTAACGGCGATCGGCGATTTTGCGACTGCATCACCGCTGCAGCGCGATTTGGCGACTTCCTTGCGTTCGGAATCCTGTAGCAGCGCTCTCACGGGCTTCTGAAAAGCGACTCCATCGCCGCGTTTCGAGGTTTATAGTGTGCGTTGGGTGGAGCGTTCGTAGCTGCATTTCGCTTCTGAGAAGCAGCTTAGCAGCCAGCTGCCGCACCTAAAAGTCGCAGTGTGCTAAGGCCCTTACGTAACCTTTCCTCCGTACAAGGCATTTTTCGCTTACCACATACATTAAAAAAATGTGGCTATAAATGTAACGAACTTTTAGTTATTACTGGGTTGTGTTGTCAAAGGAAAACTCGCCTATTTATGGAAATTATTTATATATTGAACTAATTGTTATAAAAACATGGTGCAGGTGGGTAAGGTGACCTCCGGGTCGTGTCTGGAATCGAAGTTAGTGATTTTAGGCAGCGGGTGATGTCAGATCATCAATAAAAGGTATGACGGCGAGCGCTGGATCTGCAACAGCTTGACCAGCGTGCAACCTTATCCGTCCATATAAATTAGCAACGAAACGTCCCTCACTCATACATACAACATACATTCACGCCTTTTTTCCCGAAGGGGTAGGCAGAGGTGTACCCAAGACGCAGTCCCATAGTAGATACACCCACACTTCGCCAGAATGTTATTGGTCCCATGTAATAGGGGGCGAGCCTATTGCCATCTACCGGGCACAGTTCCAGACTCATTGAGATAATTCCTAATGGAAAAATCCAATATTTAACACTTTGCCTGACCTGGGGATCGAACCCTGGACCTCTTGATTGGCAGACGAGCACATGGCCACTACGCCACCGAGGCAGTCATACATACAAAATCATAAAAATCGTAGATAGACTGAGTACAATATAAACCGTAGATGGACACTCGCAAAAAATAAGAACCTATCTGATTCCCTTACCGAAATTATCAAAATCCATATCGCATAAATTGCTACGTTCTACAGCGCCCCCGTGACAGGAACATATAACATCCAAGTACGTGGTAACAGTCTTGACGTAATCCTTCTATTTGCATCATAATCGATAGTCATACAATCGATTGTTTAAAATTGTTTGCTATACATTGATGACGCCATTTTGAATGTATTTTTCAACAATAACCGCGTCATTACTGTTACAGTACTGCAGGTACAAATTTTGGCGACACATGATTACAAAAATATACTACTTCTGTCCACTGCTGAACTGCTGGACTATATGCCTTCCCAATTTGGTAAGCCAATACGCGCTTGGTAGGCGGGATGGCGAGCGCAGTTCGATGTTTTCACGCAGAAGACGCTGCTGCCCGTCCTCTTGATCAGATAACCCTTAGCTGACTCTTACGGCCACCATGGGTACAGAGCGTGGGGAACTATAGCCGATACCATCACGGCAACTAGACTTATACCCGTATTCAAGAACTATGTTGGCCCGAACGCATAGGGCCGGTAAATCTAATTAGAAACAACTGCCTGCCAACTGCCATGACGGACGCGTGAGGTCCTCACTTAGCACAGTACCTTTCATAAGTATTGTTCTTGATTACAAAATGTTGTCTTTACAGTAAATAACATTTCCTCTACAGTTCTACAGGATGTGACCTACAGTTTAACGGTCCAACTATTTTAGAATCAAAGTGAAGCGGTAATTACATGTAAACATTAGATTTCCTATGGAGGATGCGCTTGCGCAGCCGTGCGCATCTCCTACTTGAAGAGGGGTGTCGATATAATTATTGATACAATACATTATAATTCTAGTAGCTTCGATTTTAATTCAAAACTCAAACTCAAACTCAAAAAGTATTATTCAAGTAGGTCATACTCTGACACTTGCACGTCAATGAAGATAAACAGTACTGAGTCTACCGTGCCTTCGGAAAGATACCTCTACAAGAAGAACGTAGGGCTTAATTTTTTCAACAGAAAGTTTCATATGTATTTAAAAAAGCAATATTCGATATTCAAAAAGCTACTACGATAAAATAAATAAAGTCAATGAACCCTTTGTATGGAACAGCTGTTTTTTGTTATTTCATAGTTAGCACTTAGCACCATCGTCCAAGTTGGGTTAATGCTGACAAGGCGGCCGGTTCTCTTCCTTGGATGAAATGGATGAACAAACAATACATAATATGTATTGTTTGCCATTTCCATTACTTTTTTATTATAATTATTATGTACTAGCTGTGCCCCGCGGTTTCACCCGTAGTCTTCGTTCCCGTGGGAATATCGGGATAACAAGTACGCTTTGTGTTATTCCAGGGTCTAAACTATCTAGATACAGAAATTCAGCCCAATCGGTTCAGTAGTTTTAGCGTGAAAGAGTAGCAAACATATCCATCCATCCTCACAAACATTCACATTTATATATATTTTTAGTCAGTTTAGTAGGATATACTAGGATTCTATGATAAATGACAAGTGACATGAAAAGGAGTTATTGGATTCTGGGCCACTTAATAGGCCTATTAATAAGATACTCAAGTGTACGCATAAGTAATATTTTTTAGTATTGCCATTAATTATTATGAATTAAGCAAATGTTCTACTAAAATTAGAACGTGCGTCGCCTTTAAAAAATACTTGGTACTTAACCTCAATTTATTTAAATCTAATTATAAATTAAGGTGATAATAACAGGGCTACGATGTTTAGTAATATTATTGCGAATAACATTCTCTACCCGGGAATATAGGATAAACAGTATAAGGTTTTCTGGACCCAGCTTCCTTGGATTTCGAGTCCGTTTCCTTTGTCAGTACCGTCTTTGCCGAAAATGTCTCGTAGAATTTACAATCACAAATGGGATACTATTCCGCGATATAAACAGTTCAAAGCTATTACTACGCGACATACAAATCCATATGTCAAATCGTCACAGCTGTCAGTTGCGTAAGACCTATTAACTCCTATTTCTAGTTATCTAGATCAGATTTGACGTCAAACGATCCCGTTTTAGATGCGGGATTGCACCAGGAAACCGATGACGTCTGTCGTGACATTTCATATGCGCTTTTGTTGTAGACATTGCGTAAGGGATATACTACAGCGGTTTATTTTTAATTTAATACTTTGTAAAAGGCGTTGGTGGATTACTAATTGCAACTTATTTTAATTGGCTAGATGTTGAAAGAGGTTTAGTAATACATCACAGGAAAGAGACATCCTAGCTTGACACAATCCTATGGAAAATTTACCAAATCGATGTTTTGTATTCCCCTGTTTCCTCCGAATATAGGAAACTTATTTGAGATCATATTTATAACCTGATGTTTAGAAAATGAAGTAAGCTATGTCCCTGTCATTTTAATTTTGTTTATAAACACTTCATTTTTGTGTAGTGGACGTCTAATCACGCGAGTAATACTGGAATCTTTAGAAGTTCACTATGAAAAAGCCGAGAGTTTACACATAGTTTACTTCACTTTAAAAATATCATGCTATGAATTTATAGAAGGGGTTATATTCGGAGGAGACAGGGATATACAAAATTTTACATAGAATTGTGTCAATTTCCTAGAAGCTAGGATAAGCTCTTAAGGAGGTAATATATGCCTTAATATGAACTTCCGAAAGATATAATTGCTACATTTGCAAAAATATCCGACTTACCATACCTTACCGGTTAACTGATCTATTTTGAATAGGAAAGCGAATCGGTTTTGCTAGCCTTGCATGTGTTTCTTTTGCAAGAACTTTATAGATCGACTTGACTAGAAATGTCCTGACATACGACATTTTCCAGTTTCATCACAGCCCTTATACATGCTCGTCGGCTGTGTTTACCCTATTCACACTCTCCTTATGAATCTCCTTTGCCAAGCTCCATCCATCCTCTCCACATGTCTGAACCATCTAAGCATTCGTTTCTCTATTATTGTCACTACATCTTCTAATACGCCGCATAGTTGCATCATCTCTTATCATACTTACTAAAAGGTTAACCCTGAACGAATTCTAATAAGATTCCACCCCTCATCCTAAACTTAGCGCAAACAATAGTAGTTTTATTAAGCTCATCCCCTTGAGATCCGACACGTTAACGCAGCTGTAGGCAGGGGTGTGTAAGTAAGGGTGGATTGTTCGAAATAACATCGAAGTAGAGGGGAATGGTGTGACGCAACGTACAAATAATTAGGAAATAGGTGTGGCTTATAATTTATACTATTATTTTCCGAGTAAACTGAATTCCGCACAAACGTCGCTATCTTCCAAGAACTCGGTGTCAAAGTGCGTCTATCAACCTGTGTACTGAGTACAAGCTTATAGTTCTTTGGACACGTGTCGAGACGAGGCGAGACAGTGACTCCATTGAGCGGCTAGTCATGCAAGGAAAAGTAGAGGGTAGTAGACCGAGGGGAAGTTCGTCTTCCTAGAAGAACTTTTAGAGTAGCTGCAAACAGGGAGATATGATGATGTATCGTTGGGCAAGCGATATCTGCCCATAAAACAAACATTATGACATTATTATCGTTCTGTCAAGAACAACGAAAATGAAAACAAACGATAAAGCTCGGACGCCTCGTCACGGCAAATTAGCATCGTTTACGCTGAAAATAATACAGGATACCCTATCGGCGATTTTGGTTTACAGTCAATACGCAAATTGAATAAACTCAAAAGACTGCTTTTTCGAGTGTAACTCCCGGCTGCGCGTACAATTGTTGTCCTTGCCCTGAAAAGTTACGCGGTGTATTCGCCCTATCTTTTGTAGCACCTTTAATAGGTATAATTTTACAGTACAGTCTGAATGCTAAATGCTAAATGCAATGAGTTTAAATTTTTTCCTAACCTCATTCCTCATGAAATACAATACAAAATCGTAGCGTACCATGCAACCATTACTATTTTTGCTACAAAAACATAAACAAGTACGAAAATAGATTTAGACATCTAAAATTAGACACGCCACGTGTCTATTATTAATTATTACTGTGACTAATTGCTTCTGAAGTCTGAACACGTCTACATTTATAATGAATGTGGTCGAAAATATAACTAACCTTCGTCTTAATAAGTTACTCAAGACCCATTGCCGTTGCGTACTAAACAGTAACAGTAACATAATAAACCTTATCGATGTACCTACCATATACATACTGTACCATTACCTTTTGTGAGAGAAAATAAACGATTATTTAGTTATTATTATTATTATTAGTAAGATACGGAATTGAGGGACTGTCTTTAGGGTAGAGAATGCTCCTATCACACGGGCGATGTTATAGAACGAAGCACTAAAATTATGTGCTCTGGGAACCCGTCTAACAAAGGTCTAGACGGGATGAAAGCAGGTGGACCAAAACTAAGACAGTTTGGTAGCCGAGAGAAAGACATCGATCTCGAGGCAGACCACCGCCCCGATGGTCAGATGACATCGTCTAATTTGTCGGAAAGCGCTGGATGAGACTCGCACCGAACCGGACCGGAGAGAGTTACTAATATAGGGCTTATGCCCGGCATTGACTGGACACGGACTGAATAGATGAATGGTTTGTGTATGGGCATTAGATTATAATCGACTTTCACTTTGTTTACCCTGCAATTTATCGGTGTATCTTTTGAAAATATCAGATTACTTTATCTCACTTCTGAAAAAAGAAATCTTACTTCCGGCATCTCCCCCGATAGTTCTATTTTGAATGGAATAACGAGATCCGATCGATCTGAGCTTCCGCCGGAAGCAGCCCCCTCAAAATGGCAACCCCTATTTACCACCTGGTTGAAAACTACTTAAATACTCTTCTGTGGAGTGCGTGATGATTTTGCTGTTTTATAAATAAAATCATTATCAATATTACGTACATGTATGTACCTGTATATCAGTAAAGTTTTCTAATTATGAGTCGGCCTGCGGCCAAACGTAGTGTCATAGATTTTAAGTCGTCCTTAAGAATTCTTTTTAAACAAAGGAGAATTATAAGACGAGTGTGAATGGTCCAGTTGGTCGGAGCGTACTTTTCTTGACCAAATTGGTGTTGTCTTAAGGAAAGGCCAGTTTTGAAAGCGTATCTTATAGCTACGAGAAATTTGACTCAATCCTATGATTTTTTTTTTCCAAATGGATGTTTTGAATTCCAGTGTTTCCTCCGAATATGATTAACTCATTCTATGAATTTAAATTCTGATTTTTTTTGATTGAAGTAAACCATGTCCCTGTCATTTTAATTACTCTTACAAGTTCTCAGATTTTTTCTAAGTGATCTTATAAAAATCCCAGTTATACTCGCGTGAATAGATGTTCACCACAAAAAATGAAGAGTTTGTAAACGCAAATAAAATGTCAGGGACATAGTTAACTTCAACATCAAAATATCAGGATATAAATATATCAAATAGGTTTACTGTATTCGGATGAAACAGGAGAATACAAAACATCGATTTGGTAAATTTTCCATAGGATTGTTTCAAACTGGTAAGAGATCGTGCTAGTGAGACTGCTGTCAGTATGAACAATGTGTTAAAAGTGTAAGATGCGATAGTCGTATGTCAGTATAAGCAAGTGTAGAGAGATAGTCTCGGACACCACAACGGGAACAAGCCTGTTCTGTCTGTATCTTGAACTGTCGGACCCCCATTCCACACGCGGTCAGCCATGGGGAACGAGCCGATGCACGCACGTGCGTTTCCTTTCTATCATGGCACTATAGGAAGTGTAATGAATCGAGAAATAGTGTTTTGTTTCAATGTGGACACGGGCTTGGAAATAAATCATAGGAATGAGTAGAGCTTCTCTAGCCTTTCTTCTCTCACTTAACAGGAAGGGAGACCAAATTTACCAAATCGATGCTTGTATTCCCCTGTTTGCTCCGAATACAGTTAACCTATTTGATATATTTATATCCTGATATTTCGAAGATGAAGTAAACTATGGCCTCATCATTTTATCGTTGTTTATAGACTTCATTATTTTGTACTGAACGTCTAATCACGCGATCAAAACTGGGGTTTGGAGAACTTCTCTATGGAAAAACCGATAGTTTATAAGAGAAACTAAAATGACAGGGACATAGGTTACTTCACTATAAAAATATCAGGATATAAATTTATATGATGGGTTTATTATATTCGGAGGAAACAGGAGAATATAAAACATCGATTTGGTGAATTTTTCATTGGATTGTGATAAATTTCTCGCAGCTAAGAGACGCTCTTAATGCAGTCTCCAGTCTATGGTTTATCGACTGTGTTAGCCCGAGAATGCCTCTGTAGTTCCTACTATATGACCAAAAATGATTTTTAGTCAGCTGTTAGGTATCAAGCTTGATACTTGATATTTAATTAACTTTAGTAAATATGTTACTCGGCTAGTGACTTGCGATTTCATCCGCTTAGGCATCGAGCTCATAAGAATTTCAGGAAGAAAGTGCTGTCGCTTTTCAAGATTTTGGATAGAAAATATTATAGCTATGTTCAAAATCTAAGTACTTTTGCCATAATAAATACTTTTAGGCCAATTTCAGCTATTGTCTATGACTGGCCTCGACACCCTATGGAGACGCCATTGCACTTTAACAAAGGGGTTACTCTCGAAATGACCTTTATCTGAGACACTTTAGTTGTTCAAATCCAACGCGATTTTTTGCTACAGAATCGAGCACTACAAGGACGTGTCATAACCTAAGGCCGTCTAGTAACCTTTAAACCACAATGGAAGTACAGTAATTCGGTACAATTAGACCATTTGTCGCGTTCAAGCTGCGCACGCGCATCTGCCGCGCAGGTGACGCGCGCCATCTTGGTTTATGCAGGGGTCGAGTACAATGCTGCGTTTGGGGTGGTAATATCTTAGATATGATGTTATTTATATTTTGATACTGATAATATTGAACCATACAAATATTTGTTGAATGAAAATGTATGGAGATAATGTTCCTGTCACCGGGGCGTTGTTATAAAATGTAGCACTAAACTTACGTGTTTAGTTTCTATTTTACCTCGTTTAACTTTGTTTTTGTCTAAATACATACAGTCACGCCTTGTTCCGGTGGGGTATGCAGAAGACTATTTCCCTCCACTTGCTACGAACCTGACAAACAGCTTTCGCTTCGTTCCCTTTCATGACATTCTTCATTCTTGCTCGTGGGTTAGGTAGTTTTGACTTGGCCTTTCCTAAGAACAACGTCAATTTGTTCATGGAAAATACACCAATTCATTCAAGTAAGGTGTAGTAATAATTATTGTGGAAGAGCATTAACTTGTCGCTAAGCAATATAAAGAATAATTCATTGTAACATACGTAAATAAGGTAATCTATAAATAAAAACAAAGTAAATTTACCAGCTATTCTACGTCTGAGGTGAGGCTCTTTCTCGAAGATGGACCTACCGAGTTGGACTGCTTGTCCTAAAGGTAGACGTATGAGTCAACTTCTAGAATCGAGTTCCCAACCGATACTCTTCGATCGATCTGACCGAGATCACACACACACACCCCATAGTGCGTTAGTAGGTGGGATAGAAAAAAACCGCCGAAGTCTACTTCCACGGTAGCTCAATTTAGAATTCCCACCACGCGGATTGGTACGGGCTCAAGTCTCGCTCGTGGGTCAAAATTTTTCTTCCCATTTTCATATTGTATTTCAAGCGATAAGGCCGCTCTAGTCTTTATCTTTAAAAATATAAATTAATAACATGATGTTATCAATTGTTGCAGCGCCCCGAACGTCCTGCTCAGGCAGTACACCAAACAACCTGCCCCCGCTGAGCTTCCACAGCGTCCATGGAGAGAACGTGCGCATATCTCGCGATGGCTCTACGGCGAGGCGTGTGGAGTCCTTCTGCAAGGGTGTTGCTTTCAGCGCTCGGCCTGTCAGGGTTAATGAGAAGGTTTGTACCAAAAAAATCTACATTAAAACAGACTACTATTCCCAGGTTGGCCAAAAAGTGTTATATTTTCTCGATAACAGCTAATCTTTATAGATTAGCTGTTATCGAGAAAATATAACGAGCACTTATGTGCTCGACTATTCAGTAATAAAAAAAAAAGATAACAGCCGGAGTTTGGATTTATGCGTTGGCCTTGAAAATACATAATATATGACGTGTGTACTGTGTACCTACTATGGGTACACCTCTGCCTCTGTCGTATGAATTACACACATGCCCAGACACCGACTCCACAAAAAGAAGACCAAATTCTTTTTATTTATGCCATAGTTGGCAAACAAGCAGACGGTGTGCCTGATGGCTCGCGGTTACCGCCGCCTATGGATACCTGCAACACCAGGGGTATTGCCAGTATGTTGCCGACCCTACCAACACTCTATTCTCTCTCCTTTTGAAGAGTCCCATGTTGGAGTTCAAATTCTAACCAAACTCTTCTGTTACTTCCAGGTCTGCATTCGCTTCGTGGAAATTTCAAACAGCTGGAGCGGCGTCATCAGATTTGGCTTCACCAGTCACGATCCGGCTTCCCAGGACCACGCCCTACCCAAATACGCCTGCCCAGACCTAACCAATAAACCAGGAAATTGGGCTAAAGCTTTGGGCGAAAGATTTTGCGAAAAGGATAACATTCTGTACTACTACGTCAACGCGTCTGGCGACGTACATTTTGGCATCAATGGCGAAGAAAAAGGACTGTTCTTCTCTGGGGTTGACACGAGAAATCCTCTCTGGGCCTTAGTTGATATATATGGGAACTGCACGGGCGTTCAATTTGCTGACCCAAGGGTTCCCAACCAAATTAGACGTGCCAACCACAGTCCAGTGGAAGAAGATAGACTTGTGAGTGGTATGCGTTCTCTAGCAGTCGACGAGCCTTTACCAGCTCCAAGATATCAAAATCCTTTGGTGCCTCTAAGCCTGCACAGAACTAAAGGAAGAAACATCAACTTCGTTAATGATAGGGGCGTAGCGGGTCGTATGGACGGCGAATTCTGCCAGGGCTACGTTTTCACAGCTCGCCCCATGCGTCCAGGGCAGACCATAGTTGTTCAGATTCTGGCAACTGATGTGGCTTACGCTGGCTCGTTAGCTATAGGTTTGACTTCCTGCGATCCAGCTACACTGAGACCTTGCGATTTGCCTACCGATGCAGAATTACTGCTGGATAGACCTGAATACTGGGTGGTACGTCGTGATGCTGCGAACGGACTGAGGAGAGGAGATGAGTTAGCTGTCACTTTGACAATAGATGGGGAAGTTCGCCTTAGCAGGAATGGGTTAACGCCAATGACAGTGATGCATGTTGACCACACTTTGAGGCTTTGGGCGTTTGTGGATATATACGGGGCGACTCAGAAAGTCAGGATGTTGAGTTCCCAGGCAGTCCAAGCTCAGACACCTCCTCAATTGAGAGTGGTAACGGGTCCAGCACCTATTCAGACGACCGCTGGGGGAACCGTGCTGGTGGTGAGTCTTCCGCCGCAGAATGGAAACCAGAATGCTCTTAATCATCAGCAGATGACCTTGGCCAGCGCACATTATATTGAGGTGAGTTTAAAATCCCAATTTATTATAAATGTGAAATTTTCAGAGACTATTTCTCTCCACTTGTTACGATCCTGACACACGACTTTAGCTTCTTCCACTTTCATCACGTCATCATAATTGCTCGTAGGTTGTGCGTACTTTTGTCATGGCCTTTCTTTTGAATATCGTCCACTTGTTTACGAAAAGTATGCCTTTGCGACTACTACCGACTTGACCATTCACACTTGCCTTATAAATCTTCTTTCATCTGACCCCTGGACTTAAATGTTATTAAGAAGTTTTTTCTTCTTCTTTCCAGCCAATACAATCATCCCAACTGTGCCTAACTGGTCTTCAAGCAATGACGTCACAACCCTCATGCTCCATCAACCAACCGAACTACAGAAGAGAACAGTGCACCACCAGCCAAAACAACGTCAATGAACAGGTACCTGAACCTCTCAGACCTGAACTTCAACGACCTGAACTTCAACGACCTGAACTCCAAAGACCTGAGCTTCAACGACCTGAAAGGAGTATGCCTTCGACCTCCCGTCAGCCTATCTACTCGGTTA
Source organism: Hemistola chrysoprasaria (assembly GCA_947063395.1). Lineage (NCBI taxonomy): Eukaryota > Metazoa > Arthropoda > Insecta > Lepidoptera > Geometridae > Hemistola > Hemistola chrysoprasaria. The sequence continues at coordinate 2,668,229 of OX346736.1, read as the reverse complement.
TAGGCGAAGGGAACTTAACGGGCACTGAATGTACGATATGCTACGAGAACCCCATAGATAGTGTTCTTTATATGTGTGGGCATATGTGTATGTGTTACCGTTGTGCGGTTCAACAATGGCGTGGTAAAGGCGGGGGTCAATGCCCTTTATGTCGCGCGCAAATCAAAGACGTCATCCGAACGTATAAGTCTTGAGTTTGGATAACAGATGGCGCTGTTTTTAAGCCAAATATTTGTATGGAACGATCACGGTCTTGATTATAGTTTTGTATAGATACGAATGTTTGTCATTCGAGTGTCTAATTGACATACTTTGCCTTGTCATTTGTAGTATACTATCAAAGTTGGAATAGCAAAAGTGACACGATTGCTTAAATGGTCTGTGGTCAAATTATTAGATTGAAATTGACTGTTAACAAAGAGATTATATCGAAAATGCTAAACGACAAAGCTCGACAAAGCTTTTTTGACATTTTTGTTAACAATTTCGGTTTCCATTTATGACTTTGGTTAATAAAAGACAGTAATAGGACTGACATTTGTAAACATAAATAAAGGCTTTTGACAAGGTGTTCCTCAAAGCATTATTGATGACATTCTTTGTTTACGGTTTTGGTCTTGACTTAGGTATTTTAATTCAATCTTTATGAACGAGATGGCGTTAGTTGTCTACAAACATATTAAAATCGTGGTCGGTCTGTAGTTCCTTCACGGGACGAAATAAAGTTAATCCCAAAAATTGTAAATATAGCGATTAATATATTCGCTGTAGGTTATTTATTCGAAATGGCGGACATATTGACATGTAGACTATTTTGACATGCGAAATTATTTATTGTTTATTATTTAAATTACGGTGCTGCGTACTTTAAAATATTTTGACTTTGTATAAAAATGACATAATATCTATTGACATTCGTTAAGCGGCACATAAAACCGTTATTGTTTGAATTAAGAACTTGCCAAAATGACAGTTGCCAGTATACTAAATGGAAAAACTACCACAGCTGCCAGCAAAATTAATATCTTGACTTCTTTAGTTGTCCTAAAATGCAAGGACCATCGCGCAAACTGACTTGATACTTTTTAAAGAAAATTACTTTTAAATCGTTTAATCCCTTTTTCTGTTTTTTTTTTTCGGTTTATCTATACCTTTATCAATATTATTAGTATACATATGTCATTGGAAATAAAGGAATATTCCTTTATTTCCAATCACATTACAATAAAACAGTTTCATATTTCGTTTATAGTTACCATATTATCTAATATCATTATATAGAGATTTTTATTTCTAAATGCAAACTTATGTATGGTACGATTGGATGGTTGATACAGTGGGGAGTGCCCCTACCTTCTGTGCCACAGGCTGCGGATTCCATTCCCGGCCAGATCAAACATTTGTGCGCATGAGCATGTCTCTTTGATCTGTGCCTGGTATTTTAATGTACTTAAGCAAACATGAACATCAGTCTCCTGGTTACCATAGCACTGGCTCTGTCTAGTTTGGGACCAGTAGACCGTGTGTAGAAGATGTTTTAGATAATTATAAAAAAAAAGTTGATTTACCGAAATAAAAAATCCATTTAACATGTAAAAATGGTAAAAATTAACGAGTTGGTTCGTGCGATGTTCCCGTAATTGCGTTCTAAATTATATTAGGATGAAAACTTATAGTTGTCACGGTCTTCATGAAAATGTGAGGGCTGTACGCTGACAGAATTTAATTTCATGTAATTCAGTTTGGTGAGGCTCATAATAAATAATAATAATTGTTTATATTATGTAGATAAAGCTAGGCATAATAGTATATTGGGGTCCTTAGATGATTAGGGTTTAGAACTCGTTTTGGTTTTAACAGTGTTTACAATTGCAATAGTTCATCATTTTACTTATTAAGTTGAGATTTTCGTTGCGATATGCTAAATTATGTAATATTAATTGGCCATGTTGAAATAAAAAATCCTTCCTAATAGGTTAAAAGTACGAGTCGCGTTTTTTTAGGACAATTACGTCTCCGGCTTCAAATCCGGGATGTTAGGGTTCTATTAAAATACTGACACTCGATTGAATTAATAAAAGAACTACAGGTTAGACAAACACTGTTAGAAATAAATGAAGTTGATTCGTCCATGCAAACGTAACAAAATTGGTGATAGATGTATTGCATTTAATGGAAAAAAACCATATCAGTAATTTTAATTTTCCTTTTTCTACGATTCTCAAGTAAAAGACTGGAAATGTGTTTTTGGCATATTTTTTTTTTTTAAATATGGCAGAAAATTCTTTAAGTAAAGCAACATTAACAAGGACTTGTTGAAGTTAAAACTATAAAAAAAACAAATAGTATGTTAAGAAAGACATTGTATTCTTTTAAACATATCTAGTTAATGGAGTTTTACTTTAATGTATTGGAAATTATTTTGCGATATATTTTTACGTGAGAATTGGTAGAAAACGTTACCAATAAGCGAAGGGAGTTCCTAAGAGATGTTTAACGCAATTTTTCTTCTAAAAATCGAATTTTTAGCCAGAATTCGGCAGGTAGATACAAAAAGCTACCACCCCGTGTTGCCAGTGCTAAAAATTACAGATAGAACGTTAAAAAATTGCGTACACATCAGTTTTTACTTTACATGACAATAGATTATTGCATAGCTTTAAATTAGTGAAAGTAATTAATTACTTTCAATATAAGAACTACCTAATTTGATATTGTGATGTACCATAATAAAAAAAAAATGGTCCCAGAACCTAGTTTCCATTCCTTAATTGCTCAATCTTTTCTTGAAATGGCAACACTGTCCTGTCAATTCTGACATATCTTTACTTTTTTCTGACTATTCGATAATCATTCCTCTTTTGATTACCAACTGATTTTGTACCAAACTTGACAGCCAGTTTTTGTAGGGTAAATTGAGTAATTATTAATTTATTTATAATATGTTAGTATTTAATCGTAATTTGAAGTTTATTATAGATTATAGATTTGTATTTAGCTGATTTTGAGTCCCACTTCTGATGTTCGATATTTGCAATATAGTGTTAGCAGTCAAAATACATTTCGTTTTCAATGCCATTGTATTTATTTTTTTACTATTTGTTACGAAAATGTGTACCAACTAAAAACTATTAGAAAAAAATATTTTCAAATTTGAGGAAAATGATTCGACTGATACAAATTGATTGGAAGTTGATTTTTTTTTAATCTTGAAATTATTATTGCGGTTTGACGGGCAGATACAGATATACAGCATTTGTTACACGTATATTGAATTCGTAGTGTGTTTTGACTCTCAGATGATACTCAAAATAATGCGTAATGTAGTATTTTTAATTTTAAGTCTTATGTATCATATCTATACCAAATCTGTGTGATCAGTTTAAAATATAACACCTCTCTTATTTGTCGGGGGTTAAAAATTGAGATAAAAAGGTACGTTTCAAGCCAAATCTTCGTTTTAATAAGTATTAATAAAAAAAAATAACACCATATTTTGTGGGTTTGATAGAATGTTTCATTATTATTTGCCTGAAATTTTTTTAATTACTTTAATACTGAAATATAATAAATAATGTATGATTTACAACATAATACACGTAGATAAAAAAAAGTCAAGGTTTTCAGAAAGGTGAAGTTATTACTCATAATAAGTATTTTGTAGAATGTTGGTCTTTTGTAATACCTTGCACAAGTGTATAATAAATAGTATATCTTATATTAGTTAATACGGCTTCTTAGAACAAAATATTCTGTCTGTTTTTTAAATAAAAATAAACATTTCATCAAATCCACAGAGGCCAAGTTTGTGATATCGATTTTAATGTTTTTTTTTAAAGCTTGGTCGTGTACAGCGTTGACATCTAGTCTTAGTAATTTATTTCTTTTTAATTATAATTATTTTGATATGCGCATTCTTTGAACCATGTTAAATATTTAGGTTAAGTTTTCGAATAAAATGGTTATCAATCGAACTTGGATATTTTTATTTTGAGAGAAAAGAGAGGGAAGTAAAAATACAGTGTCACACTTTTGTGTTTTTGAAATGTTTATAGAAAAAAAAACAATAAACAGGTGAACTTTTTAAAAGGGTCTTCAGGGCCATCTTCAAAATTACGGAGACTTTCGAATAACGCTGAAAGTAAGTAGTACATTCTATAAAATGGGTCATCATCATAGGTTTGCCGCATAATATATATATATATATATATATATATATATATATATATATATATATATTCTATTATATAGTCATCTTTTTTTTCAAAAATATAATTATTCAGATTTAATTAAAATCGGTCCCATGAGTCCTTTCCTTTTAGCGTTTTTCTAAATTCCCCGTAGTTTTGAAGATGGCCTAAAAGACCCTTTTAAAAAATTCATCTGTATAGCGATTTCTCAGTTAATTCTTTGTGACATTGCATGTTTATCCTCTTTATCGGTTTATACGGGTGACTAAAGCCGATCGACTGAACGCAGAGTCGATTCACTCAATTTCATATTAGTAAATCTAATCGACTCGCTATTTAGACAGTTTATTTTCGCCGTGTCGTGCGGCTTTAGTCACCCTTGTAAATCATGCATCATTATGATCAAAAAATTGTATTTTTTTTTAATTCGCGCGGGAATGTAATGTTATCTGCTGTCTCTTTTAGACTTATAATAATTCTACTGAGAAATGTTGCCCAGGCTTTGCTCATACTGCTCTTATCACAGGAAAAATAAATAAAGTATTTTTGGTAGCGATAAATAAAATAACAGTTTATTATTTCTACTAAATTTACTAGAATATTACCACTGGCAACATTATTTTTCACATCTGGCACTTTCTATTCAAAACGTCAAAATATGACGCTTCCTTTTCTACTAGTCCAAAACGTAACAAATCTTCTATTTTATAATTTTTGACTTTATGTCATTGTGATAAGGTTGAACTTAGAATGATTTAAATTAATTTTTCATGCGAGTAGGGGATATTGCATAGTGATGTGCAATACGTGATCTGATTTTACTGATTATAAGAAAGTCATGCACTTCGATTAACTGTAACTGCTTAATCGATTTAGGTTATTATCGATAACAATTGTTTTGAAAATGTACCTATCCCACTCATATAGGAATTAATTGAATTAATCCTTTTATAATTGTAAATTCATATATATTATGCTTAGTTTAATCAAAATCACAACACAATATAATTTATCACATGCAAAATATAATATAATCCTGAAGAAACTAGTTAGTGCCGATCATGCGGTCCCGGTTTCGATCCCCAGGTCAGGTTATTGAAAGTGTTATTGAATTTTTCCATTAGGAATGATGTCTGTGACAGCATGGAGTCTGGAACTGTGTCCGGTACATGGCAATAGGCTCGCCCCCTATTACGTGGGACCAATAACATACTGGTGAAATTTGGGTGTACCTACTATGGGCCTGAGTCCTGGGTAAACCTCTAGAGTGTACCAAGGGGTAGGCCCTTTGGAAAAAGGCGTGATTGTTTGTTATGTTAGTTACAACGATTATGTAAAATTATAATTATTAATAATATTACATAGCCAAGCTTTTAATTTAAATAAGTCTATTCTGGGCGCTAAAGTAGTGTGCGTATATATAATCAATATATTAGTTTTGTTTTTTATATTGCAATTTGCTCTATTAAATATAGGTAGTGGAGCCTTAAAAATAAAACATATCAAAATGAACTATTAGTGAGAGCTAATGATACTAAAATCGATTCGATCGAGTCATTCGTCTGCAGTCCCACAGTCTGCATTCGTTACGCACATGACTACAAGAGAACTTGTTATTAAAATCGACATAACCTTTTATTTCATGTTTCGGTAATAATTTAACTAAAAACAAAAGAATAACAGCTGAAATTGTGCAAATGTGTTAGTTTTAAGTGCAAACCACCGATATCTGCGCAGAAAACACAATAAAGGTGAGTGGTTCATTTAAAATATTGAACTATCTTTCACATAATTAGTTTGGATTACGTACCTACGCGTTTTAGTTTTTACAGGCATGTGCAGTTATTTTATGAGATCGGTCTTATTGTTTCGCTTCTTTTATAAATTTTAACGCCATTTTGTGAACCCCGAAAGGTTTTGCGTGTTATTTCTGAGATTCTTAATTTTATTTAACTTAACACTACGTTATCTTCGTATTTTGTCGATGTTTTTACTTTTACGGAATACGAATCGTGAGTTACTTTTTTCTTTTTCTTGAATCATTTTTCTTTGTGTACTGCCAGTAATTTTGTAGGTTTTATTCATTTTCATCTTCATTTGAAATAATAATCAAGTTTTAAATTAAATCTGTCATAATAATTTTGTATGATATTGTATGAATCATACATTAATACCTACCAAATTTGGGCAACTTTTCCTATTAAAAATTCCTAGAATTATTCAATGTGATCTTGATTTCTGATTACTCACTAAACCAAACAGTACTTTTTTTGTTAACTTTGATTGTTTAATCTAAAGAGATCTGTTAAGATTGTTGACCTCTTTGGAAACTACCAAGTTCAATAACCTATTATTTACATTTACCTACTACAGTTATGTAGTTTTAGTATTATTTCAATTAACTTTTTAAATGTCACTTGACTTCACAACTGCACAACTGTGAACTAAGAAAGAAAGCTTCACCACCTCTTGCTTTATTCTAAAACCCTGGTCTGAAGCATATACATTGAGACAAATCCAATGGGCCCCAACACAATTTATTTAACAGATAAAAGTATAGCTCGACAGAAAAGAGTAGAAACGGAACTAATTTAAAGTGTATGTGTTGACTTAAAAGTTTTTCTAACTGATAAATACAGTGGCGCCCCCATTATATTCTACTCTTTTATGTCGAGTTATATGTATGTTTTGTAGTGGTAGGCCTCTTACAGGTAATGTAGGTTAACAATCAGTCATAACTTTGAGAAATAAAAAAGGGGTAGCTCTAATATAAAGAGGGGAACCACACGGCTGTTGAACACTGATATAATGTTTGCACATTACTGCTTGACGGATGAATAACTAGCAAAGGTGTGGTACTTCCCCAGGCGGGCCGCTGCAAAGAGGCCTACCACTACAAAATTTAAAACATTAACCATAAAATAATGTTTGAACTATAAAATTATGGTTCAACTATAGAAATAATGGTTTCCACTATAGCTTTAAAATTTTCTGAAGTATTTATATACTTCAGAAAATTTTTTTAACAGTCTGCCGCGTTATCGCGGCAGACTCTTTTCGGCGCATCGCCGGCCGCTGCCGCGGCACGCTTGTATTGCACGCTCACCTCGCGGGTTGTGGTCACAAGACAAACCTAAACCTGACCTACAGAAGTCGACTTGCCCAGAACTTTAATCCTTTAATACCTTGTCAAAAATAAAACCAAACCTCTCCACAGATGTTCTGCATACAGAAAGAATCTCACTATGACAAAGACCCATTAGACACCGACACCCACTCGGAAAGTGATGAAGAACCAACATCGAAACGCATAAAACTAAACTCTTCTCTAAACCTACAAGTCTACCAAATACCAGCTTTCAACACCCCTAAATCGCTCTCCATATACCCTAGCACTCCAGTCCTCCCTAAATTCGTGAATAACCCGTTAAATTTAGCAAACCCCTTAGCGTTGGCCAATGAAGCTAATAATATTGTAAAGAATTTGCAAACGAGGTTCTCTTTGCCTGCCAAGTTGACTATCACGCCGGTGCAGTCGAAGAATCCTGTCCTTACTGAAACTGGTGAGGTTATAAGGTAAGCTGTGCATTGCGGTTTTACTCACCTACACTCTGTCTTATACCTAGATAGATAGATGTAGCGTCTGTGGTCCAGCGGGAATAATAATAATAAATCTTATATCTTTAAATGAGCAATTCTTGTATATATATAATTGGAATCTCGGAATCGGCTCCAACGATTTTCATAAAATTTAGTATATAGGGGGTTTCGGGGGCGATAAATCTATCTAGCTAGGAATCATTTTTAGAAAATGTCATTTTATTTAAAAAAAAAAAAATACCGAACAAAGCTCGGTCATCCAGGTACTAATAATAATATGGGACAACTTCCACACACGGTCATCTGGTCCAAACTAGGCTAGAAGCCTGTACTATGGTAACCAGATGACTGATATACATACTTATATAAGCTTATAACACACAGACACAGATCACACAGACATGTTCATGCACACAAATGTTTGACCTGGCCGGGGATCGAACCCAGGACCTGCGGCACAGAAATTTTTCTATCCCATCTACCTAACGCCTATAGGGGCGTGTGTTTATCTATAGGTTATGCATTTTGCAGTCTACCCACCGACAAGTCTAATGTTAGCATTCATATCGGAATTACCACGGTAGCCGCGGTACCACGGTAGCTCAAGTGGCAGAGTGCCCACCCGGCGGAACTGTGCGGAGGGTGCGAGGTTCAAATCCCGACCGTGGATAGAATTTCTTTTTCCATATTCGTAGTGTATTACGAGCGAGTAGACCGCTTATTCTGTATTGTTTAAAATATTTGGTTATACATTTTTAGTTTATAATATAAAACATAACATAACATACATTCACGCCTTGTTCCCGAAGGGGTCGAGGGGTCGGAGAGCCTGCTGCCTGCACTCCGCACTATATGGGACTCTATAGGGGGAGCCTCACACCGAGTGAGGAAGAGGGGGGGGGGGGGGGGCGGCTATATAGCCGAGAACCACATGGCTAATACCTAATCAATATAATAAGAATATTTATAGACATACATTCACGCCTTTCTCCCGAAGGGGTAGGCAGAGGTGTACCCAGAACTCAGTCCCATAGTAGGTACACCCACATTTCGCCAGTATGTTATTGGTCCCATGTAATAGGGGGCGAGGCTATTGCCATCTACTGGACACAGTTCCAGACTCCAGGCGGTTATTGAGATAATTCCTAATGGAAAAATCCAATATTTAACACTTTGCCTGACCTGGGGGTCGAACCCGGGACCTCTTGATTGGCAGTCGAGCATGCGCCCTCTACGCCACCGAGGCAGTCATATATTATTATAATAATATTCTATTTTATTTTATTCCATATATATAGTTAAGTCATGATAAGATCTTATATTAAGTCTAATATAATGTATACCCTTTCCCACCCCCTACTCCTATCATGCCCTATCCGTCTAAAGGCTGGTTGCCTGGAAGAGATCGCTTAAAGCGATAAGGCCGCCCATTGTTGACCAATAAGAATAATTTAATTTCTAAATTGATTGTATTCGGTGTACCTTGGTCATAATAATGAGTATTCTAATTTATGTTATTCTATTAAATTAAATTTAATTTAACTATTATGGCAATAGGCTCGCCCCCTATTACAATGGCAATAATCTCGCCCCCTATTACATGGGACCAATAACATACTGGCGAAATGTGGGTGTATCTACTATGGGACTGAGTCCTGGGTACACCTCTGCCTACCCCTTCGGGAAAAAGGCGTGAATGTATGTTTTATGTTATGTTTTTAATTTAACTGGTAATTATGTTACAGATATAAAAAGAATGGAGAAGTAGCCAAAAAGCGCGGACCCCCCAAGGGATATAAAAGAAAACCTAAAACCGACCTCTCCCAGAGTTTCAATCTAGGATCGCTGCATGCTACAGCTTTACAGGTAACATTGAAAGTAATAGTTTTAAATAATCTGTGAAACATTGACAAGCATGAATTAATTTGTTTATTTTTACAAAATAGAACATTAATAGGCCAAAGATTTAGCATAAAGAGCAACGAGTGTGACAGAGACGACGGATTCGTGTTAACAGCAAAGACGTTTTAACGCCACCTAAACCAAAGAGAAATATTAAAGCTAGACCTCTTAATTGAGTCCTCGTCTGCGGGGTACAGGGGCGGCGGAGGGCGCGGAGGTAGACGTGGACGGGGGCCGGGAGAGGTGCGGGCGGTCAGTGCAGCTTAATTGATTCCCCGCAGGCGAGGAATCAAGTCAGTGCAGCTTAATTGATTCCCCACAGGCGAGGAATCAATGAAGCGGTCTACCTATACCTATATTATATTGTTTTTTACCATATTCACATGAACATGTAAGAGGACATCTAAGCAGTTAGACACAATCCTATAAAAATTTACTAAATCGATGTTTTGTATTCCCGTATTTCCTGCGAATGTAATAAACCCATTCTATAAATTTATATCCTGATATTTTTATAGTGAAGTAACCTATGTCTCTGTCATTTTAATCTTATATATATAAAAATCTTGTGTCACGATGTTTGTCCTGAATAAACTCCAAAACTACTGAACCGATTTCAATCAAATTTCACATGCACCCGTATTTTGGTCTAACTTACTGGATAGGATAGTTATCATCTCAATTATTCGCTTATGTCGTGAATGTAAACGAATAAAATGTATCAATTAATTGTTTCTTAAGCAAGTGTTTATTTTCTGTTTAGTTTTATGAAGTTCTCATAGATGGCGGTGTACGCTGATTCATCGATAAAATTCATCAATATTGTTTGACATCTAGGTTGCAAATACACCCAATAGATAGCGCTGTGTTCTGTTTCTTAGAATATAAATTCTATTACTTTATTTCACGTTATATTTATTTATGCTCACGATATAACCGTATTATTTTAATGGTTTGTGACTGATATTTTTATAATTATGCTGCGTATGTTACAATATTATTACCATTAATAACAAAAAAAAGTTGTACTATTTTTGTTAGAGAATTATTAAAGTCTTGGCGCCAAATTTTAATCAAAGTTTCAAGATCTGGCCATCAAATTCTATCGAGTCGCCATCTCTGGTTTGAATGTCCAAAGCTTTGGTATCTCATTCGTTCTCGTGACCTCCTCTGAGCGTAAACAAAGCTCCCTCTCGAACCATCGAGACCCACTATTTCGAACAATCGATCAATCGATTCTTCTCGAAGCATGCGAACTAGAACGTTCGGGAAATTCAAGGTTCAGGTATAAATACTGGCGCCGAGTGTCACCGCAGTTCAGTTCCTTTTTAAACGAGTGAATTAATACTAGGTATCTCCCGAAAAGTGATAGTCTCAGTAAAATCTCCACGCATTTTGAACAAAAATATGAATTTTTCAATTGAGTACTCCAGTTTTATTTTAAATTTAGGTAATTCGATTTTACCGGAAGGGTTTTATTTCCTCAGTTGCGATTAGAGAAATAAAATATGGCGGTACGAAGTTCGACGGGTCAGCTAGTTTTTCTTATAAATTCTTGGGTTTTTCATAGTGAACTTACAAAAATCCCACTTTTACTCTCGTGATTGGACGTTCACTACAAAAAAATGTAGAGTTTATAAACAAAAATAAAATGATAGGGACATACTTTACTTCAACTTTAAAATATCAGGATATAAATATATCAAATAGGTTTACTGTATTCGGAGGAAACAGGGGAATACAAAACATCGATTTAGTTAATTTTCCATAGGATTGTGTCAAACTGCTTAGATGTCCTCTTTCCTGTTAAGGCCCTTCAGTGTCTAAAGTATGCTTCCTACTTGTTTCTAGGCCCAGAATACAATACTAACGAGCCTGCTAGCAAGTCAATCCGCGGCTTGCTTGCCGCCGCCGTGTCGGGCCGAGATCATCGCTCCCCCGCTACCACTCCCGCCTCCTATCAGAGTGCCTGAAGGTATCCATCCATCCATAATATCCATACTAATGCATACCATTGTATGATTAATGTTATTTTTATGAAGTTTTTTTGTAGTGGTAGACCGTTTGCAGGGGCCCGCCTGGGGAAGTACCACACCTTTGCCAGTTATTCATCCGCCAAGCAGTAATGTGCAAACATTACTGTGTTCCGATCTGAAGGGCAAAGTTACAAGCGAAATTACTGGGCATGACGAAATTCTACAACTCAATATCTCAGGGTGACAGGCGCAGCGCAGTGCCGCGCAGAATTTTTAATTTTAAAACACTGGGTGGCACTGTGTCTGATATGGGCAATCACGATGCTTACCATCAGGCACCTGATTTGCTCGTCTTGTCACTCACTATCATAAAAAAATTGTAACATTAGACTTGTCGATGGGTAGAATGCGAAATGCATTACCAATAGATAAACACACGCCCCTATAGGAGTTAGGTAGAAGGGATAGAAAAATTTCGCCGACAACTAGTATCTCCACGGTAGCTCAAGTGGTAGAGTTCCCACCACGTATTGGTGCGGAGGGTGCGCGGTTCAAATCCCGCCCGTGAGTGAAATTTGTCTTTCCTTATTCGTAATGTATTTCATGCGAGTATACCACTTTGTCCATAAAAAAATAAAATATCCAATTGTAATGTTCCAGGTGTAGAACTAGTAGAACTGCACCTGGACCCGTCGGACTGGTTCCCGGAGGAACCGTACAAGATGACCTTCAGCCGGAAGAAGAACCCAAAGTGGAAACTGTTCCCGTATAGATGTGAACACTGTTTTAAGGTAAACTTGGTTCATTGCATTGTTATACGATTGATACAAGCTGTCCCCCGGACACCCCCGTAGTTTTCATTCCCGTGGGAATGTCGGGATAAAAAAGTACCCTATGTTTTATTCTAGGGTCTAAACTATCTACATACCGAATTTCAGCATTTTTTATAATAATAGAAGAATTAATATTTTAGTAATTATAGTGAAAAGCAGAAAGTACAGTGTACATTGTACATAACCAGGGCTGGGCAAAATACATGTTTTGCTTTAATTGAAATACAAAATAAAAAATATCGTATCGCAAGTAATTAAAATACTAAATACAAAATATCTTTAAGTTACCTTATTTGAAATATAAAATACAAAATACAGTATTTTAGCTATTTTTAATTGAAATACAAATCACAAAATAAGTAATCTAGACAGAATAGTATTTTAGACAGAACAGAAGCTTTATTTATCCTCCTCCTCTGTTTTATTCTAGGGTCTAAACTATCTACATACTTTCAGCAATTTTTATAATTTCAGCATTTTATATAATAATAGTAGAATTAATATTTTAGTAATTATAGTGAAAAGCAGAGTGGTGTACATAACCAGGGCTGGGCAAAATACATGTTTTGCTTTAATTAAAATACTAAATACAAAATATCTTAGAGTTACCTTATTTGAAATATAAAATACAAAATACAGTATTTTAGCTATTTTTAATTGAAATACAAATCACAAAATAAGTAATCTAGACAGAACAGTATTTTACACATAAGAGAAGCTTCATTTATTCCGATTCAATTCAATTCAATTCTTATTTGTGGCTTGTGAAAGTGTTTTTATCACCACAACTTTGCCAATATCACGTTGGGAGATTGGGCATCAAACGATGGAAATTAACCAATAAGTGCTTTTGAATTTTGAACACAATCAACAATCATATATATTCTACAGCATGATACTAAACTATTATAATAAGCAACACTACAATTAAAGTACTAAAAACAAACCGTTACGACTTGATATTGACATTGACAATTTGACGTACAGTCATAGTGTACAGCATACATAACAGGTGCAGTGTTGCCAACTCTAATAGCTGCTTTACCATCATTACACTCTCGCCTCGCATTCACACTCACGACAGCTAAATGAAGGTTAAATTTATTTTAATGTTAAGATGTATTTTGAAGCCTCAAGTATTTGAAATATTAATTACAAAATATCTCGGCGTCAGGTATTTGAAATACGAATTACAAATTACATTTTAAGGAAGTAATTGAAATACAAATACCAAATACGTATTTGTATTTCAATTACGTATTTTAATTGCATGTAATTCAAATATTGCCTAAGCCTTTTACATAACAATTTACAAATTAAAAATTTAAATAACACACGGCATTAAGGCACCGCATTAATTTCTCGTCCATACAAAATGAAAATTTTCAAATATGGAGATATATGTACAACGTACGGAAATTATTAATTTATTATCGACCGAGCGAAGCGAGGTCTTAGAGTCGACAAGTGGGAATAACCTGCGCTTGTACCAGCTTAAGGGGTGACCTCTGGTATGTAAGTTTGATCGACGATAAATTGAGAACTGTTGGTCCGATCTTGATGAAACTTTGTAGACATGTAGTTTAAAGTGATAATTTTTTTTTACTTTAAATAATGAGCAAAATCGGCCGAGGGGTTCCGGATATATAGGAGTTACGAGGTATTTATGAAAGGTCTGACGATAATTTCGAAACCGACTGTCCGATTTTTTTTTTAAAATTTTGACACGTTGTTTAGGACTTGCTTAAAAATATTAGCCAAAGTTTGTATGTATGTATGTGGGTATGTGTGTATGTATGTTTGTCTCACGATAACTTGAAAGCCGCTTATCCAATCTTGTTAAAACTTTGCAGATAGGTAGTATAGGATAAAAGAATTTTTAAGTTCGAAGATGAGCTAAATCGGTCAAGGGGTCCTAGAGTTGTAGCTATTATAAGATCTCAATATTTTTCGATTATAACTTGAATATTATTCATTAGATTTTTATAAAATTAAATATGTACGTAGGATAGGCTTATAATCTTTATAATATCCAGTTTGAGATTGATCAGTTAAGGTGTTGTCAAGTTATAAAAGATACCCCGATTCTCAAGAGATAAAATTCCATCTCCGCTCAAAACAACTAGATGGCGCGCTGATGTCGTTAAGTCGCACTATCGTAATGTTGAATAGATTATAATAACTAATATTATTAGTGATGAGTTTAGAACAACATTTGCTTAGGGATGTGACTAAACAGTAAAAAAAAACGATTAATTAATAACAACAACTTTTTACTTTTTGTAGGTAGTGGTAGGCCTCTTTAGCAGGGGCCCGCCTGGGGAAGTACCACACCTTTGCCAGTTATACATCCGCCAAGCAGTAATGTGAAATGTGCAAACATTACTGTGTTCCGGTATGAAGGGCAATGTTACCAGCGAAATTACTGGGCATGATGAGATTCAACAACTCATATTTCAGGGTGACAGGCGCAGTACAGTGCCGCGCAGAATTTGAATTTTAAAACACTGGGTGGCACTGTGTCTGAAATGGGCAATCATGTTGCTTACCATCAGGCACCTGATTTGCTCGTCTTGTCACTCACTATCATAAAAAAAAAACTTACATTCACGCCTTTTTCCCGAAGGGGCAGGCAGAGGTGTACCCAGGACACAGTCCCATAGTAGATACACCCAAATTTCGCCAGTATGTTATTGGTCCCATGTAATAGGGGGCGAGCCTATTGCCATCTACCGGGCACAGTTCCAGACTCCAGGCAGGTATTTAAATAATTCCTAATGGAAAAATCCAATATTTAACACTATGCCTGACCTGGGGATCGAACCCGGGACCTCTTGATTGGCAGTCGAGCATGCGCCCACTACGCCACCGAGGCAGATTAATTAATAATCGATTTTTATTTGTACCTACAAAATCGATTAATGAAAAATCGATTTTTAATGGAATAATAATCGACTTTTCTAAAATACGTTTTTTTTTAAATAAATTGATTAAAAAAAATCTAAACAAAAGAAATCAGCTTTTTTTCAATAATAATTATACCTAGCTAATGTACGAACTTTGCCCAAGCAAAGCTTAAAAATGAAAAATTTCATCCACGGGTGGGATTCGATCCACGCACCCTCCGCACTATTCCGCTTAGTGGGCACTGGGGCACTCTACCCTGTGCTTGAGCTACCGTGGAGAGCCACGATGGACGCGTGGAGCGTGGAGAGCGTCAATCAATAAATACCCTCTTAGAACTTCTTTTTGAATTTTTTTTTCTTATGTTAATGAGTAATAAGACGAGCAAATCAGGTGCCTGATGGTAAGCATCATGATTGCCCATATCAAACACAGTGACACCCAGTGTTTTAAAATTCAAAATTCTGCGCGGCACTGAACTGCGCCTTTCACCCTGATAAATTATTTGTTGTAACTCGTCATGCCCAGTAATTGCGCTGGTAACATTGCCCTTCAGACCGGAACACAGTAATATTTGCATATTACTGCTTGCTCGACTGCCAATCAAGAGGTCCCGGGTTCGATCCCCAGGTCAGGCAAAGTGTTTAATATTGGATTTTTCCATAGGAATTATTTATGGTATATAATTATTTATCCTATTACATGGGACATACATACGAGTACATTCACTCACACATTCACGCCTTTTTCCCGAAGGGGTAGGCAGAGGTGTACCCAGGACTCAGTCCCATAGTAGATACACCCACATTTCGCCAGTATTTTAATGGTCCCATGTAATAGGGGGCGAGCCTATTGCCATCTACCGGGCACAGTTCCAGACTCCAGGCAGTTATTGAGATAATTCCTAATGGAAAAATCCAATATTTAACACTTTGCCTGACCCGGGGATCGAACCCGAGACCTCTTGATTGGCAGTCGAGCATGCACCCACTACGCCACCGAGGCAGTCAATCGAAAACAGATTCCACATATATTTTAATCGATTTTTTAACGTAATAATCGTTCAAATAAAATCGATTTTTAAGAAATGATAATCGATTTTTTTTTAATAATCGGTTATTTTTTTACATCCCTAATCAGAATTTCAGAGCTAATCTTAAAAAATAATTACCTCATACCTCAATTATACCTCGCGCAGAATTCCTTACCTTACCTTAGACTTTACCCTTCTAGACCTTAAGAGGTCTAGATGTTACAGGGAATTGGGGTTTGCGAGGTCTCAGTTCGAGGCGAACTACTAGTATTATTTATGACGGAAAGTATGACTGTGACATTGAAAGAAGAGTTTTGGCAGGAAATCAGGTGAATGGGGCGTTGCATACTTTTATGAACAGTCAGGAAGTGTCTAAAAAGGCACGACTGGCTGTGCATAGAGGGGTACTGATCCCTACACTTATGTATGGTAGTGAATGTTGGGTCTGGCAGAAGAAGCATGAAAGTAAGATTAATGCTGTGGAAATGAGAAGTTTGAGAAGTATGACTGGAGTGACTGTATGTATGTATGTACAAATTTTTAAGTTAAACCTTACTTAAAACCTTACTTAACTTAAACTTAAACCCTAACTCAGTGTCTATTTACTCCCATATGTCGTTATGTCACCTGTGACATTAAAACTACCTCGCATAATGGGTGATTTCAGCGCCCTCTATAACAATTTACTGTACAATACAGGGTTACCGGGTAGCGTCAACATTAATCCAACACGCCAGCGAACGTCACGGCTCCATCCCGAGACAACTGGCCATACCCTGTCCTTGTTGCCCGGTAGTATCTACTGGCAGGAAGCAACACAAGAAACATCTCGAGACACACGGCGGACGGAAGAGGAGGATCTTCTGTCTCTATTGTCTACCGCCGCGTAAGTTACTCATTGTTGATGGATATAATGTCCGTGGACTATTTTGTAGATATTGATCAGTACTACAAACCCCTAGTACATTACTTTAATCTACCACCAATAGTTTTCACACCGTATGAAAAATAATGACTGCTTCGATTATTGTCACTAAACCAAAATAGATGAATATAATGCCCGTTCACTGTTTTGTACATATTGGTAAGTACTACAAACCCCTAGTACATTACTTTATTCTACCACCCGTATTTTACACAGCGCATACATATATGTCTGTTTCGATTATTGTGACTAAACCAAAATAGATGGATGAAATATCCGTGAACTATTTTGTAGATATTAGTAAGTACTACAAACCCCTAGTACATTATTTTATTCTACCATCAATAGATTTCACAGCGCACGCAAATTAATAAATATATGTGACACCTTGGTTCACAATATTGCAGTTTTCATTCGGATCCCTAATATTTTTCAAAATCTCATATAGCCTATGTCACTCACACTGAATTAAGCTATCCATGCGTGAAAGAATTTTTTAAATCGGTCCAGTAGTTTCGGAGCCTATTCGTTACAAACAAAAAAATCAAAGATTCTCTCTTTATAATATTAGTATATATTTCAGACACATGATCCATAATTAAAATAAGTCGCAATTTGAAGCTATCGCCGATACGTTCCAGTCAGCAGCAGTCTGGCAGCCATGCTGCTCCTGATAATAGTTCCTGTTTAAATATAATGCTTTGGCGCCAAATCTTGGCAGGTTACAAATAAATTAAAAAATAAAAATTGTTGGCGCCAAATCGTGGCAGCCATTTTGCGTTATCATGCAACAAAAAGGCTTATATTAATAAGCGTATATAAGTATGTATATCAGTCATCTGGTTACCATAGTACAGGCTTCTAGCCTAGTTTGGGACCAGATGACCCATATTATTATTATAATCATCTTTTCAGCAAATCCCTCCGAGCCGTACGTAAAAGAATCAGAGAAATACCCCTTCGACAAGTTCCCACAATATTGGTACGCATCTGAGGAATCACTGAGGCTGCACAAGAAAAGAAAACATCCTTACTCCGGTATGTACAATGCCAATTGGTTGAGCACTTGGCGAGACATACTTCCTAATAGCTAATATTAATAGAAATACTTTGAAAAATGAAAAAATACTTGTGAGAAAAAAGCTTTTCAAAAGTACTTTTTGTTAAAGGACTACAAACCCAGCAAATCTTAGCCTTGTTTGAACGATTTGAATTTATATATTTTTTTTTATGATAAGCATCATGATTGCCCATATCAGACACAGTGCCACCCAGTGTTTTAAAATTCAAAATTGTTCGCGCACTGCATTGCGCCTGAGATATTGGTTGTTAAAACTCGTCTCGAATTTCGCTGGTAACATTGCCCTTCAGACCGGAACACAGTAATGTTTGCACATTACTGCTTGGCGAGTGAATAACTGGCAAAGGTGTGGTATTTCCCCAGACGGCCTCCTGCTAAAGAGGAAATAGAAATCATAACACCATCGTTTTACGGCGAAGGTTATTGAAATTGTGTAAGTTACGCCTATGCAAAGTTATTTCCTCTCTACTCCTTAGATTTGCTGGGCTATAGTGAAAAACCTTTGCAAAAGTGTTTTATAATTGACTTGAAAATGCTTCTGTGACAGTATTTAGGAGTTATAACATAAATAGGTGATCAAAAGGCTTTTCAAAAATACTTGGGTTAATTTTAAAGAAAATCTAGTGAAAAATCTTGACAAGTGTTGAAATTGTCGGATACGCTTTATTGACAAAGTATTTTGAATGAATGCTTTAAAGTACGTAGGACAAAAAAAATTTTGGTAAATCCTTTTCAAAAGTACTTTGAAAAGAAATATCAAAGAAGAACAGGTGGAAAGTGTTCACAATTTTTAAAGTAGACTTATAAATGCTTTAGTGATAGTATTTAGAAATTGTTTATAAATAACTGTGTATGACAAAAAAATAATGAACATGCTTTTCAAAAGTATTTAACAAAAACGTCTAGTTGAACAAAAAAATTCAAAGCAAAATAATTCGTCTTCATGCAACATACCTGATTATTTTTTTATGTGAAGTATTTATATTTCATCTTGATATTAACTTTTTCCTCTTCGTTTGAACCTCGTTTTTTAACATCTGATATTTTGTGTTTGTATAAATATTAGGCGTCAATTACACGGCAGGTTTTGATGTCAATTTTGCCACAATCATGACTATGATTGATGGTTAAAATTGGCAAAGGGTGTTGTAATTTTTAACGCATAATTTAATTCGAACAAGCGTGTATGTTCAGTTTAAGTGGGGTTAAATCCTGTAGGTAGTTTAAAAAAAATTCAAATCACACACAAAAACTAATGTTTTGGTTAAATCGCGCGGAATTATCAGCGACAATACTTATTTTTTATGAATTAAATAGCCAGATTAATTAATGGAGTAACCGACTGCGTTTTTAAATTTATTGTTAATATTTTGAGTAAATTAACAAAAACCCTGCTAAAAATTAAGATCGGAGCTCCAGCGCTGTGATATGCAATATTCGACTTTAAACAAAGCAGCTAAGATAACAATTTGAATGGCAGTGTGCTGTGTCGCTTAAGTCCAAATGTAGCATTATGCATATCCTTAACCAAATTACCCACTCTTGACACTTCATCCAATGTGATGATTGATGGCACTGACTGACGTCTAACCTGTCGTGTAGTGACCGCCTTATTAAAATGCGAGTGAAACGACACGCAAAAAGCTAGTATCTCAAATTATGACTATTAATTTTTTGTCAATATAATTAATTTTTAATTTTAAGAATTTTACAAGTATTTTTAATTTTTAGGCTGGCAATTCCAGTTAGATGGTAGATTTTTGTGATGTTCGCTGGCAATAATGTTAGGTTAAGAATTTAATTAGTGGCAACACCAATGATTTATAAGCAAATAGTTTTTATCATGAATATTATGTAAGTAATGAGTTTGGCTTTTAATAAATATAATTATATTTTAAAACTCAAATCCGAAATCAATTTTGTTTTGAAAAACTCCCTCTGTTTTTGGAATATGATAATAATGCTTAGATTATTCCAGTCTCCGCGCGCGCTCCGAACATGTATCGCACTAAAAACAACAACTTTGCGGCAATTTTCTGTTGTTAGTCCTTAACACAATGCTAGTGTGCGTGAGAAATTGTGTTGCACAGGCTCGGGTACGCCCATATCGGCGTAGTTTTAGTTTACTTTTTAAAATGCGGCAACTTTCAAATTTAAGTGTCTGTAACACAGCATTTATGTGTGTGAAACAGTTTGTAAGAAGTGTTTATATGAGTGAAAAAGATATCGGCGTAGTTTAAGTTGCCGCATTTGAACAGTGCAATGGTGGTATTCTATTCTGAGCGCGGAGAACTGTAAATCATCTAAGATAAAATGGTTTTTATAAATATTCAGCTATTTTATATTTATTATTCAAGTGTCATATATTTTTAACTTTTTTACTCGTTATATAGTATTGCTATAAGTAAATATTATGTTTAACTGAAGGTGTTGCTATTTTAAAAAATGCTATGATACGCTGTACGTAGAATTAGGGCAGAATAAAATAGTTTTTAATGGAATAATATGTACAAAATCAATGTATACCAGTATTTTTAGAATTTTTTAACGCATTTATCTTTAGAATTAAGGTGTTTTAATATTTAATTTATAAAATCGACTTTTTTGATGATGTCACATTTGACGATATTCTTAAATTAATTAATTATTTTTTTTATGAACGCTTATGGCAATACCAATGGCATAATAGTAAAAGAAAAAACATATTAATAAATTATAAAAAAATCTAATTTGACAGGATTTGGGCAGCTCATGTTTTTTTTTATTGAAAGAGGAATCTTGGCAAGTAATTTGTATAATTTTGGATATGTTTAGCCATTTTATTTATACTAAAGACCAAAACGTAGCAGTATTAGTAATTTAGTGTTAGTTTTAGCTATATTACGCTATATTTGATTGAAAATATTTTAAAATTGAAATAATACTACGGTTTGAGCATTGATTTAGAGAAAATGGGAGATGAGGAGGTTTCTCAAAAATGGCAAGCTCAAATTAAGTCCCATAAGGTCCACGTACGCCAATACAGTAAGGTCGTACGAGCGAATAATGTTGTTGTCTCGGTCGCCCTTCGGTCTTAGGTACGTCTTTCTATCTTTGTTGTTCAAACTTCACACTGAGCAAATTGCACGTGCCTGTTGTTGGGTAAGCGCTGGGAGAACGTATCCTATCTCCCCTTTTCTTTAAATCAATGGGTATAAGTTTACATATTTTACCCTAAAGGCGGTTAATATTATTAAGGACGTTCTATATCTATACAAAATGATATTGCCTCTGTATCTTTATTTGCGGCAAAGCGTATTTAGTTAAAGAAAATTCACCAAATCGATATTTTGTATTCCCCTGTTTCCTACGAATATAATTAACCCATTATATAAATTTATATCCTGATATGTTTATAGTGAAGCAAACTATGTCCCTGTCATTTTAGTTTCTCTTATAAACTCTCGATTTATTCATGGAGAACTAAAAATCCCCGTTTTCAGTGCCTTTTTATTTTACTAAGATTTTTTTTTCTCTGTGCAGGTTTTAATACATGAAAACTCGTTTGGATTAAATTAGATTTTTAACTGAATCTTTGTATTGTTTTTTCTTATAACTAGTTGTTTTTATTATACGTAATCAAATGCAGTATTTTTTATATCTAGGAAAATGTGGGTACGTGTGAGCGAGATGGCTAATTTGCTTAGCACCGCGCCTTACTACAAATAAATGAAGCGTTTATAAACAAAAATAAAATGATAGGGACATACTTTACTTCAACTTTAAATATCAGGATATAAATATATCAAATAGGTTCACTGTATTCGGAGGAAACAGGGGAATACAAAACGTCGATTTGGTAAAATTTCCACAGGATTGTGTCAAACTGTTAAGAGGTTAAGAGGTCCTAGGCGCAAGATCTTTATCACCGATTTTGAACATAAAGCACTGTGAAAATGTCATTGTAAGATAGCCATGGGTAACTCAGCAGATCTTTATGAGTCACGGCTCAACTCACAGCTCATCCACTTGAGCCGGAGCCGTGAACCGACTCACAGATCAGCTCAAAAATCAACACAACTCGAAACTAAATGCATGTATTGAACTATTCAGATGAAATGTCCAATATGATTCTAATGAGAGCCATCTAGCGAATACAGAGTAAACCTGACTTGCAGAACACATAAAATCAGCTCACAATTTTTGTAACTAATATTACGGGTCAAAAAAATGCGACTCGTGTTCGATTTTCGACTCTCAAAATGCGTGACAAGGTTATATAATTACACTGCGCCTGTCACCCTGAGATATGAGTTGTTGAATCTCGTCATGCCTAGTAATTTCGTTCGCTGGTAACATTGTCCTTCAGACCGGAACATAGTAATGTTTGCACATTACTGCTTGGCGGATGAATAACTGGCAAAGGTGTGGTACTTCCCCAGGCGGGCCCCTGCTAAAGAGGCCTACCACTACAAAAATGTATGTATGTATTCAAAGATCAAATGTAGCGGATCATATGCGGGTAGATTTTAAGACTGTAAAAAGTAATTAAGGCAGCTATGTTTATGTATTAGTTAATAATGTAGGTATTTTGAATTTGTGCCTGAAGTAAGCTAGTGTCTTAGAAGATATGTGGAAATGACTAAGAATAAATAAATAAATAAATAGTCAAAGCATACCTTCATGAGCATGCTTTAATTAGTGCAGGGTTCCGTACCTAGATACTGCTAACATGTTAGTAAGCACATATTTTTATTTCGTAAAATTTTACAGTTATGGGTTTTTTTTTACATGTGATACAAGATTTTGCTTGTATCACAGATCTGAGTCTAGACCTAGAGGGGGCACTGGGGCACGGGGAGGGGGGAGCATGTTCATGGGTGGATCTGTATCATACTTGCTAATTTTTGTATTATTCGTAGCTATAAGCTCTATTGACTGCCTCGGTGGCGTAGAGGGCGCATGCTCGACTGCCGATCAAGAGGTCCCGCGTTCGATCCCCAGGTCAGGCAGTGTTAAATATTGAATTTTTCCATTAGGAATTATCTCAATAATTGCCTGGAGTCTGGAACTGTGCCCGGTAGATGGCAATAGGCTTGCCCTTTAGGGTACTTCACGTTGGCCCATCAGGAAATTTGGCAAGAAGAATCTTATAAACATATAGTAGTATAGTTCGTGTGTAGGTGTGTAGGTTCGGTATAGTTTGACACAAAAGAGTAGAAAATAATGGGGGCGCCACTGTCTTTTACAAGTGTAAAAACAATTTAATCAAAACATAAACTTTAAATTAGTTCCGACAACCATATATCATAAGTAAAGGAAATAATCCCAAAATCGTGAAATTTTACGAAAAAAATTGTTATTACTAACATGTTTGCAGTATGGAACCCTTCACTAAGCATACTTTCGAAGGTGCCTTAACATTTTTTGAACATTTTTGGAACCCTATAAATAAGGTCATATAAGGGTTTCCTAATATCGTAGTCATTTTCATGCACTGCCTACCCTCCTATATAAATATATAGGTATATATAGCATAGCACAATAAGACTTAAACCAATACTCCATAGAAACAAATAAAAATTTTTGTACGAACTTTTTGTAAATAAACAACATTTTGTAAATTTTCGTATGTTTTATTTTATTTTCCTCCCTGGTGCAAGCTTGCCTGCCGATCATGAGGTCCCGGGTTCGATCCTCAGGACACGCAGTGTTATTGGATTTTTCCATAAGGAATATTTGACTGCCTCGTTGGCTCAGATGGTAGTAACTCTGCTTTCTGAGCTGCAGGTTTCGATCTCCGGCCAGGTCAAACATTTGTGTACATGAGCATGTCTGTTTGATCTGTGTCTGGGTGTTGTAAGCTTATATAAATATAAATATGTATATCGGTCATCTGGTTTTTTTTAAGACATTGAGTGACAAGACAAACAAATCAGGTGCCTGATGGTAAGCATCATGATTGCCCATATCAGACACAGTGCCACCCAGTGTTTTAAAATTCTAAATTCTGTGCGGCACTGCACCGCGCCTGTAACATTGCTCTACAGACCGGAACACAGTAATGTTTGCATATTACTGCTTGGCGGATGAATAACAGGCAAAAGTGTGGTACTTCTCCAGGCTGCTCCCTGCAGAAGAGGCCTACCACTACAAAAAGCAGATGCCGGCATATATTATGAATCTTAATATTAGGCTAAGCACGCACTACGATAAAAAATCGTTGCTATTTGCGGATTGCGATAAATAATCGCAAATTTCTTCACGAAATTCATTTTCGCAGTGCGCATATAGTTCGCAGTTCGACACAAAAGAGTAGAAAATAATGGTGGCGCCACTGTCTTATACAAGAGTAAAAACAATTTAATCAACACATACATTTTAAATTAGTTCCGTTTCTACTCTTTTCTGTCGAGCTTTTACCTTATTCTATTGTTAACAGAATTCCGAAATTAAGTCGCAACGAAAGTGCGCGCTTAGCCTTAGTCCGTCCTTGTGACATTCTAGATAATAATCATTGATTTAAAGAAAAGGGGAGATGAGGTTCTGGCTTCTCGAAAATGGAAAGCTCAAATTAGGTCCCATTAGGTCCACGTACGTCAGTAAAGTGGAGTCGTACTAGCGAATAATATTGTTGTCTCGGTCGCACTTCCGTATTTTGTACGTCTTTCTATCTTTGTTGTTCATTATATGTCACTGTGCAAACTTCCCACTGAGCAAATTGCACGTGCCAGTTGTTGAGTAAACGCTGGAAGAACACCCTTATCCCCTATCCCCCCTTTTCTTTATATCAATGAGACTCATTCATTAATTCATTAATTTTTAAAGATAAACCCATTAATATAAAGAAAAGGGGAGATAGGGTACGTTCTCCCAGCGCTAACTCAACAACTGGCACGTGAATTCGCTCAGTGTGAAGCTTTTTTTTTTAATAGGGCATAGTGCCTTTATTGAAAAAAGACTAAACAATAGAGCTACCTACTTACTATCTACCCTATAACTAAATACACTATGCCATAGAACACTTCGGTAATCCACAGGCGGACATGTCAGCCTATAGAAAATCCAAGTGCTCTAAACCACTGTCAGATGGCAGCGTTCCCAAGATGCTGGCGGCATTGCCACGTTGAATAGCAATGCTTATACCTTGAGCCAGATAAACGCCAGCATTTTGAACAGATAATAATACTAGGTATAGAATGGACACTGTCATCCGCTCACCAATCGGGCCTTCCTCACCCCGCGAGCGAGATTGAGCTCTCCACGAGCCCCGCTTAATTCATAATCATTTATTAGCATTCAAACATGGTATTTAAGATGTTACATAGGTATTTTAGTACGTAAGACATATTGAGCCAATTATATATTATAGCATGCAAAATTGTATGTTATATGTAACGTAAAACTAATTAAAAATTCAACAAAAATTACAAATAATAGCTTGTATGAGAAATCACCTCACGCACACTCTTGCACGTGTACAAAACTCCATGTGTGCAGTGTCTGCGTCGTAGGTAGTTATAGCGCGACTTTGTATGGAATTGAGACGAGTGTGGGGTGTGAT
Source organism: Hemistola chrysoprasaria (assembly GCA_947063395.1). Lineage (NCBI taxonomy): Eukaryota > Metazoa > Arthropoda > Insecta > Lepidoptera > Geometridae > Hemistola > Hemistola chrysoprasaria. The sequence continues at coordinate 2,642,242 of OX346736.1, read as the reverse complement.
ATTGGTATGTGATAATGTTGCCAAGACTTTAATGATTTCTACTAATTTGGTAGAAAAAGAATACGCCTCAAAGTGTATTTATTTATTTTGTATATCCTATTATTTACAACTTATTTAATACTTATAATATAGGTATACTTGTAAACTATAGTATAAAAATAACATGGTTATTAATATAAATCACATAAACTTATAATAATAAATAAATCTTACAGAATAAAACTTTAAACTATTTATTTATGTAAGTAAACATTGGTTTAAATAGTATCTAACACTGAATAAAAATATTTATTGTTAAAAACAAGACATTTAAGATAAAATAATTCTTATTTAAGTGTTACTTTTAGAACTTAGATGAGCGAAAGGATCCAATCCACAATATAGAAAAAGCCGTTCACTGCCAGAGAAATAAAAAATAATACTTAATACCGCCTAGGTGTTGTAGTGGTTTGCAAACTACTGGTCATGAGGTCCCGGATTCGCTCCCCAGGTCAGGGAGTGTTATTAAATTTTTTTCCATTAGGAATTTTCTTAGGAGCGTACACGGCCTTCTAGGAGTTTGACACCATCCTATGTAAAATTTACCAAATCGATGTTTTGTATTCCTCTGTTTCCTCCGAATATAATAAACCCATTCTCTAAATGTATATCCCTATGTCCCTGTCATTTTAATTTTTCTTATAAACCCTTGGTTTTTTCATAGTGAACTTCCAAAAATCCCAGTTTTACTCGCGTCTTTGGACGTTTTCTACAAAAAAAGCAGTTTATAATTTTCTACAATAAAAGCAGTTTATAATCAAAAATAAAATGATAGAAACATACATTACTTCAACTTTATCAGGATATAAATATATCAAATAGGTCTACTGTAATTCGGAGGAAACATGGGAATAAAAAACATCGATTTAATAAATTTCCCATAGGATTGTATCAAACTGCTAAGAGGTCTTCTTTCCTGTTAACGACAGCCTGGAGTTTGGAACGGTTCCCAGTAGATGCCACATATTACTTAGTATAGATTTATATTTATTATTTAGATTTTTTTGTGAGCTACATGGCCGTATATAGCCTCTGCCTATCCCTTCGGGTAAACGGCGTGCTGTTATGTATAATACCAAAATACTCTTTGTAGTAAATTATGACTAGTTTGGTATAGATGATTTGAAACTATCATGCGTAAGCATTAGTATCAATTTTTACGGAATACCTACTTACTACTTACCATGATTCGACGTTTTGTGAATTTCCAAAATCATGGTTAGTTTCCCGTTATAAGTGATCCCAAAATTTGGTTATACAGCTTATAATATATCTATGTAATATTTGTATTTATAATAAACGTATAATTAATATAATTTGGTATAAAAGCTATGACTTTCGACAGTACTGAGGTTTGGATACTTTTCGCTTAATGACAAACGTCTATAACCTATATAATTATTATCATATTTTATCATTTTCAATAAAAATAGATTACTTATTTTATTATAAAAGTACTTAATATAAAGTCAGCTTTATAAAAAATTTAATGTTCTATTTTTCATTTACTTACAAATTATCTACCTATCTAAGAACCTATAATTATAACAATAGGAAGTAAAAATGCTTACATAATATAAAACGCGAGTGCGTCATTATAATTAATATATAATCATAAAATTTCAAACAAATTAGGTATTATGATTTATAATTCATGATGTTTTTAACAATGTCTTCTTCAGATAAATCAAATTGGTATCGTTAAATAACAAGCTTATTAAAAAATTTACACGCAAAAAGAAGTTTTATATCTCTTTTACGACTTGGCCACGAACGAAATTAGACTTGCCAAAATTTCCGTCGCTAAAAGATTAGGAATTACGTAAAATGCTAAGTTATTTTTTCTTTATTACGTGCGCAAAATCTTTTCACTGAGTTAGTTTGAAATTCTTTCATTATAAAATGCACATTAGAATGTTTCTCTGCCACATTCTGACAGAAAAAATGTTATAATCTTTTTGTTATTGTCAAATCGTTTGGTTTCATTCGTTTGTCACGATATAATTGCTATTTTATTCGATATAATGCAGTAAGTATAGGTACCTATGACATATGTCCTGAGCTACGTACGCCCACGGTTTCCTCCGCCTATCTCATAAACATAGGTACTTTATTAATCGAACTCGCTATACTGTCTATGAAAAAAATCATAATTCTATTGTTTTACGATGAAGATTAATAATGTGTGAGTTACGCCAATGCAATGTTATTGAAAGTGAGAAACGTCAAACGGTATTTCTTAGATTTGATGGGCTATAGTCTAACGACTAGCGACGACATCAGAAGTGGGATTTTAATATATAATGTTACAGAAAAATTAGTAAATTTTTTAGTATTTTGCCATCCCGTTACCCTGTTTGGTAGATGACGTCAATTGTTTTTTTTCTTTTATTAAGTATTCTTACATATCTGTTTACTGTTTCTCAAGATTTTCATAATAAAAATAAAATCTTTTCATTTTCTATGTTATACGTCTATATTCGCCAGCCTGGTTGGCTCAGATGGTTACTCTGCTTTCTGTGCCGCAGGGCCCGGGTTCGATCCCCGGCCAGATCAAACATTTGTGTGCATGAACATGTCTGTTTGATCTGTGTCTGGGTGTTATAAGATTATATAAGTATGTATATCAGTCATCTGGTTACCATAGTGCAGGCTTCTAGCCTAGTTTGGGACCAGCAGATGACCGTGTGTGAAAGTAAAAAAATATATATATTTTTAAAATCTTGAAATACTGGCATAAACACTCAAAACGTCACGTTATATGACTAATCTGACTATTTTTATTACAATTTCGCTTATATAAAGATGATAGACGATATATCTCCTATCCTATCTCTTTTTTTCTCATGATTAACAAGAAATTCACGACAATTTTCATTAAATATATTTATTTTACGACATATTAGAATTGGCGGCCACCTTGGCAGCGGCTGCAGCGGCTACAGCGGCTGCTTTGTTCTTGACCGCTAATGCTTTGCGTTGTTTTGCTACTATCTTCATCTTCTGGCTTTTGGATAGTTTGCGCTTCTTCGCTTCCGTCGCTGCTGTGGCAGCCGCTGGAAAGGAAATAATGTTTAAATGGATGTATGTATAGCCGTGTGGTTCCCGGCTATATATCCGCCCCCCCTCCCCTAGTGGGAAGCTCCCCCATATAGAGCCCCATATAATGCGGAGTGCAGGCAGCAGTCTCTCCGGGCCCAAGTATTACAACTGCTGCGTGAGACAAGACAAGCAACAAGCGGCTCCATCTAGGATACATGTACACATATCTATAGTTTATGGCGGACTATGGGGGAGGACGACGGTCAGCAGTGGACGTCTCCCGGCTGATGATGATGATGACGGATGTATGTAGTTGTGAGTGTGTGTTTTATATAGGTTAGATTCTACCACATATTATTCCCATAAGCACATATTTAGCCAGTTATGTTTAAAGGCTCAGACCGAGCCTATTCCCATCAATCGAGCACAAATCCAGACTCCGGGATGTTATTGAATAATTAGCATAATAGCATAAATTACACCGCCTGACTTTGGAATCGAATCAGGGACCTTATTATCGGCAGTAACTTTTACTTGGCGACCACTAACTGTGCTTTAACCTGGCAATAGCCTAGTACTAGGTAAGTACTAAGTAGAAAACATAACGTGTATACACCAATGATCTTTTCTAAAAACTAAGGAAGATGTGTTTTACAGCTTTATTGCGGAGTGTCCTAGGCCTGGTAATCTATACTATTATATAAAGAGAGAAAGTGATTCACTGACTGACTGACTCATCAACCCAGAGCTAAAACTACTGGACCGATGATGATGAAATTTTGACAATAGATTATTTTTACAGTCTAGACAAGTAATAAGAAAGGATTTTTCAAAATTTTGCCCCTAAGTGTATTAAATAGGGGTTGAAAGTTTGTATGGAGTAGACTTCATTTTTCAACCGATTAATTTCAAATTTTTTAGAAACATTCTAAAATGAAAATAATTAAACACGTGTTTCAGCGTTTTCAAAAATTTTAGCCCTTTTGTGAAAAAATACAGTTTTAAAGTTTCTTATGAATATTTTAGTTCCAACAATGCTTACTAGATGGCGTTCTGTAAATAATTAAAACGCGCTTATGACTTAAAAAAAACATACATTCACGCCCTTTTTCCCGAAGGGGTAGGCAGAGGTGTACCCAGGACTGTCCCACAGTAGATACACCCACATTTCGCCAGTATGTTATTGGTCCCATGTAATAGGGGACGAGCCTATTGCCATCTATCGGGCACAGTTCCAGACTCCAGGCAGTTATTGAGATAATTCCTAATGGAAAAATAAAATATTTATCACTTTGCCTGACCTGGGTTTCGAACCCTGGACCTCTTGATTGGCTATCGAACTTGCGCCCTCTACGCCATAGAGGCAAGTCGCTTATGATTTCGCTTCTCTTTATCATAGCTCTATTAAACTGGGTTGCAACAACATCGAATTATGAATGATCTTCTTACTGTTTTCACTGTTTCCGTAATCCGTATATGTCTCCAGATTATTCAATCTATTACCAATACCTATATCATAGTATAAAGTGAGAAACTTTGTTTTTTATTTGCAACGAATAGGTTCCGAAACTACTGGACCGATTTAAAAAATCTTTTACTTATGGAGAGCTTAATTCAGCGTGAGTAACATATAGGTTATATTACGAGGTTTTGAAAAATATTAGGGATCCGCAAGAAATCTGCAATATTGTGAACTAAGGTGTCACATAATTACCAAATATATTCATTAACTTGCGTGCGCTGTGAAATCTATTAATGGTAGAATAATATAATGTACTAGGGGGTTTATAGTACTTACTAATATTTACAATATAGTTCACGGACATTATATCCATCTATTTTGGTTTAGTCACAATAATCTAAAACAGTCATTATATGCATGCGCTGTGAAAAGTATTGGTGGTAGAATAAAGTAATGTACTAGGGGTTTGCAGTACTTACCAATATGTACAAAATAGTGAACGGACATTATATCCATCTATTTTGGTTTAGTCGCAATAATCGAAGCAGTCATTATTTTTCATGCAGTGTGAAAACTATTGGTGGTAGATTAAATTAATGTACTAGAGGTTTGTAGGACTTATCAATATCTACAAAATAGTCTACGGAAATTATATCCATCTATTTTGGTTTAGTCACAATAATTGAAACAGTCATTATATGCATGCGCTGTAAAAAGTATTGGTGGTAGAATAAAGTAATGTACTAGGGGTTTGTAGTACCTATCAATACCTGCAAAATAGTCCACATAGTCATTGATTTGCGTGCGCTGCGGAGTTATTATCATTAGGGTTTATTATTATTGGCCTTAGCGTCTCTGGCAGACGATACAATATATTTTTAAAAATACAATGTATCACGTATTTACTCCTGTTAAAACGTTCTCTATACCTACTTCTGCTACCCGTGCGAAGCCGGGGCGGTCCACTAGTATACTTATATAAATACTTAGTATTATTTGCCTTGGTGCCTGGTAGACCTTTGTTACATACCTGCATTCAACACTTGTCTGTTAGCAGCAGTCCTAGCGAGTTCTCCGAACGTGTTGGCAAGTGCGGCTCCCAGCCGGCCGCAGTCGTTGCGCCACGCGGAGTGAGCGCGGAGGGCTAATGTTGCTAGTCTATGGACATTGGACATATGCTACGTAACATAACATAACATAACATACATTCACGCCTTTTTCCCGAAGGGGTAGGCAGAGGTGTACCCAGGACTCAGTCCCACAGTAGATACACCCACATTTCGCCAGTATGTTATTGGTCCCATGTAATAGGGGGCGAGCCAATTGCCATCTACCGGGCACAGTTCCAGACTCCAGGCAGTTATTAAGATAATTCCTAATGGAAAAATCCAATATTTAACACTGCCTGACCTTGGGATCAGGGCCATGGGCCTGAACCCGGGACTTCTTGATTGGCAGTCGAGCATGCACCCTCTACGCCACCGAGGCAGTCATACATACGATACAGTTGGCCAAATTTGGCGATTCTGAAGATAGGCTCTGCGAACTTTAGCGCATTGGAACTCGTGAACAAAACTGTTATTACACTACGCCACTGACTGCCTTGGTGGCGTAGTGGGCGCAAGCTTGACTACCGATCCCGGTCCTAGGTGTGATCCCCAGGTCAGGCAAAGTTGTTAAATAAATGGATTTTCCCATTAGGAATGATCTCAATAACTGCCTGGAGTCTGGAACTATGCCCGTAGATGGCAAAAGGCTCGCCCCCTATTACATGGGACCAATAACATACTGGCGAAATGTGGGTGTACCTACTATGGGACTGAATCCTGGGAACACTTTTGCCTACCCCTTCGGGAAAAATGCGTGATTGTATAATATATGTTATGAACTGTTTTTTGTTTATCTGGCAATAACAGTTCTAGAAGTTTGCCTATTTATTCTAAGCCCATACAAGTTTCTTGTACGTTCTTCTTGTAGAGGTATCTTTCCGAACTCACGGTAGACTTATTACTGTTTCTCTTCATTGACGTGCAAAAGCGTCAGATTGTGACCAATTTGAATTTTTTTTGTTTGAGTTTGCTTGCTTTTCATACAACGATTGATTGACGATTGCTGTATCTACTTTGTTCTTTGGCATTTCTATAATATAAATCAAGATAGTCCTCTCACCTGCCAGCTAAGTCGTTTTGTTCCGGGTCGAGATCGCACGCGTAACTGCTCAGGTTCTTCGCTTTCCCTCCGAGCTGCATCTGCGACCAGCGCGACTATATAACATTACCTGTGTTTATATACTAAGTACCTATACAATCCTATAGTTAGACCGCTTAATTGAGTCCTCGTCGGCGGGGTAAAGGTGCGAAGGACCAGAGAGGTGCTTGCAGCAGGCACCGGCCCCCGCTCACGTCTGCCTCTGCGCGCCCCGCCGCCCCTGTACCCCGTAGGCGAAAACTCAATTAAGCGGTCTATCTATAGACATTCTGTGCATCTACATGGTTATTTAAGGTCTTGCATGCCAATCAGTAGTTCTATAGAAACGAAAAAGAAAGGTTTATCCACTCAGTATTATTAATAAATTCAACGAGAGTGTTGTAAGCCAGAATAAAGGCGCCAGAATTTTACGGTTACAATAATCAATGTGCCTTTTTTTTTTAAATTATTCACAGCTTATATGGGGGGGGGAGGTTTGAAATCTTGAACCCACCCCCTGCCTCCGGCCATGGTGTGTTGGTATGTGTGTATGTGTTGGTTGCGTCTCACGCCAAAACTACTAGGAAAACCTCTTAGAACAGAGAATGGCTAGATCCTGAAATAACATAATATAGCGAGTGAAGCGCGGGTCATACCTAGTTAGTTATTCATGAGAAAAATGTATAGTTTTTTAAATCAGAGTTGAAACCACAGGGAAATTCGTTCCAAATGATTAGTAGAATGACCCTTTAAGTGGATTTATAACCATAATATATTTATTGTTTCCAGCTATCATTTCCAAGGAACTTATAAAAATCGTAAAAAGAACGTAAACTGCCCCATAAATTCCCTCATCGGAAGAAAAATATACCTAATATGAAGTCCCGTATTTTTGAACATTTTTTTTTTGTGACATCTATGAAATTATCTAATTATTAATTATATATGTCATAATAAGGGGTGGTAGGGGCAATATTGTGAGTGCTTACCACCTGCTATTAGCTGAAACATCAAGTAATTTATAGGAATTGATGTTACATGTCGTCTCTTGGTATTTTTACGGTTAATATTGAATAATGTTCAAGTTATGTATTTATTGTTTCATGCATTTTTTGATAAAATATCTAACACGGATACGTTCCCATCGCTTCCAAAATTTGTTCCTAATCACATCCAAACCTTTAAATTAGATAAGTATACATTTTATTTCCAGAAATATATCCTAATGTGTTACAAAAACGCAAAAAAGATAATTCCGACTTGTCATATAAATTGGCCAATTAGCTGAAAGTTGTTTATTATAATAGGTAAGAAGCACAAGGTACACTTTTTGATAAAACGATGTATATATCGAGCTAAAACAAAAAATCGTGAATTATCGTTAAAGTGGATTCAAAGATTTGCAGGCATTGTAAACTATAAATATTTGGGTAACGCAAAAAGGTAATTTAACTGTCTAGTTTGTTTCTTTAAACTACAAACGCGATTAAAGTCTACCTGTCAACACTGTTTAGTCTATAAAACGAACTTTAAAGAGATAGTGGGCGTTGTAAGCAAAACGGATTTAACCCAAGGAACGTAGGCGTATACGTTTATGATCAAATTGATGTTATTGGAAAGGTCAAGTTATAAAGTACCCACAACCGACGAGCATGTATGAAGAATTAGCCCGCTTACTCTTCGTTCCCGTGGAAATATCTGGATAAAACGTACTCTATGTGTTATTAAAGAATCTAAGCTATCTTCATACCGAATTTAAGCTCAATCGGTTTAATAGTTTTATCGTAAAATGGGAACCACAAAATACACCGCAAGATGGCGCTGGAGTCGAGCACACGCTAGCGTTTTCTTTACCTGTTACAAAGGTAACTTTTTACATTGTACTGAGATTTGTAATATTAGTAGGATGTGACGAAAGTGTAAAAGAAGCGACAGTTACTTATGTATCAGGATTATAGCAAGTGGAGAAAATAATGAATAAACAATACATAGCATAAAGAATATTAATTGATTGAATTTGGCGTTACTTAAAAAAAAATATATTTAAAAAAATTATAAAAATCGGAACTAAAAACTAAATATTCTTGTTCTAGGAGTTTATAAAGAATATTTTATGCATACACCAGCCCCGGTAGCACAGTGACTAGGGAAAACGAAATCCCTGGGGGTTAGAACAAGATAGCAGCCCGCAAAGCATGACACGGGGAGAACTAGTTTTCCCCGGTCCCTATTTCCCTATCTCGTTCTAACTCCCAGGGACTTCGTTTTCCCTGGTCACTGTGCTACTGGGGCAGATATGAATTGTTCAGGCGCGAGAAAAAAATAGAGCAATACTAGTTATCTCCGTATCATGCTACGCGGACATACTCGTATTATCTATTTCGGTTATCCTGTGAGTTAAATCCTTTTTTGGTTTGGTTTGAGTTAAATTCCTTTTTTGGCCTTTGGTTAAAACATCAGACTTAAATTTTACAAGAGTCAACGAACTCAATTCAACGAGATTATTAAGGTATTTATAATCATGATTATTAATAGGTACAAAGCTAGATTTATTACATATTTACCTTAAAATTATGTGGGCAGATACCAAAAAGGTACTTCTCAAGAGTTTGCTTGAATTCATCGGCAAATAATAACGCCGGGCTGTCTCCGTTTGGTTGCTGAAAAAGACAAAAAAAGAAAATTAAAAAATTATACCTACATAGCCATAATATTCTTCCACGAACCATTGGAAACACATACTTTGCAATACGTTTTCTGGTATTTATCTAAATTTATCTTAGCAGTAGAAATAGAAAGTCCATTGCCAGACTTAGGTCTCCCGAAAATGGGAATAATACTGCTAGAGAGGGCGTTTATGTAATGGCAAATGCATTTTGATAGAATTATGGTACATTCTACCAAAATTACATTTTTGGCCACAATAAACAAAGTGCAAGCGAAAAAAACTTTACATGAAAAAATTTACAGCAAAAACAACACTATACCTACATTCATTTTAAAAGTATTACCGTGAAGTAGGTACGCTTAGATCATTTCCTCGTAAAAAGATAAAAACAATTTATGAAAATAGTATGCAATGGTAGAATTTATGGAGGACAGCTGACAACACAGAATAACTTTCTTTTCGTCATTAAAATGGCACTGGCGGGCAATTATAAATTCCAGATTTTTGTATGATATCTATTTAAAAATTTTCGATAGGATTTTTAATATCCTTAAATGTATATATACTAAATGTATTATAAGTGTGTTTAAATTGTAATAATTATTTATTTATTTAAGAACAAAATTATTACATGTTTTTTTTCTCTCAAGTCCATCCGTTGCACAAAGAACGATCGAGAGCGGGGGCCATTTGTATTTTTTTTATTATTTATTAACAAAATTAATTTAATTCACCATACGTTTATTAAGGAAATTACGAGAAGTTTTATTAATTGCGCATTAAGTGGAATTAGGGGAGCCATTTAAAGCATTATAAAACGGATTTTTTTTATAAGTAAATACCTAAAGTTTTACAATAAAATCTAGAAAATGAACACGTTTGTTCAAAATAGAGGCGCTCTTAATATCCTTTACTAATTTTTGTCAAGTTACCCTAAATTATTTATAATAATTACTTAATTAGCAAACATTAACCGTCCGTGCCATCTAAAAATGCGGAAACAGACGGAACTAAAACTTTTGCATACAAATAAGCGCCACGACTGGAGAGATTGAGTGCAATCTAAAATGATTATATCAAACTTACGTTCTATAAAAAGACAAAAGTAAACAATGTACGCTATAATTTTCTAGTAAACGGCTCTTGGGATTAAACATTGTTAGATCAAAGCAAACATAACACTTTGTCTTAGGTCTTTATTGAGGTCGCCACTATCTATATACTTGAGTACGTTTACCACACCCACATATGGGCGCTCGTTAGTTCCATTTTAGACCGCAGTCATGATCGTAGACAGTGTAAAACATTTTCTATAATGTAAACACTGGCTTGATTTATGTTGCCAATTAATTTGATTAATTATGTAAATACGCGGGAAATATGAAATACCAGCTGGTTGCTTTATTAATTGTAAACAAAATGCTATGGCATTTCCCTTTGGGTGCCCCTTGTAGATAAATATTTTGAGGATAAACACCGTTGTCTTTTGAAACCTTGAAATCTATAAAGTAGGATATAATACTAGATTCACTGTCACAAGTGACCATTGTTTACGACAGTTTCTGCGTTTAATTTTACACATTCTGTTGTTAAAATTTCACTTTCACTGCTAGAACTCGTCTTTTATTCAATTTGTGTAAATCAAATTAAAATTGTCTGTAATTATTATTATAGCCCATTTATTCCATAATAAATACATAAATAACATATTATTTCTAATTGTGCATATAATTCTTAATTATTTTTAATTAAATTAAATTAAATTCTTAATTTTATTTTATATATTATGGACCTCTCCATTGAGTAAAGGCCTCCTCCAAATTTCTCCATAACATCTCCTATCTTTGGCTTTATTTATCCAGTTCTCGCCTGCAATTTTCTTTATCTCGTCTATCATATCCATTTCTCTTTGGGTCTTCCTCTTTTCCTTTTACAAAAAATTGTCTGTAATATTTCGACGATTTTAAACGAATAATAGTCAAATTTTTTTTTTTTTTTTTTTTTTTTTTTATGATAGTGAGTGACAAGACGAGCAAATCAGGTGCCTGATGGTAAGCATCATGATTACCCATATCAGACACAGTGCCACCCAGTGTTTTAAAATTCAAATTCTGCGCGGCATTGCACTGCGCCTGTCACCCTGAGATATGAGTTGTTGAATCTCATCATGCCCAGTAATTTCGCTGGTAACATTGCCCTTCATACCGGAACACCGTAATGTTTGCACATTACTGCTTGGCGGATGAATAACTGGCAAAGGTGTGGTACTTCCCCAGGCGGCCCCCTGCTAAAGAGGCCTACCACTACAAAAAAAAAATCGGGTAGTTCTGATTTTTTATTATGTTCTATGTTTTTTTTTTATTTTTTTTTTATTATAGTGAGTGACAAGACGAGCTCATCAGACGCCTGATGGTAAGCATCATGATTGCCCATATCAGACACAGTGCCACCCAGTATTTTAAAATTCAAAATTCTGCGCGGCACTGCACTGCGCCTATCACCCTGAGATATGAGTAGTTGAATCTCATCATGCCCAGTAATTTCGCTGGTAACATTGCCCTTCATACCGGAACACAGTAATGTTTGGACATTACTGCTTGGCGGATGAATAACTGGCAAAGGTGTGGTACTTCCCCAGGCGGCCTCCTGCAAAAGAGGCCTACCATATGTTCTATGAGTATATGGTCTATGAGTCCATATGGTCTATGAGTATATTATGTTCTATGAGTGATGAAGTGTTCATTGTTCATGGCAAATCCAAATTTTCAACCTCGTAAACCCTCCGGAACATTGTAAATTTTTTGAAAAACCATTAAATTTTCTCACTTTTTTTAGTTTCTGAGTTTATATCATTTTATTTTTCCATTATAAGAAGTTCCCGCATTTTTTTTTTATTTGGCTATCGCAATGCCAACCAAACAAGAGCGCTTTTTTTATTTCCGTCCATGTCTTTATCGAAGCGAATTGCGTTCACTCTTTAAAATAATACTCACTCTTATCAAGTGCGTCGAAATGACCTACTTTCCGCGCAAGGAATCGTCTCTTTTCGAATAGATAGGTTGAAAAGTATTACACTACACTGAATCAGGGCCCCTAAATCAACGACTTTGGGATCTTTACTGCCGTACTGCACTGAACAGATAATGTTACTGTTAAATGTTAATACAGCTCCACACACTTATTTACGCTTAGGGACCATTGATTTAAAGAATAGGGGAGATAGGGTACGTTCTCTCAGCGCTTACTCAACAACTGGCATGTGAAATTTGAAACAAGAATGATAGAATTTTGATTGATTGATTGATTGATTGAAAGACGTCTACCTAAGTCCGAAGTACGAATGAAAAAACAATTAATTTTACTGACGTACGTGGACCTAGTGGGACCTAATTTGAGCTTGCCATTTTCGAGAAGCCAGTACCTTATCTCCCCTTTTCTTTAAATTAATGTTAGGGACTTTTTTTTTTTAATATTAAATAGTTCAGCGTTTGACAACTCTACTTCAATAGGGACATACTTTACTTCAACTTTAAAATATTTGGAAAAAATAATAATATTTGGAAATATTTGGTATATATACCTATCAAATAGGTTTACTGTATTCGGAGAAAACAGGGGAATATAAAACATCGATTTATAGTAAATTTCTCATAGGATTGTGTCAAACTGCTAAGAGGTCCTGTATCCTGTTAAATTCCACGCGGAAAAACTCGCGAGTCGCAGCTGGCAGCTAGGATTAATAATAAGTAAGTTGTCACAATCCCTTTTGGCTTAGCAAAACACAAAATTATCCAAATTATAAGCAGAAGTGGATGCCAACATAAACATAACATACATTCACGCGTTTTTCCCGAAGGGGTAGGCAGAGGTGTACCCAGGACTCAGTCCCATAGTAGATATATACACCCACATTTCGCCAGTATGTTATTGGTCCCATGTAATAGGGGGCAAGCCTATTGCCATCTACCGGGCACAGTTCCAGACTCCAGGCAGTTATTGAGATAATTCCTAATGGAAAAATCCAATATTTAACACTTTGCCTGACCTAGGGATCGAACCCGGGACCTCTTGATTGGCAGTCGAGCATGCGCCCTTCTCCGCCACAGAGGCGTGTCACAATCCCTTTTAGCTTCGCAAAACACAAAATTATCCAAATTATAAGCAGAAGTGGATGCCAACAAACGGGTCTATTTCGAATCCAGTATATTTATAATGTTAATCATGTACCTATTCGTATATCTATAGGCACGTCTACATCCCAGCAACTATCCACTCAATTGTTTGTGTTTGGCAGTGGCTGGCTTTTGAACCGTGTGGTGTTTATCATATTTTTAAAAAACATGACGAAGCAATGGAACTCGCTGCCGTTGTCCGTTTTTCCCGAAAACTATAACGTGGGTATATTCAAATCGAGAGTGAATAGTTATTTACTGAACAAGCGTGCTCCAACTTAGGCCGCATCATCACTTACCAGCAGGTGAGATTGCGGTCAAACGCCTGTTTAGTTAAATATAAAAAAAAAAAAAAAAAAAAAAACTTGAATGGTGTCAAGGGACACCCGGATGGAACGAAGTTCTATAAGAGAGAGAGAGACAGACAGAGAAACATGCGACGCCGCACAGCTTACAATAGCTTACTATAGCAAAAAGTGTCGTGACAACTTTTCGTAAGAATTTTTTCCGTCTGGCCCCCTGTCACAACGCGCGATAAGGAACTTCGTTCCAAAACATTAAAATAACCTTAAAACGACTTTTAACATTTAAAGAATGTACTCTACGTTCTTCCAGCGCTTACTCAGCAACTGGCACGTGCAATTTGCTCAGTATGAAGTTTGCACAGTGACATATAATGAACAATAAAGACGTACCTAAGACCGAAGTGCGACCGAGACAACAATTAACAATATTATTCGCTACTACAACCCCACTACCGAGGTACGTGGACTTAATGAGACCTAATTTGAGCTTTCCATTTCCGAGAAGCCAGTACCTCATCTCCCCTTTTCTTTAAATCAATAATTTTTTAACAATTTTCGTAAATATGAAAAAACCGTGAGTTTTCCACACCAAATAAGCACCTATATTTTGATGCTTAAATAAACATAATATAACATACATTCACGCCTTTTTCCCGAAGGGGAGGTATGTTATTGGTCCCATGTAATAGGGGGCGAGCCTATTGCCATCTACCGGGCACAGTTCTAGACTCCAGGCAGTTATTGAGATAATTCCTAATGGAAAAATCCAATATTTAACACTATGCCTGACCTGGGGATCGAACCCGGGTCCTCTTGACTGGCAGTCGAGCATGCGCCCACTACGCCACCGAGGCGGTCTTAAATATGATATATGGATGCTTAAATAAAGGTAAATAAAGGTCAGATGCAGGGGTGGTATTACGAACATGCAATCGCGCAACAACAGCAGCGAATTTTGACATTAAGTTAAGACATTAAGCATTAAGACATTAAGCATTAAGACATTAAGCATTAAGACATTAAGCATTAAGACATTAAGCATTAAGACATTAAGCATTAAGACATTAAGCAATTAAACGCTTTCCACACTTCTACTGCTGTTCGTAATAAGGGGGCGGAGACAACCACAAACAATAATTGAGTGGAAAATTATTCTCTTTTTCTTCATATTTCTGTAATTTCATTTCGTAAAGGATTATTTATTGTACCCTACTCAACCCTTTTTAGCGTCCGTGGTCCAGCGGAATACCCAGTTTTAAATCCAGAGTCCCTGGATCGAATCTCACCATGTGGACTTTTCACCTGGACGCTATCGTGTCTCGGATGGCTTTTTTATATCATTTTTTTATATAACTTGGCAAAAAATTTATCTTGTGATCTCAGTTCTTTTTGTCGATGTTTTGAAGGCATGGCGATGAGATATAGAGATATAAGATATAGCGGGTGAAACCCATAATATGTTATTATGTAGCCTGTAACTTATTTGAAACCTAAACAATTGAGATAGGCGGCGTTTCCGCTTTAACTTTTAGGTGCTAAAGTGCTTGAAATGACTCTCCCGCCCTTTTAGTTTCTCCATTTCTCCGCTTGGCGCCACTATGCAGTTAACGTCGAATTGATTGATCGACGAATGCCTCAGTTGGCGTTTGATTTTCGTGGCGACTACTTGGGTGCGGTAACGACGTTGTCGTTCGAATTTTGGTATCTTAAAATATTTAATTTTAATTATTTGAGATTATAATTAAATTGTACTTTATTTTCTAGTGACCAAGTCTTGTGGAATATGAGTGCGAATAACGATGTCTCTCCCGTCGCGGGAACAAGCGGAGTAAGGAGGATCAACTTTAAGCAACCGCGGCGCTTGTTTAGCAGCAGCAGTGATGACGACGGGGACGATGAGGGTACATCTTATGTACCGTCACCTAAACGTGCGTGCACTATAACCGAAGCTCAGGACCAAAGGTTGGACTACCTTCAAAAGCAGGTTAGCGAAATTAAGTATGGTATCAAGGAATTATCAAAAAATTCCCGAATCTACAAGGGAAGCTGCTTTTGAAAGCAAGGAAGCGCACGACAGAGATAATATTTCTGTTGCTTCTACGTTGATAGAAATTCCTGATGACGGTTTTCATTGGGACGAGGATACAATTGCCTCGGAAACCGTAAAGAGAGCTCCAGAATATAAAGTAAATTATTTGAAGAAGGTTCAACACCTTGATAGTATCGAATGGAATAGTGTGCGTTACACGGATGTACAAAAGAAATATATTTTAGCTCCGGGCTTCACTAATTTAACCTTAAATGATGAATTATTGCCCTTTGAATCCAAGTTTAACCATTTAAGGTCCCTTGATCAAACTTTTGGAGCACTGACAAATATGCTCGTTATTCAAAAGGAAACTCTGCAGCAATCCTTGAAAGACTTACTGGAATGGAGTTCCAATGATAATACACAACTGACAAAGGTCTCGCTCTCAGCAAAAGTGCGCGAGTTGTTTTCTAATACGTGCCCTTACATGAATATCTCTAAAGATATTTTGCAGGTTGTGTGCGGTAGACGCGCTAACATAGTTGAACACCGGCGGGACAGTGCACTTTCGGCAGTTAGAGACAAATTCAATAAAGCAGTATTGCGCAAGATACCTCCCAGTGCTGAGTATTTATTCCAACCAAAGGAATTTGGCGATGCCGTTACAAAACAAGGAGGGGTCTCTAAGGTTTTCAGACGGATGCATCAGCCCATGCAAGGTAACAGCCGGCCGTATCTGCCCGCCGAAGGCAGCCAGGCCCCACCCCGGCGGTCAACCGACCCCGTGGTGCCTTTTCGTGGATTTAACAAATCCAAATTCCAGCAAGCGCCCGCTTCTGGCAAAGGTAAATCTCTCGCAGGTAAACGGAACAATTCCACTGCGAAGAAGTCCTCTCACCAACAGAGGGACGATTATCGAGACCGTCGACAACAATGACTATGCCGTGATATTCAAGGCCGGTCGACTACAACTTTTTCTAGACATCTGGCGAAAATTGGAGGCCCCAATGTATATACTAAATATAATTCGGGGATATCGCATTCCCTTTGTAAAAAAGCCACCACTAAGACTGGAGTACAAAAACCAATCTCGGCTGTTGACAACTTCCTCTCTAAGTGCCGAGATAAGCCAGATGCAGAAAGATTTAGTAATAGAAGAAGCCCCACGGAATCCCGGCTTTATTTCAAACATGTTCCCCGTACAAAAAGGAGATGGATCACAAAGACCAGTGCTGAACCTCAAGGGGCTAAATCGATACCTCAAACCGAAAAAATTTCGATTAGTGAACATGCACAGGGTGCCCCACTTTTTACAGACCGAGGACTTTATGATGAAGTTAGACTTGCATCAGGCATATTTTCATGTACCGGTCGCGGAAACGCATCGGCGATTCCTCAGATTCATTTTCGACGGCAAAACCTACCAAATGACGTGTATGCCCTTCGGACTAGCAAGCGCCCCGCGGACCTTCGCGGCACTGACCAATTGGGTTGCACAAAAGCTCAGGGAAAAGGGAATGAGACTCCTGGTTTATCTAGACGATTTCCTCTTGGTGAACCAATGCCCTCGCACACTCCGAGAGCATATGAACCAGGCCATCGAGCTCTTGACCAGCCTCGGATGGATAATAAACAAAAAGAAATCGTCTGTGGTACCGTCTCAAATAATGGAATTTTTGGGAATTCTATGGGATACGCGATCAAACAAAAAGTCGCTGCCGCAGATAAAAGTGTCATCCCTAACGAATCGATTGCTTCACGCTCAGCGGTCGAAACAATTAACACTCCTAGAGCTGCAAATACTGGTGGGCACCCTACAGTTCTCCAGTTTTGTGGTGAGACACGGAAAGTTACACATGCGGTATTTACAGTCGTGCCTTCATCAAGCTCTGAAGAAGTGTACAGCTGTTACACTAACACACTCAGCCCACGAGGACCTGAACTGGTGGCTGCAGAACTCCCGCACGACAAGCGTAATTTGGACAGCTCCGGTCTCTTATCACATAGTGACCGACGCCTCCAATGTGGGATGGGGAGCGTATGTCAACGGCGAGCTTGTTCAAGGTCATTGGTCGCCCGACGAAGCTCATTACCACTCCAATCTGAAGGAGCTTCTGGCCATATACAAAGTCCTATCACAAAATCACTTTGCTCAGAAATTCCAGAACAAAACAGTCCTTGTTCAAAGCGACAACAAGACAGCCTTGTCGTACCTACGCAGAGAAGGAGGAACGAGATCATTAGCTCTAACGCGTCTGACACGATCGGTGTACCAACTGATGGAGATGTACAATGTGAATCTGGTGACGAGTTACCTCCCAGGTCCTCTCAACGGGATTGCAGACGGATTGTCCAGGTACAGAGCACTAACGGAATGGCATCTGCTACCCCCAGCCTGCCAATTGATCTTCAACAAATGGGGAACACCCCTGGTGGATTTGATGGCATCCAGACGAGCGCATGTAGTGTCGAGATACGCGACGCTAGACCTGAGGGATCGCCAAGCTATCTATCACGATGCGTTCAGCAGGATTTGGAACCACAGTTTAGCATGGATTTTTGCGCCACCTTGCTTGATGCACAAGGTCTTAGCCGCTCTGAATCAGGCTGAAGGCCTCTACATTGTGATCTCCCCGAGATGGAAGAATGTATTTTGGAGAGCCGATCTAAAGAAACGAGCGGTCGACCCGCCATTCACAATACAGAATCTGAGGTCGTTCCTGATAGATACGAGAACCAATCGTCCACCGCCACAAGTGGACAATCTCGTATTGGAGGCATGGCGATGTCGGGGTGGGACGATCTTCTAAGTAACTGGTCTCCGTCAGAGATTGAGGTGATAGAGTCTAGTTGGAGGCCTAGTACTCTAAAGACTTATAAACAGATTTGGGCGCGTTGGCTGAAATGGTGTAAGGATTTTCATGTAGACAATAAAAAGCCTGGTGGTAAGGGTCTGGCAAGGTACTTGATTTATTTACATACAAACGAGGCTTTAAGCTACAAAACAATATTAACACATAAATCAGTGGTGTCATCCTTCTGCCAGCCTGATCTAGAGGTCAAACTGAGTTCACATGTTTTAGTCCAGCAAGTATTGAAAGGTATAGCGAACAGAGCTGCATCTAAAGACAAAGTAAAACCACCAGTGTGGAACCCTCAGGTGGTAGTTGAGTGGTTTCTGCAGAGTGAACCTAATCCTGACAACCTGTTTGATGTATCTCGACGCTGTGCCACATTGCTTATGTTATCATCTGGTAGGCGAGTACATGATTTGACACTCTTATCTATAGAAACTGATAAATGCATAATTGATGACAATTCAATCATATTCTGGCCCTTGTATGGTTCGAAAACAGACAAGATTAACAGTAAACAATCTGGTTGGCAGTTAGTGTCTAGTGACAACCGCAAAATTGATCCCGTATTTTGGGTTAGACGACTCATAGAAACATCAAAATCACGGCGAACATTGGGAAATAATATTAAGAACTTATTTGTCACAACAAGAGGTGAACCTAAGGCTGCCAGCCGAACAGTTATTGCCGGGTGGATTAAAGCTGTTTTAGTAGATGCAGGTATCCAGGACCCTCCTGGTTCTATCAGATCAGCAGTAGCTTCATTAAATTGTATAAGTGATATGTCATTAGAAGATATTTTGGCACGTGGTAATTGGAAGACCCCCAACACCTTGATTCGATTTTACAGAAGGCCGGTGAGAACACCCCTTGTGACTAATGTGCCTGTTCTGTCTAATAATTTTCATCCATTATAGATTGTGATTTATTGTAATAATGTTATAATATAGATGGTTTGATTACCTGTTCCCATGAATAATAACATACTTACCTAAGTGATTTAAAATGTGTTAATACTTACTTTTCTCAGAAATAAATGCAATATCATTTAATATGCTTTATGATTTTTAGTCAATATTACCTATTATACCTATAACAGACTATTAGAATATTAGTTATAATATTATTAAATTATCTAGGTTGGTGCCACCATGCGAAAATAGACAGGTCTCAATTGTTTAGGTTTCAAATAAGTTACAGGCTACATAATAATAGAATTTTTCCTGAAATAAAAATTGCTTATTATGTACCTAACTTATTTGAAACCTACTTAAGGGCTGCATGGTAATTGAGCCTAACTGAAGCATTCGTCGATCAATCAATTCGACGTTAACTGCATAGTGGCGCCAAGCGGAGAAATGGAGAAACTAAAAGGGCGGGAGAGTCATTTCAAGCACTTTAGCACCTAAAAGTTAAAGCGGAAACGCCGCCTATCTCAATTGTTTAGGTTTCAAATAAGTTAGGTACATAATAAGCAATTTTTATTTCAGGAAAAATTCTATTATTATTATGGGTTTCACCCGCGTTGTCGTCGTTCCCGTGGGAAAATCGGGGAAAAAGTACTCTATGTGTTAATCCAGGGTCTAAGCTACCTGCATACCAAATTTCGGCCCAATCTCTTCGGTAGTTTTGGGGTGAAAGAGTAACAAACACCATCCATCCATCAATCTAACCAAAACCGCACTAGATGGCGCTGGAGGTGAGTTAGAACTCGCAAGCGTTCTGTTCACCTGTGCGTTTTTAACGTATAATTTTTTTACATTTTATATTTGAGATTTACAATATAAATAAAAAGTAGGATATCACAAGACTAGTGTAAGCCCAGCGGCTTCGCCTGCTCGCTATTTCGAAATATGGGAGTTTTGTACCAAAACTTTGACCCCCTTTTTGGACCAATAAGAAAGTGAATTTTCAAAAATCCTTTCTTATTAGGTACACGAGATAACAAGAAGAAACTACATAGTGGTTTGGGCTCAGCGTTGCAGTCAGTGAGTGAGTCATTTAGGATATTATAATATATAGTGATCGTTATATACAATTCTTAAACACTAAATATAATTTCAAATCCTACAAATTTAGGTAAAATAAGTAGGTATACTGTCAAACTATACTTCTTAGATTTGATGAAATATAGAGCAGTTAAAAGGTTACATGAGGGGTGAATTTTCCATACAAACGTATTCCGGTGTTTCCTTCCTAGATAACTGCGTCAGAGCAATGGTTTTTTTTTATAATATCTAGGTCATTCAGTGAGCATGTCCCTGTCATTTTCATTTTTGTACAAACTCATTATTAAATTAAGTATGACCCTTTAAAAACATGAAAAACTGACCCAGTTTTACTCGCGTTATTAGACATTCACTAGAAATAAATGAAGAGTTAAGGATCAAAAATAAAATAACAGGGACATAGCCTAATTCATCTTCTAATATTCAAGAAATAAATTTATGGATAAAATCAATTATTCTCGGAGGAAACACGGGAATACAAAACATCGATTTCGTAAATTTTCCATAGGATTGTGTCAAACTGCTAAGAGGTCCTGTATCCTGTTAAAACCTCCAAGAATAGTAATTATAACAAACATCGTATCGTTCAGTAAACAGCTGGTAATGTGGAGGGAACACCGCATCAATCTCCACATTATCGTCTCTGGCTGGCCGCCAAATGTATCGGCGAGTAGGAGGTTATCGATAACGTCTAGTTTATGTTCTTGCTAATATTATTGTGTTGTAACATTTACTTCTGGAGAATTTCATTCATCAGTAACCTAACATAACATACAATCACGCCATTTCCCGAAGGGATAATGCTGCAGTGGCGGATTAATGCTGGTTTCACACGAAGGCAGAACAGTAGGACAGAACAGTTTGGAAGGACAGTGGCTTTCAAATATAGGACCTTATAAGACACTCCGCTATTGATAGCGATGCGGCGTCGACGACGACAATAGCAATATTTACGCCACTTTCTCAACATTAAAGCACAAATAGCTCTGGATGAGCTAATTAATATTGTAAGGAGTGAAATAAATAAGAAAGTACTGGTCCTGCCCTTTGTACTGCGTTCACTGCTTTTCAATCAAGCTTTGATATGGGTTTTAAACAGGGTTTCAGTTTTGGTTACGAGTTGGGTCTAAGGAATGCTATGACTAGTTTGCAAGAAAATAGTTCAAATCATGGAATTCCAGCAGATCCAAGAAGAATAAATTGCAAGATTTGTATGAATGGTATTCCATCTGAGGAAAATCTTGTGAACTTGTACAATGCTCAGCAAGAGAGTAATAATGAATAATTAAAATAACAGATATACAGTTTAATATAAACTTTAATAAAACTTATATATCGGGGGGCACGGCAGGGCCCCCGCCAAGTCGAGCGCGAAGCAAACACTGCCGTACCATCCTTTACTGGAACCATTTCGCCGCATTTTCAGGCCCCTATTTGAGAACCTCTGGATAAGACCAGAACGCAGAAATTTTCGTCATCCAGTAAGCTATAGAATCACATACTTAAAATAAAATTTCAAGTCTGTAGGTCATTTAGTTCCGAAGTTAAGCGAAAGCAAAGTTTCGCATTTATGACACTCAGCCACTCACTCATGATCATCAAAAAGAACTAGTACTTCCCATAAACTCAGAGAGCTGAAATTTGGTACAGTTAGGGTTTAATGGCCACATAAAGGGAAAACTATAAAAACTAGGATAATCGAAAATCAAATTTTGGTCAATATATAATTCATTGGACTAAGAGTGGCGGTGATACCTGCACCCGTCGCTAGTTGGCGCTGACTTATTTTAAAACGCGCTTACTAGTGATGGTAATTATTGCGATTTCACAATAATATCATAAGCATGCGATTTAATGAGTCATAGCATGCTATTTGCTATTGCTATGCTATGCGTTCCTGGTGACTATCACTTTAGTGACTTTTAACTTGATTTGACATTAACTACAAATGTCAAAGTCCGGTTACTAATCAAAGACATTATGATAAACTTACTAAGTAGACTGTGCACTGTGTCGGTGCCGAGTGAGAACCGCTCTTAGTGTCTATCCTTTTCCTTTTCTCTCCTCAAAATTTGACAGTAAAGTCTTGTTAGAAAGGTAAAACGTCTTTGTAACTTATACACCCTGTACTACGCCTATCACCCTGAGATATTGGTAGTGCCTGTCATGCCTAGTAATTTCGCTGGAAACATTGCCGTTCAGACCGGAACACAGTAATGTTTGCAGTTTGCACATTACTGCTTGGCTTAATTATTTTTTAAAAAAGGTTACAACGAGTAACACTGTTACTCGATGGGAACTTATTTTTTAAAAAAGGTTGCAACGGGTAACAGTGTTACTCGATGGGAAAAAAGTCCCAACGTGACAGTGTGACTCGTTTAGTGTGACTGGATGGGAACCCAACATAATTTTTGTTTGGACGAAAGGATAGTGTGGACTGTGGACATATTCTTACTTTACGGATGAATATGCAAATGTTATATTTATATTGTTTTTTAATGTTAATTTTTTGTGTCGTTATTGATTTTTAAAGTTGATCTTAAAACTAGGCACATCCACATTTCGCCAACATGTTATTGGTTCCATATAATAGAGGGCGAGCCTATTGCCATCTACCAGGCACAGTTCTAGATTCCAGGCTGACATAGAGGTATTTCCTAGTGGAAAAATCGAATAACACTGTCTGACCTGGGGATCGGACCCGATATCTCATGATCGGCAGTCAAATTTGCACCCACTACGCCACCAAACTTAGGAGGTAAAAATATTATCTTTAAAAAAAAGAAGTATATGTTAGACCATGAACCTACGAATAATAATAAGCCATGAACCTAAAAAAAAGACGGACGGAGTATATTTTTTACTTTTAATATATCAAAAATAGACACAAACCATGTGGCGCTTTTGTTTTAAATAGCTATCTCAACAATTTTAGTTATTCATTTCTTATTATATTAACTGCCTCGGTGGCGTAGTGGGCGCATGCTCGACTGCCAATCAAGAGGTCCCGGGTTCGATTCCCAGGTCAGGCAGTGTTAAATATTGAGTTTTTCCATTAGGAATTATCTCAATAACTGCCTGGAGTCTGGAACTGTGCCCGGTAGATGGCAATAGGCTCGCCCCCTATTACATGGGACCAAATAACATACCGGCGAAATGTGGGTGGTATCTACTATGGGACTGAGTCCTGGGTACACACCTCTGCCTACCCCTTCGGGAAAAAGGCGTGAATGTATGTTGTTGTATTTCTTATTAAGAGGTTACATGAGGGGTGATTTTTCCAGACAAACGTTTTCCCGTGTTTCTTCCCTAGATAACTGCTACAGAGCAATGGTTTTTTTTTCTACAAACTCATTGTTAAATGAAGTATGACCCTTTAAAAACATGAAAAACTGTCCCAGTTTCACTCGCGTAATTAGACGTTCACTGGAAATAAATGAAGAGTTAAGGAACATAAAGAAAATAACAGGGACACAGCCTAATTCATCTTCTAATTTTCAAGATATAAATTTATGGATAAAATCAATTTCTCAAATCAATTTTTGAGGAAACACGGGAATACAAAACATCGATTTCGTAAATTTTCCATAGGATTGTGTCAAACAGCTAAGAGGTCCTGTATCCTGTTAATATCTAAATCTTGAATGCATGTCATTCTTTAACTCTCTTATTTATCCAACGATATTAATGTACCTACTACGAACTAGATTTCTCGTTCCGAACACTCACTTGGCTCGAATAAAGTGCACTTCAATCCGTGCACCTTACTTTAGTCTACGACATCCAAGCAGTGTGAACGCGTACGGAGCTGTGCTATTATTACGGGAAATCAAATAGAGTATTTAATTTTTGATTGATTTGTTTACATACTATTGTTAGCCAGTAAACCAGTTAGAGCTATGCTTACCTTTAATATTATAATGACTAAGGATCCAATATTTTGTAAACTCTTTTGGCAAATATAAACATAAAAACATATATTCACGCCTTTTTCCCGAAGGGGTAGGCAGAGGTGTACCCAGGACTCAGTCCCATAGTAGGTACACCCACATTTCGCCAGTATGTTATTAGTCCCAAATAAACATTATATTTAATTTATTGTTAGTCGTATTCGACCACATTATTTTTTTTGGATTTGTAATAAATAAACAAAACTTCAATGAACTAAGTAACAGAATTTGAGCAAATATTTTTTAAGAAAGTTCTTGTCTATCGTAGAATATAAGTCAATGTACCCGAATGACATTTCTCCGATACAAAGGAAAGCTCCCGAGAGCGTCGCCAAAAAGAAACATCATAAATACACATAAAAACTGTCCATAAAAGTTATTTATTACGATTATTATAACAGAGAATATTTAGTTTTTATTTCGTCCGAAATAGCTTCAATGTCGAGAGATGTCTTTACAACATAGAGCATTGTTGGTTACTTATTTTCTATGACACGTTAGACTTTAACGTCTTATTTAGACACGGTTATTTAGACACTTTGAAATCGCGTTTCATTAAAGGTATAATATAATACTAAGGAACTATGTAGTAAATAGGTGATAATACAAACATTTTTTAAAGCCAAAGAGACAATTCTATACAAAAATATTCTATAAAAATGTAATTTTATTTTTACAGCGTGTTAAAAAAGGCGTAGTACGACGCGAGGAAAATAAATTAATACGGTAATATCAATGAAGGTGCGAGCAGCTTGCTGGGAGCGCGAAGAAAATATATATTTTTTTTTATTATAATGTGACAAGACGAGCAAATCAGGTGCCTGATGGTAAGCATTATGATTGCCCATATCAGACACAGTACAACCCAGTGTTTTAAAATTCAAATTCTGCGCGGCACTGCACTGCGCCTGTCACCCTGAGATATTAGTTGTTGAATCTCGTTATGCCCAGTAATTTCGATGGTAACATTGCCCTTAATGTTTGCACATTACTGTTTGGCGGATGAATAACTGGCAAGGCTGGAATAATGTTATAAGTAGTTATAACAATGAAGGTGCGAGGTAGTTGCGAGCGTGAAGATGTTTTGTATGTTTATAACAATGAAGGTGCGAGCAGCTTGCTGATAGCGCGACGCATAATTGTTTTGTGATAATAATGAATGCGGTTGTTTAATGTTATTTAATTCTTCACAGCTCCTAGGCATTTCAGGAGGGGTTTGAACCTCCCTCACTAAAACCCCCTCTGCCAAGAATATCTATGTTAACTGAATATGTCATCATTACCAATACTTAACCCATTACATATAAGTCACTCTCATGGTGGAACGGCTCCAGCGTAAATTTGCTCGCTATGCGTATAAACGTAGCTATGGGTACTATCCATTCTTGTACCCATCACTATTTGTCTCCGGGATGGTAGGGCTCGACACACTGGAACTGAGGCGGAAACTGCTGCTCATTGTGCATTACTGCAAGATATTGCGCGGTGAGCTGCACAATCCGCATAATATCCTGTCTAGTGTTGTCTAGGGTTGTATGTGCCAGATAACTATTTACGTTCCGTACGTAGGCATCACCGGTTGCTGGTGGGTCCACCGCCACCTAGGACGCGTCATGCAGCAATACGCCGACACGCCGAGCCGTATCTCTCTTGACCGCGTTTCTGAGCGAGAACCAACATGTCGACATATTTCACGATAGTATAAGCATTCTAATAACTAACTTAAGGTTATTTCTAAGCCGTTCCTAACATAGTTTGCGTTTGGTGTATACTGTAAGCATTCTATGTCTTATTAATGAATAAATAAATAAATAAATAAATAAAGTATAAGGATAGATATACAGTAGATAGATAGATAAATTCTTTATTATTACACCACATCTTAAAAAACTTAAAACTTAAATGTAACAATAGGAATATGTCTAGTGTAACAATTGGCGGTCTTATCGCTAAAAGCGATCTCTTCCTGACAACCGTTTATGGTTGTCTGGAAGAGTAAGGTATATTTTATTCTACAGTTTTAGGTCTATTCGGATATATTGTCGATTTCATTACAAGCGTGCGTGTACGAGGTTTAGAGAATATTTATTATTGTTTTATTTGTATTCATAATACTGAGGCGACCGACTTTCAGAATAAAACGGACTCATAATCCAAGGAAGCTGGGCCCAGAAAACCTTACACTGTCTATCCTATATTGCCGGGTAGAGAATGTTATTCGCAATAATATTCACAAACATAGTAACCATTTTATTATCGCCGATTAATTTATAATTTGATTTTAAATAAAGTGAGGTTAGTATTAAGTATTTTTTTAATGGCGACGCATGTTCTGATTTTAGTAGAACATTTGCATAATTCATAATTAGGGGCGATACTAATAAATATTATTTGTGCCCATTTGAGACTCTTATTATTAGCCTATGAAATAAAATTATAATGCAAGGTTGACGGGACCCAGAAATTAACAACACCTTTACGGACCTATCTAAAAAAATGCAAATCTGACGAGTCCAGACGAGAAATACACGGTACAGATTTACTAAGTGCTTGAATAAATCTTAGAAGCCATTCTATGAATATTTATTTACAATTATTTTAACAAACTATCAATAATAAAATTATTGGTTAAAATTAAAAACTATCTTTAATTATTAGAAATATATGGGAACCGTCATTAAATATTATGTAAATACTAGCTGACTCGGCAAACGTTGTTTTGAAATTATTTCATAAAATGAACAAATGATGAAAATTGAAGGGATGTATTTTTTAATTCTAAATCACAAAAATATTAAAAAAATTGTTCAAAAAAAAATCGGGCAGGCCACCCTTATCACTTAGGACTTAGGGGTATAAAGAAAGTTTACGACCTATTCTCAGACCTACCGAATATAATATACAAAAGAAATCATAAAAATAGGTCAAGCCATTTAGACTAAGTATCTAAACATTATAGTTACGTACTTACTATCTACACTTACTAAATCATAATTATAGTAGGTACGAGTATTTTATTATAATATTATTTAAAACATAATAACAATACAACAAAATGTTTTCAATGTTATTTAATTAAGATACTAATAAAAAATGTACCTTTTTAGGTGACGGCCGCACTTCAGATGAGCTATTACTGTTGTTATTATTCGTCTTATTATCAGACAACTTTGCTTTACTCTCCATACTTAAAAAAATCATTAAAATCATCACTGAAAGTCGAACGTGGCATTTCACCGACGCCATTTTTGTAAAAATATACAACACAATAAAAAAATCAAACGTCACTTTCGATTGACATAAAAAAGCGCGGGAAACAGTCAACCCCCAATGGCGGATTCCAGATGACTGGAGAATGGATACAGACTTTTATATTATCGACGGGGAGTTCTTACGTCAATATTCTGAATACACGCGATCTTGAGATAAAAATACATGAGAAAATCTTTTCACACTTGACGCTGAATAATAAATGTTTTATATGAGTCACTGGCGGTGTCAATTCTGATAAAAAATAATAGTGGGACTTCAGCTGGGATCCGTAATCTGTGGATACAAACCTGAGAAAAGCATAAACTAAACACTAAAACTCTATACAATTAGGCCGCCGTAACTAGGCGAGTCTGAACAAAAGCTTAAGCCGGGTCTACAGCTAAATGTTAGTAACAAAACGTTGTTATCTAACCGTGTTATATAACACGTGTTCGTCCACTGCGACTTGACACCGAAAATGTTTTTATTAGCAATTATCATTTTCTAAAATAAGCTCCGTACAAGGGCAAGTGTTTTCTTGTTTAAAATCTATTGATTCCGACTCACAATATGCTACAGTCTCTAAATAATAGAAAATTGCTAAATATTGTATGTTATAAAAGGAGGTTATGATTTTCAAATATCCAGCAGAGATGTTAACGGCACGAGCGCTAACAAAAAATGAACTACGAACCCCCCCCCGCAGGCGAAATCGGGTGATGTTTTCCATCCGCGACGGATAACGTGTTAGCGTGTTATATAACAATATTTTGTTATATAACACCAAAGCCACGCCCACTTTTCATGTTATTAACATGATATTGTGTTAGCTAACACAAAAACATGCCGCTGCGGACCCGGCCTTAGTGCATGTAGACTCGTGGACAAAACTGTAATTGCAAGATGAACAAATATACGAATGAATGTATAGGTATTGTAAATATCATGTTTAGTTTTGTTATATCATAATAATAACAAATTTCTTTACGAATTTACATGCGCCTAAGTTCGCAGAGCCTAAGTATGTTCAGACTCCCGAGTTACGCCGCCCGTATCTATAATCTATAGATTCATGGAGTAACTTGACCAGATAAATGTTCGGACGAGCGAAAATCCTAATTGTCCACTTTGTCTAAACTGGTCTTGTACTTATAATGCTCTAAAACAAGTAGCGTTACAACTTCAACACCACTACGTTAATTCTAATAAAAGTATTTGAGGAATGATATTTCCAATTTTATTTTATTTCCAATTTTTAATTTCAATTTTATACTTAGTTTAAAAAATTCACCTCCGTGGCTTAGAGGGCGTATGCTCGACTGCCAATCAAGAGGTCCCGGGTTCGATCCCCAGGTCAGGCAAAGTGTTAAATATTGGATTGTTCCATTATGAATTATCTCAATAACTGCCTGGAGTCTGGAATTGTGCCCGGTAGATGGCAATAGGCTCTCCCCCTATTACATGGGACCAATAACATACTGGCGAAATGTGGGTGTATCTACTATGGGACTGAGTCCTGGGTACACCTCTGCCTACCCCTTCGGGAAAAAGGCGTGAATGTATGTTATGTTATGTGTTAAAAAATTCAATTTCAATCTAATTTTTATTATTCTGACATTAATTTTGTAATCGACCTGCTAGCAAATGATTTGTATTAAATAAATAGAAACCAGATCACATGTTGACTAACACTAGAATTGAGGAATTTTGTTTTTACTAACACAACATGGTCGTGCGACTGAATAAATGAATTTAAATAAATAAACAAAATATTGTAAAAAAAAAATTGGTTGTCTGTAAAGTCGGTTTACTGACGATAGTTGAACGTGACAACGCGCTCACTCAAGTAGGAGAGAGACGGATGTCGAACGCTGCCGAACGCAAAGGCCGATTGTGCTTCTTTGTCGCTCGTTCCGCGCTCTCGCTTGCACTTCAAGCCTTACATGAAACGCCTCAGAGCGAGGTAACGCCGCATGAGCCTTGTTTTTTCGTGCGTGCAGCCGGCTCTATCGAATTATAAGACGTTGTCACGTCAAAAAAAATAAGGTCCGATCAATTTCATTTGGAGATGTTTAATTTTATGTTGGTATATCAGTAACTTATTATTTTGATAATTACAATGTGTCAATAAATTATTCCACGCGCAATAATCGCCCTTTCGGTGAAACAACGTGTAAAAATATGCATTTTTAATCGATAGCCAAAACCGCCATCGTCGACTTGTTGATTTAGAATACACACGTGGATGAACTCTCACAAAATATACTGAAATGTCATAATATTCATATTGCTGTATATTATTAGTCATATCTCGTGAAAAATAGATTGCCGGACGTACATGTGAGTCATGTTTCACGTTTTTAATGATTATTTGAGATGTTTAGTGTTATTTAGTATTTAGTGACACCAGCGGTGCCTTGTGCCTAGGGATGGCGAAACAGATAGAAGAGATATCTATATAAACATAGCCACAGACACAAACTTTCGAATTCAATATAATTAATGTAAGGAGTACATAATATTTTTTTGGCATAAAATAATATCACTAACGCATTAATTTTCGAATACAAAGTAACAAAAACTAATCTAAACAAATAAAGACAGCGCTAATAAAAACTAAAATACTAAAGACATTAATGCATGACTAAATCATATGAACAGTTCGAGAGGTACCAAAATAAACTTATTGTACAGTTCTTCTTGTTTGATATAGTGCGTCGAATTTTTATATTGTAAGTACCTATAAGTGCCCAATTAAATTTAAGCATTTTACCCGACTGCGAAGAAGGAGGGTTATACAATGAATATTATGGGAGAAAAATTTCATCCACGGGCCATTTGAACCTCGCACCTTCCGCACCAATCCGAGTGGTGGGTACTCTACCATTTGAGCTACCGTGGATGTAGGTACTAGTAGTCGGCGAAATTTTTCTATCCCACCAACCTAACGCCAATAGGGGCGTTAAAAGTTTTGTTTTTTAAATAATAAAAGAAAAATTATAAAAATTCTTCCATTGTATTTACAGCGAAAAGACGGCTTATGTCTATAAAAATATCAAATAATAAGGAAGGTTATGTATTTTGAGAGTATGTATGTATGCATGTTTGTATGTATGTATTATGTATGTGGGTATGAGGTTTCTTTGGACCTTTCTACAGCTTAAACGGCGCAACCGACTTTGACATGTAAGGTGTCATTCGGTGCGGGTGACATAAGGTACAAAATTTTTCAAATTTTGTCCTTGAAATAAGAAATAGAGGGAAAGGAAACGGGCTTCGAATCCAAGGAAGCTGGGCCCAAAAACCTTATACTGTCTATCATATATTGCCGGGCAGAGAATATTATTCGCAATAATATTTCCAAACATGACCTGGGTACACCTCTGCCTACCCCTTCGGGAAAAAGGCGTGAATGTATGTATGTATGTATGTATTTCCAAACATAGTACGCATAATATAGCACTCTTATTATCGCCGATTAATTTATGATATGAAGAACAATAATATATCGCCTAAGCTGTTCAAAATTAAACTGCAGAATATTTTGTTGAAGGGGTGTTTCTACACAGTCAACAAATTTATGACTTATAAGAAATTTGTAAATTAATTTAATTTTAAGTGCTTGTTATTATTATTATTATTTTGTTTTGTAAATTATGTATATTATGAATGTATAATGTATTAGTATAACTAGTTTTAATTTGCATGAAAATTTCAAATACAATGTAATATTGTGTGTGAATAAATGATATGATATGATATATAATTTGATTTGTAGAAAGTGAGGTTAAGTACACTGTTGGCGCTACCGCGTAGACGACTGAAAATAGAGGCTACCTTCATTTAATTATTACTTTTTTATTTTTTATTTTTCTGCCGGTATTGCAATAATCGTAACTCAATTCTTTTTTTTTAAATGCCTAGTTTGTGTCGTCACGTCAAGGTGCGAGCTGATAATCAGCGTTGCTGACTTGTCTGTCTGCAACACATGCTGAGCTCGCACCCATTCGGGCGACACTGCACGACGCGACTATGAACTTCACACATTTATAATTTATTCTTTTTACTATTAATATTGTTATATTATCTGTTTGTTTTTATATTTATTGTTAATTTATGAGTGTTTTTGTTTTGTGTCTCTGCAGTGTTGTCCAAATAAATGTATTTCATTCATTCATTTATATAAAACATAGAACACCTTTTTTTTAAGTATTCCACCTAAATACAGCGCATAAACTGCACCGTCCTATGCCAAAATGAACGCCGAGTTTCAAGACGGCTATTAAACCGCCGATATGTTTACAATGAGCACGTTAACATCCGTTTTATGGTTTTACGCCATTACTGAGGCTTGCAATAATAATAGTGAGCTTTCCGCAACGTCTATGAAATTCGAGAAACAGAAGTGGACATGTGTCTTTTACACATAATAAATGATAGTATATCTTGGGTACGCTGCCATCTGACAGAGTATTTAGGATGCAAAAACGCTGTTTCCGAGTTATTAACAAGGCCTGTTTCTTAGATAGTTGCAAACCCTTGTTCAAAAAATGTAACATTCTCCCTCTTCTGTGCATCTATATTAGAGACATATGCATTTTCGTTAGGACACACCCCGAGTACTTTAAAATGCGTAGTGAAGTTTACTCTCGACAAAAGCGAGCAAAGTTTACTAGCCTATTATATCAGCCTCCTTGTCGCAAAGTAATTTATAAGAAAAATTTATTTAACATGAGTATATTAATTTATAATAGAATACCCGATGACATAAAATTATTAAAAGGCAATTTATTTAATAAAAAATTAAGTGACTGGCTATTATGCAACTGCTTTTATAGTATTAAGGAATTTTTGGACTTTTGTGGAGATATTAAATTTTAAATAAATAATATTTGCACGTCTGCTTGCAGGCTGAATGCAGTGACTTAGTTTTAAAATGAACAACCTTTGTTTTTGTGCATTCTGGCAAATAAACATTTGATTTGATTTGATTTGATTTGACAGTGGTTTAGAGCACTTGGATTGTCTATAGGCTGACATGTCGGCCTGTGGATTTTCGAAGCGTTCAATGGTATAGTGTATTTAGTTAGGGTAGATAGTAAGTAGGTAGCTCTATTGTTTAGTCTTTTTTATAATATAAAGGCACTCTGTCATTAAAAAAAAAAAAAAAAAAATGATAACAAACAAACTTTTTCACACTTCTTGCTTAAAAAGTCCGTTATTGTTGTGTCTAGAGCGGGGCAAAAATAACTTTTCAAGCTCTAGGGGATAAAGTAAAGGAGTTTATGGTTGGTATCTGGGCAACGTCGTCCTTACATAATAATTTTGATTTTATTTGAGAGGCCTAATATTAAGATTCTCAAATATGCATAAATTAATATTTTTTAGTATCGCCATTAATTATTATGAATTAAGCAAATGTTCTGCTAAAATCAGAACGTGCATCGCCATTAAAAAATACTTAGTACTTAACCTTACTTTATTTAAATCAAAACTAGCTGTCCCGGCGAACTTCGTACCGCCATATTTTATTTCTCTAATCGCAACTGAGGAAATAAAACCCTTCCGGTAAAATCGAATTAGCTAAATTGAAAATAAAACTGGAGTACTCAATTGAAAAATTCATATTGTTGTACAAAATGCGTGGGGTGCTTATTATAATTACTACAGGTATACTAAACTATCGTTAAAATATTTACAGCAATGAAACGTGAAATAAAGTAATAGAATTTATATTCTAAGAAACAGAACACAGCGCCATCTATTGGGTGTATTTGCAACCTAGATGTCAAACCATATTGAAGAATTTTATCGATGAATCAACCACCATCTATGAGAACGTACACCGCCATCTATGAGAACTTCATAAAACTAAACAGTAAATAAACACTTGCTTAAGAAACAATTAATTGATACATTTTATTTGTTTACATTCACGACATAAGCGAATAATTGAGATGATAACTATCCTATCTAGTAAGTTAGACCAAAATACGGGTACATGTGAAATTTGATTGAAATCGGTTCAGTAGTTTTGGAGTTTATTGGCAACATACATCGTGATAAAAGATTTTTATATATATAAAGATATAACCTTAACGGCGATAATAAGAGGGATACCATCACAGAACACAGAACACATATACAAGGATACCATGTTTGGGAAGATTATTGAGAATATAATTTTGCACTCGGCAATATAATAGGATAGACAGTGTAAGGTGTAAGGTTTTATGGGCCCAGCTTCTTTGGACCACGAGTCAGTTTACAGTTCCCTTTCTTTTTAATTTCTGCGCGTTACTAACGAGATCATATTTTTTTGGTGTCGCACGATATTAGCCAAAATGTTTTAATGAAATTATTATTTTTATTTTCTCACTATCGTAATGAAAATACTCGGCTTCTATTTACTCCCTCGCGATTTTTCAAATAGGGATCGAAATAGGAAGAAAATATTCTCTACGTTGCGAATATCTCTTTAGAGTTCCGTAATGCCGCAGGTCCCAACAGGGTGCCAGCTGGTTATTTTCATTATATCACCTAAGATATAAAATATACTATCCAATAAGAATACCCACCAAACCAAATATTGTAAAAGTAGTTGAAACTGTAGTACCTACCTAGAACCTGTAGTGGAAAAAAAATCCTGCAGAATCTTATGCGTTTTTTTGTAGAGGTATACCTATATTTCCAAACGCATGGTAGACTCATTACTAGTTATTGACATTATTAATTAACGTTTAAAAATGTCTTTTTAAGACTTATTTAAATAAATCTTCTTTGAGTTTGAGTTTGAATATAACTAAATACTTAAATTGTGAATTACATGTGTCTAGCCATTACGGTTTATGCGAGAATAGTAATTAAAATTTCGATCATGAAATAACGCGATGTGAAAATCCGCTACTATGAAAAAATGCTTTTGTGAAACTTGACGCACAAATCATGCGATAGAGCCCTGTGACAGACGGACGGAAATCGGAGGCTTAGTTAAGCTAGAACTACATCTGGCACACGTGTGCCGCGTACGCCGATCTGTTTAGAGCTACATTACGCACACGCATTAGGCGTGTATGTAATGTAACTCTAAACAGCTAGTCGCCATACAAAATGTATGGGCTCCGACGTGCCCAGATCTGGCGTACGTGGCACACGTGTGCTAGATGTAGTTCTAGCTTAATAGTTTGGCACCTTTTGGGTATACGGAACCCAAAAAAGAGGATTATTTTGTCCATGGGCAGAGCAGTTTCCGTTTCAATAGATATAATTTTAATCGTTTAATCTATCTTCCAATTATTATTTATTTTGGACTCCGCGTATGTTTCTCTTACTGCGAAATGTTTATTTTAAACAAATATATACATACGGTGAATTGCGGTTATTGACGCGCGAGGTAACGTTTGACAGCTCTCAAATGGCGGGAAAACATAACGAATGAATGGATGTTGCATTTTCATGCGTGTTGAGTGCCGTGTGCTGGTTGCAATTATATTCATTAACACGTTGTCTGCCGGTAGTATAAATGACAAAAATTACAAAAAAAACTTTTGATGGAAATATAAGCGTTAGGTCAAAATATGAATTTTGATATATGATAGGGTTTGATCAGCAATGGGGTTCCGTAGATATTTAAAAAAAAACTAATGAGGTCGTATATGACCTACGCGGCGATGTAATACGAAAAAGTGACTATTCGTTATCGAGGCGCCGGGTAGGTCACGCCTCCGCCTCCTTGAAGAAAGAGGGACCAGTTAGTAAATTGAGACGCTTTTGTGTAACTTGCTATAAAGAAAATGTAAAAACATTAGGTTCAAGAGAAGCTCGAAACAAAACAAAAAAAGTTGTAACATACTGAAAAAACTGTCCTGGTGAAGTACATTACTGTTTACCCTGCTTCAATAAGTCACATCGTTATTTGTAGTTATTTTAAGAGATCATATTAGTAAATAGATGCTTTATGATTGATAGTTATTAAGAATAAATAAGATTTATAATGGTCCAGTTTGTTTTTTTTGCCATCCCTTCACATTTTCATACATATTTTCAACAAATATATGAGTAGCCAGAAACCATACCAAAGGATTGTTCTACAGCGCCGCTCCGGTCACCTGTTATAGATAAATATTTGGTAAATGTGGCCTACGGCTCACAAAGTAGTTTCAAATTCAGGTCTGCCTTGAGGTCACCGATGCCCTACGCGGCGCCTTAATCCAGTCGAGGTGAGGTCACCGGTGACCTACGCGGCAGAGAATGTGTTAACAGGTGCATAAATATTATGAATGATATTATGACGCACGAACTTTCTATTCAAAAATGTTTGTTGTGTTATAATTTTACTTGGTGATTTGAATTGCGTACAAAATGGAATTTCACAAATAAGGAAGAAAAAGCGAATAATTTTCCAGTTTGGCCTTTATTTGCGCTTTTGAAACATATTTGGTTAAAGAAAACCTTAAGGTCTTTTCTTAACTTGGAAAATCGAATCACCTTAAATGTCAGTCAGTTGAAATTGTTTATTAAAACGTTTTGTAGCACATTAATATCTTAGCAATCGAGCTTAGATTGGCGAATTTTTTTTTAAAACACCATACTCAGTTTAGTCCTAATAGGGTAAACGATTTTAGTAATAAATATATCTACACTATCCATTTATAGGTAAATTATAAATATTATGATTCAAGAATTCTCGCTTAAATACATTGATATAAAGAAGAGAAGAGATAGGGTACGTTCTCCCAGTGCTTACTCAACAAATGGCACGTGCAATTTGCTCAGTGTGAAGTTTGCAGTGACATATATAATGAACAACAAAGATAGAAAGATGTACCTAAGACCGAACAATATTATTCGCTCGTACGACCTTACTTTACTGACGTACATGGTCCTAATGGGACCTAATGTGAGCTTGCTATTTTGGAGAAGCCACTACCTCATCTCCCCTTTTCTTTATATCAATGCTTAAATACTAGATATTAAAATAATATAAGCTGAAAGTAGGTATCTAAAATATATTATATACCTATATGATATAAAACATGTACACATAAAAAACATGCAATTAAATAACTGTGGTAGTGACAAGCGCCTTTAAATTTGAAAAAATATAAAGACTAAGTTATTAAAAAAGTTACTTCTATTATATAGTGCACCCACGTTTATTGTGCCCACAGAAAGTAATTATTTTATTGTACCTATCATTACTTGTCTCGTTAAGTTTATGTCATCAAAAGAGATTAAGGAATGAGAATTTTAATAGACTTTAGTGAATTTCACAGTCTCAGTTAATGAGTAGCTGTCACAACGCACCCAGCATCGACGGAGGCGCCCTCACACAATATATTCATAAAGAATAATTAAGTTCTGATTTACTTTGATAATTTTTTATCTGTAGATAAAAATTTAAATAACTAGACTTAAATTAAATTTTTTATGACTAGGTATTTTAATTTAGATAATTTTGAAAAACAGCATGACTATGATTTTTAAAGTGATTCATATAATATATAAATATAATTTAAGCACGTTATTCCGACAAGCCACGTGTTTTTTAATATTGCTCATAATATCTCTTATTTATTTCATAGCTTAAGTTGAAATATCTAGTTATATTGAAAATGAAATGTTAAAAAAAGTGAAAATGTGAAAGCAACAGTAAAGTTTTTAAACATTATTGAGACGGCGTGCGAGTTGGACGTTTGCCAACTCCTAGGTGTTGTGTTGTTCAGCCAATGCACCGTGAAAAATGTTATCCAATGATTTATTTATATGATCTTATCTTGGAAAATGGAACACTAACAATATAATAATATTTGCGATCTGTGTTATCAATAGTTCGTCACGTCACGTTGCGTTGATTGCGATCGGAATGTGAAACAAACATTAGAAATAATTGCGAAACAGCAAAAAATATTTTGAGTTCCCAACAAAATTGTAGTGGTAGGCCTCTTTTGCAGGGGGCCGCCTGGGGAAGTACCACACCTTTGCCAGTTATTCATCCGCCAAGCAGTAATGTGCACACATTACTGTGTTCCGGTCTGAAGGGCAATGTTACCAGCGAAATTACTGGGCATGACGAGATTCAACAACTAATATCTCAGGGTGACAGGCGCAGTGCAGTGCCGCGCAGAATTAAAACACTGGGTGGCACTGTGTCTGATATGGGCAATCATGATGCTTACCATCAGGCACCTGATTTGCTCGTCTTGTCACTCACTATAATAAAAAAAAAAAATTGGATCAGTCCATCGGCTGCCCGTCCTCTGGATAATCTCATAACCTCATCTCTCATAACCCTTAGCCAGCTCTTAAGGCAACCACGGGTCGAGAGGGTGAGGTACTATTCTATAGCCGGTAACCCCGCCGATGGTAGGAAATGTTATGTTCTAATTTGAACACTTTACAATATCTAATTTATATCTAATATATGATCTAAAGTTGGCATAAAGAATTCGGTAAGTACTATGTTCTTAAATATCGTCAATTGTCTCAGGGTTGGGCGTACGAGAGCCGATTAAATTGTTTGTGATAAATAAATTGATAAGACAATGATACGGCGCATCACTCCAATTTTTAAGTTATCACTTTGCGATTGAGTGTCAGTACGTGTGGTTGTGTAAAAAAATATACGACAATGGCACCGGTTCCAGTCATAACATTTAATAATGGTCAAAAAATTCCAGCAATGGGATTGGGAACTTGGAAGGTATGCATAACCTAATGCTCTATTTTTATTAAAGTAGGTATTTTATATGTGGGTAGAATGTCGCGTGGTTGATTTTTCATATAAAATTTTGGCATTGTAAAGGTAAGACCGCACTAGGCGGAACTGCACTGCAGCGGAGCGACGCGACACTGCGCGACCTTTTTTGATATACCGCACTTGAACTGCAGCGGCGCGACAGCTCGCAGCAAATTTTATGTCAGTCAGTTGGCAACTTCTGAACAAGATGGTTGAAATTGATATTATAATAGTATAATAGCTTCTTTGCTATGCGAGGAAGAAGAAAGGTTCGAGCTAGCACAAGCACAAAAAAAGCAAAGAATATGGATGCATAGTGCATATATGTAATTTTTTTAAATTAGTATATTAAAAAACGTATTCATTTGAATACCCATTGAAATAAGCTATATTTTAAAACCGACCACTCGCATATTACGCGCCGTCGGCGTATTGACTAGGAAAAAATAAATTGTTTATGGTATTTTCCATAGAGTGCAGTATTTAACAGATTATAAATTAATAATAGGCGAGGAAACGTGCAGTGTCGCGTC
The DNA here is from genome assembly GCA_947063395.1 of Hemistola chrysoprasaria. Classification (NCBI taxonomy): domain Eukaryota; kingdom Metazoa; phylum Arthropoda; class Insecta; order Lepidoptera; family Geometridae; genus Hemistola; species Hemistola chrysoprasaria. The sequence continues at coordinate 2,603,001 of OX346736.1, read as the reverse complement.
GCTTGCTATATCGCACTAAGCTGCAACGGAACTGCGCGACACGCCACGACGCAACACTTTTGGTGACTTGGTCAACTTTCCGCGGCCGTGTCGCGGCGCGCAGTTCCACTGCAGCATAGTGCGTGTTATGTCATACAAGTTCATACAAAGAATATTTGGTCGCATCGTGTCGCGTCGCTCCGCTGCAGTGCAGTTCCGCCTAGTGCGGTCTTACCTTAACAATTTGAATTTTGTACAAAACCCTCATAAAATTAAACATGGATCAAACTTTGCAAGGTTGGTCCTTCTTGCCCAATCGCTTATTTTTTAACAACACGCCAAAAAGTTTTGATAAATGTTAGGAGGATTTATAGAATAGAATTAACGCAGGATCACAGAATACTAATAAGCAGGATATTGAAATATATTTTTTGTAATAAAGAAAGACGGTTAACTTAATTATTTTTAACTGTCAATGTCAAAGGAATTTTGTCATATTTTTTTTTTTTTTTTCTTCTTGACTCCACAATGGAGCCTGGCTCCGCACGTCTTGTGCACTGCCAATTTCAGGTAATATATCTAATGTTCTCTCTTCTATGCTTGCGACTTGAGTTGCCATTTTCCATTATGACTTCCATTTTTAATATGTACAAAATCGAAATGTACTAAATTTAATAACGGGGAAACTTATTTCGCGTAAAAATATATACAAACTAGGATCGGAATTTAGGATAGGAGAGGATCCAGTAATAAAATATTTACAAAAATAATAAAATAAAAGGAACTACTATACTATACATTTACAAATTAATTAGATTATTTACAAGGAATGTTACATAATATATAATATTATAAATAAATATTATTGTTTAAAATAAATAATGACAATATATGATATAAATTAGTATTACAAAGGAGAGAGGATATATTTACAGGAAAAGGAATATTAAATGAAAGGAGATCAGTGTAAAACAGTTCAGTGCCATTATTCGGACAGGAAAAGAACACATGGTTCAAATCCCCAAAGCCATGTCCACACTGACATTCTGGACTATCCACAATCTGAAGCCTGTGAAGATGAGCTGGAGTACAAACATGGCCCAGCCTCATTCTGATAATGATAGATGTTACTATCTTCCCAAGGCTAAGACTGAAAAACCAAGGTTTATTCGGGATAGTTGGTTGAAGACTATAATAGTATCTGCCCTTTGTGTTACTGATAGCTGCCCAAGCCTCATTCCAAGTATCCAAAAGCTGAATCCTAGGAATAGCAGCCAGATCGTTGCAAAAGTTCTTATACGGGAATATATCACCACATTCAACTGCCTCATTAGCCAACACATCCGCCTTTTCGTTCCCAGTGATACCACAATGACTCGGAACCCAAACACAAGCGATAGATATATTCTTCAAACTATATTCAAAGAGTAACTCTCTGATTTTAGCAATCAGAGGAGTGAATGGTTTTGATTTGAATGGATATTTTTCTATAGCTTGTAATGCACTCAAAGAGTCTGTGAAAATTACTGTCTTTTTTAATCTAGCTATCTTAACGTATTCTAATGCTTTCAATATACCAATGCATTCACCAGTGTATACTGAAGTTTCAGGAGGGCACTTAATCTTTTGATTTATCTTGAAAAGAGGATCAAAAACTCCTACATCCACACATCCAAATTGAGAGTGTTTAGAGGCGTCAGTATATAAATGATGCCAACCCAACCACTTAGTGTTAACTACAGCATTAAATTCTACATTGGCAAAGTTGATGTTATTAGTAATATTTAAATTAGAATGGATTTCCGGTGAAAAAGTCAAAGCCTGGTATTTACAAGAAAATAAAGGAAGATAAGAGGATTGATGAGTAGGTGCTACCAGATTATCGTGTTTTTGTAAGCTTATTACTAAACATGGAGATTTCTTATGTGACCAGTAATTCGATGACGATATTAATTGTGTTAATATACGTAGTTTAAGTGTAAGTGGATGATTTGATAATTGAAATATGCGATAAAATAGTCTGTCTGCCAGGAACTGTCGTCGAAGATATAATGGAGGGTCAGCACATTCCACTTGCAGCGCATTGATTGGGCTGGATCTCATAGCACCCGTAACAATCCGTAGCGCCTTGGATTGGATAGCATCCAATTTTCCAAAAGCTGCTACACTACCCGGCTCTAACAAGAAGCTTCCGTAGTCCAGAATACTTCTTATTAGAGCATTGTAGAGGAGCTTCATAGAAAATGGATGTGCACCCCACCAAACGCCAGAGAGACATCGCATGATGTTTAAAGCTTTTTCGCACTTATCTACAACATATTCGCAATGTGGTAAGCCAGTAAGTTTTGAGTCTAATACCACACCTAAGAACTTAGTATGAGCCTTTACAGGTATAGTGATATCATCATAAGTTATGTGAACCTGAGGTAACAGCCTTTTTCTAGTAAACACCACAATAGAACTTTTAGGAGCGGATAGTTCAAGACCATTTTTATTTAACCAGACTTTTAGATCGCCAAGCCCTGACGAAATTCGATCGGAAGCCACTTCTATAGATAAATCTACAGCGTACAAGAGGAGATCATCAGCGTACTGCAGAACGTTGACTTCTCTGTTTATTGATGATTCAAGATCATATGTATAGATGTTATATAGCAATGGACTAAGCACTGAGCCTTGTGGTAAGCCTTTCCATGTATACCTAGATGATTCAGACGCGTCCAAAGTTATTTTCCGACCAGATAACATATTACAAATGAAATTGATAATCATGTATGGTGTATTAATTGCTACTAATTTTTCCTTTAAAACATGTATAAGGACGTTATCATAGGCAGCATGAATATCGAGAAAAGCAGCCAGTACCGATTGGTTGTGTGAAAAAGCTATTCGGATATCTGTAGTAAAGACTGCTATACTATCTAGTGTGCTTTTGTTTTTACGGAAACCAAATTGACTATTTGACAATTTTCCTTGGCTTTCTATAAACCATTCTAACCTATTTTTTATAAGATGCTCCATAATTTTCATAATCACTATTGATAGGGCTATTGGTCGATACGAAGTTACTTCACTGCTAGGTTTATTGGGTTTTTTAATAGGCAACACTATTTGAGATTTCCATTGCAATGGAATGTCACCTGTCAATAACACATTGTTTAGAATAGAAAGATAGTAGGAAAGTGCTTCTTCTCCAAGGTGAGAAAAAAAAGAGTATGGTAAACCGTCTTCACCAGGAGCAGTATCCTTAATAACAGATAAAACTCCCTTTAATTCACTCATAGAGAAAGGAACATCAAGATTGAAAGAACAGGGAGAAACAGATGGAGGAATATTTATAAACAACTCTTGTTGAGGAACACTGGGTGGAGCTAATTGATCTAAAAAGTCTTCAGTTAAAACGGGATCTATAGCTGGAGAAACCGATGAGCTCGTCATGGCCGATCTGAACCTTCGTATGTTTCGCCAGACTACGGACGGTTTAGTGTTAGGAGCGAGGGACCCACAATAGTTTTTCCAGCCATCAAATCTTTTATTTTTAAGCAATTTCTTTGTTTCATTTATAATAAGTATTAAATTATCGAAATTTTCTTCAGACATATTCGAGTTATAAATTATTTCAGCCTCTTTTCTCTTTCTAATAGCCACAGTACACTCCTCATCCCACCATGGTGGAGAAGGGAGCTTGCCTTGTACTGAGTTCTTAAGTTGGAATGTCTCTTTTGCTGCCTCATCTATTATTTCAGTGAATGCCTGTGAACCGACAGAAACCTGCGAAGCATGGGGAAGTAATGCAACTTTCTCTTCTACTGCTGTCTTAAAATCTTCCCATTTTTTCTCCTTAATTATATACTTAAACCTAGGTGAACGTGGGGGTCTATATGTACAGTGAGCTTTAGGAAAACTTAGAAGTATTGGAAAATGATCACTTCCATATGTTGAGCCAAGAACCTGCCAAGTAGTAGTGGAAGCTAATTGAGGAGAACATATTGATAGGTCAATAGCACTGACATTTTGAGTAGGGTCTGTTCTACGTGTTGGTGTACCAGTATTAAGGATGCAAAGATTTAAAGTGTCTAGGATATCTAAAAACTCTACACCAGCAGCACTGGAGATGGAGCTTCCCCATGAACAATGGTGTAAATTAAAATCTCCCATGATTATATAAGGTTTAGGAAGGGACGAAAGGATAGTTTTGATTTCATGTAATATAAGAGAATTAGAAAGAGGAATATATATTGAAACATAACATATTCTATTTATTTGAAGAGATACTATAGAGAAATTATCATAGGAAGGTAAGGGTAGAGGGGTGAAAGCACAAGAATTATTTACAAGAAGAGCGGCTCCTCCATGCCCATCGGGTCTATCGTCCCGAAGGCAGGAGTAGCCGCGGATATTAAAGGCAGAGCCTGGCCGCAGCCAGGTCTCTGCCAATGCAATAATAAACGGATCAAATTCATTTATAAGGTCGATCAGCTCACTCCTTTTGCTCCGAACGCTCCGACAGTTCCATTGAACTGCTCTGGATGTGGTGTGCTGACGATCCATTATGGGGTGTGAATGTCTTGGCAAGTATTTCAATAATAGGGGCAGCGTGATTCGGTTTTAATATATTTGATTGTAATAATAAATTAATTAACAACATGATAATCTGGTTTATTGATTGTATTTCCTCATCATTCACAGCTGTGTTGTAAGCACAGCCATTTGATGGGGATGGTGGATTGTAATCTCGGACTAATAACTTATGAGCTACCTGGTCATATCCTTTCCCTATTTTGGGATTGGACTTTGGTTTGGCAAAAACTGTTTTTTTATAAGAAATATTAGATGGGTAGTGGCTAGTGGAGTTAGAGTTAGGGGATGTCGTTGGTTGGTCTATTGGTGTTGCTGCTACCTCTGCATATGGTCGTGATACTGTTGGGTGCAATTTAATGGCCTCCGCATAGGAAATGCAATTTTGGGCCATTGTTAGTTTAATTTGTTTTTGTCTGGCCATTTCAGGGCAAATTTTACTAATAGCATAATGAATACCACCACATAGGCAGCATGAGACACAGCCCTCATCAGTCCTGCAATTTTCACCTGTGTGCTCTTGACCACATTTATAGCAGCGAGGCTTAGACCTACATTGTATTTTAGTATGGCCAAATCGACAACAATTATAGCATTGTATGGTCGGGAAGGTGTACATTTCAACAGGTAATGCATTATAACACATGTAAACTCGTTTAGGTAGCATTTGTCCATCAAATGTTAACACAATGGTTTGGGTTGGCTTCCATGTGGGTGTACCTTCAATCATTACCTTATAATTAAGTCTGCGTGCTTTAAGAATTTTGCCACATCCAAATGGGACTGTGACATTGTCTATTATTTCCTCGGGAGACCATTCGACAGGAACTCCTCTCACAATACCCATTCGGGTTACTGCGAAAGAGGGAATAAATGCTTTTAAGTCATTTTCACTTAGTGTCTTGTCACTGATGAATGCATTGGCTTCTTCGTGTTTAGAGAAAGCTATAGCTACTCTGTTTCTTCCTATTTTTTTAACACTGCCATTTACAATACTATGGAAAGCACAGCGCTTTAAAAACTTTCCCAAAGCAATAGGGTGTAAGACAGTGGAATCATTTGGAGACAGTTGAATGCGCTGAACATGAACCACATATGGAGCAACATCTGTAGACTCGTACTGAGGCCTTGCGACAGGTGTGGGGACATGACTCTGGGGAGTAGTTTCATGGGCTACAGGTCGCACCACATTACTCTCCTTGCTCGGATCAGGAGTTGTGTGATTAATAGCTGATGGCTTTATAAAAGTAAAGGGACTTTGTTCTGGAATAATTTCGTGATCCGAGCAAGAACACTGGGGATCCACACTGGGGTCCACAGTAATAGATCTTTCTGACTGTCTCCTTTTCTTTTTATTTTTGCACAACTTATGTGAGCGGCCGCGCTTTATAGATTTGTTTATGGAGCCATCTGTGTCCATTCCAGATTCACTGGATACTATAGTAATATAGCTGGCGGCAGGGGGAACACCTCCCCCGGGATCGGGGGGGTCACCCATAATAAAAATAAAAGAAAAAACTTACCAACTATCTGTACACAATTAACTATTTACAAATAAATACAATAAATAGAAGTATATTTACACAGAATTAAATGGATTATCTCCTATAAATTAATATTTTATATATAAAATTTTATGGAGACCGAAAAAACCCGCGTTCCTCTTTCGAAGTTTCCCGCGCTAATCTTTGTCATATTTTGGTTACCAAGGTCCAAGGTGCTGATTGCCAGTGTTGTCGTTCTAGAATTTTTGCCGCTAGTTCTAGCGGATTTCATGAGTAATTAGCGACAAAATATAATTTAGTGACATATAGCGGCTTTTGAACCATAGGGTAGGTGACTTTTTCAGAAATTCAAATCGTCATTCACTGGGCCACAATGTAGCTAACGAATTTTTTCGAAACCTATTTGTAAATTAATAATTTTAATGTGATTTATTTGATGATTTTTTTACTTTTGAGTTTCAAATTAGGTACAAGAAGATTTTTTGCCTAGCTTTTTTTTAAATGTAACTGATTGACTGATTATAAATTCAAAGATTACAATGTTTGTACCTACTGTATTGATGCTAATAAGATTGATTACATTGTTTAATAAAATAAATATGTTTTTTAATTTGCTCTTTGTATTATGCCTTTTTATAACGGTTTTGTAATTTTTTTTAGTTCAAAAGAGATGTTTGCATAATCAGACAGTCTAGGGACATCTAGCGGATTTTAAGGACAATGAATTTTCGCATAATCTAGCGCAATTTGTCAGATTTCAGATTACTAGTCTAGTGATTTTTTATTTTGTCGAATGGCAACACTGATTGCCAATTGCCGGCAAACAAATAAATAACCTAAATCAAATCAACTAGATTTTCTCTAATTTTCCTCGCTTTTCCATTACAAAAATATTGAAAATGGCTTCTGAAGTGCCTACAGTGAAATTCTCGAATGGATACGAGTGCCCTATCTTGGGAATTGGAACATGGAAGGTAGGAAATAATAAACATAAATGAATTATCTTTCAAGTGTCAAGGCCAACGTAAGAGGCCAAATATTACAATAAAATTTATCTTTCCTATCAGGAGGTTGATAGTAGGTTCAGTAGGTACCTTCTAATATTATAATTAAATCAGGAAATATCCTGCCAAGCGTGGTGCTGATTATGATGAGGATATATCTCTGTCTGTCTGTCATGCAAACATCTGGCCCAATTTTGGTAGGTATAGGAAGGTCTCTAGCCACTAGCCTATAAAATATAGATGAGACTGTGATAAAGGCTAGGTTACTTTTCAGACCTGGTTGCATAAAAATGTAGTATATATAAATGATTTGACAAACTTCTCATACGATATCAGAAAATATGGGAAGTTCATTTTTTGCATGAGTTTTACAATATATTCGTACCTTTCTGAGTTATTTAGTACAATGGATAAAATTTAACTCTAACTTAGATCTTAAATTATTGACAGGACTATGCACGCACTCTGAATAGATACCGCTGTCATACTTGTCAAATGCGGCAACTAATACTATGCCAAAATCGGCATACCTAGCCAGTGCAACACAACTTTTCACGCACACTAGTACTCCCTGTAAACTGTTTTCACACACTAGCATTGTGATACGCACACAACAATTTGAAATTTTTTCTAAGTTTTTGTTGTTAAAAAGTGCTGTATCTTGTCATGGAGAGTATTCAGTAGTTTTGTCATGAAAGAGGAACAAACATCCATCCATCCATCCATCCCAAACTTTCGCATTTATAGTATTAGTAGGATTAGATGAATAACACTATAATATTGTTTGGTTCAGTAGTTTTATTACGCAGAGGTAACAAACAAATAGGAACAAACGCACCTATATCTGAACTTTAGCACTTATGTTGGCATTTTGATAAGAAAATATCTGTAACAAGTTCTACAACAACTGATAAGGCAAACACTCAACAAGCCAATTTGTACATATTTTATTACCAAACATAAATTAGATAAAGTTAATTTTATTGTCCAAACTTTGTTTTAAGAATAATACAATATTTTTGTCAAACTCAATTAAATTTAATAAAGAAAAGTAACAATTACCACAAATTCTAATTTTAATAAAAATAAAAGAAATAAAAAATGAGTTCCACAGTAATTAGGGCAGAGTTTTGACAACAAAATATAATGTGAAAAAATATCGGATGATGTTCTCTCGACAACAGCCGAAGGCAAAGTGAGCTGGAACGCTGGACACCGCCTGCTTTTATATCGTATGGCCGTCTTATCCCCTCTTATAGCTATTTATAGCTAACAATATATAATATGAACATACCATATGGTTCCTAGCTATATATATATTAGGGCTAGCACTTTCTCATCCTGTGGGAGCCATGAGACCCTATAAAGACACATATTCGGAGAAGAGGCAGCATACAAAAGCCACATTATAACTACCTACTACACAGACACTGCAAACAACATGGAGTTTTGTACACTCCCAAGAGTGTCTGTGAGGTGCATTCCGAGCACCGTCAGTTTATAAACATAAACATACATTCGCGCCTTTTTTCCCGAAGGGGTAAGCAGAGGTGTACCCAGGACTCAGTCCCATAGTAGATACACCCACATTTCGCCAGTATGTTATTGGTCCCATGTAATAGGGGGCGAGCCTATTGCCATCTACCGGGCACAGTTCCAGACTCCAGGCAGTTATTGAGATAATTCCTAATGCAAAAATTCAATATTTAACACTGCCTGACCTGGGGATCGAACCCGGGACCTCTTGATTGGCAGTCCAGCATGCGCCCTATACGCCACCGAGGCAGTCCTTATCGGGGTTAATCTCGCATGCGTGGTGAGGAAGGCCCGTTTGGTAGGCGGATGACAGTGTCCATTCTTTACATTATATTATTATCTGTTCTGTGACTCCGTCATGACTTAACGACTGCCCCTACATATCTTATAGGAAACAAGATCTGCATAAAATATTGTTACTTAATTTAATTTTCTAATATAAATTTATTTATTAGATTCAGCGGGCTTGAGTAGTGAATTTTAATCCATACGGGCTGCCACAATAGATCAGCAATGGTCGAAGAGGCTTCAGGTCCCCATGGATGACATTATGATAATAATAATAATGTAGCATCTGTGGTCCAGCAGGAATATGCCCGGCTTTAAATCCGGAGGCCCTGGATCGAATCTCACCATGTGGACTTTTCGCTTGGGCGCTACCGTGTTTCGGATGGCACGTTAAATTGTAGGTCCCCCGGCTGTTCCCTATAAGATATGCAGCGGGGCAGTCGTTAGGTCATGTCGGAGGCCTTGTAGGACTCTTGGCGACCTGAAACTCTGACAATATGGGGTGGTCCACATAACCCATATGAATTGACTCGAGCAGTGTAATTGGGGTAATCCGTTCTGTAAGAGTATAAATTCAATAAAAAAAAAAAAATAATGATAATATAAATTTAACTTCATGTAGAATTTTTTTTAATTAGGCACCTAATCTTCATTAAGTATTCAGTTTTAAAACCTGTTAGTTTAGAATAAGAATGATAAAATTACGTGAATTTTACAAAGTGATATGATACCATTTTACTGTTTTGTAGTAATGGATTAATTAGCATTCGCATTCATTGATAGCATGCGATTACTTTAATAGCATTTACAAATTAAATGATGTTGCGATTTTCTGTGATTGCGATTTTAGCGAATTCATCGCTTCATACGATCATAGCGGCAGCGTGCGCCGTGTGCTCTCCCTCGGCCGTCGGCCGTCGTAACCACGGGAGACGCCGAGACGGGAATACTGAAAACTATATCTGTTTCACATGACCCTGATTGACCTCGTTGCTTTCGAGTCACGAGTGAAATTATTAGCAATTTGGAAGGCGCGATTAAGCCATTATTATCTTTATTTGCTTGTACTTAGGGTCGTTTATTGAATGAACGTGTATGATTATTTAATTCGTTAAAATTAATAGCAGGGCGGTGTGAAGTACGAAGTGCGAATTATCGTCATAGCAAATAGCATAGCAATAGCAAATAGCATGCTATGACTCATTATATCGCATGCTTATGATATTATTGTGAAATCGCAATAATTACCATCACTACTGTTTTGTCTTTAAATACTTATATGTAACTTATATGTACTTTTAATTATTTAATAATAGTAGACCGCTTAATCTTAATTGAGTCCTCGCCTGCCGGGTAAAGGTGCGTAGGACCGGGAAGGTGACCTCCCGTCCCGATCCCTGTTCACGTCGACCTCCGCGTCCCCCGCCGCCCCTGTACCCCGCAGGCGAGGACTCAATTAAGCGGTCTAGCTATAGCTGTCGCCCACGGTTTCACCCTGGGCGCCCGGTACGCATAAATTCAAACTGACAGCGGCCAATTTCTATGAGAATGTACTATTTTTTTTTTACTATAGTGAGTAACAAGACGAGCAAATCAGGTGCCTGATGGTAAGCATCATGATTGCCCATATCAGACACAGTGCCACCCAGTGTTTTAAAATTCAAAATTCTGCGCGGCAATGCACTGCGTCTGTCACCCTGAGGTATTAGATGTTGAAACTCGTCATGCCCTGTAATTTCGCTGGTAACATTGCCCTTCAGACCGGAACACAGTAATGTTTGCAAATTTACTGCTTGGCGGATGAATAACTGGCAAAGGTGTGGTACTTCCCCAGGTGGCCCCCTGCAAAAGAGGCCTACCACTAGAAAACTACTGCCGTTCATAGTGTGCTAGCACTCTATTAGGTACATGATCTTAAAATATAACCGTCGAAGTGTGGTTATACCTTCAGGAGAAAAGACGTGTTGTAATGTTATCTAAATATAGATAATTGCGTAACACTCATGCCATTGATAATTTCTGATAAAAGTTGACATCCGCGCCTGATGATAACACTATAAAGACGTTTTATGGAGCGATTACGGAAAAATACAGATGTTGAAGAAGAAGATTCGATACAGATTCATTCAGTTTTAAACTAATGTTCATTAAAAACCTGATAAATAAGGACTTAAATATTAATAATTATACTAAGTCCCTACGCAGGGCAGCTTATAGCGAGCTGTTGGAGAGTAGCGACCCCACGGACCTGAGTGCTCCCGGGGGAGGGTTATGTTAGTCGTTTGTGTTTACCGGCCGGCCGGAGTGAACACTGACGAGGAACAGTCCCCCACATCTGTCTTGCCATCATTGGCCGGCCAGAGTGGAGTTGCGAGAGCCTCTAGCTCGAGGGAGGATGTGAAGCCAGGGTAATGCAACGTGGGAGCCGTTTAAAGTCCAGGGACACCTCTCCTACCCGCCGCCGCGAGCACCAACGTTGCCCCTCTCGTCGCATTTATTCCCATGTGATGGGCGGCCTTTATGGGGGGTCCGTTTAGTGAGCGGCGAGTCATCACCTGCCCTCATATTTCACCATGAGACGGAAGTGGCATCCGTCTAGAAATCACGCCCCGCATTAGCGGGGCTCTCAGAGTAAATTCAAAACCTATATAAAATCTACTTTAATAAAGAAGGTTTATTATAAAGTCAACCAGTACTTAGAGGACAAAGATGCCTGGAAACTACTGCATAGCATCACGCGACACCGACACAAACAAACGAATGTAACCAAACCAAATATTGTGAAACTATCAGTTGAAAAAATAAGCCCTACAGTTTCTTGTGCGTTCTTCTTGTAGAGGTATGTTTCCGAACGCACGGTAGTCTCATTACTGTTTATATTCATCGACGTGCAAAAGTGTCAGATTGTGACCCATTTGAATAAATCTCTTTGTGTTGGAGTTTGAATAATAATTATGTAAAATTTATATTATGAACATTGGTTTAAAAGTTTAAAGAAAAGGGGAGATGAGGTACTGGCTTCTCGATAATGGAAAGCTCAAATCAGGTCTCAATAGCTCCACGTGCGTAAGTAAAGTTAATGTCTCGTTCGCACTTCGGTCTTAGGCACGTCTTTCTATCTTTGTTGTTTCAAATTGCACGTGCCAGTTGTTGAGTAAGCGCTGAGAGAACGTACCCTATCTCCCCTTTTCTCCCCTTTTCTTTTTATTCTTACATATTCTCCAGTTTTAAGATAACTGATGGAAAATGCTACTCTAGCATTAAGTTAGTGACAGCCTCGTTGGCTCAGATGGTAGTAACTCTGCTTTCTGAGCCGCAGGCTCCGGGTTCTATCCCCGGCCAGGTCAAACAATTGTGTGCATGAACATGTCTAATTGATCTGTCCCTGTGTGTTATAAGCTTTTATAAGTATGTATAATATCAGTCACTGGTTACCATAGTACAGGCTTATAGCCTAGTTTGTGACCAGATAACCGTGTGTGGAAGTTTTTCTTTTATGATAGTGAGTGACAAGACGAGCAAATCAGGTGTCTGATTGTAAGCATCATGATTGCCCATATCGGGCACAGTCACCCAGTGCCTTAATTCCTTAATTCTGCGCGGCACTGCACTGCGCCTATCACCCTGAATTATTAGTTGTTGAAACTCGTCATGCCCATTAATTTCGCTGGTAACATGATGCCGAACATTAGTTAGTTGTCCCATATTATTATTATTAGTTCCAGTGTTGTTATTATAAATAAAAATTATTTTTCCAGTCCAAGCCGGGCGAAGTGACCCAAGCTGTGAAAGACGCGATCGACGCCGGGTATAGACACATTGACTGCGCGTACGTCTACGGCAACGAGAAGGAAGTCGGCGAAGCCATCACTGCCAAGATCCAACAGGGGGTCGTTAAAAGGTATGTTTTTTAACTATATTTTTAGGGTCTCTATAAAGGTCCCAATTTTCCTTTTGAAGTAAAAGGAGAGAAGGCACCCTTATAGGGTCACTTCGTTGTCTGTCACGAACCTTTTTCACATTAAGCTTCTAAGTCATTTTTATGATAGTGAGTGACAAGTCGAGCAAATCAGGTACCTGATGGTAAGCATCATGATTGCCCATATCAGACACAGTGCCACCCAGTGTTTTAAAATTCTTAATTGTGCGCGGCACTGCACTGCGCCTGTCACCCTGAGATATTAGTTGTTGAAACTCGACTTGACTTGACTTAATTTCGCTGGTAACATTGCCTTTCAGACCGGAACACCAGTAATGTTTACACATTACTGCTATTACATATTATTGTGTACAATAAAGTGTTTATCTATCTATTTATGTTTTATCTCCCCCCCTCCCCTGGTGGGAGGCTCCCCCCTACAGAGCCCCATATAGTGCTATGTGCGGGCAGCAGGCTCTCCGACCCCAAGTATTACAACTGCTGCGTGAGACAAGACAAGCAACAAGCGGCTCTATCTAGGATACATGTACACATATCTATAGTTTATGGCGTACTATGGGGGAGGACGACGGTCAGCAGGGGACGTCTCCCGGCTGATGATGATGATGATGACACTTGTTAGATACTAAAAATGCTATATCCTAATGCGATCAACTCCCGGCACTCTTTCCAATTTTTATTTGGGTTTTTTTTTTCATAATTTCATCTAGATCAGTTTGCTTTATAATGTTGTAATTTTTATTTATTTGAATAATTTTAATTTTTATTAATATAAATATATATAATATAAATATGGGACAACTTCCACACACGGTCATCTGCCTCGTTGGCTCAGATGGTAGTAACTCTGCTCTCCGTGCCGCAGGCCCCGGGTTCGCTTCCCGGCCAGGTCAAACATTTGCATGCATGAACGTGTCTGTTTGATCTGTGTCTGGGTGTTATAAAGCATATATAAGTATGTATATCAGTCATCTGGTTACCATAGTACAGGTTTCTAGCCTATTTTGGGACCAGATGACCGTGTGAGGAAGTTTTCCCATATTATTATTTTTATTTATTCATATTAAGAATGTTTGACAATTTGCAAGATTCTGATTGATGGAGAAAGAGTGGAACAAGTAAAAGAGTTTGTATATCTGGGTTCAAAGTTTACAAGTGATGGAAAGTATGACTGTGATATTGAAAGAAGAGTTTTGGCAGGAAATCAGGTGAATGGGGCGTTGCATACTTTTATGAACAGTCAGAAAGTGTCTAAAAAGGCACGACTGGCTGTGCATAGAGGGGTGCTTATCCCCACACTTACGTATGGTAGTGAATGTTGGGTCTGGCAGAATAAGCATGAAAGTAAGATTAATGCTGTGGAAATGAGAAGTTTGAGAAGTATGACTGGAGTTACCTTGATGGACAAAGTGAGGAACAGTGTGATAAGGGAACGCTGTGGCGTGTTAGAAGATGTAGTGACAAAGATAGAGAAAGGATTGCTTAGATGGTTCGGACATGTGGAGAGGATGGACGAAAAGAGATTGACAAAGGAGATTTATAAGGCTAGTGTGAATGGTCAAGTCGGTAGGGGTCGACCTAGGCGTACCTTTCATGAACAAGTTGATGTTATCTTAAGGAAAGGCCAGGTCAAAAGTACCAACCACCGACGAGCATGCATGATGAATATGATGAAAGTGGAAGAAGCGAAAGTTGTATGTCAGGATCGTAGCAAGTGGAAAGAAATAGTCTCTGCCTACCCCAACGGGAACAAGGCGTGACTGTATGTATGTATGTTCACAGAGAGGACCTTTTCATCACATCCAAGTTGTGGAACACCTTCCACCGGCCCGACTTGGTGAAGGGCGCCCTCCAAGAATCCCTTAATAACCTTAACATTAAGTATTTGGACTTATATCTAATGCATTGGCCTCAGGCTTATAAGGTGAGAACTGAGTACTGACACAGAATAAAAAAAGGATATAATGACAGAAGGGACACTCCTCAAAATCATAATAATAATTGAATTTATACTCTAAACAGAACTGATTACCCCTGTTACATTGCTCGAATCAATTCATATGTGTTATGTGGACAACCCATATTGTCACAGTTTCAGGTTGGCAAGTTTCCTCCGCGGCTCCGACATGACCTAACGACTGCCCCCTACATATCTTATAGGAAACTATAGGGATGTACGAGTTTAACGTGCACGGCGAAACTGCATAGATATTCGAGTTTGGGCTAAACGAGCCCAAACTCGCCCAAAGTTTTAGAGCTTTGAAATAAAAGCTCGTTTTAAAAAATATTATATAAATGTATTTTTTGTTTTTAGTGTTCCTTTATATTTTCCCCAAAAGGTCCCCAAAATAACAAAATAAACGAGCCCAACTCGACTATTTCAACACTTTTCATAATAATATATGATGCATTGTCACCGGACCATAAATGAGAGGGTTTGTTTAATTAATTTATATAGTTTATTTTGTTAATTTTAGAGCATATATTAAAAGCTTGTTATAAATAAATTGTTAAGGCATACGTATGTATGCATAGTGTAGGGTTCCATACCTAGATACCAAGAACATACAGCGCCATCTATTAGTTCCTTGCGCAAGGTATGGAAATATGCAGTAAAATGGCCGTAACTATTGATTGCGTTAACTTAGAAGTATAACTTACTAGCTGTGACCCGCGGTTTCACCCGCGTAGTCTTCGTTCCCGTGGGAATATCGGGATAAAAAGTACCCTATGTGTTATTCCAGGGTCTAAGCTACTTACGTACCAAATTTCAGCCCAATCGGTTCAGTAGTTTTGGCGTGAAAGAGTAACAAACATCCATACATACATCCATACTTACAAACTTTCGCCTTTATAATAGTATATTAGGATAAGTATACAGCCACAAGGGACCGCTGATCTGAGTAGTTGATGTCAATTTCAACTTGATACCTCCACGCGTTCCCGTGACAGACAGACAGACGGATAACAAAGTTTAATTTAATTTAATTTATTTTTATGTTAATATATTTGATAATTTTTATTCAATTTCAGTTTTAATTTGATTTTATTTTAATTATTTTAATAAATTGTAGTTTTTTTTTTTTTATATAAACGTATTTTATTCATTTATTTATTAAAGAGATCCTATAACCCTACAAATATTTTTTTATTTAATTTTACTTACATTTACTTAGATTTGAGATTTGTGATATCACTAGGATTGTAATATTTTCAGGAAGGAGGATCTCTTTTCCCAGCCGATGAAGCTGGGAAAATTCTGTTCTCTGACGTAGACTATGTGGACACATGGAAGGCTATGGAACCCCTTGTTTCTGATGGACTTGTCAGGTACTTACATATCAGTAGCTGCGCCCCGTTTTATTTATATTAGGTATTTATACGCTAACAATCTTTATCTAACTTTTTGTAGTGGTAGGCCTTTTTGTAGGGGGCCGCCTGGGGAAGTACCACACCTTTGCCAGTTATTCATCCGCCAAGCAGTAATGTGCAAACATTACTGTGTTCCGGTATGAAGGGCAATGTTACGCAGCGAAATTACTGGGCATGATGAGATTTAACAACTCATATCTCTGGGTGACAGGCGCAGTGCAGTGCCGCGCAGAATTTTGAATTTTAAAACACTGAGTGGCACTGTGTCTGATATGGGCAATCATGATGCTTACCATGAGGCGCCAGATTTGCTCGCCTTGTCACTCACTGTCATAAAAAAAAAAAAAAGCTCAAGTGGAAATGGGCAGGTCATACTATTAGAGGAATAGACAAGTGGTCAAAATTGGTGATGAACTGGTACACAGGCAACAGAAAAAGAAAACGAGGCAGACCACTTAGGCGATGGGTTGACGAAATTAAGGCAGTGGCGGGCGGTACTTGGACATCACTAGCCAGAGAAAGAGAAAAGTGGAGTCAGTTGGAGGAGGCATTTGCTACAATAAAGCACACAGATATTGCAACCAATGAAACAACTAGAGAACCTAACCAATTGTGAAATATCTGTCAGAAGGGTTATAATAATAATAATAGTGAGCGGCGAGTCATCGCCTGCCGTCATATTTCACCATGAGACGGAAGTGGCAGGTGCCGGAGTCTCTAGCAATAGACCGGTTACCATCCATCTAGAAATCACACCTATAGCCAAATCAAGTAGTTTCCATCCATTCACAATAGTCTTTGTACCTAGCGGAGGCTGTCTTTGAGCTCATCTTTAAAAAAAAACTGTAGATGGTTTCAGAGATAGACCCCGATAGGTGCTATACATTACCTTTAGATTAAAAGCTCAAAGGGGCCTCTGCACGTTGGACTTAAAAAAAAAATGGTCTCCGTGCACGCCTTTCAAAAGACCGGGTATATCCCGTGTTTTCGAGCGACATAATAATAATAATAATAAAATTTATCATAAGAAATAAAGACACAATGTCGAGCCGAACTAATTTAATTTAATGTACACACTTTAATTGTTTTTACTAACCCTTAGTCAATAAAATCAAATTACTAACATATATGGACCACTGTTGTCTAACAATAAACTAATTTGAATTTTAATTTTGAATTTGAAAAACGTTGGTAATCAAATCAAATCAGTACTAACCACTTCACCAGCACCAGCAAATGATAATAAATACGTGAAATACAGCAGCCTTAACTATTTATTATTGTCGTGATTAAAATAAAATAAAATAAAAAACAAAAATAGTACATATATTTCAGGCTCTTAGCCCATATGTGACGACAAAAAATTTAAAGAAACATTAAAATTATAAAATTAGAAATAGAATTGAATTAAAAATTAACATAAATTATAAATTACAATAAAAATTTCCAAAATAAAATAATATCAAATCAAATATTTTATTTATAGTTTGTTTTTACGTCTCGTTTTAAATTTTAGTTTTTAATGTTTACTTTTAAGTTAGGTAGTTTAATTTTTTCTTGTTATTTATTTAAATTAATTTTATTGAATAAATATTATTAATATCAAATCAATATAATAGCATAAAATTAATAAAGAAAGTAAAAGAAAATCAATTATAATGCAGTAGGGGCAACGGGACAAGACGGGAGCATGAAATTGAAGTTAGTCGATTAGGACTTCATGTGCTTACTTTTTAATTTAGTTTTTTACAATTTCAGGTCTATTGGGTTGTCCAACTTCAACTCGAAGCAAGTCGCTAGGGTGCTCGAAGTGGCCAAGATTAAACCTGTCACTAACCAGGTGAGGTGGTGATAATGATATAGATGATTTTTTTTTATGATAGTGATTACTCACTATCATAAACCTTTGCCAGTTATGCATCCGTCAAGCAGTAATGTGGAAACATTACTGTGTTCCGGTATGAAGGGCAATGTTACCAGCGAAATTACTGGCCATGATGAGTTTCAACAACTCATATCTGAGGGTGAGAGGCGCAGTGCAGTGCCACGCAGAATTTATAATTTCAAAACACTGTGTCTGATATGGGCAATCATGATGCTTACCATCAGGCACCTGATTTGCTCGTCTTGTCACTCACTATCATAAAAAAAAAAAGAGTTGATAGATAATAATAGTTGATGATGTCAACAAAATTAGAATAGTTGGCGATGATGAAGATAGTTGATTATTATAATAGTAGTTGGTGATGATAATGATAGTTGTTGACATTGATAGGTGTTGACAATGATACGTTTTATCTGAATTCATAGGTAGAATGCCACCCGTACCTAAACCAGTCCCGTCTCAAGTCGTTATGCGAGTCTCTCGACATTAAAATCACGGCGTACTCCCCGCTGGGCTCGCCAGACAGACCATGGGCCAAGCCTGGACCCACAGTTGGGCGATACACTATGTTGCTCGTATTATTATAGAACGCTGATGAGTGCGTGATGATAGTTGATGAAGATGATGGTGATTGACGAGGAGTTGATTCTTAATGATAATTATAGTTGATGATGTCAACAACATTAACATAGTTGGCGATAATAATGATAGTTGACGATAATAATAATAGTTGACGATTATAATAGTTGGCGGTGATGAAGATAGTTAATGGTTATAATAGTAGTTGATGATGATAATGCTAGTTGTTGACATTGATAGATGGTGACTATGATACGTTTTTTCTGAATTCATAGGTAGAATGCCACCCGTACCTAAACCAGTCCCGTCTCAAGTCGTTATGCGAGTCTCTCGACATTAAGATTACGGCGTACTCCCCGCTGGGCTCGCCAGACAGACCGTGGGCCAAGCCTGGGGACCCACAGTTGATGGACGATCCTAAGTTGAACGCTATTGCTGTGCGATTGGGGAAAACTCCTGCGCAGGTGCTTATTAGGTAAGATCTTAATACAATTTTTTCCCCCCTTGGAAATTTTGGTATATTTTTATTTGAAATTTATAGCCAGACCAATTTTTTTGTTTTTCAGAAATAACAGTGACACTGTTGAAATTAATTGTCTTATTAATATGATTGGCAAGTCAAGTGTGATTCCAATGATGTCTTAAAATTCTTTGAAGCAATGAGATGTCAAATGTTTGGACCAATGTATTGCCAAATGTTCGAAGCAATGTTTTGTCAAATATTCAAGCCAATGTTTTGTCAAATGTTTGGGCCACTGTTGCGCCAAATGCTTGAACCAATGTTTTGTCAAATGTTTGGACCAAAATTTGGCAAATAATTTACCAATTTGGGCCAGTATTTTGCCAAATATTCAAGCCAATGTTTTGTCGAATGTTTCGACCAACATTTTGTCAAATAATTTGGTCAATGCTTAGCCAAACTTGATTAAAATTTATATATTCATTAGGATGTATATATGTTACAGATACCAAATCGACCGCGGCAACATTGTGATCCCAAAATCCGTGACCAAGTCTCGTATCGAGTCCAACTTCAACGTGTTCGACTTCAAACTGTCGCAGGAGGATGTACAGTTGATCGACAGTTTCGATTGTAACGGAAGATTCGTTCCTATGACCGCGTAAGTAGTTTTTTTTTATGATAGTGAGTGACAAGACGAGCAAATCAGGTGCCTGATGGTAAGCATCATGATTGCCCATATCAGACACAGTGCCACCCAGTGTTTTAAAATTCAAAATTGTGTGCGGCACTGCACTGCGCCTGTCACCCTGAGCTATTAACTGTTGACACTCATCATGCCCAGTAATTTCGCTGGTGACATTGCCCTTCATACCGGAACACAGTAATGTTTGCACATTACTGCTTGTCGGATGAATAACTGGCAAAGGTGTGGTACTTCGCCAGGCGGCCCCCTGCTAAAGAGGCCTACCACTACAATTAAAATTATGAATTTATAATATTATGAATATATATATATATATATATATATATATATATTATTATTATATATAATTTATGAATATTAAAGTTATGAAGCTACATGTAGCCGGAGTGTCCGTCTGGACGCAACAATTACTATGTGCTAGACAGAGAGAGCAGATAGAGGGATACGCGATAGAAAGAGACGCAGCTTGTATGTTAATATAACGATAATTAGTTAGGCGCCGTGCGACCTGAATTGCACTTTATTGAATGATTTTGAAGTGTCCCATCTATTAATTTTTTTTTCAGGTCCCTGGGCCATAAGGATCATCCGTTTGAAAACGACGAATTCTAATTATTTTAGAGAGAATGTGAATTGTTAACGCACCACATCTGTTTCAACTGTGTTTTAATTAAATATTCTAAGCACAAATAAATTATTTACTTAGTATGTAGTCTGTTTAATTTTGTTACTTACCTTGTCTAATTTAGCTTGACCAAATTTTTTTTTTTATGACAGTGAGTGACAAGACGAGCGACCACAAGGTAAGCATCATGATTGCCCATATCAGACACAGTGCCACCCAGTGTTCTAATATTCAAAATTGTGCGCGGCACTGCACTGCGTCTGTCACCCTGAGATATGAGTTGTTGAATCTCGTCATGCCCAGTAATTTCGCTGGTAACATTGCCCTACAGATCGGAACAGTAATGTTTGCACATTACTGCTTGGCGGATGAATAACTGGCAAAGGTGTGGTACTTCCCAGGCGGGCCCCTGCAAAAGAGGCCTACCACTACAAAAGGTACTAGTTTACAAACTAAAGGTCACAAACGTGGGGTTGAGATGATTATCTATACTAATATTATAAAGAGAGAAACTTTGTTTTTTTGTTTGTAACGAATAGGCACCGAAACTACTGGACCGATTTTAAAAATTCTTTCACTTATGGATAGCTTAATTCAGTGTGAGTGCCATAGGCTATATGAGATTTTGAAAAAAAATGGGGATCCGTAAGAAAACTGCAATATTGTGAACCAAGGTGTTACATAATACAATTACCATATTCATAAATTTGCGTGCGCTGTGAAATGCATTGATGGTAGAATAATATAATGTACTAGGGGTTTGTAGTACTTATCAATACCTACAAAACAGTATACATAGATTATATCCATCTTTTTTGGTTTAGTCACAATAATCGAAAAAGTGATTATTTTTCATGCGGTGTGAAAACTATTGGTGGTAGAGTAAAGTAATGTACTAGGGGTTTGTAGTACTTATCAATACCTACAAAACAGTATACATAGATTATATCCATCTTTTTTGGTTTAGTCACAATAATCGAAGCAGTGATTATTTTTCATGCGGTGTGAAAACTATTGGTGGTAGAGTAAAGTAATGTACTAGGGGTTTGTAGTACTTATCAATACCTACAAAACAGTATACATAGATTATATCCATCTTTTTTGGTTTAGTCACAATAATCGAAAAAGTGATTATTTTTCATGCGGTGTGAAAACTATTGGTGGTAGAGTAAAGTAATGTACTAGGGGTTTGTAGTACTTATCAATACCTACAAAACAGTATACATAGATTATATCCATCTTTTTTGGTTTAGTCACAATAATCGAAGCAGTGATTATTTTTCATGCGGTGTGAAAACTATCGGTGGTAGATTAAAGTAATGTACTAGGGGATTGTATTAATTATCAATACCTACAAAACAGTATACATAGATTATATCCATATTTTCTGGTTTAGTCACAATAATCGAAGCAGTGATTATTTTTCATGTGGTGTGAAAAGTATTGGTGGTAGAATAAAGTAATGTACTAGGGGTTTGTAGTACTCATCAATATCTTCAAAATAGCCCACGATAAATTATAACATGTGTTAAGGTTTGGTCATTGTAACAGAAATAGTCATTAATTTGCGTGCGCTGCGTAAACCATTAGGGTTATATTTATTAAAATACAATGTATCACGAATTTACTCCTGATAAACGTCCACTATACCTACTTCTGCTACCCGTGCGAAGCCGGGGCGGGTCGCTAGTTCTAAATAAAAATAAAATATAGGCCTCCATTTTATTAAATATTGTTCCTTAATACATTAATTATATCTCATACAAAACAATAATATTAACCAAAAATCGTTCAAAATTGAATTACTCAAAGATTTTTGATAAAATTACAAGAATATAATAATTTATAGTCCAATAAAGGACATACTTACGACATAATATTTACATTTTTTATAGTATTTATACCTAATTAGGTGTAGTGATACTCAAGGGACTCTATCAAGATCCAAATGGGACAATAAATATATAATATGGGACAACTTCCACACACGGTCATCTGGTCCCAAACTAGGCTAGAAGCCAGTACTATGGTAACCAGATGACTGATATACATACTTATATAAGCTTATAACACACAGGGACAGATCAAACAGACATGTTCATGCACACAAATGTTTGACCTGGCCGGGGATCCAAATCGAGGCCTGCGGCACAGAAAGCAGAGTTACTACCATCTGAACCAACGAGGCTGTATTAAAAGTAGTTTGGTTTACAGGATAGATGTGTCCTCTTAATTACTACTACACCTTTTTATTACATTTGGTATACAACATTTAATTAATACATTTCCGATTCCTTCAAACACCATAAATTTTTGTAATTATGAAAACAAAATCGCCAATGTTTGACGATGTTCTGAAGAGGTTGGCTAGTTGGCATATACATACATTCACGCCTTTTTCCCGAAGGGGTAGGCAGAGGTGTACCCAGGACTCAGTCCCATAGTAGATAGTTGGCTAGTTGGCATTTCATCAAAATTAACTAATTAACATTGAATCTAATGAAAAATAATACGGCGCGGGGCCGGCTGTTATGCAGTATCACTACATAACGTTGGCGAAAGCAAACCCCCCTAAAAATTTAGTTTAAATTATTGTATGTGATAAGGGAATGCAAAATCTGAATAAACCAAAACAATTTTCGTTTCAAAATTCAATTAATGTAAATGCATTAAAATAAATGTATGGGAATTAGATACCCGGCGTGATAGAGCATTCAGAACGGGAGTTGTCAACCGTACACCCATGTGCATGAACATTTTGTTCATACATCTCTTTTTGTGTGCTATAAGCTCGACAGAATAGAAAATAATGGGGGCGCCACTGCCTTTTACAAGCGTAAAAACAATTAAATCCAAACATATACTTTAAATTAGTTCCGTTTTTATTCTTTTCTGTCGAGCTATAGTTGTGTTTATGTGCAGGTTTCATGTAATAGAGGGCGAGTCTGTCGCCATCAACAAAGCATAGTTACAGGACTTGGGGATCAAACCCGGGAACTCATGATCGGCAGCAGCGCTTGCGAACAAGTACGTCACCGAAGCACCACGTTTTAACTTGACGCTTCATTTTCTGCATTAGTTTGCGTGATTACGTAAATATGCCGTCTTTCTGCTGTAAATAAATCCTCCCCATCCATCGGTTGTCTCAAAAAAATCGCTTATTAGCGATAAGACCGCCGCTTGTACATTTAAGTTTAGTTTCTGTGTCCTGTAATGTTATTTCATTGTGTGTGGTGTACAATAAAGTATTATCTATCTATCTATCTATGCTGCATCTGTTGTTACAAATCCTCTCGAAATGGGACAAAAATTTTGTACTGGAAATAGCGTTTGCCACTTCCCCTGCTCAATGCTCTATGCATTATTCTTATTCTGTACACATGATTGCCCAGTGCTGGATATTGAGCCGGCTCGAATTATGGGCAAACGGTGTTTTGGCAAAGCTAAATTAACCCAACGAATTATCCAACTAAATGCGAAAGTTTGTGAGGTTGGATGGAAGTTTGCTACTCTTTCACGCCAAAACTACTGAACCGATTGGGCTGAAATTCGGTATGTAGATAGTTAAGACCCTGGAATAACACATAGGGTACTCTGTATCCCGATATTCCCACGGGAACAGACTACGCAAGTGAAACAGCGGGGCACAACTAATCAAAATTCTGTCAAATAAACATTCATTCAATAACATAGAATAATATTATTGGTTTGTCAGATTTTCTTTGCCAAAATACGATTTACACCAATTCCTTAAATTACATTAGAACTTAATATTAAAATAAATAATAATAATTAATTGTGATAGTATACAAATCGGTGTTTTTAAAATACATACATACATCCTTTTTTTAAGAAATATTTTACAAAAGTATCTAACACTTAACTTTTTAAAATGCTGACATTAAAACACAACGATGTCGAAGACTTTACGTTATGGCAAAATTCAAAGTGACAAACTTTTAGGCAATTTTTTAAATCAAGATTTTTGCTTAACATAACTTTCCTTTTCCCCGAAGGGTTAGATAGAGTGTACCCAGAACCCAGTCCCATAGTAGGTACACTTCGCTACTTTTAAGTTTTTTATTTAGAGATGGGATATAGTTGTACAGGTTTACGTCATTTTGATTTTAATAGGTGTTTGGGCGGATATCATTTCCTATACAAACTTTGAGGACTTTGAGGATTTTTTTGGACTTTGAATGACTATGATAGAAGAGGTATAATACCTTCTTTAGTGTTTTATTTTAAGTAACAACTAATTATAAAGTGGCATTCATTATACTACAAAAACTACAAATAGATAAGTATTTATCTGATTTGTAGTGGTCGACCTCTTTAGCATGGGCTCGCCTGGGGAAGTACCACACCTTTGCCAGTTAATCATCCGCCAAGCAGTAATGTGCAAACATTAGTGTTCCGGTCTGAAGGGCAATGTTACCAGCGAAATTACTGGGCATGACGAGTTTCAACAACTAATATCTCAGGGTGACAGGCGCAGTGCAGTGCCGCATAGAATTTTGAATTTTAAAACACTGGGTGGCACTGTGTCTGATATGGGCAATCATGATGCTTACCATCAGGCACCTGATTTGCTCGTCTTGTCACTCATTGTCATAAAAAAAAAAACTTGTGATAGATGATCTTGCTTTTTCAATTGTGGTCAATCCCTATGTCTTGAAGTTTTTTTACTATTAATAATAATTAAAAGTTACTACAAGAATATAATACATTTTTCACCGACTTCAAAGAGGAAGGGTTTGGTATGATAATTCAAATTTGTACTTTAATCGGATTACCCCAATTACACAGCTCGAGTCAATTCATATGTGTTATGTGGACAACCCATATTGCAGTGTTGCAGTGGACGTCCTGTTGCTGATATGGTGATGATGAATGTATGTAAAAGTATGTGAAAGATAATTACCTATTTTCTTTGATTACTTACATGCTTACTAATTACTGCTATAAAATAAACCAAATACACAAAAATACGTTAACACTTCGTAGAACAACAATTTGTTAATAATCAATACTTCAATTTTAAAAAAGAACCTTACATACATTACCCACACGTAAATATTTAATAAAATGGCAATGTTCATTGTTTTAGAATATATTAATAGTTCCAGAAAAATTATGGGATGTTCATTGATTGTTTCCTTTTCCCAATTTCTTTGAAAATCTTAGGTTTCATTTTACATTAGATTTTTACTTAGATATGTATGTCACGTTCCAATCGATCCGCACATCATCATCATCCAGCCATTGGAAGTCCACTGCTGAACATAAGCCTCCCCCATAAGACGGGTTGTTTTGGTAGTTAGTATTAAAATATCATCCAACATCAACTAAATTACCTAAGCAATAAAATAAATGTATACTGTAAGTAATAAATAAATTTGGGAATATACATACTTTTACATAATTCTCATAGTTTAAAAATACGTGTTAGTAACTCAACGGAAAGGACTTCAATGCCTAATAAAGATCAATAAAATATGTTATACAAAAACAAAACTCATCACTATGCGCGAATAATAAAACAATATAAACTAAACTCACGACGAAAACACGCCGGACCGGCCGGCGGTCTGATAACTGACGATGGCGGGTGACACGCGTGATACGAACTCTCCCGAAATCAAACGAGCGACGCCCGATAGTTCACGAACGTGGAGTTTCGGTGTGGCCGAAGATTCGGCCATTTTTTGGCCGAAACCGAAACTCGTGCCGAAACTAGATTTTTGAGCCGAAACTGGCCGAAACCGAAACCGAACCTTCGGTCGGTCACTAAATGATTATGTATACTTGTTAGGGCATTATTTGTGATGATAAAAGGAAACGGACTCGTAATCCAAAGAAGCTGAGCACAGAAAACCTTACACTGTCTATCCTATATTGCCGGGTAGAGAATGTTAATAGAAATAATATTACAAAACATAGTATCCGTCTTATTAGCGCCGTAAAATTTATAATTTGATTTTAATAAAGTGAGGTTAAGTACTAATTATGAATATATTGTGTATTTTATAGAACTAGTGTTGACATTGAAGACTGAATTAATTATTTATTTATTATATTCGGACATTCAATTAATCAATAATTATTTTCATGGTAGTTTTATTTCATTATTCCACTATGACATAATTTTCAATGTATTTATTTTTCTTATTAATTATTTTTACTAGGTATAGGTTCATGAATAAATAATAATAATACTATACTATGATATATTGGTAATTAATTCAATCAACAAATGGATTTTTTTAAAATTTTTGTATGCCAGAGAGCTGGTCAAACATGCAGATATTTATGAATGTATTATCTAATCTTTACCATGTCTGCTGCAAATAAATAATTTCATTTCATTTCATTTCAATTTTATTTAGTACATTTGCATAAGCTATTATAAAAGTTATTAAGCATAGCTTCTATCGCGGGCCTTGAGCGTGGAGACCGAATCCAGAAATTCCGTAACGAAAATAACCTAACACCCCCCACTCCGACCGGCACAGCGGTGATACTTTTTAGTTTTGACATCTATCGATGAATAGCAGAACTTTTAAAGACTTTTTTGAAATATCACGCTTGTCTCTTTAGTTCAGCAACTCGCCTCTAGGTGGCATTGGTTGTATCGGCGAATTTGCTTTCTTATCGGTCACCACGCTCAAAAAGTGTAACTTGAATTAATATCAAGGAAAAAAAACAAAGGAAAAAAATTCTGCATAAATAAAATAAATAAATAATTATAATTGCAATATATAAATAATTATAATTGCGATAAAAAATGCTATGCTTTTTTTTATGCACATTTGAAAATCTTATTATGTATTAGGGATATCAAATAAAACCAAAATTATGTTGTATGGTCGATGTGGCCCTACAACCAACTCCTTTCAGGGAAACCATGAAACCCTCCTCTTTAAAGTCGGTTCAATATTTGAAGAGTTCTTTAAATACGCTTACAGTATCCAGTCCTTAAAATTCCATCACAATTGAGCGATCACAAAAATATATCGATCCTTTTACATTCCAACATTATTATTTTATTTTCTACTATTACTACACCCTTTACATGACTTATCATATACAGGGTGTGAAGAGATGTAGTGATATTTAAAAAAATATTATATATGTAAATAAAAATATTTTAGGGGGTCGCTCTTCGATACAAAATGAATTTTTCAAAATTTGGAGGGAGAGAATAATTTTTCACTCAATTGTTTGTTGTTGGTTTTTGATCTGGCCTTTATTTGCCGCCAAAATATATTTGGTTGAAAAAATACGGTAGGGTTTTTTTTTCCATGTTTATAAAAAATGTTGAAAACATATTTTGAGGTTATCGTTGATGTTTTTTGTAAATATGATAACTTTTTTCTTAAACCAAAACCATTTTGGCGCAAATAAAGAACATAACATGCATTCACGCCTTTTTCCCGAAGGGGTAGGCAGAGGTGTACCCAGGACTCAGTCCCATAGTAGATACATTACATTTCGCCAGTATGTTATTGGTCGCATGTAATAGGGGGCGACCCTATTGCCATCTACCGGGCACAGTTCCAGACTCCAGGCAGTTATTGAGATAATTCCTAATGGAAAAATCCAATATTTAACACTGTCTGACCTGGGGATCGAACCCGGGACCTCTTGATTGGCAGTCGAGCATGCGCCCTCTACGCCATCGTCAATATCACTACACCTTAACACACCGAGATAAAAACATTTTAATATCATTAAATACAGAACAACAAACAATAAAACAAATTCTCACAACACTGATTAAGTATTTTTTTATTAATAAATTAAAACAAAAATCATATTGTCTATGATTTTTATAACGAGAAATTTTACCAAATCGATGTTTAATATTGTATGGAAAAACGTCATTCATAACTCAACTATCTCAATATGGTTGGGTCGACATAATTTTTAAAACAAACTTTGAGGAACCAATGATGATGATAGAAGAGATTCAATTTCTTAATTAGTGTTTTATATTAAGTAACTACTAATTATACCTAGGACTTAATTCACCAGTTATAAGAATTTGCAGAGAATATAATTTAATTACGAAGTACTCCCCTGATATAGATTTATTTGGTGACTCTTTAAAACAATTTAAAAATACTATAATCGCAGTTTACTCTACATCTCATCATAATTTGTAATATCTCTTATATAATATCTTCTTTTTTAACTTTTTCCCAACTTGTACAAGTTATATTCTGTTTTTAATAATTATTCTTTTTTATTTTATGAGACGTCAATCATACGCGCGAATGTTGTGGCTACCTATAATTGGTTAAGCATCTTGAATTTGTTTAATTATGTATATGTGTATTATGTATGTATTTTTGTATATATGTGATAGTTGCTTATTTGTTGGTTGCCCTTAATAAATAAATAAATTATAAAGTGGCATTTATCCTGTTATACTACAATAGATACGTTTAAAGACTGCAAATAGTTAGTTTAAGTCTCTCCTTAGGAATTCCATAATTCTTTTTTTTTTATGATAATGAGTGACAAGTCGAGCAAATCAGGTGCCTGATAGTAAGCATCATGATTGTCCATATCAGACACAGTGCCACCCAGTGTTTTAAAATTCAATATTGTGCGCGGCTGTGCACTGCGCCTGTCACCCTGAGTAATTAGTTGTTAAACTCGTCATGCAGTAATTTCGCTGGTAACATTGCCCTTCATACCGGAACACAGTAATGCTTGCACATTACTTCTTGGCGGATAAACTGGCAAAGGTGTGGTAATACCCCAGGCGGGCACCTGCAAGAGATCTACCACTACAAGATAATAAGTTGTTACTTAAAATAAAAAATGAATAAATGATATCGCTTCTATCATCGTCATTGGTTCCTTAAAGTTTGTTTAGGAAATGATATCGGACCAACCATCTTAAGACAAAATTTAGTTATTTTTACAAGATGTCTATTAAATTGCAATGTTTGTATGTGTGTTTGTGTCTTGTAAGAATTTTAAATAATAATAATATGGGACAACTTCCAACACACGGTCATCTGGTCTCAAACTAGGCTAGAAGCCTGTACTATGGTATCCAGAGGACTGATATACATACTTATATAAGCTTTTGGTATATTTTTAAATATTTTCAAATTCATTTTGAAGTATTTGAACAAATTATTTAAAGCATTAAAACTGCTTTGTGCTTATCGCTGTTTTATTTCACTGTTTTTTTGTATAACTTTTTCACTGTTATATTTAAAAAGTTACCCATGAAGCATTCATAATCATTTGGTTTATAGGTGTTTTATTTCACTGTGCTATTTTTTATTGTTTCCACTGCATTTTTAGGTATTGGTGTTAAATTCACTGTTTTATTGTGTAACCTTTTCATGTTACTGTTATTTTTAACTAGTTATTTTTAACTGTTACGTTATTTTTAACGTTTTTTTTAATCACTGTTAACAGTTATTCCGCTTTTAGCCTTCTGCTGAATTCTTCCTGTTGAAGTTCTCTCCATTCTTTCTTTGCTTTCATGCGCTTTAGTTGACCGTCCCTGAAACGAGAAATATTTACTGTTATATTTATTTACTCCAAAAAAATAAGAAAAATTAACCATCAAAAATCATGCCAAACCACCAAAAATCATGTCAAACCACCAAAAATCATGTCCAACCACCAAAAATCATGTCAAACCACAAAAAATCATGTCAAAGCACCAAAAATCATGTCAAACCAAAAATAACGTATTTCTAAGTGACTTACCATTGCAAATCAACCAGCCCGCCCCGTCTAGCAACCACCCTCTTCACTCTATTAGCGAAGTCGACGGCGGACTCGTGTGGCTCTCTGGCCATAGCAGGTAGGTACCAAACATCGCACACAATAGCCCAGGAGCTCATCATGTTCAGTAGATAGTGTAACATGCCATAACGTGAGCTGTTCCAGAAGGCGTCTCCGAAACGGGCGTCGTATCTGCAAAGAATGAAAATATTACAAGTTACTGCGCTGTGTCCCGCGGTTTCACCTGCATAGTCATCGTTCCAGTGGGATAAAAGTACCCTATATGTTATTTTAAGGTCTAAACTTACAAACATACCGAATTTCAGCCCAATCGGTTCAGTAGTTTTGGCGTGAAAGAGTAACAAACATAAATCCACCAATACAAACTTTCATCTTTATAATAGTTATAACTCTCTGTGCCCCGCGGCTTCACCCGCGTAGTCATCGTTCCCGTGGGAATATAAGTTACCTATATATCAAATTTCAATCCAATCCATTCGGTAGTTTTTGCGTGAAAAAGTAAGAAACATCCAAGTTGAGCTAGAGCCTAGGCTAGGTTCTGCTCTAGAGAGCAGAACCTAGCCTAGGGGTGGTTTTTCTATTCCTGGTTCGTGCAGCAAGCTGCGAGCGCGACGAAAATCTTTTGGTAATAACAACCAAGGCGCGAACAGCTCGCTGCGAGCGCGGCGAAATATATTTGGGTTATAATAATGAATATGGCACATCTCTGCCTACCCTTTCGGGAAAAATGGGTGATTGTATGTTTTATGATAACGAATGCAGCTAGTGCTATAGTTCTTATAACACCTCTTCCGTTTTCGATCAGGGATTAAACCCCTCTGCCTCGGTGGCGTAGAGGGCGCATGCTCGACTGCCAATCAAGAGGTCCCGGGTTCGATCCCCAGGTCAGGCAGTGTTAAATATTGGATTATTCTATTAGGAATTATCTCAATAACTGCCTGGAGTCTGGAACTGTGCTCGCTAGATGTGGGTGTATCTACTATGGGACTGAGTCCTGGGTACACTTCTGCCTACCCCTTCGGGGAAAAAGGCGTGAATGTATGTTTTACAATAATGAATGCGCTGATATTTTATCGAGCTTTTACTCAGCTCCTATAGTTCTTATAACACCTCTTCCGTTTTCGATCAGGGGTTAAAGTTAAAACTCCACAATATTTCACTTACTTGATAGCAACTGGGTAGATGGTCCCGCCGACCTCGAAGCTACCCTTCTTGAACTGCATGACCGATGTATTGTTAATACACGTGCCTTCAGGAAAGATAAGTATCGGAGGGTTGTCCGGCACAGAGATGTGTTCTTTTAACCTGACAAACAAATAAAAAAAAATAAGCGTAAGCAAATTCAGTTGAAAAAGAAAAATAAGAAAATAAAAATAAGGAAAATTCATTCATACGACCCGCTACACGTTCCAAATTAAATTAAATAAAAATAAAAGTTGCTATGCTCAAATGGTCATCATGTTGAACCATAATCTTAGTTGTAAGACCATTTTGTACACATGATTTGCAATAAACGAAACTTGAAACTAGAAACAGCAGAGCAGTAATGTGATAACCCTGGTGGGGCAAAATCCACCAGGCTTTTCAAGTCGTGGAATCCGCCCCACCGAGCCAATTCGGTGGGGCATATTCCGCGACATAATTTGTAGTATTCCAGTATGCCCCACCAGTGGAGCGGCTTGGTGGGGCATAGTGGAACAATCCAGATTACATGTAAAAACCACATAATGTTACCATAATCAACAAGTGCAAATCCTAATATTATCATAAATATCAAATCTCAGTACAACGAAAAGAACCTACATTCCAAGTTTCAAGTCTCTAGCATCAGCGGTTTAAGCTCGGCGTTGCATGTCACTTAGGATTTTATATCATACTAGACTCAAGGCTGCTCAACCTTTTGATCAGTGGGGCCAAACGGAAGATTCAGATATTATTAACGGGCCAGTGGCGGTTATTATTTTTGTTTTGAGACGTGCAATAAAAAGCCCAATATTAAAATGTTTATTAAAATTATAAAAAAAAAATCTTATCTATTCTTATAATAATTAATTTTAATATGAAACAATTAATGTGACTTTTAGTTTTGCTTCTGTTGTAATATTTTTCTTATATTAGGTGTCAAATCAGATTTAGAAAGTGACAACAAGTCACTAATAAGTTGCTCAGTTAATGATGTGCGGTATATATTTTTTATGTAATTTAAATTTGAAAAAACCTTTTCACAAACATACGTTGATCCGAAACTACTTAATAATTGTAAAGCCAAATCTGTTAATAATGGGAAAATCTTCTGTTGGTACCATATTCCAGAAATTTGCATAATCTGCTGAAGAATTTTGTGATTTTGAAGATACTTTTTCGCGCGGTAGGGCGCGTGCGGGAGGCTCAAAGCAATGATTCGCTCGCTCGCGCACTCATTACTTTTTCATTTTGGCGGGAATTTTCGGACTTTCTTGCGTGGGCCATTTAAAATTCATTCCGGGCCACATGGTGGCCCGCGGGCATAGGGTTGAGCAGCCTTGTACTAGACGTTACTACTGTGTTCCGGTGTGAAGGGCAATGTTACCAGCGAAATTACTGGGCATGATGAGATTCAACAACTCATATCTCAGGGTGACAGGCGCAGTGCAGTGCCGCGCACAATTTTGAATTTTAAAACACTGGGTGGCACTGTGTCTGATATGGGCAATCATAATGCTTACCATCAGGCACCTGATTTTCTCGTCTTGTTACTCATTTTCATAAAAAAAAAGTGCCTCGCGGTTTCATCCGCGTAGACATCGTTCCCGTGGGAATATCGGCGAACAAAGTACCCTATGTGTTATTCCAGGGTCTAAGCTACCTACATACCAAATTTCAACCCAATCCATTCAGTAGTTTTTGCGTGAAAGAGTAACAAACATACATCCATCCTCACAAAAATTTCGCATTTTTCATATTAGTAGGATAGTGATTATTACCTTCTAGCGACCGCATGTCTGTCCTTAACCTCTGACCTTTCGAACCAAATATGTGGTGAAGCACGAGCTAAAGCCCTTTGTAGTATGCCTAGAAAACCTTCGTGCCTTTGACCAATCTAAAAATTTATATACATGTCAAAAAAACGAGTACTTTCTCTTGCATTGTTGTATAAATATACATTAACATACAATCACGCCTATTTCCCGAAGGGGTAGGCAGAGGTGTACCCAGGACTCAGTCCCATAGTAGGCACACCCACATTTCGCCAGTTTGTCATTGGTGCCATGTAACAGGGGGCGAGCCTATTGCCATCTACCGGGCACAGTTCCAGACTCCAGGCAGTCATAGAGGTAATTTCTAATGGCAAAATCCTATATCTAAAACTTTGCCTGTCCTGGGGATCGAACCCAGGACCTCGAGCTCGCGCCCACTACGCCACCGAGGCAGTGTGTTATCTATAGGTGATGCATTTCGTATTCTACCTAACGACAAGTCTAATGTTACAATTAGAATTCATATCCAAATTGATAACACAATTTTTTTACATAACATTTGGCATACAATGGTATACATACTATAATGATATAGTATTCAAGATATATGGGACAATATGGGACAACGTTCCACACACGGTCATCTGGTCCCAAACTAGGCTAGAAGCCTGTACTATGGTAACCAGATGACTGATATACATACTTATATAAGCTTTAACACACAGGGACAGATCAAACAGACATGTTCATGCACACAAATGTTTGACCTGGCCGGGGATCGAACCCGGGGCCTGCGGCACAGAAAGCAGAGTTACTACCATCCCTGCCAACTAGACTGTCAATCTAAAGGCATTTTTTATAATCATTATTATCTTCATCACAAATCTAGACTTCACAAGTCACTGGAAAGAGCAGAAGAGAATAGCATCCTCTTGCCTGTTATAATTATTGATGGCTTATTATAAATCATAATATCTGGTGAGGTATTAATGGTAAGCTTTAAAACTAAACTGCAGACAAGAGGGAGCCGCGTCAGCGGCCGGCGAAGCGCCAGAACCGACTTGTCTGACTTTAAATACAAGAGTCATATCAAATTACGTCTCTAATTTAGTTTTGAAGCAACCATTACTTAGAATTAACGCCAATACCCCCAAAAAAACAAATAAAACGGACAATCACGACACATAAACCTCCCATATTATTATTCTCTAGTGATTTGTGACCCATGAAAATAACTTACGTTTCATTTGACATTGATAACAGGTAACTCTGAAAAGAAGGATTCAAGAAAGAACACGGAAAGTGAATTTTAACTCGAGTAAAATAAAATTATATGTAACCCTAAAATTTAACTTAAAAACTAATTTTAATTATCGAACTTTAAAGTATATAAAAATTCAGCAACAAATAGTTTATTTATTTTGCAATTGTCACTGAAAAAGTAAGGAGTAGAAAATGTATAAATATTCTTATTATAAAAGAAACTGAAAGAAAAAAACAAATAAAAAACTAAACGTTAACTTAGTAGATATTTGCGCGTTATCTATTAATTCCCAAGACACTAAAAATATAACTGTCGTCATAAAAAAAAAATCACAATAAAAACACATTGAAATCACTAATTCAGAAAAATAACAGATATAACTAATCCAAAAAAACTATAAATCACTAAAATAACCGTAACGTAACGTTGCAAAATAACTTACCAACGAATAGCTGTTATCGCACATAAGCACCAATACATCGATGGGGCTGGTATGATTGGCCACACATATCCCGTTCCTAGGCTTATTGTGCTCATCGTGATAAGTGATCACCATTGATATGCATCGCGACAGAAAGTTGAAGCATGCGTGTGCGCACGAAGCGTTAATACGCTGTTTCCGTGGACCGTCCGGCAACGCGCCCACGCACCACGTCAAAATGATCAGCCACCACACCTATGTCATGATTTTATTGTCAAATGATGTAATTATTGTGTAAGGTTTGTCAATTTAAGTCTAATGCGTAATTATAATTGTCAATTTAAGTCAAGTGCGTAATTATAATTGTCAAAATATCGGTTTCATGTTCTTCTATTTTCTATTTGCTGTAAAATGTTGCGTTTTTTCAATATTACGCGTAACAGTTATCAATTATGTAACGTCTATCTTACAAGCTTTTACGTTATGTTGGAGTTGGAGCAGACATATTACACGATTATTTTTATAGAAACAACAATTTATTGAAAATTAACATTTTATCAAAGTCACAGACACCTATTACAGTACAACAGAGATTAACACAAATAAAACCATTATTCCGAAATTTTCAAATGTCTAAACCGTTCTTGTTACAAAAATATAACTGTTACTTAGATACTTTAAACTGTTATATTTATTTTAACACTGTTAATTTTTTTTATTACTTCTCTGTTTTACTTTTTTTGTCACTGGATCGCAAGGGTCTTTTTAAAACTAATTATTATTAGTCACGTGTTTTTTTATCATACAGCAAAAATCCATGTTTACTAATCGATAGTTTAATTAACTTTACAAAATATGTCAAGAACTGCCACAATGTCAGTCAAATAGTCGTCAGATCACTTAAAACTAGGTGATATTAACCTAATGCTTAAAATGATAATTATAATACATATAGGTATATGTGAATAATATATGTGAATAATAATTACACCAAAATCATGCGTTTACAAAAGATCTTTAACACAGTCAACTCAACTTAAACGACTCCGCTTGCATACATTTTATTAGTATAATGAAACGAATAGGAGCGGTGCAGGCTGTTATGCAGTAATACTGCATAATGCATAAGCTTGCTAAGGCGTCGTTTTAGGTTGAATTTACTGTGATCATAGAAAACGAACTTAAAATAAGGGACAAACACAAGAAAGCAACATTTCCCGCATTTTCAAAGCAAACGTCAGAATTCCCGCGCAATGAACTGTCAACGTCACTTTTATACAAACTGACACGCACGTCTCGTGCTTGCCAATATGATAGTCCCGCTAAATGATACCCAAAGGCTTCGCCCGACTGACACATTCAGCCAAGAGAAATAATTAAATTATTTTAATACCAGAGAGTAGCACTTGTTGATGCTTAGCACTCCGACGTCGATCGGGCTCGTATGGTTGGCAACACAGAAGCCATTGCTCTTAGGCATGTGTTCTAAATCGTGGAACTTGGCAACACAGGACAAGCCCCGCATTATAGTTCTAATCGAAATCATATAGGATAGCGCTCCGAAGTAACGCCGAATTTTACCGGCCGGTAGAAGACTGACCAAGGAGGTTGTCACTACCATCGTTATGACCTTTTTTATGCGTAAAATGGAACGTTACAAAGTTTTTTTTATAATATTTTGAATATTTGCCAATTTATATAAAAAATTAGAAATTGATTGTAATGCAGCATGTTTAGAA
Source organism: Hemistola chrysoprasaria (assembly GCA_947063395.1). Lineage (NCBI taxonomy): Eukaryota > Metazoa > Arthropoda > Insecta > Lepidoptera > Geometridae > Hemistola > Hemistola chrysoprasaria. Next base: position 2,566,383 of record OX346736.1, on the reverse strand, counting down.
AACCATTTTGAAAGGGTTGCCATGTTTTGTAGGTTTAGCGTTGCCATGTCGAATCGTGTGTTGCCATAAGTGGGACGAGGTTGAGGGAAGGAAAAACAGAAAACATTATTAGATAGGAATTAAGGTCACAGAAACAATATATTAGCATAATATTATAAAGGTGCTTCCTCACTTGGAACATTCGTTTGTAATGTAACATTTGATTTAGAGCATTTCATTACAATACTGCCTTCCTGGCTTGACGAGGATTCGTTTGTAATGTAACAATTTCAAGTAATTTTTTCCTAGTGGTACGCACTGATGTTACAAGTTGTATCAAAATATTACACATTATATCATCACACGTTGCTCGGTTATCTTCCCTAACCAATGTAATACATACATACAGTCACGCCTCTTTCTTTGTCGTTGTTTATAGTCATGCTAGAGTCTGTAACGTTACATTACAGGCGAATGCTCCAGGTGAGGGAGCACCTTAAGAACAAGGTTACATGTAATCAGTTAGCATCCTATTAAAAAGTCCTTGTACACTTCCAACTGCAACAAAATCAGCTGTTTCGTAAAATGGGACCATAACCTAACAACATGTATCAAACATTTGACCTTTGAAAAGGAAATAATTTTTTTTTGTTTTTTTTTATGATAGTGAGTGACAAGACGAGCAAATCAGGCGCCTGATGGTAAGCATCATGATTGCCCATATCAGACACAGTGACACCCAGTGTTTTAAAATTCAAAATTCTGCGCGGCACTGCATTGCGCCTGTCACCCTGAGATATGAGTTGTTAAATCTCATCATGCCCAGTAATTTCGCTGGTGACATTGCCCTTCATACCGGAACACAGTAATGTTTGCACATTACTGCTTGGCGGATGAGGATATTGACACGAGCTTTTATAAAATATATATCAAATCGGTGCTTTATATTCGCCTGTTTCCTCCTCAGATTTTAATTAATTTCTGTACAACATGAATTTACTTTAGTTTTATTACCAATAGGTAATTTAATACTGTAAATATACAGCATTAAAACGTATCTTTTGTAGTATAACAGGATAAAATGCCACTTTATAATTAGTTGTTACTTAAAATAAAACACTAATATATATTTTATATATATATTATGTATATGTTTTTTGTGTATGTATGTATGTTTATATAGGTTTATTATTTTTGTAGTCATATTATGTTATGTATATGTATTAAAAATGTATTTTATGGTCTGGTAAAAACAAGACTTAGAGTAATACTATGATTTGTACCCATTCCTGCCCCCTACTCATCCTATCATTCCCCTATCCATCCAAAGGCTGGTTGCCTGGAAGAGATCGCTTAAAGCGATAAGGCCGCCCATTGTCGACCAATTAGAATTAACTTCTGTTATTAGTTTTTTAAGTCAAATCTGTATAAATTTTGGTCTCAATAAAGAGTATTGTATTGTATTGTATTGTACTAATTAAGAAATTATATCTGTTCTATCATCGTCATTGGTTCCTCCAAGTTTGTATTGGAAATGATGTAAACAAAAAAATTGACTTTCGGTACAAATTTGCCTAATTCCGCAATTGTCTTTTTTGAAATTCACTTCTAATTTAATATTTATATTAAAAAATTCGGAAATTGAGCATTTCTACACATTTTTTTTTCTTTTATATTTTTTAATAGGACATAGTGCCTGTATTGAAAAAAGACTAAACAATAGAGCTACCTACTTACTATCTACCCTAACTAAATACACTATACCATAGAACGCTTCTATAATACACAGGCCGACATGTCAGCCTATAGACAATCCAAGTGCTCTAAACCACTGCCAGATGGCAGCGTACCGAAGATGCTGGCGGCATTGCCACGTTGAATAGCAATGCTTATACACATTGTATATGATGTGGAATTAATGAGGCGGCGACCTGAGAATTCCCCATACAAACATAATAGTTAAATCATTTGTAATCAGAGCATATTTCCAACATTTAACGACGTTATTCGGAATGAGACATTAGTTATCTAGGTTCATAATTATATTACAATCCAAAATAGAAGTGTTTTTGACTAAAATATGATAAAAATACAAAATATAGATATTTTCAAATATAACTCCAAATTATAAGTATTTAAGACTAAAATATAATTATGAACCTATATAACTAGTGTCTCATTCCGAATAACGTCATTTAATGTTGGAAATATGATCTGATTACAAATGATTTGACTATTACGTTTGTATGGGGAATTCTCAGGTCGCCGGCACATACATACATACATACATACAGTCACGCCTTGTTCCCGGTGGGGTAGGCAGAGACTATTTCCCTCCACTTGCTACGATCCTGACATACAACTTTCGCTTCGTTCACTTTCATGACATTTTTCATACATGCTCGTCGGTTGTAGGTGCTTTTGACTTGGCCTTTCCTAAGAACAACGTCAACTTGTTCATGAAAGGTACGCCCGCGGTCGACCGCTACCGACTTGACCATTCACACTAGCCTTATAAATCTCTTTTGTTAATCTCCTTTCATCCATCCTCTCCACATGCCCGAACCACCTCAGCACTCTTTTCTCTATCTTTGTCACCACATCTTCAACCACTATAAATTCTACTATAAATTCCCCGACGGTGGTATTTCTAATCGGATGCTATCTGATTACCCTACTTTTCTAAGTTGGTTAAAATATGGGTGATATAAAAAAAACTTACCCCGATGAAGAATATTAATAACCTCAGGGGCAACAGAAAGAAATATCTCATGACGAATCCCATCATCCAAATTATAGTCAGACGCCATGTTAAGAATTCGTATTGCCTGAAAAATAAATAGTTAACAGTATACTGGACCTCTTAGCAGTTTGACACAATCCTATGGAAAATTTACTATAAATCGATGTTTTATATTCCCCTGTTTTCTCCGAATACAGTAAACCTATTTGATAGGTATATTTATATCCTAATATTTTAAAGATGAAGTAAAGTATTTCCCTATCATTTTATTTTTGTTTATAAACTCTACATTTTTTTTGTAATGAACGTCCAATCACGCGAGTAAAACTGGGATTTTTGGAAGTTCTGAGAGCCCAGTTATTTAGACTACACGGGTGAAACCGCGCGGCACAGCTAGTATATAAATAACATATTTACCTATTAGTCCTGGTGAGTAGGTTCCAACTCCTCAACTCCTCGGCTTCGAAGACGGAAGTGACCTGGTCCTCTATTATGGACTCCATGCCAGCTTTCACCAGGTCCATGCAATGGGAGATGTGGAATTCTAGGCTTTTCTGAAATTAATATATAATAATATGAGACAACTTCCACACACGGTCATCTGGTCCCAAACTAGGCTAGAAGCCTGTACTATGGTAACCAGATGACTGATATACATCTATATCTATACTCTATACTAATATTATAAAGAGAGAAACTTTGTTTTTTTGTTTTTTTGTTTTTTTGTTTTTTTGTTTGTAACGAATAGGCTCCGAAACTACTGGACCGATTTTAAAAATTCTTTCACTTATGGATAGCTTAATTCAGTGTGAGTGCCATAGGCTATATGAGATTTTGAAAAAAAATGGGGATCCGTAAGAAAACTGCAATATTGTGAACCAAGGTGTTACATAATATAATTACCATATTCATAAATTTGCGTGCGCTGTGAAATGCATTGATGGTAGAATAATATAATGTACTAGGGGTTTGTAGTACTTATCAATACCTACAAAACAGTATACATAGATTATATCCATCTTTTTTGGTTTAGTCACAATAATCGAAAAAGTGATTATTTTCATGCGGTGTGAAAACTATTGGTGGTAGAGTAAAGTAATGTACTAGGGGTTTGTAGTACTTATCAATACCTACAAAACAATATACATAGATTATATCCATCTTTTTTGGTTTAGTCACAATAATCGAAAAAGTGATTATTTTTCATGCGGTGTGAAAACTATTGCTGGTAGAGTAAAGTAATGTACTAGGGGTTTGTAGTACTTATCAATACCTACAAAACAGTATACATAGATTATATCCATCTTTTTTGGTTTAGTCACAATAATCGAAAAAGTGATTATTTTTCATGCGGTGTGAAAACTATTGGTGGTAGAGTAAAGTAATGTACTAGGGGTTTGTAGTACTTATCAATACCTACAAAACAGTATACATAGATTATATCCATCTTTTTTGGTTTAGTCACAATAATCGAAAAAGTGATTATTTTTCATGCGGTGTGAAAACTATTGGTGGTAGAGTAAAGTAATGTACTAGGGGTTTGTAGTACTTATCAATACCTACAAAACAGTATACATAGATTATATCCATCTTTTTTGGTTTAGTCACAATAATCGAAAAAATGATTATTTTTCATGCGGTGTGAAAACTATTGGTGGTAGCGTAAAGTAATGTACTTGGGGTTTGTAGTACTTATCAATACCTACAAAACAGTATACATAGATTCTATCCATCTTTTTTGGTTTAGTCACGATAATCGAAAAAGTGATTATTTTTCATGCGGTGTGAAAACTATTGGTGGTAGAGTAAAGTAATGTACTAGGGGTTTGTAGTACTTATCAATACCTACAAAACAGTATACATAGATTATATCCATCTATTTTGGTTTAGTCACAATAATTGAAGCAGTGATTATTTTTCATGCGGTGTGAAAACTATTGGTGGTAGAGTAAAATAATGTATGAGGGGTTTGTAGTACTTATTAATACCTACAAAACAGTATACATAGATTATATCCATCTTTTTTGGTTTAGTCACAATAATCGAAGCAGTGATAATTTTTCATGCGGTGTGAAAATTATCGGTGGTAGATTAAAGTAATGTACTAGGGGATTGTATTAATTATCAATACCTACAAAACAGTATACATAGATTATATCCATCTTTTTTGGTTTAGTCACAATAATCGAAAAAGTGATTATTTTTCATGCGGTGTGAAAACTATTGGTGGTAGAGTAAAGTAATGTACTAGGGTTTGTAGTACTTATTAATACCTACAAAACAGTATACATAGATTATATCCATCTATTTTGGTTTAGTCACAATAATTGAAGCAGTGATTATTTTTCATGCGGTGTGAAAACTATTGGTGGTAGAGTAAAATAATGTACTAGAGGTTTGTAGTACTTATTAATACCTACAAAACAATATACATAGATTATATCCATCTTTTTTGGTTTAGTCACAATAATCGAAGCAGTGATTATTTTTCATGCGGTGTGAAAACTATCGGTCGTAGATTAAAGTAATGTACTAGGGGATTGTATTAATTATCAATACCTACAAAACAGTATACATAGATTATATCCATCTTTTCTGGTTTAGTCACAATAATCGAAGCAGTGATTATTTTTCATGTGGTGTGAAAAGTATTGGTGGTAGAATAAAGTAATGTACTAGGGGTTTGTAGTACTCATCAATATCTTGAAAATAGCTCACGATAAATTATAACATGTGTTAAGGTTTGGTCATTGTAACAGAAATAGTCATTAATTTGCGTGCGCTGCGTATAAACCATTAGGGTTATATTTATTAAAATACAATGTATCACGAATTTACTCCTGATAAACGTCCACTATACCTACTTCTGCTACCCGTGCGAAGCCGGGGCGGGTCGCTAGTACTTATATAAGATTATAACACACAGGGACAGATCGAACAGACATGTTCATGCACACAAATGTTTGACCTGGCCGGGGATGGAACGCGGGGCCTGCAGCTCAGAAAGCAGAGTTACTACCATCTGAGCCAACGAGACTGTCAATGACAATGTTATCAATGACATTTTTTTATGCTAGGAGTGGAGTTACCCGCTTTAGAATAGCGCTCCACCCTCTCTCCCCGTGGTTGCCGTAAGAGCCGATTTTTTATCTATACTAATATTATAAAGAGAGAAACTTTGTTTTTTTGTTTTTTTGATTTTTTGTTTTTTTGTTTTTTTGTTTGTAACGAATAGGCTCCGAAACTACAGGACCGATTTTAAAAATTCTTTCACTTATGGATAGCTTAATTCAGTGTGAGTGCCATAGACTATATGAGATTTTGAAAAAAAAATAGGGATCCGTAAGAAAACTGCAATATTGTGAACCAAGGTGTCACATAATATAATTACCATATTCATAAATTTGCGTGCGCTGTGAAATCCATTGATGGTAGAATAATACAATGTACTAGGGGTTTGTAGTACTTATCAATATCTACAAAATAGTCCACGGAAATTTTATCCATCTATTTTGGTTTAGTCACAATAATGGAAACAGACATTATATGCATGCGCTGTGAAAAGTATTGGTGGCAGAATAAAGTAATGTACTAGGGATTTGTAGTAATTATCAATACCTACAAATCAGTATACATAGATTATATCCATCTTTTTTGGTTTAGTCACAATAATTGAAGCAGTAATTATTTTTCATGCGGTGTGAAAACAATCGGTGGTAGAGTAAAGTAATGTACTAGGGGTTTGTAGTACTTATTAATACCTACAAAACAGTATACATAGATTATATCCATCTTCTTTGGTTTAGTCACAATAATCGAAGCAGTGATTATTTTTCATGCGGTGTGAAAACTATTGGTGGTAGAGTAAAGTAATGTACTAGGGGTTTGTAGTACTTATTAATACCTACAAAACAGTATACATAGATTATATGCATCTTTTTTGGTTTAGTCACAATAATGGAAGCAGTGATTATTTTCATGCGGTGTGAAAACTATCGGTGGTAGATTAAAGTAATGTACTAAGGGTTTGTAGTAATTATTAATACCTACAAAACAGTATACATAAATTATATCCATTTTTTTTAGTTTGGTCACAATAATTGAAGCAGTGATTATTTTTCATGCGGTGTGAAAACTATTAATGGTAGATTAAAATAACTAGGGGTTTGTAGTATTTACCAATATCTACAAAATAGTCTACGGACATTATATCCATCTATTTTGGTTTAGTCACAATAATCGAAAGTCGTTATATGCATGCGCTGTGAAAACTATTCGTGGTAGAATAAAGTAATGTACTAGGGGTTTGTAGTACTTATCAATATCTTCAAAATAGCCCACGATAAATTTATACATGTGTTAACGTTTGGTCATTGTAACAGAAATAGTCATTAATTTGCGTGCGTTGCGTAAACCATTAGGGTTATATCTATTAAAATACAATGTATCACGAATTTACTAATGTTATACGTCCACTATACCGACTTCTGCTACCCGTGCGAAGCCGGGGCGGGTCGCTAGTTTTTTATATTTATGATAGTGAGTGTTTATGACATGACGAGCAAATCAGGTGCCTGATGGTAAGCATCATGATTGCCCATATCAGACACAGTGCCACCCAGTGTTTCGAAATTCAAAATTCTGCGCGGCACTGCACTGCGTCTGCCACCCTCAGATATGAGTTGTTGAATCTCATCATGCCCAGTAATTTCAGTGGTAACATTGCCCTTCAGACCGGAACACAGTAATGTTTGCACATTACTGCTTGGCGGATAAATTACTGGCAAAGGTGTGGTACTTCCCCAGGCGGGCCCCTGCTAAAGAGGCCTACCACTACAAAAAAGGGCTAAGGGTTAACAGATCCAGAGGAGGCTGCAGCGTCCTCTGCAACAAACCATCGAACTGCGCTCGACAACCGCACAACAAGCGTGTCGAGTATTGACAACAACCGTCCTTTATGGGGGAGGCCTATGTTCACTAGTGGATTACCAACGGCTGTGATGATGATGATGATAAACGGATATTAAATGAACAAAAATATGTACAGGTGACCATTTCAAGTTAGCGGTGCTCAGCGGAATTTGAACGCTCGCCTTATTTAATAAGGTTCAATTTCGTGTGCACGCAGAATGAGTAGGTATATTCTTATACCTAAAAGTGATTTCTTCGAGAGTGAGTTCTCTGTACGTTAGTAAAACTATTTAACATAACATACATTCACGCCTTTTTCCCGAAGGGGTAGGCAGAGGTGTACCCAGGACTCAGTCCCATAGTAGATACACCCACATTTCGCCAGTATGTTATTGGTTCCATGTAATAGGGAGCGAGCCTATTGCCATCTATCAGGCACAGTTTATTGAGATAATTCCTAATGGAAAAATCCAATATTTAACACTTTGCCTGACCTGGGGATCGAACCCGGGACCTCTTGATTGGCAGTCGAGCATGCGCCGTCTACGCCACTACTATTTACTCTGTGGTTATAACAAGAAACATACCTCTCCCTTTCCCGGCGTTTGATGACCATTGGCAACTCTCTCTTGACTTGAACTCCTTTTATTATAATTCCACTCTGGCGAAGGACCGAGTATCTCCTCTCTTTCTATCACGGTCATCTTCGTGCCTGTAAGAAAGAGTGCTATGTAAGACATCGTTCGAGGTCTGATAGAACGCGATCATCTCAAGTTCGCGCGAATTTTGCTCGCACGAATTCGCGGTGTCTTAATTTTGCGTTTAAGGCGCGGTGCTGAGCAAATTCGCCCTCTCGCTCACACGTACCCACATTTTTGAAGATATAAAATGTGCTAAATGAAATTACGTAAAAATAAAGGCAACTAGCATCTAGAACATAACAATACAAAGAATCAGTAAAAAATTCAATGTTATCGGAACAAGTTTTCAGTGCCTTTTTATATTTCTAAGATTTTTTTTCTTTGTGCAGGTTATACATGAACGAGCTCGTACATAACTATAACATAATGACGTCACAATCATGGCGACCACTCGTAGCGCATTCGTGATCAAGTGACTTCACTCATCAATTTTATGAAATTGAACGAAGCGAAAGTTGTATGTCAGGATCGTAGCAAGTGGAGGGAAATAGTTTCTGCCTACCCCACCAGGAACAAGGCGTGACTGTATGTATGTATGCAATTTTGAATTGCTTATAATTAATTAAAAATATTTTTAAAGAGATTTTGAATCGGATTATACATAATTTTCATTAAACTTTCAAAATTATTTAAAAATACGACATTTTTTTTTTTCAAATACTCATTCGTGAATAATTTACAATTTTCAACTGCGTTATGGACTACCGGTAGATGGCAATAGGCTCGCCACCTATTACATGGGACCAATAACATACTGGCGAAATGTGGGTGTATCTACTATGGGACCGAGTCCTGGGTACACCTCTGCCTACCCCTTCGGGAAAAAGGCGTGAATGTATGTTATGTTATGTTATGTTATGGACTGATTTTACAATATTTCATACCATTTCCAATCCCATTCTCCTTGATGATGGCAGACGGTGGTTTATCATCAGGTATGGGAGGGTCGTCGTCTTCGTCATCAGAAGAACTGTCCCGTTGGATTTTCTTCGCCACCTCAATGTGCTGCCGGCCGTACTGTAAACAACAAACTGTTTGTAGTGGTAGGCCTCTTTTGCAGGGGGCCGCCTGGGGAAGTACCACACCTCTGCCAGTTATTCATCCGCCAAGCAGTAATGTGCAAACATTACTGTGTTCCGGTCTGAAGAGCAATGTTACCAGCGAAATTACTGGGCATGATGAGATTCAACAACTAATATCTCAGGGTGACAGGCGCAGTGCAGTGCCGCGGAGAATTTTGAACACTGGGTGGCACTGTGTCTGATTATGCAATCATGATGCTTACCATCAGGCACCTGATTTGCTCGTCTTGACACCCACTATCATAAAAAAAATAAAAATAAAATACTAAAATAAATATATATAAAACTTATATTAATTAAATATATATAATACTTATATTGGATAACATATATTATTATATTAGTAGGAAGTTACAATAAGTAAGTAGTGATAAAGTGACCATAATAACATCAAAATGAACGTGTCACGACAAACTAGGATATCTGCCCTTCTGGTCTATCCTTAGAGCATTCACAACAGGAGCTGTTAAGCGTACGTTCCCACTTTGCCGAGGTATATGTACAATTGGTTCATGTTAATATTTGATGGTTTAATTCCCAAATTAGACAGTGTTATTTATTACATTTTCCATGGAATTTTAAAACTCAAACTGAAAAAGATTTATTCAAATACCTATTTGACACTTTTAATCTGACACTTGCAATGTTACCAGTAAAATTACTGGCATCACGAGATTCGACAACTAATATCTCAGGGTGACAGGTACAGTGCAGTGCCGCTCAGAATTTTGAATTTTAAAACACTGGGTGGCACTGTGTCTGATATGGGTTATCATGATGCTTACCATCAGGCACTTGATTCGTTCGTCTTGTTAATCACTATATCATAAAAAAAAAAAAACCAACAACTTTCTTGTAAGGCTTGTACTCGAAGTAGCGTTTGACACCTCCAGTATTCCATTGCTCTATGTTCTAGAATCCACTTGACCTCTCGCAAGGTGACTCGACTACCGACTCTATCAATTGCATACGTTAATGCATGTCGTAGGAGAATCAGAAAAACCGAATCATTGCAAAAAACCTAGGGCTAAGTGCAAAAACAGAAAAACTAAAAAATCTCATTTCGATCTACCTAGTTATCTGTATGAAATTGTATAATGCGATAAAACCGCCGATTGTATATTATGTTCGATGTAACTTTTGTCTCATTACTTTTTTTGTATTTATTTCTTTACCATTATGATACCCTAGTACTCTCAATAAAAAAATATCCCATAAAACCAGGTCAGGCAAAGTGTTAAATATTGGATTTTTCCATTAGGAATTATCTCAATAACTGCCTGGAGTCTGGAACTGTGCCTGATAGATGGCAATAGGGTCGCACCCTACTACATGGGACCAATAACATACTGGCGAAATGTGGGTGTATCTACTATGGGACTGAGTCCTGGGTACACCTTTGCCTACCCCTTCGGGTAAAAAGGCGTGAATGTATGTTAAAATTTGTTGTTTTCTATGTTTCTTCTACCATAAGGTTACTAAAGTGATAAAAAAGCCGACTATGTGTGCCTCTGGGTGAATAAGTGCGTAGGTGAACAGAGGACACTACTTTTGTCCCATCAATTCACCTAGGTAAATTTTCACCCAGGTGAATTGATGGGGCTTTTTGTCCTACTTATTCACACAGGTGAATTGATGCTGAGCTGAATTGATTGGACTTTTTGTTCCCACATATTCACCCAGGTGAATTCACTTACGTGAATTGATGTGACTTTTTGTTCCCACTTGTTCACCCAGGTGAACAAACGGGAATAAACCTCAATAAATAATGATTCTATTCAATTAGTATTTATATATTTGCGAACATCCAATAGATCCTAGGACAATATGGAAGCAGCAGCAGCGTACGCTGTCCGTCCTGAATTGCACGAAAGAACACTAAGAACAGTAGTTCATCTTAGGCCGGTCGGGCGTTGACGCCTAGGGTTGTCACTTTGTCACTTTTATTTCTAGTTAAATACTAGCTGTGCCCCGCCGCTTCACCCGCGTAGTCTCGATTCCCGTGGGAATATCGGGATAAAAAGTGCTTTTTATATTATTCCAAGGTCTAAACTATCTACATACCGAATTTCAGCCCAATCGGTTGAGTAGTTTCGGCGTGAAAGAATAACAAATATCCATCCATCACTTAAACACCAGTACTTAAACACTTGCGATCACACTCACGGCACGGCCCTCACTGCCAACACCCGAGTCCCCCACAGATATGTGAGTGGAAGTGCGTACGTACACGGCGCCAGATACGCATGCACACATTCAAACTGGCAGCGGCCAACGTCTATGAAGATAACTTACTGTTCTATATGTACTGTCATTGCATTTTATTGCGACTTAACTAGTCGCTATTTATTAAAATGACTTTAAGGAGTGTCTCTTCTGTCCTTTTTGTATTCTGTGGCTGCAGTTCAGTACAATGACCCATTAAAAGGAAGCCAATTCATTATCTCTGTTACCCTGTACACTCGTACGTATTTGTCAAACCAACTTATCTTTCGCTAATCTATGCACCGATAAAGATGTTTATTTCTGTTTCCAAGTGATTATAAGATATAAACATTTATTTCAGGCAATAATACTTTACGTCAATAAATACCTAATTATGAGAATAAAATACATAAAAAACACTTCAGAGCGTACCTATACATGGCAGGAATTTGACGCAATCCTATGAAAAATTTACCAAATCCATGTTTTGTATTCCCGTCCTTCCTCCGAAAATAATTAACCCATTCTATAAATTTATATCCTGATATTTTTGTAGTGAATTAACCTATGTCCCTGTCATTTAAATATTTCTTATAAACCTTTGGTTATTTCATAATGAACTTCCAAAAATCGCAGTTTTACTCGCGTGATCGGACGTTCACTATAAAAAAATGTTTACACACAAAAATAAAATGATAGGGACATACTTTACTTCAACTTTAAAATATCAGGATATAAATATATCAAATAGGTTTACTGTATTCGGAGGAAACAGGGGAATACAAAACGTCGATTTAGTACATTTTCCTTAAGATTGTGTCGAACTACTTAGATGTCCTGTATCCTGTTAAGTATTATTGTGGCTTACGAATATTACTATTGTTCGATCGAAAAAGCATCAAACATCCATCCATCCATCCATTTTCACAAACTTTCGCATCACTACATAGTATAAAACAAAGTCGCTTCCCGCTGTCTGTCCCTATGTATGCTTAGATCTTTAAAACTACGCAACGAATTTTAATGCGGTTTTTTTAATAGATAGACTGATTCAAGAGGAAGGTTTATATGTATAATACATGCATAATATAGTAGAGAAACACTGATAATATTAGAGGTTTCTAATGTGATGGAATAAAATGTACGAATCACGAATTTACTCCTATTAAAACGTTCAGTATACCTACTTCTGCTACCAGTGCGAAGCCGGGGCGGGCCGCTAGTTTATAATATTAGTCTAAGGAACAGGAACGGACACTAAGCGGGTGAAGCCGCGGGGCACTGCTAGTCATTATAAAACATACTCGATAAGGGTACAAGTGACCACATCTGTTTTAATATGTTTATCGATTTATTATCTTTAATATCGATTAAGGCTATCGGACCCACTATAAATGAAAGCCATATGGATAAATAATCATTATAACTTAATCTTAACGCACTTATTCCACTAATACATACATACATACAGTCACGTTGTTCCCGGTGGGGTAGGCAGAGACTATTTCCCTCCACTTGCTACGATCCTGACATACAACTATCGCTTCGTTCACTTTCATGACATTTTTCATACATTCTCGTCGGTTGTAGGTACTTTTGACTTGGCCTTTCCTAAGAACAACGTAAACTTGTTCATGAAAAGTACGCCTAGGTCGACCGCTACCGACTTGACCATTCACACTAGCCTTATAAATCTATTTTGTTAATCTCCTTTCATCCATCCACTCCACATGTCCGAACCACCTCAGCATTCCTTTCTCTATCTTTGTCACTACATCTTCTACCACGCCACAGCGTTCACTAATAGATCGTTACTGATAATACTTTTGCAAAGCCACCACCCGGCATCATACAAACAAAAAAATTACAAATCAATTGTTAAGGCATACTTATGTATGCATAGTGTAGGGTTCCATACCTAGATGATATTATGAACAGAGCGATTCCAATCCCAAAAACAATCCGCATACTAAGAACATTTTGTAGTGGTAGTCCCTTCTGCAGGGGCCCGCCTGGGGAAGTACCACACCTTTGCCAGTTATTCATCCGCCAAGCAGTAATGTGCAAACATTGCTGTGTTCCGGTCTGAAGGGCAATGTTACCAGCGAAATTACTGGGCATGATTCAACAACTAATATCTCAGGGTGACAGGCGCAGTGCAGTGTCGCGCAGAATTTTGGATTTTAAAACACTGGGTGGCACTGTGTCTGATATGGGCAATCATGATGCTTACCATCAGACACCCGATTTGCTCGTCTTGTCACGCATTATCATAAAAAAAGGAGAATTATAACCTATAAGGGATTCTTTTTTCCTTTTGAGGTACAGACCCCTAAAACAGTATATAATTGTATAATATACATATATAGTACATAGATAAGATTGAAGATAGGTTACGATAACTTTAATCTTGACTATTACATTTTATTGTTGACTTGACTATTATATATATATTTCTTTCTCTCATTTATTTTTATTTTATGTAAGTGTTTTAATAAAAATGCATGTTAGATTTAGTCAACTAAGCACATTTCTCATTGTTAACCATTTATTTTCCGGTCCTCACGACACAGACTCGCGTCTAGTGTGAGGACCACAAGTAATCAATTTTAATGATTGTGCAATTGTTTCAATAAACATATTTTCATTTTCATTTTCATTGAATTTTAAATACACTAATGTATTTCTTTGAAACAACTTTTCCTGCAAAATGTAACAACAAGACGCCTTGTTTTCCCGAACGGATAGACTCTCTCTCTCCCTCGACTCATGCAAACAGACCTTTGTATATTAACTTCCGTATACATACGCCTTTTGAACTCGGTACTCGGTACATGCGTTATCAACAACGTTAAAGGTCGCGGGCGCGTGCGTGGTGCACACGTGAAAACTATTTTTTTAATATACTAGCAAACCGGCCTGGCATAGCACGGTATACTATATAAGATATTTTCACTCATCTCGCTCGAAAAGTTCGTCATTTTTGGGGTAACAGAGCGGGGCTCAAATCACTTTTCAACCTCTAGAGGAACGAGTAAATATCTTTTTAATTTTTGTCTGTTACCAACAGGGGGTGGCGCGATGCCTCGGCCCAATGAAGCCGTTTCATTTCAACTAATTGCTCCCACGTGATCATCAGTCTGGTGACCATCGCGAGTGATTTGGCTTAATTTTGAAATAAAAAACGTATACAATTGCATTTGAATGCCAAGTCTTTTGCAGTGTGTCGTCTCTTTCTATCACATATATGTAGTTATATGTAGGGGTAGGCCTCTTTTGCATGGGGCCGCCTGGGGAAGTACCACACCTTTGCCAGTTATTTATCTGCCAAGCAGTAATGTGCAAACATTACTGTTTTCCGGTCTGAAGGGCAATGTTACCAGCGAAATTACTAGGCATGACGAGTTTCAACAACTAATAACTCAGGGTGACAGGCGCAGTGCAGTGCCGCGCAGAATTTTGAATGTTAAAACACTGGGTGACACTGTGTCTGATATGGGCAATCATGATGCTCACCATCAGGCACTTGATTAGCTCGTCTAGTCACTTACTATCATAAAAAAAAAATTACACTGCTGCAGTGCAGACAACTTGCAGTGGTCTGATCGGTTCGAAAGGTATCCAGTCACTTCATTGCAACCACTGCAACCTCGTCCTGATGCAGCATCAGGTTCAGATGGACCAGCCGTCTAATATATCGGCGTTGAAATCGTCTCTTTATTTTTATTTTATTTTTTTTATTTTCAAAATCCACAGCCCTCAATTAACAAAGTTCCACATGATTACTTAAACCTACGGCCAAGAACGTATTTTCATTTTATAATAATGTACAATTTATAAATAAGACAGTCTTGAAAAGAGAAATTTAAATAATAAACATACATTCAGGCCTTTTTTCCCGAAGGGGTAGGGCAGAGGTGTACCCAGGACTCAGTCCCATAGTAGATACACCCACATTTCGCCAGTCTGTTATTGGTCCCATGTAATAGGGGGCGAGCCTATTGCCATCTATCAGGCACAGTTCCAGACTCCAGGCAGTTATTGAGATAATTCCTAATGGAAAAATCCAATATTTAACACTTTGCCTGACCTGGGGATCGAACCCGGGACCTCTTGATTAGCTCTTGACGAGCATGCACCCTAGGCAGTCTAATAATGCTAAACTTAATAACTACATAATATTATGATATGATGAAAGTGGGACGCACTGGCGAGATCCACCGTGGCTTATTGCCATTGCTAAAGGCATATACAGGATCATCCAGGCGAATCTCATGAAGAAGAAGCTGGCGACGAACGAAGCCTTCATCGAAGCCGGGAAACGCAGAGTCGCAGCCGTTCTCATACAAGAGCCCTATGTTGGAGCTCTAAAGAGGATGAAGGCGTATCAAGGGACAAGGATTTACCAGAGCACTGACCAAGGAGAAGGGCTTGTGAAGACTGCGATAGCGGTTCTTGACTCCACCCTAGACGTCATCCAATATCCACAACTCACCACCAACAACATCACGGTGGTGGGGATCCGTACCAGTGCCTGGAAAATAACCCTGGTTTCCATTTACTTCGAAGGTGATCAACCCTTGGAACCATACGTCACTCATCTCTACAAGATAGTTCGGGAGTTAGGGTCAAGAAGGCTCGTCATAGGTGGGGATGCCAACGCCTGGAGTACCTGGTGGGGTAGCGTTAGGACGAATCCTAGAGGGGAGGAGCTGATGAACACTTTGAATGACCTGAAGCTGCATATACTTAACACTAATGACTCTATCCCGACCTTCGACACGATCAGGGGAGACCGGCGGTACACGAGTCACATTGATATAACCGCCTGCTCGGAGGACTTACTCTCCCTGGTGGACGACTGGACTGTAGCTGAGAACCTGACGAGCTCGGATCACAACGGCATTACATTCAACATACAACTACGCAAATCAAAAGGTACTCACATCACACGCACAACACGGCTCTACAATACGAAGAAGGCCAATTGGGAACAATTTCATGTTAAATTGGACCAATTCATGAGCGAACGCCAACTTAACCAAGAAGACGTAGAGCACATACACGACACTGAACAAATAGATACAGCAATACACACATACACACAAGCCCTTACCAATGCATGCAGAGACACTATGCCCATCATGAAACACAAACAGTTACTTACCATGCCGTGGTGGTCCGAAAAACTCACACAGCTTAAAAGAGAGGTCACCACCAGGAAGAGAAGAATCCGATGCGCTGCGCCGATCCGAAGAGCGAAAGTGGTGAGAGAGTACTTGGAAAAAAAGGAGGAGTACGAAGCAGAAGTCAACAGGGCGAGTGTGCAGAGCTGGAAGGACTTCTGTGGGAAACAGGATAGGGAAGGAGTCTGGGATGGCATATATAGGGTGATAGGCAGGACTAGGAAGAGAGAGGAAGATGTGCCACTTCAGGTTGGTGGAAAGGATCTGGATGCAGAAGGTTCCGTGAAGGTCTTGGCTGAGACTTTTTACCCGGAAGACCTCTTAGAGAGCGACAATCCCGAACATCGCGACATCAGAGCTAGAGCAGAAAGAGTGAATGATGGGCAACAAGCTGGTCCTTGCGACCCACCTTTCACGCAGACCGAGCTAGATGTCGCGATGAATTCCTTCAACCCAAAGAAAGCACCCGGAGCTGACGGTCTTACAGCGGACATATGTCGAGAGGCCATCACGCATGACCCAACGTACTTCCTCGTATTATTGAACAAGTGCCTAGAGTTTGGCCATTTCCCAGGTCCTTGGAAGGAGGCAACAGTAGTAGTGCTGCGGAAGCCTGGGAAGGACTCCTACACCACCCCGAAATCTTATAGACCCATTGGACTGCTCCCATTAATGGGTAAAATCTTCGAGAAGATGCTGGTAGCCCGAATCAAGTTTCACCTAATCCCGAGGATGAGTACTCGCCAGTTCGGATTCATGCCCCAGAAGAGCACCGAAGACTCCCTTTATACCCTCATGCGACACATTTATGATAAACTTGATGAAAAGAAAATCATAACTGTAGTGTCATTGGATATAGAGGGGGCCTTCGATAGCGCATGGTGGCCGGCTATCCGAGTCCGACTGGCTGAGGAAGAATGCCCCATAAACTTGAGGAGGGTGGTAGACAGTTACCTTAGCAATCGAAGCGTCAGAGTCCGCTACTTGGGGAAGGAGCATGAAAAGGCGACCAATAAGGGATGTGTGCAGGGGTCAATAGGGGGGCCTATTTTATGGAATTTGCTGCTGGATCCACTCCTCAAAGAGCTGGAACGTAGGGGGGATTACGTACAGGCGTTTGCAGATGACATAGTTTTAGTCTTCGATGGTCGGACCGCGTTGGAGATAGAGGAACATGCCAATGCCGCTCTCGAACATATCCGAGCGTGGGGAGTCCGCAACAAACTTAGGTTTGCGCCGCATAAAACCATAGCAATGGTCATCACGCGCAAACTTAAGTATGACTCCCCGCGCTTGTCCATGGACGGGGTTGACATTGTCATGTCCAGGGAAATCAAATTGCTCGGTCTTACCATTGACGACAAGTTGACGTTTAACAGTCACGTTGCAAACGTCTGTCGTAAGGCTCTAAACTTTTTTAAGCAGCTTTCGAGAGTAGCTAAAATACATTGGGGTCTAAAATCAGAAATTGTGCGAACGATATATACTGCAGTCGTGGAGCCTACTATTATGTATGCCGCGAGTGCCTGGGCGCCAGCAACAAACAAGATGAAGGTGAGAAAGGAACTGGACTCAGTGCAGCGTGGTTTTGTACTGAAAATAATAAAGGCTTATAAGACTGTTTCCCTCAACTCAGCCCTATTGCTCGCCGGGCTGCTTCCTCTGGATATTAGAATCCGAGAAGCAGCCTTGCTTTATGAACTAAAGAAAGGTTACACCCGGCGAGTAATAGGAGATCGAGAGATAGAGAAGCCGATGCCGTATTTAACCATGCCACACCCAGCTCAGAGGATACCGGTGAAATTCACGTGCGTGGAGCACCGGGCAGCGCTCGAACAGCATCTTGACTCAGGCCTGAATATTTTCACCGACGGCAGCAAAATTGAAGGGAAAGTTGGAGCGGCACTGTCTATCCAGGATGGCGTCGTCGAGATCAGTACCCGGAAGTTGAAGCTGGACGAGCGCTGTTCGGTCTACCAAGCAGAACTGCTGGCACTAGTGGAGGCGACGAAGGAGGCAATAAAGAGGCGCCAAACTTCGTGCAGCGTCTTTTGTGACTCCCGTTCTGCACTAGAAACTGTCGCGAATATCTCTTCCCTCCATCCCCTCGCAATACAAATAAAAAACAACATCAATGAGATCAGATGTCAAAACAAAATGCTGAGACTATTTTGGATCAAAGCTCATGCGGGGATGGAAGGAAACGAGAGAGCGGACGAGCTGGCAAAGGACGCTGCACTGAAATTGAAAGCCAAACCAAAATACGCCAGTTGTCCAATTTCATTCGCTAAGCGAGCCATACGTAATGACTCGATTAGCGAATGGAATCAACGATATCAGAGTGCATGGCAAGGCTCCACCACTAAAGTCTTCTTTCCAGATGCAATAAAAGCTTTCCGAATAATTAAAAAACTAGAGCTCAACCACATATTGGTACAAATGTTCACAGGACACGGCGGATTCTCCTCGTATTTGCACCGATTCAAATGCAGGGAGAGTCCGGAGTGCGCCTGTGACCCGAATGTTGAGGAAAGCGCCCTGCATGTTGTCACTGAGTGCCCGATATTTGGTAGCTTAAGATCAGATATAGAAATAAATATAGGTATAGTCATTAAGAGAGATACATTATGTATGATATTAGAAGATAAGAAAATTAGAGATAAGTTTCTAGAGTATTGTAAATTAGTGATAGAAAAAGTTAATAAAAAGAATAAGTAGCAATAAGGAAAACACATAATATATTTTAATATATATTAAACGTGTCCATATAAGTAAAATAGAAGTAAACTAGGAACTTAATAGTTTAAGATAGATATTTAAATGTGTATAATAGTTGATAAAATGTACAAATAAAAATTATCCCATGTTCCCTTCCCTCCCCTAGTGTTGAAGTGTCTGTAAATACATAAATAAAATAGAAATAAGAAGCATAGGAATAGGTAATTAAAGTACGAAAGATGATGGATGACAGAAAGAACAAGTATGCGGAATGAAAGTACGAGAGGTAGCAAAAGCGAGAACTGGTATGAAAGGAAATAGGGTAGAACAGGTCTCCGCCTACAAAATCGGAGGTAGGATTAAAAAAAAAATATAAAAAAAAAAAAAAAAAAAAAAAAAAATATTATGATATCTAATTTTATTAAATTATATTATTTACTATGTTCTGAATATTACTAAATAGGTTTATTAAGGACATTGAGCACCTCAGTCTTAAATTTACTTTTACTGTGCTGAAATAAATCTATGCCCGCAATTTTTTTATCATACGTCCGATGGAGTCTAGTGACCGGAGCAATTTCTCAATGAATATGTTACAGATAGATGGAGGAACAAAAATAATTTTAGTAATAAACCATGTTCTTTTTTACAATTATTATGCAAGAAATTAAAGGCTTTTTTATTTTTATTTTATTTTATTTATTATAGATGGAGACCTAGGGTCTAATGATGGAGCAGGAAGAAGACGAGCGGTTTTTTTCTTAATTTACAATTGTTGGTAAATAAGCTCTAATGCCAATCATGAGGTCCTGAGTCCTGAGTTCAATCCCCAGGTGAGGCAATGTTAAATTTTTCCACAATCATCGTCATCATCCAGCCGTGGGAAGTCCACTTCTGAACATAGGCCTCCCCCATAAGAGGGGTTGTTGCCAATTCTCCCACGCTTGGCAGGCGGGTTCGCGAGCGCAGAGGTTTTGAACAGAGGACGCTGCTGCCCGTCCTCTAGGATCTCATAACCCTTAGCCGGCTCTTACGGCAACCACGGGTAGAGAGGGTGGAGCACTATTCTAAAGCCGGTAACAAACCACAATAATTTCCACAACAGATTAGGAATTATCTCAATAATTTTTTTTTTGTTTTTATGATAGTGACGAGCAAATCACGTGCCTGATGGTAAGTAAGCATCATGATTGCCCATATCAGACACAGTGCCACCCAGTGTTTTAAAATTCTAAATTCTGCGCGGCACTGCACTAAGCCTGTGACCCTGAGATATTAGTTGTTGGAACTCGCAAACTGCCTGGAGTTTGGAACAGTGCCCGGCAGATGCCAATAGGCTCGCTCCTCATTACATGGCACCAATAACATACTGGCGAAATGTGGGTGTGCCTACTATGGGACTGAGACCTGGGTACACCTCTGCCTCACTGCCTACCCCTTCGGGAAAAAGGCGTGATTATATGTAGGTATATTTTTGTTTTACACCGTGAAGTTCGTCTATTTTATCGCACACCCCAGACACTCGACTCAATCCAATACAAAAGCCGCGATATAACTACCTACTACACAGACACTGCACACATAGAGTTTTGTACACGTGCAAGAGTGTGCGTGAGGTGATTTCCCATGGAAGCGGGGCTCGTGGAGGGCTCAATCTAGCGGGGTGAGGAAGGCCCGATTGGTGGGCGGATGACAGTGTCCATTCTATACGTAGTATTATTATCTGATCTGTGTCTACAGCCTCGCCTGCGGTGGAATAGCAGTCCAATTGTCATTTTAATTAGATATGCGTGTGCGCATGTCAAAGTCTCAAGTACAAATTTCGAAATAATGACGTCTGCCTTTATCTTTTGAGTTTCGTGTTTGTGCTATCCACGAATTAAACTTCACACGACATGCTTAACATTAATAACACAAAACAAAATAGTATTATTACCTTTTTTGGTAAAAAACATAAGATAAAATCACGCCTTTTTCCCGAAGGGGTAGACAGAGACATCTCTGTCTACAGTCTACCCCTTCCAGACCAGGTCTCAGTCCCAAGTAGGAACACCATCTTTCGCTAGTATGTTATTGGTCCTATGTAATAAGGGGCGAGCCTATTGCCATCTACCAGGCACAGTTCCAGACTCCGTGAATAGTGACCTCAATAATTATAATACTATAGGAATAAAGACAAAATAGCTGTACCTAGCTTTAGATTATTTAAAACAAATAAAAAGACATTCTTAGGAAATAGTGTACGTTTCTATAATAAAATCCCAAAAGAGATAACTGGGCTCTCAGAGGGTTAATTCAAAACCTATATAAAATCTACTTTACTAAAGAAGGCTTATTATAAAGTCAACCAGTACATAGAGGAGAAAGATGCCTGGAAACTTCTGAATAGCCGCCTCGCAGCACCTTCAAAAACGAATGTAACCAAACCAAATATTGTGAAAATATCTATTGAAATATTAAGCCCTACAAGTTTCTTGTGCGTTCTTCTTGTAGTATTCTATCTCTATCTCTTGTATCTCTATATCTTGTAGTATCTTTCCGAACGCACGGTAGACTCAGTAATCTTCATTGACGTGCAAAAGTGTCAGATTATGACCTATCTGAATAAAACTTTTTGAGTTTGAGTTTAAATTACTAATTGCAGCTAATGGCGTGAGATTTTTATTTTTATTTTCTGCAGCTCTATTCCACCCAATTGGAACTGTGCCTGGTAGATGGCGATAGGCTCGCCCCCTATTACATGGGACCAATAACATACTGGCGAAATGTGGGTGTATCTATGGAAATGTACTATGGGACTGCGTCCTGGGTACACCTCAGCCTACCCCTTCGGGAAAAAAGTCGTGAATGTATGTATGTGTATATTTCACCCAACAAACATTGCAATTTAAATAAAAAAAGCATTTAAAAACAAAGCGAATAAATTCCTTTGTGATATTATTAGAATTAAAGTCTTTATTAGGAATAAGACAATGAATGCCCTTAATTGCATGCTTGCCAAGTGGTAATGACCTTAACGTCTTTGGCATTAAGGCGCCTATAGGAGCCAAGCTTCCATCTCACTCGCGCAATTTACATTATTGATGATAAAAAAATCAATATATTATTTTTTTATGGTAGTGAGTGACAAGACGAGCAAATCAGGTGCCTGATGGTAAGCATCATGATTGCCCATATCAGACACAGTGCCGCCCAGTGTTTTAAAATTCAAAATTCTGTGCGGCACTGCAGTGCGCCTGTCACCCTGAGATATTAGTTGTTGAAACTCTTCATGCCCAGTAATTACGCTGGTAACATTGCCCTTCAGACCGGAACACAGTAATATTTGCACATTACTGCTTGGCGGATGAATAACTGGCAAAGGTGTGGTACTTCCATAGGCAGTACTACCACTACAAAAACCATTTGTTATCTTTAGATTAATGCATGTTTTTAAGTATATTTCGTTTTTTTTTTATTTTTTATTTGTTGATTATATCGAAAAAAAAAAGGAAATAACAGTTTTTCTATCTCTTCTGTTAAGTTAGAAGATATCAAAACTAAGTTTTCTTGAATATATTATAAATGGTATGATTGAGAAACACAACTTATGATTTTTGGAAATTCAATAACCTTAACTTGCAATGTGCGAGCGAGAGGGACGTTTGGTCCCAATAGGCGCTGTCCAAAGCAAATTCGGCCTCTCGCTCACACGTACCCACATTTTTGAAGATAGAAGATGACTGCCTAAGTGGCGTAGTAGGCGGTGGGCGCAAGCTCGACTGCAGATCATCAAACTCTCAAACTCAAACAGATTTATTCAAATAGGTCATAATCTGACACTTTTGCACGTCAATGAAGATTAACAGTACTGAGTCTACCGTGCGTTCGGAAAGATACCTCTACAAGAAGAACGCACAAGAAACTTGTAGGGCTTAATTTTTTCAACAGATAGTTTTACAATATTTGGTTTGCTTACATTCGTTTTCTTTGAAGGTGCCGCGAGGCGGCTATGCAGAAGTTTCCAGGCATCTTTGTCCTCTATGTACTGGTTGACTATATAGTAAGCCTTCTTTAGTAAAGTAGATTTTATATAGGATTGAATTTACCCTCTGAGAGCCCAGTTATCTCTTTTGGGATTTTATTATAGAAAAACGTACACTATTTCCTAAGAATGTCTTTTTATTTGTTTTAGATAATCTAAAGCTAGGTGCAGCTATTTTGTCTTTATTCCTAGTATTAAAATTATGAAGGTCACTATTTAGTTTTAATTTTTGTAAATTTTTAAGCACATACATGATGTTCTCATAAATGTATAAGGATGGTAGGGTCAGTATGTTTATTTCTTTAAATAATTCCCTCATGGATTCGCGTGGACGCATCTCATAGATGGCACGAATCATGAAGTCCCGGGTTCGATCCCCAGGTCCGGCAAGTAGTTTAATTAATTCATTTACAATTACACATCGTTATCTTTATCGATTTATTATAATACTTATTGAGGTCAATAAATAGGTATTTATGTGTATCGGTGAGTGAGAACCCTGCCGCTCGACGCTAAACCGGTTTCGAGTCAGCGGTGCTCAGCGGAATTTGAACGCTCGCGACACACGATAAGGATCAATTTCGTGTGCCAGCAGAATGAGTCGGTATATTCTTAAACCTAAGGGTGAATTCATCGAGAGTGAGGTTTCTGTATGTTAGTAATAATATTTATTCTGTGCTTCTACTTGCTCCTCGCTCATCTTCTGCGGTGAGATAACCGCCTAAGCTACGATAATTAATCAATAATATTTACTGATAAATATCTATTTGTGGAGACTAATTGGAATAAACTAATTAGACTTCTTTATGAATATACTATCTGTGCCCCGCTGTTTCACCCGCGTTGTCTTCGTTCCCCTGGGGATATCGGGATAAACATTATACTAGGGTCTTAGCTATCTACATACCAAATTTCAGCCTAATGGGTTCAGTAGTTTTGGCGTGAAAGAGTAACAAACATCCATCCATCCTCGCAAACTTTCGCATTTATAACATTAAGTACTATTATTTATTCTGTGATGTTAGTAGGATTATGTTACCAGACTGCCTCGGTGGCATATTGGTTGCAAACATAAGGTCCCGGGTTCGATCCCCAGCTCAGGCAAAAAGTTTTCTTGAATTTTTCATTTAGGAATTTTTTTATAACAGCTTGGGAGTCTGTTGTTTGTCTGTTTGGGAGAACTGTGCCCGGTTGATGACAATAGGCTCGCCCACTACTACCTTGATATGGGACCATAATCATAACTGATGAAATGTGGATGTGACAGTAGGTAGGACTTGTGGTGCCTTTTTCCCGAAGGGGTTTTTTTTTTTTTAAGTGTTGGCTCCTGTCCCCCAACATAATCAGGGATCGTTTCTTCATTCATCCGTTCACTCACACTCCTTCATCCATCATCTTGCGCTGTCGCGCATTCGGTCATATCTTATCTTTCACAATCCTCATGCTTTCTCACACTCCTTCATTCATCATCTTGCGCTAATCCCGAAGGGGTTGGCAGAGTTGAGGTGAGACTCCAGGCTCAGAGATAATTCCTAATGGAAAAAACTAATATTTAACACTTTGTCTGACCTGGGGATTGAACCCAGTACCTCCTGATTTGCAGTCAAACCTTTGCCCACTTCGGCACCGAGGCAGTCGGGTCCTGTGTTGTTCCCGGGTGGAAACTATCTACATACCAAATATCAGCCCAATCGGTTCAGTAGTTTTAGCGTGACAGAGTAACAAACATCCATCCAGCCACACAAACTTTCACATTAATAATATTAGTAGGAAGGATGTGATGAAAGCATAAGAAGCAACAGTCCTGTGTCAGGATCATAGCAAGTGGAGAGAAATAAGTTTTTTTTATGATAATGAATGACAAGACGAGCAAATCATGATGCGCCATGATGTGCCTGATGGTAAGCATCATGATTGCCCATATCAGACTCAGTGCCACCCAGTGTTCTACAAGTAAGTCTGTCTACAGTCTACCATAACAGGAACAACATGGGACTGTATGTACATATTATGTATGTTTCATGGTCTTACCTCATTTAGATCTATCTTGCAGCTGAGTCATTCACATGTGTGTATGTGAATTACTGATGTATGGAGTTAGCAGCTTTATATCTAATCCTTCCACTTCAGTAATAATTATTATTGATTATCAATAGAAACTTATTTTCACAGACATTTATGTAATTTTTATACGTACATACGTGCGTTTTGTGTTTGAATTTGTTGAAAATTATCGTAGTAATTATAATAAAACGCAATTTTATTTTCCGACCTTTTCAAGTAAATGCGCGTTAACTCCGAAGTATTTATAACCTATTTTAGGACAATAAACTACCGAAAAATCGCTATAAATACTGTTAAATTCGTGATTTATCTATACTGTTATATAAATAGTTAACTTTATTTGTATTTTGTAAACAAAATAACAATGTCGTAAGCGAAAAATAACTTATATTCCAATGTTGTAGTATATAAGTACTCACCTCGAAAAGCTTGAGTAATATGCTCACATACAATCTCCTCACTCCTAAAGATTTCCCGATAGATGCAAGGAAGATAACACAAAGAATTAGAAGCAGAAACGGCGTGTACAATATCGAAGCTGCAACCGACACAAGCGACATGATTAACGCCATTTTGACGACTGATTGGATTTTTTGATTGATTCGTAAATTTTCTTGAATGAAATCTGAAATCAGCCGGAGCGGTCATTCATTCGCTGATCAGCTGTCAGAACTGTCAAAGTGACATTATCGGTGCTGCCAGGATAAAATGTTAGTTCCGTTTGACGCATTTATAGCTTCATTTAAACAAGGTTTTTCAACAAATATTAAAGCAATTTCACATGCTGCAGTAAAATTATGTCATATAAAAATAGTTACTATCATGAACGCTCTTTATTCTGGACATACATAAATACGATTGCCGAGTGGGTGTGCCACATAAATTATTGGGTACTCTGTCCTCGGTGCTATTCCAAATGTATTTTTTTCAGTTGGCAGCACCAGTTTAACCTAACTTTTTTAAGAAAAATCTTGGGTTGGGATTTCTCATTAAAATAAATATTCTGTTTGGATTTAGTCTCAATTAAATTAACAAAATGTCTGAGCTCCCCTACGGACCCCCAGTGCGAGTGTCACCTTTGATCAGGGTAATTACCTTAAAACATTAAATAACGATACGAAAATATCTATTATGTAACAAGTGTTTTTGTACGTAAATTCTTTATTTAAATCCCGAATTAATGTCAATTAATTTTTTATCACATATATTTGCCAGTGCTATAAAAATTACCTATATTTCTGCGTTTCAGCCAGTGGTATGAAAATTGTTTGATGGAAATCTTTCTTTTTAACCTCCTTGTGTAAAAGGTAGATTTTCCATAACCCAAACCCCACAATATATTTAACTTTTTATTATAAGAAAATATTTTTCTGGTATTAATTATGTAGGTCATCAATAATTGAAGAAAACATTGCGATAATCAATTAACAAAATAAGTAAAAAACATAGCCTACTTAACAAGTTCTAATTTTTCAGCAAAATTAACTTCCACCATTCAAGCCCGGAATTTGAATGTGCCGATTCAAATCTAACCTAAAGTCATTCTTAACTTGTTTTAGTTTGGCCGCTGGTCATTCCTTGCCACTGGTGTGCTTTACGGGGCTTTCCACCAAAGCCGTCTTTCCAGGAAGGAAGCCAAGTTCCGTGAGGTGGAAGCTAAGGAAAAAGCCATCAGGGACGTAAAGCTTGCTGAGGAGAAGAAGATTGCTGCTGCCGGTAAACATTTTATCTGTAAATCCTAGAGTAACATGGGAATCATTATCAGCTGGAAGACGTCTACTGCTGAACATAGGCCACCCCCAAAGAACGCCATAAACTATTCATATGGGGGATTTTGCTGTAATAACCACATATGCCAGCTTGGTGATCGCAGTTATTGGAATACTTGGAAACAGACTGCTGCTGCCCACTCTGCACAAACTGCATAGCAGCATACAAACAAGGCTATGCCAAACCCTGCCAATAACATGTTTTTTTAATAATGAGTGGCTTTTGTTTTCTACAAAATCTACCAAATATCACAGCCAAAGAATGAATGATATAAAATTGCCAATAATAAAGTGGTCAAAGAAAGAGGTTTTAAGGCAGTAACATAACTTCATTATTATTTTATAAATTCGTTAACTTTTTAAATATAATTAACCTCTGCCAAGCTGCAATTTTTAATAATTCTAAATGTAAGTTTTTATAAAAAGCTAGAAATTAATGTAGCACATTATGTTTTTGTCTTTTAATGATAAATATTAAATTGAAATATATAAACTTGACTTAATATATAATATATTAATTAAATTGATGTAAAAGCACCCGCGCCAACTAGTAGACATTATTTTATATTAATAATATTTTATTGTAATGTATTTTATTCTCAGGGGGTTAGAATGAGATAGAGTATGTGTTCTTCAGTCGCAAAATTATTTCATGCTAAGCCTGTTTGACTTATTATTAAATTTTTTATTTTAATCTTAATCTTGATTTTAAGTGGTTTGCCTATTTACCATTCCATCCATTCTATTTGTGTCCAGCAGTGGACCAACTAAGATGAAGCTTATTTACATTTTATACAGTAAAATGTTTTTTTTTTTGCAGCCGAACTGAAGAGCTTGGAAGATATGGTCAATGCTCCCAAGAAATGAACCAATAATCAACACCCTAGTTTTAAGTAATTAGTGAACGCCGCCATCTTTGATAATGTTGCCAGTGTGATCAATGTTGCAACTATTCCAACATTTATTTATGAAATATAGATGATTGTAAAGATTGAAGTTTCATTATTCATCTCTACAAGCACTGGACTTTAAATCTGTAACTATAATTGATAGAATGTCACTTACATTACATTTCTCCATTGCATCCAGCCTCAAATGAGCATTTATTAAAATTACAGCTCATCAAATCTTAACAGTACCGTTTAATGTTTCATCTTTACAAGCAATTTTCAAGCAGAATTGGATTTTTACATTACGAATTAACTCAATAACTGCCTGGGGTCTGGAACTTTGACCGGTAGATGGCAATAGGCTCGCCCCTTATTACATGGGACCGATAACATACTGCCGAAATGTGGGTGGAACCTACTATTGGACAGTCCTGGGTACACAACTGGCTACTGGCTACAGATCTGTTTACTCACGAAGGCGCGCCCCTCCAGGGTAAATTTTCGGTGTGCATTCGGTGTGCGTTAATAAGGTTTGAAATTAAAAATTCAATTTACATTAAAACACTAAACTAACTATTGTTAATACAATAATAAAAGTACTAAACACTAACTATTGAAAAGAACTTTTTACATTCAAAAGGTGTGGAGGGGCGCGCCTTCGTGAGTGAACAGATCTGTACTCCTTCGGAAAAAAAAAATATTATGTTTGAAGGTATCAAAATTCAAACAACAAAATACCTTCAAAATAAAAACCGTCAAACGGTACCTAATTCTTAGATTTGATGGGCTATAAATTATAAATACCACAATGGTCAATATCGACCAATAGATGGAATGTCAGTGGTTCTCAATGGTTTAACACGTTCGCAGTCCCTCATACAAGGGTCATTTCTTTCCTGTCACGTCCACTCGTATTTTTGTAAAAAACTTACCAACTCACAAGTCTAAACCAAAATCCAACTCCAACCTCACACGTCCAGTCCAATATTTCTCATTGAAAATGTATGGGTTTGACGACTCCATATAGGTGCATGGACTTGTGACTGAAGTCAATTTGCGACTCCGAATGGAGTCGTGGACAGGGAACGTGTTAAACCATTGAAAACCACTTCTATTCTATCAATGCTAAATTGAAAAGCCATTGAAGTTTCAGAATCACGGCCCAGGAATTATAGACACAGCGATAATACGTTTTCTTTTGCATATGGGATCCTTAAATAAAGATTTGTTAATAACTATTCTCTTTTTAGACGACTTTTTATAATAATAGGAAGTAAGAAAACACAAAATTATGTTTAATTTATAAACTTTATTTTGCAAGATGATTTCTGCAAATAAAAATGCAACTATTTCAGTATAAAAACATGCGAAATTAAGTAGATGACAAATCTTATGCCTAAATGAACTTTTATTTTTAATCTCGATTTTATATTTTATTACCTAATCAATTCTTCCAGTATCTACGTTTCTACACCCTTGTGGAAGGGATAAATCTGTGCGATAAGGCCACCAATAATAACACTTGCTAAAATTAATTCAAGTGAAGTTCCGCTAGGGGCGCTCTTTGAGTTTTTTTTTAAATGAGTGGCTTTTGGTTTCTACGAAATCTACCAAAACTTATAGACAAAAAAAAAGGATAATATATTGCCAGTAATAAAGTAGTCAAAGGAAGAGGTTTTGAGTCAGTAACTTCATTTTTATTTTATAAATTCGTTAACTTTTTAAAATAATCAACCTCCGCGAAGCTGCACTTTTTTCATTTTTCTAAATGTTAGTTTATTTAAAAGCTAAATAATAATGTAGCATAATTTATATATTTTAATAATAAATATTAAACTTAAAACTAAACTTGACTTACATTACAGAAAGTTCTAGAGACGCACAGAATAAGCTAGAGAAAAGCCTGACAAGGTTCTTTTGGCGTGTATGTAAAATTGAATCTAATTTCGCCTTTGGGTTTTATATACGACAACATCGCCTTTAGTCAAAGTCACGAACCAAAAGATCTTCGAAGCTCTGTATAGATTTTTCTTTCAATCCTAGTGTTTAGTACATGGTTAGTTTCTGCTGATGTGAGCATTTGACGCATATAATAACACAATAGAATGTTTTATGACAATCTAGAATGTTCTAGGAAGCTCTGGAATGACTTACTAGAAAGTTTCAACATAGAATGAATCAAAATGTCTTGCAATAGTCTAGAATATAGATAATTCTACAACTTCCTAATACCATATCTAGACATTCTACTTCCCAGAGCAACCCACAGCCTTTACATCAATCTGGACAATTCTAGAACATCCTAGCACGGTCTATTACATGCCATAACTTTCAAAAACATTCTACAATGTCCGAAAACATTCCACAGTGTCCGAAAACATTATTTCCACAACGTTCCAAAACATTCCACAATCGTTCCAGAACATTCTACAACATTCCAGAAAACGCCACAACAATCCAGAACATTCTAGAAGGTCTTCCTATGCACGGCCCTATGTCCTTCTTCGTCGTACTCCCGCTTGGACACCCACATCTTTCGGAATGTATCTAGAGATGCCAATATTGAGCCTCCAATCCATGTTGAATATAGACGCTCTTGTGGCGCTGAGATCTGAAAGAGAAAGATTTTTTATACAAGATGTATTAATACTTAGTAGTAAATACAATAGAACTAGCTGCGCCCCGCGGTTTCACCCTGTTTTAGTTTAGTTTAGCGCGGTTTTAGTGGTAGGCCTCTTCTGCCTACGGGTTCGATCCCTGGCCAGGTCAAACATTTTGTGTGCATGAACATGTCTGTTGGATCTGTGTTATCTGGTTTTTGTAGTGGTAGGCCTCTTGCAGGGGGCCGCCTGGGGAAGTACCACACCTTTGTACCAGTTATTCATCCGCCAAGCAGTAATGTGCAAACATTACTGTGTGCCGGTCTGAATGGCAATGTTACCAGTATACTAATAACTCAGGGTGATAGGCGCAGTGCAGTGCCGATTAGAATTTTAAAACACTGGGTGGCACTGTGGATTTGCTCGTCACTTACTTTCATAAAAAAAAACCCGCGTAGTCTTCGGTTCGGTTCAACTCCTTTAGGTTGGGTCTTAGAGAGTTAAATTTAGAGATTTTAGTTTTAAGAGGTTAATTGCTCACCCTAATTTTCATATCCTTAGGCGCCAACCGTCGTATTTCAGCCAATAATCTGTCACCAAAACCTCGGAACAAAGTAGAACCACCACTCAGCACGATATTCTGATATAGAACTTTCCGTAGATCCATATCGGACTTTTGTATCGCGAACATAAGCACTTCGTGTAGGCCTGATGGAAAAAAATTAATATTATGGCATTTCTGATATTTTTATAACTACTAATTATTTATTTTCAATTTCAATTTCAAACCATTTATTTCAATCAACATAGATCATAGCGTTTTAGAACAGAACTAAATTAAATTAATTAAATTAAATCAAATCAAATTAAATTAAACTAAATCAAATCAAATTAAATTAAACTAAATCAAATTAAATTAAATTATTATTTTAAATACATTAAATATTCGCCTGCCTCTGAGTCATTTGTTTGTTTGTCAGTACATTAATCATTGCTACATGGTTAATGTACTGAATTAATCAAACCTATCTGTGAACACTTCTAAGGTGGTGTTGGAGCTACCTCGGATCCTGCGCCCCAGGGATGCGCACACTGTTTTTACACAACGATGCGGAAGCCGCATCGTTGTGTAAAAACAGTCGACGCGGGAGTTCGCGAACACCCCTGACGCGCTACAGTGTCGGGGGGTGTTATGTCGTTCAATCATTTTTGTTTTATGCATGCTGTCTTCATCCATAAATATTATGACATTTAGAATTAAGATATATAATGTAGCGAAACAATAATAACTGATGTACATGATGTGGATGATCTAAATAAATACCTTGGTAATTATGATTAGTGTAGGGTTCCATACCTAGATATCACAAAGAATTGCAGTTTTCTTACGGATCCCAAATCTTTCATTCACAGAACAGATAATAATATTACGTATAGAATGGACACTGTCATCCGCCCATGAATCGGGCCTTCCTCCTTTATCACCTCGCAAGCGAGATTGAGCTCTCCACGAGCCCCGCTTCTATGGGAAATCACCTCACGCACACTTTTGCGCGTGTACAAACTCCATGTGTGCAGTGTCTGTGTAGTAGGTAGTTTTAGCGCGGCTTTTGTATGGGATTGAATCGAGTGTGTGGGGATCTTATATAGCCTATGTTACGCTAAATTAAGCTTACTATATGTGAAAGATTTTTTTAAAATTGGTCCTGTAGTTTCGTAGCCTATTCGTTACAAACAAAAAAACAAAGGTTCTCTCTTTATAATAGTAGTACAGATTGTAAAAAAAATAGTGGTTTTACCTTCACATTCCTCCCCAATCAAATCAGGTCTGAACAGTACTTCTGGCGCTCTAAACCTGGCCGGACCAATCTGCAATCAATTAACACATAACATACATTCACACCTTTTTCCCGAACGGGTAGGCAGAGGTGTACCCAGGACTCAGTCCCATAGTAGATACACCCACATTTCGCCAGTATGTTATTGGTCCCATGTAATAGGGGGCGAGCCTATTGCCATCTACCGGGCACAGTTCCAGACTCCAGGCAGTTATTCAGATAGTTCATAATGGAAAAATCCAATATTTAACACTGCCTGACCTGGGGATCGAACCCGGGACCTCTTGATTGGCAGTCGAGCATGCGCCCTCTACGCCACCGAGGCAGTCTATACAACTACATCTAATCTGTTTGTTTTTACGGAAAGCAGTTAGTTAGCTTTCAAAATCCTACAATCCACCATGATGACTCGCAGAGCTACTGTTAAAGAGATGGAACAGCAACTGAGAACCACACTACAGGAACTGAATACCTATAAGGATCTTAATGAACAACTCCTCAGAGAGAGGGATGACAGTGAGGTTGAAGTTCAGCGGATTATCTCCATAAACAGCGACCTCAAGAATGAACTGGCTGAACTGGACATTAGATACCAAGATGTCTTACATAAATGTGATCACCTACAGACCATTGTATTGTCATTTGATGAGTGTGGCTTGACCTATGTTAAGGCCTTAAGCCGTATTGGAGACCTCGAGCGTGAACTAGACACGGCTCAATCAACAATATTAGAGTTGCAATCAAAGTTAGCCGCTCAACAAGTAGCCGACACTCAGTGCCTATACAATGAGTTAGTAGTTAGTAAAGTGAAGTGTTCTCAGCCCCTAGACATTATTGACCTCACTGGTGAGACTCCCTCAAAACCCATTCTCCATAGAAAGCCTAAAAAATATATGAAAATCAAAAAACTTGTTCGGAAATGTCAAAAAAAACTCAAGTGTAATAAGAAGTACTTCACAAAAAATGTCCAACTTATAAAAAGTAAACTTTTATTAGATCAACAACTCCAAAATTGTATAGAGGAGTTAGAAATAACAAGAAAATTATATGATGATGACATACTGCAACTACGCTCTGAGCTTCTACGCAGAGAACAAACACTGCAGGATATTTTCAACAGTTATACTGCCTTACAAACTCAGTTAGCAGAACACTATAATACTGCTATAGAACTGGCCCAGTTGGTTACAAGTAATGTAGATTGCATTAACTCAGAATTGCAAACAAAATCAACTGAGCCTCAGGTGACCTCACAATCACCATGTGCTGTTCCTGTGCGAGTGGCTCGGAGGGAGAAGCAATGTATTGCTGGACATAGTAGGACTAAGGTACTTGTTTTCTCTGACCGGATTGGTGTAGATTTTGGTTCTCTGTTGTGCAATGAGAGTAATCATATAATATATAATCATTGCATGCCCGGTGCATCTTACACACAAATATGTGATAAGATTAGGAGTAGTGCTCATACTATAGATAGTAATACAGTTATTGTCATCTTAATAGGACAAAGTATAGGTATAGACAAAAGGGAGGTTATTAATAACATAACCTCTCTCCTTGAAATAAATTGTTTTAAGATTATGCTGTGTGCCTTACCATATTGTTCATCGTTAACTTCAACTCAAAATAAACACACACATATGATAAACAATTTATTTCATAATCTGACATCTCGTCATAGTGACAAATTAATGTTTTTTGACATAATAAGTTTATTAAAAACTTTCAACTGACCCCGGACAATATTATGTACTGTTCGAAGAAATGCATTTCGATGCTTGCTACATTGGTAGCTTATAATATTAATTCAGTTATAGGTAATATAACGGTGTTAAATAATGACTCCACAGTGATTAGTATATGTACTAAAAATAACACTGTGGAAAATAATTTAAACTAATTTCTAAGACAACAGAGAGTGGTACTTGTACATTATCTTTATTCTATCAAAATATAAACCGCTTCTCTGGCAAAATTAACGACATTGAATTACTTGTAGATAAATATAATTATGATATTTTATGTTTCTGTGAAACTTGGTTAAAAAATGATAAAATGTTATTTAATGTTAATAATTTTCAGGTGGCCAGTAAGTTCAACAGAACATCTGCTGAAGGAGGTGGCTCGATTATACTTTTAAGAAAATCAATTAAATATAAAGAGCGAAATGATATTGTCAGCTGTTTTGTGGAACGAACTTGCGAGGTGGCTTGTGTAGAAGTGAAAAGGCACATAATCTTATGTGTATATAGGCCGCCGAACTCGAATCTCACTTCTTTTATGTCCTCTATGGAAATAATTCTAAACAAAATTTGTAAAAGTAATAAACATGTACTTGTATGCGGTGATTTTAACATTGATATTTTGTCAGATTCTCCAGATAAAACTAATTTGACTAGTTTCTTTAAGTCCTTCGGTTTGAGTTACCTATTCTCTGAGCCCACAAGAGTTACAGTTACCTCATCGACCTGTATTGATAATATCTTTACCAATTTCGAAAGTAGGAAGTTATCAATAACGGGTGGAGTTAGGTCTGACCACAAGGGTCTCTCACTAGAATTTATAAGTGAAAAATCAAAAGAAAAACAAACAATTGAACATAGGCCCCTAACAACATACAAATTCGAAAAGCTTAGGAATAATATAGAATCAAAACTGGAAAATGTTGCTGTCTCTGAGGAAGACCCTAATTTCAATTATGAAAACATATTTTCTGTAATAAGTAAGGAGTTCAATGAGATATGTCCCAAAAAGAAATTACACACGAATGGGAAACTAGAATTTAGTGATTGGGCTACCAAGGGTATCAGGAAAAGTAGAGATAATATGTATGAGTTATATAGGGATAAAGCCCATTCCAATTCAGAATCATTTCATGAGTATGTTAAATGTTATTCAAAAATTTTTAAAGCTGTTTGCATCCAAGCAAAAGCCATAAATATTAGAGACAAAATTCGCAAATCAAGTAATAAAATTAAGACGGTTTGGAAAACAATAAACGTAGAAACAGGTAAAGATAAATGTAGAGATTCTGAATATAAACTATTAATTAATAATGAACACATTACAAATGTTGAGGAAGTCGCTAATATTTTTGTCGATTTCTTCTCTAACATAGCCCTGAACGCGACCAAGTCACTTGATTCATCCCCAGACTTGGCGGAGGCTTTTCTTAAAGAAAACTTCCAACGCACCATACCTGAATTTTCGTTTGAACACATCTCATTAATTGATATCAAAAAGACGTACAAGAGTTTAAATGTTAAAGCTACTGAAGATCTATGGGGTCTATCTGTAAAAATGCTAGATTCTATAATAAACACAATTGCTCCTTACTTAGCAGACTTATTTAACCTATGCATAGATAAAGGCACGTTTCCAGAACTAATGAAAATAAGTAAAATCACTCCTATCTTTAAATCGGGAAGTAAGACAGATCCCTCAAACTATAGGCCAATCTCTGTTTTGCCAGTAATAAGTAAAATCTTTGAGAAATTGATGCTAAACCAACTGCTGTCACATTTCAATAGAAATAGAATATTGCATTCAAACCAGTATGGTTTCACCAAATGCAGATCAACAACCGATGCAGGCTGTCATCTCATGACTCTTGTCTTGGAGGCTTGGGAGAGTTCACAGGATGCCATTGGAGTGTTTTGTGACCTTTCCAAAGCATTCGACTGTGTAGAACACTGCACGTTACTGCGCAAGTTAGAAGTATATGGAATTCATGGGAATGCCCTGAACCTGGTGGAATCATACTTGTCTAGTAGGCAGCAGAAGGTTAGCGTCAATGGTATCACATCTGCTAGTTCTCCTGTCAAGATGGGAGTCCCACAGGGATCAATTTTGGGTCCTTTCCTGTTTTTGGCATATATTAACGATTTGCCTTACATGGTCCACGGTCTAGCAGATATAGTTCTATTTGCCGATGATACGTCATTGATTTTTAAAGTTGATAGGAAGGATACTTCACTAGTACATGTTAATAATACTTTAGCAAGTATATCCAGATGGTTCACAGCAAACAATCTGTTATTGAATGCGAAAAAGACTAAATGTTTGAAATTTTCGTTGCCTAACGTCAAAGTATAGAACCAATCATAGTTCTTGACGGTGAAAGACTCAATATTGACAATGCAACTTTGTTCCTTGGCATAAATATAGACTCTAAACTGCAATGGAGCACTCATATCACCGAGCTCTCAGGGAAACTAAGCTCTGCAGCTTACGCGGTTTATAAAATTAGGCAACTAACAGATGTAGCCACGGCGAGATTAGTGTACTTTGCACATTTCCATAGCTTGATGTCTTATGGGATTCTGTTGTGGGGGTCAGCTGCAGATATAGAAACTATCTTTATACTACAAAAACGTGCGATTCGTGCCATCTATGAGATGCGTCCACGCGAATCCCTGAGGGAATTATTTAAAGAAATAAACATACTGACCCTACCATCCTTATACATTTATGAGAACATCATGTATGTGCGTAAAAATTTACATAAATTAAAATTAAATAGTGACCTTCATAATTTTAATACTAGGAATAAAGACAAAATAGCTGTACCTAGCTTTAGATTATCTAAAACAAATAAAAAGACATTCTTAGGAAATAGTGTACGTTTCTATAATAAAATCCCAAAAGAGATAACTGGGCTCTCAGAGGGTAAATTCAAAACCTATATAAAATCTACTTTACTAAAGAAGGCATACTATAAAGTCAACCAGTACATAGAGGACAAAGATGCCTGGAAACTTCTGCATAGTCGCCTCGCGGCACCTTCAAAGAAAATGAATGTAAGCAAACCAAATATTGTGAAACTATCTGTTGAAAAAATTAAGCCCTACAAGTTTCTTGTGCGTTCTTCTTGTAGAGGTATCTTTCCGAACGCACGGTAGACTCAGTACTGTATCTTCATTGACGTACAAAAGTGTCAGATTATGACCTATTTGAATAAATCTGTTTGAGTTTGAGTTTGAGTTTACAGAGATACGCGATAGAAAGAGAGGCAATAACGGAAACTATAATAACCTTTAACCACTTTGAATATTATATTAGAATACCTATTATAAATTAACCAAAAGAATACTAAAATTATTCATAATGACATATATATAATGACATATTTTAAATTTCTTGACCTTTCATTGTTCTTAATTAAATTATTGACATAATTATTGTATACCTATTATTATTATTAAGTATAGCACCTATTCTTTTTTTAGATTTCTAGTTAAAAAAAGTTAAACCTTTTTACTTTTGTTTACTTATGTCAAAATATAATTGTTTTGACATAAGTAAACTGTCAACTTTTATAAATAAACAACAGTGACGACCTTAGAGAATATTATAGAATGTTATAAAACGGAAAATAACTGTCATAATTATATGTACTTTGCCGCATGTCGGACGAGCTGTGGGCTAAACTCACAACCGAGTGGCGCTCACACAGGCCCAGAAGGAGATGGCGGGACGAGCTGGATCGCCACTGGGAGGATTGGCAAAATCGATCACTGGATCGTGAGGAATGGTCTGAGGGTAGAGAGGCCTTTGCCCAGCAGTGGGACACACCCGACTAACAATATAATTATATGTACAAGAAACTAAATATATGTATATTTTTTATTTAATTAATATATTAATAAATGCAACGCATTATCAAATAAGTGAAAATATCTGTTGCACACTACGGAAAGGAGTAGAATATACTGGGCACTTTTGTAATTTATAAAACATAACATAACTTTAACATAACATACAATCACGCCTTTTTCCCGAAGGGGTAGGCGTGTAGAGGACTCAGTCCCATAGTAGATATACCCACATTTCGCCAGTATGTTATAGGTCCCATGTAATAGGGGGCGAGCTTATTGTCATCTACCGGGCACAGTTCCAGACTCCAGGTCTATATTTATACACATGAATATGAGGAGTGTCCCTTCTTTAGCTTTAGGTCTGTATCCTGTGGTAAGGGTTTTCTAGAAAATTCCAGAAGATTCTGGAACATTAGAGGCCAAAAAATAATCTCACCTCCAACTGTGTGCCATCAGGTAGAGTATACTGGGCCCGTTCTGTGTCCAAGGTCTCTTCTTTCAGTGGATTCGGAGAGAGGTAGCAAGCTCTTTCTTTGATCGCCTTAACTATCTCCAATTCGGCTGAAGTGCGCAGATTTACGCCTTCTTTGCGCAGTAATAATCTAAAACAAATAAAGTTAAGACGTACCTTGGTAAGCATGCTTGGTGCAGGGTTATAATAATACCGCAAACATGTTTTTTTTTTATGATAATGAGTGTCAAGACGAGCAAATCAGGTGCCTGATGGTAAGCATCATGATTGCCCATATCAGACACAGTGCCACCCAGTGTTTTAAAATTCAAAATTCTGCCCGGCACTGCACTGCGCCTGTCACCTTGAGATATTAGTTGTTGAAACTCGTCATGCCCAGTAATTTCTCCTTCATATCGGAACACAGTAATGTGCAAACATTACTGCTTGGCGGATGAATAACTGGCCTAGGTGTGGTACTTCCCCAGGCGGGCCCCTGCAAAGAGGCCTGCCTCTACAAAACTCCTGCAATATGTGGCTCTCAGCAGCCCCAGCACAAGTAACCGTAACCGCTCCACAGTAACCGCCAAGCAGTAATGTGCAAACATTACTGCTTGGCGGATGAATAACTGGCAAAGGTGTGGTAATTCCCCAGGCGGCCCCCTGCAAAAGAGGCCTACCACTAGCAAAACAAATTTCATAAATTTAAACAAAAGGTTAGTTTAAGGTGTAGTGATAAATAGTCTAGTGTCAGTGGTCCAGCGGAAATATGCCCGGCTTAAAATCTCACCATCTTACCATGTGGACTTTTCACCTGGACGCTACCGTATTACGGATGTGACGTTAAACTGTAGATCCCTATAGTTTCCTATGAGATATGTAGGGGGCAGTCGTTAGCTCATGTCGGAGCCGCGGAGGAATCTTGTCGACCTGAAACTATGACAATATGGGTGGTGAGTGCAGTGCCGCGCAGAATTTTGAATTTTGGATCACTGGGTGGCACTGTGTCTGATATGGGCAATCATGATGCTTACCATCAGGCACCTGATTTGCGTTACCTACCTGATGTAACGTATAAAATTCCTTATCAGTAATACTATTTATATTAGGTATACAAATAAAAGGAAAATTAATAAAAAATAAAATTTAGGTAACAAAATTGGTATCAACGTCGTTATCGTTCAGGCCGCCTTATTAAATCCCATTGTTTACTTGTTATGTTCAAAAATAACATGGAAGTACCAAACAAGTATATACCCTTAACAAAGAGGTTATATATACCACAGAGTCACAAACCAATAGTGTATGTTTCTATAATAAAATTCCAAAAGAAATAACTGGGCTCTCAGAGGTTAAATTCAAAACCTATATAAAATCTAATTTATTAAAAAAGGCTTATTATAAAGTCAATCAGTACATAGAGGACAAAGATGCCTGGAAACTTCTGCATAGCTGCCTCGCGGCATCTTCCAAACAAATGAATGTAACGGAACCAATTAAAAACTATCAGTTGAAAAAATTACATACATACATACAGTCACGTCTTGTTCCCGGTGGGGTAGGCAGAGACTATTTCCCTCCACTTGCTACGATCCTGACATACAACTTTCGCTTCGTTCACTTTCATGACATTTTTCATACATGCTCGTCGGTTGTAGGTACTTTTGACTTGGCCTTTCCTCAGAACAACATCAATTTGTCATGAAAAGTACGCCCACGGTCGACCCCTACCGACTTGACCACACACACTAGCCTTATAAATCTCTTTTGTTAATCTCCTTTCATCCATCCTCTCCACATGTCCGAACCACCTCAGCATTCCTTTCTCTATCTTTGTCACTACATCTTCTAACACGCCACAGCGTTCCCTTATCGTACTACTCCTCCTTTATCCTGAAAAAATTAAGCCCTAAAAAATTCTTGTGCGTTCTTCTTGTAGAGGTATCTTTCCGAACGCACAGTAGATTACTGTTTATCTTCATTCACGTGCAAAAGTGTGAGATTGTACTTATGATGTACCTATTTGAATATTTTTTTTTTAAGTTTGAGTTTGAGCAAGAAATTGTCAACACCAAATGTCGTCGCAAGCTACGCCATCACAGAATACAGAACTAAAGATACAGAAGGGACATTCCTTAATGTACATAAATAGCGACTCTGGCCGTATCGTAATAAAGTGCAATTCAGCTGGCACGACGCTAATAACCTACAGTTACATTACTACAAGTTGCCTCTCTTTCTATCGCGTTTCTCTCTAGCTTTTCTCTCTTTTTAGCCCATCAATTAATTAAGCATCATTAATCATTGATTAAGCATCATGATTGCCCATAACAGACACAGTGCCACACAATGTTTTACAATTCAAAATTCTGCGCGGCACTGCACTGCGCCTGTCACTCTGAGATATGAGTTGTTGAATCTCATCATGCCCAGTAATTTCGCTGGTAACATTGCCCTTCAGTCCGGAACACAGTAATGTTTGCACATTACTGCTTGGCGGATGAATAACTGGCAAAGGTGTGGTACTTCCCCAGGCGGCCCCCTGCTAAAGAGGCCTATCACTACAAAACAACAACTACTACTACAACAATACAAAGGAATCATGTGTATAAGCGTATATTATTATGTCAGTCACCTGCCCGCCTAACATGGCGGGGATAACTAGTTTCCCCCTTTTTTTCTCTCTTTCGCGCCCGAACAATTCATATCTGCTGTCTCATTCTAACCCCCTGGGCCTTCGTTTTCCCTGCACACTGTGCTACCGGGGCTGGCGGCTGATGAAACTTTTACCGCGAACTTTGTTCGAGACTACGGGTCCTGTCCAATATAATAACGTCGTTGCCAGTTAAACGAAAAGCTATAGGTACCTATAGCATGAAATATAACAATTCGCGCCTTATTTTTAATGAACTGAACTCTTAATTTTATTTGTGTGTTT
Organism: Hemistola chrysoprasaria; assembly: GCA_947063395.1. Taxonomy (NCBI): domain Eukaryota; kingdom Metazoa; phylum Arthropoda; class Insecta; order Lepidoptera; family Geometridae; genus Hemistola; species Hemistola chrysoprasaria. Next base: position 2,524,687 of record OX346736.1, on the reverse strand, counting down.
TCCTTACTCAAATAATGTATGCCGCGGGATAATCGAAAAGAGCGGATTATTGCAAAAAACCCAGGACGTTTCCGAGTAACCGGCGTGCTTATTACGAACAGCGTAGAAGTATGGAAAGCGTTTAATTGCTAAATTATGTCTGCTGTTAAACGGCATATAAAAAATGACGTTAGATAACAAATTTTACTGCTGGTGTTACGCGATTGCAAGTTCTTAACAGCACCCCGGATAGTTGAAAACTAGATAAAGATTTTTTTGCGTAAAACATAACATAACATACATTCACGCCTTTTTCCCGAAGGGGTAGGCAGAGGTGTACCCAGGACTCAGTCCCATAGTAGATACACCCACATTTCGCCAGTATGTTATTGGTCCCATGTAATAGGGGGCGAGCCTATTGCCATCTACCGGAAAAATCCTAATGGAAAAATCCAATATTTAACACTTTGCCTGACCTAGGGATCGAACCCCGGACCTCTTGATTGGCAGTCGAGCATGCGCCCAATACGCCACCGAGGCAGTCTCAGTAAAACATGGACTTATGAATACGATTTTTTTTATTATGAATGTATCTTATGCACACATTACTCTTAGGTATTACATATATTGGAGTTTATTACGGAACTAAACATTGTTAAATAATAATATTAACGTGCTTTTATGCTAATAAATAAACCGACGAGCATGCATGAAGAATGTGATGAAAGTGGAAGAAGCGAAAGTTGTATGTCAGGATCGTAGCAAGTGGAAAGAAATAGTCTCTGCCTACCCCAACGGGAACAAGGCGTGGCTGTATGTATGTATGTATGTAATAAATCGTCCTAGGTTTTTCGCATCAATTCGCTTTGTCCGATTATCCTGCGACATATTATACCAACAAATCTTAAGTATTTTTTCATACTCCTTCAATGAACATTACCACGGTAAAGAAATCTACAGTACTGTGTCTTCATACTTATGGATAAGTTTTAAAGTATTTCGCTACTCGTATTTCCATCGAGTAAAATACTTGGATCAATAAAAAAATAAGTGGATAGGGTAAAAGTGACACACGGGCACAGAACAGATAATAACACGTATAGTAAGTAATAGGTAAATAAAATAAAAATACTACGCTACGGACTCCCTCAAGATAGTCTAAGTTAGTCCAATAAAAACGCCTAATAATGCAATTAATTATGTAAAAAAAAAGTCCAAACGCTCTTGTTTGGAGATGTTTTAATGTACAAATAAAAATATAATAAAAAAAAAACACGTATAGAATGGACACTGTCATCTGCCCACCAATCGGGCCTTCTTCACCTTGCCAGCGAGATTGAGCTCTCCACGAGCCCCGCTTTGCTGGGAAATCACCTCACGCACACTCTTGCACGTGAATAAAACTTTATGTGTGCAGTGTCTGTGTAGTAGGTAGTTATAGCGCGTCTTTTGTATGGGATTGAGTGTCCGGTGTGTGACACGGGTGACATTCGTTAAAAAAAACTAGTTTATAGGTAGTTTTCTAGTTAGATAGCCTATTACCTACTTATGTACCTACTGATTAGCTATAAATCTCAAATCTGAGTACAATCTCAAAAGTTTCGTTTATAACAGGTGAACAAAACGCTAGCGAGTTTTAACAAATTCCAGCGCCATCTAGTTCGATTTTGGTTAGACGGATGGATGGATGTTTGTTAATCTTTCACGCCAAAACTACTGAACCGATTGGGCTGAAATAAGCTATGTAGGTAGCTTAGATTCTGTAATAACACATGGGACACTTTTTTCCCCGATATTCCCACGGGAACGAAGACAACGCGGGTGAAACCGCGGGGCGCTAGTATTATAATAAATGGTTGGCATGGTGAATAAAAATTTCGATTAAAATTACGATTAATGTTCTCGAAAACATTCATGGAGTGCAGCGCGAAACGAAAACCGCTCTGGCTGAGTCATCGTGTCGTCGCTGTGAGGCAGCCCTACGTACCGCGCGGCTGTAGGTATTTATTTTAAGGACAGGGCCGAGTCACGATACTGTAGATATCTTTACTGTGACATTACCACTATCGTGCATACACTCCAACAACCTATTCTAATTTTTTACTTCACCATAACCGTTACTCAGATTATTTATTTTCTTGTGACAATTTTTTGTCTGTAAAATGCACGCGTACATTGTATTCGGAACGATCGCTTGCATTTATCTATTCATTTTGTTAATTGCTGGATGCATTGGCAATATAATTTCAATGGTTGTTTTTATCAAAAGCAAATTGCGGCTTCAAAGTACGAGCCAATACCTTTGGGCTCTCGCCTTAGTCGACACGATATATTTGTCAGTGAGAATTCCTTTTTGGTTGGCAGCTTTTGGTATTTTCGACTACGATAACGTATCTACGTATTCAATCTTATTTTATTATTGTATGGTATATATGACCAATGTGTGTGTGACACTCAGCTCGTGGCTTATTGCAGCGTTCACGTTGGAGCGTTTTATAGCGGTTGTTTACCCGCTGCGTATGAAGGGATTGTGCACAGTGAAACGCGCGCGAAACGTCGTGATCTCCTTGACGGTGTCGTCTTTCGTTATAAATCTAACTGTCACTTTGTACTCGTTGCTCGGATATAACGTAATAAGCCAAATCTATTTCAAAGATATATTTATAGTGACTATAACGTTGACTCCGCCGTTGTTCGCTATAGTGGTGTTGAATTGTTGTATCGCGGTATCTGTGTATAAATCAGATTGTAAGCATCATAGTAGAGAGAGTTCGCACCGGCGAGTTACTGTCATGCTTCTGACGGTTTCAAGTCTGTATGTGGCCCTGACAATACCTGCATACGTTTCACAGACTATTATATTAATCAGAGGTACACTACAGGTTGGTATATGTTTCATAATCTTATCTTACTAATATTGCCAGTTATTCATCCGCCAAGCAGTAATGTGCAAACATTACTGTGTTCCGGTATGAAGGGCAATGTTACCAGCGAAATTACTGGGCATGATGAGATTCAACAACTCATATCTCAGGGTGACAGGCGCAGTGCAGTGCGGCGCAGAATTTAGAATTTTAAAACATTGGGTGGCACTGTGTCTGATATGGGCAATCATGATGCTTACCATCGGGCACCTGATTTGCTCGTCTTGTCACTCACTACCATAAAAAAAAATATAAATCTCAAATTTCAGTCGGCCTTCTAGGAATTTGACACAATCCTAAGAAAAATTTACCAAATCGATGTTTTGTATCCTTCTGTTTCCTCCGAATATGATAAACCCATTCTATAAATTTATATCCTGATATTTTTATAGTGAAGTAACCTATGTCCCTGTCATTTTATTTTTTCTTATAAACCCTTGGTTTTAGTGAACTTCCTAAAATCCCAGTTTTACTCGCGTGATTGGACGTTCACAACAAAAAAATGTAGAGTTTATAAACAAAAATAAAATGATAGGGACATACTTTACTTCATCTTTAATATATCAGGATATAAATATATCAAATAGGTTCACTGTGTTCGGAGGAAACAGGGAAATACAAAACATAGATATAATAAATTTTCCATAGGATCGTGTCAAACTGCTAAAGAGGTCCTCTTTCCTGTACAGGTGAACAAAACGCTTGCGAGTTCTAACTCACCTCCAGCGTCATCTAGCGCGGTTTTGATTAGATTGGCGGATGGATGGATGTTTGTTACTCTTTCACGCCAAAACTACTGAACAGATTGGGCTGAAATTTGGTATGTAGGTAGCTTAGACCCTGGAATAACACATAGGGTACTTGTTTCCCGATATTCCCACGGGAACGATGTCTACGCGGATGCAACCGCAGGACACAGCTAGTATTTCATGATTGCGAGCGGGCAAAGCCGCTGGGCTTACTAGTCTGACCTAAAACATGACTTTCATTTACAGAACGTAAATTATTATATGACGAATGAATGCTTACTGATGCTACAAAGCCTTAACTTCGGTATAAACTTCTATGTGTACTGCGCAACGGGGTCTCTCTTCAGGGAAGGACTTCGCGAGATATTCACCCGAAAACAGAGACGCGGAGCCGCGTAAGTTAACTGATTTTACATACATACATTCACGCCTTGCCTTTTTTCCTGAAGGGGTAGGCAGAGATGTACCAAGGACTCAGTCCTATAGTAGATACACCCACATTTCGCCAGTATGTTATTGGTCCCATGTAGTAGGGGGCGAGCCTATTGCCATCTACCGGGTACAGCTCCGGACTCCAGGCAGTTATTGAGATAATTCCTAATAGAAATCCGATATTTATCACTTTGCCTGACCTGGGGATCGAATTTGGGACCTCATTGACCTTGGACCTCGCTTGCGCCCACTACGCCACGAGAGATAGTCACATCTAGTGTTCCAGGCAGGAATAATTTCAATAACTGCTTGGTCTGGAACTGTGCTCAGTAGATGGCAATAGGCTAGCCCCGTGGGACCAATAACATACTGGCGTAATGTGGGTGTACCTACTATGGGACTTTTTTTTTTATGAACGTGAGTGACAAGACGAGCAAATCAGGTGCCTGATGGTAAGCATCATGATTGCCCATATCAGACACAGTGCCACCCAGTGTTTTAAAATTCAAAATTCTGCGCGCCACTGCACTGAGCCTGTCACCCTGAGATATGAGTTGTTGAATCTCATCATGCCCAGTAATTTCGCTGGTAACATTGCCCTTCATACCGGAACACAGTAATGTATGCACATTACTGCTTGGCGGATGAATAACTGGCAAAGGTGTGGGACTGAGTACACCTCTGCCTAACCCTTCGGGAAAAGGGCGCGATTACACTGACAAAGACAAATAAATTATTTCATTTCATTCACCTATGCAAAGAAGCAAACGGTGTGCCTGTTGGCTCGCGGTTATCGCCGCCTATGGATACCTACAACACGCGAGGTATTGCCAGTATATTAATCGCCGACCCGACCAACACTATTCAATTTCCTTGTGAAGAGCCCCATGTTGTAGCTCAACGGGAAGACCGCAGCAGGAGATCATTCCACAGTTTACACGTATACGGCAGAAATGAACGGGAAAATCGCGCCGTGTGCAACGCCTACGTATCGATAGATATATCGATACTCGTAGTACGTTGATAGAACCGTGACGCCGTAATCAGGTTTAAAAGTTCATCTGAACACTGCCCGTTGTAAATACTTAGTTGACCATTTTATTACAGATTTAACGCAATACAGTTGCAGGCCACGCCACGGATGGGTAATGCGAATGCTGAGGCATAGTTTGGGATCCTCGCACAGCACAAAGTTGATAATTACCCAGTGTTAGAAATGTATTTTTAATTTTTGTTTATAAAAAATGTATAAGATTTCGTGTTATTTTCTACTCGTAGCAATTTTTTTTATTCTTAGCCTACTAACTAGTAAAAGACGTCAAATAATAATAACTTCACACCTTCATGACCCCATCATTCCGCAGAATCAAAAATGTAATTAAATTTAATATGACATAATCAGGGCCTTGCATTACCGAGGTGAAGGCAAATTGTAATGCCCACTTTTTTACTGAGTCTGTTTACATACCTAAGGTACCTAGTGACGTCCCTGCCGGCCACATAGACTCTCATTATACTGTGTGGCATCGCGAACCCTACGTATATAGCACGGCGTGCGTCACACCCTGTCCTGAGTCTGTTTACATACCTAAGGTACCTAGTGACGTCCCTGCCGGCCACATAGACTCTCATTATACTGTGTGGCATCGCGAACCCTACGTATATAGCACGGCGTGCGTCACACCCTGTCCTGAGTCTGTTTACATACCTAAGGTACCTAGTGACGTCCCTGCCGGCCACATAGACTCTCATTATACTGTGTGGCATCGCGAACCCTACGTATATAGCACGGCGTGCGTCACACCCTGTCCTGAGTCTGTTTACATACCTAAGGTACCTAGTGACGTCCCTGCCGGCCACATAGACTCTCATTATACTGTGTGGCATCGCGAACCCTACGTATATAGCACGGCGTGCGTCACACCCTGTCCTGAGTCTGTTTACATACCTAAGGTACCTAGTGACGTCCCTGCCGGCCACATAGACTCTCATTATACTGTGTGGCATCGCGAACCCTACGTATATAGCACGGCGTGCGTCACACCCTGTCCTGAGTCTGTTTACATACCTAAGGTACCTAGTGACGTCCCTGCCGGCCACATAGACTCTCATTATACTGTGTGGCATCGCGAACCCTACGTATATAGCACGGCGTGCGTCACACCCTGTCCTGAGTCTGTTTACATACCTAAGGTACCTAGTGACGTCCCTGCCGGCCACATCGAATCTCATTATACTGTGTGGCATCGCGAACCCTACGTATATAGCACGGCGTGCGTCACACCCTGTCCTGAGTCTGTTTACATACCTAAGGTACCTAGTGACGTCCCTGCCGGCCACATAGACTCTCATTATACTGTGTGGCATCGCGAACCCTACGTATATAGCACGGCGTGCGTCACACCCTGTCCTGAGTCTGTTTACATACCTAAGGTACCTAGTGACGTCCCTGCCGGCCACATAGACTCTCATTATACTGTGTGGCATCGCGAACCCTACGTATATAGCACGGCGTGCGTCACACCCTGTCCTGAGTCTGTTTACATACCTAAGGTACCTAGTGACGTCTCTGCCGGCCACATAGACTCTCATTATACTGTGTGGCATCGCGAACCCTACGTATATAGCACGGCGTGCGTCACACCCTGTCCTGAGTCTGTTTACATACCTAAGGTACCTAGTGACGTCCCTGCCGGCCACATAGACTCTCATTATACTGTGTGGCATCGCGAACCCTACGTATATAGCACGGCGTGCGTCACACTCTGTCCTGAGTCTGTTTACATACCTAAGGTACCTAGTGACGTCCCTGCCGGCCACATAGACTCTCATTATACTGTGTGGCATCGCGAACCCTACGTATATAGCACGGCGTGCGTCACACCCTGTCCTGAGTCTGTTTACATACCTAAGGTACCTAGTGACGTCCCTGCCGGCCACATCGACTCTCATTATACTGTGTGGCATCGCGAACCCTTCGTATATAGGCACGGTGTGCGTCACACCATGTCCTGAGTCTGTTTACATACCTAAGGTACCTAGTGACGTCCCTGCCGGCCACATCGACTCTCATTATACTGTGTGGCATCGCGAACCCTTCGTATATAGGCACGGCGTGGGTTACACCATCCCCTGAGTCCAGAACCACGCCTGTTGTTCTTCCTGTTGCGTATCTGGAGACAAAAATGTACTCTCATGACAATAATGTACTTTTCTCAGTACATAATGTATAATGTAGACATAAACGAACTTTAAGACAATAAGCATCCCCCTTCTTTTTTTAATTTCTTAATTTAGACTTGTTTATAAGGATATGATTATTATATCATATATATCATCATTATCTCAGTCATAGGACGTCCACTGCTGAGCATAAGCCCATTGATTTCCATCCAGTCTGGTTTTAAGTGGCCTGCATCCACCGTGTTTCTGCTGTCTATCAGACTGTCTGTCCACCTAGTGGACGTCTTACGCTGCGTTTGCCGGGTCGTAATCATTCGAGATTATTATATAAATTATATAAAGTGAATGGTATACTTACAAACTCAAAACAGCCTGCATAGACAAGAAAAGTGCCGGCACATTGAAGGTTTCAAAGAAAACTTCAGCCGCTTTCTCCCTGTTCCTACGAGGGTTTAAAGGGGCTTCGGTTAGCAGAACAGGGTGCTCCTCTGAAAATGTTGATAGCTGATCCTGTGGGAGAAGAATAGCAAGAATATATAACACTTTATTTACATAAATACATACAGTCACACCTTTACAAGTTTCTTGTGCGTTCTTCTTGTAGAGGTATCTTTCTGAACGCACTGTAAACTCATTACTGTTTATCTTCTTTGACATGCAAAAGTGTCAGATTATGACCTATTTGAATAAATCTTTTTGAGTTTGAGTCTTGTTCACGTTTGGGTAGGCAGAGACTATTTCTTTCCACTTGCTACGATCCTGACATATAACTTTTGCTTATTATTTATTTATTTATAATTTAATAGCATGGTTTCACCAGTTACACCATCAAAGTCACAGTTTTAAAACATAATACAAATACATATAACAAAAAAAAGAACATAAATAAAAAACGAAAAAAAAACAAAACAAATGAAATACCAAATAATACCAAACCTTTAAAAGTTACATAATACAATCATAAACTCTTCTCGCAAAACTCCGGACATACCAACATTATCGTTCAAATATTTGTGTGCATGAACACTGTTTTTTTTTTTATGACATTGAGTGACAAGACGAGCAAATCAGGTGCCTGATGGTAAGCATCATGATTGCCCGTATCAGACACAGTGGCACCCAGTGTTTTAAAATTCAAAATTCTGCACGGCACTGCACTGTGACTGTCACCCTGAGATATGAGTTGTTGAATCTCATCATGCCCAGTAATTTCGCTGGTAACATTGCCTTTCATACCGGAACACAGTAATGTTTGCACATTACTGCTTGGCGGATGAATAACTGGCAAAGTTGTGGTACTTCCCCAGGCGGGCACCTGTTAAAGAGGCCTACCACTACAGACAGTCTGTGTGTTATAAGCTTATATAAGTATGTATATCAGTCATCTGGTTACCATAGTACAGGCTTCTAGCCTAGTTTGGGACTAGATGACCGTTTGTGGAAGTTGTCCCATATTGTCCCATATAGTTATGTCTTTCTATCTTTTTTGTTCATTATATGTCACTGTGCAAACTGCACACTGAGCAAATTGCACATGCCAGTTGTTGAGTAAGCGCTGGGATAATGTATTCTTTTCTTTATATCAATGGAAAATATTATATACCTTGCTATAGATATAGTTCCATACTCGTTCCATATCATTCCAATCAGTAACAATCCCATGCTCCATGGGATACTTGATGGTGAGGAGTCCACGGTGCTCCTCAGCCCTCGGTCCCACAAATAACTCTCCTTCAAGGGCTCCGGCCATTACCCTTATGTGTTTTGGACGACCAATACTGTTAACAAATATACAAGTTAATGAAGAAATTTAAAATAAATTATATTAGGCATACATATGTTTGCATAGGGTAGGCTTTAAACATACAGCGCCATCTATTAGTTCCTTGCGCTGCGCAAGTTGCGCAAAGTATGGAAATATGCAGTAAAATGGCCATAATTTTTGATTGCGTTTTATATGTACGATTATTTTACGGTCACAAGGGACCTCAGATCTGAGTAGTTGATATCAATTTCAACTTGATATAAAAGAGTTCCCGTTAAAAGTGTCTTGACAGATTAACAGACAGATGGACGACGAAGTGATCTTATAAGACTTTAAGGGTTCCTTTTTTCTTATTGAGGTATGGAACCCTAAAAATAACTTGACAGGTAAAAACTGCAAATTAATCTATACTTACTAGTTCGGGAACCTGCATTTTGGTATCTGGTCGCCAGCAAAGCCGGCCTTTATAACTCCAGAGCCCTAAAACACGCCGGCACAGGATTAACAAAAAAAAAATGAAGATTGTTGACGTAAGATAATGACTCATATTTAAGCATAAATTATACAAATAAACACTTTTATCATTGGCCTGTAAGAGCCGTAAAACCTTTTCAAAGCTATTGGCCTAATTTTCATCGCTTTTGTCGCGTTTACAATAAGAAATGTGAAAGAAAATTGGGTGCGCCTATATTTAATGAAAATTATATGTATTTACGTTGTCTATAACGACGGGTTGGTTGACTATTACGTCGTTTAGCTCCATCTTCATTGATTTTTATCGTTTGTGGTGGAATTTAACTTAGTTTTATTCTTTTAATTTTTCAACATTTATTCACACATTACACATTCGGTCGATTTTCTATTATTTGTTCCACAGTTTTAGTTGAATGTTATAGCATAATCGCTAACAAACTTTATCTCTTTTATGCGCGAGCAGTTTTCATTATGCTATCTCATTTTCATGCATACTCAGTATATAGCACAGGGGCACAGCTTTGGAACATTGCAGTGACAAAACGTCAGCCGACGGCAGGCAATAAATATTCTCCGAAACTATGGCTAGAGTAAAAAAAAAGCGTTATCCGTTCCATTTCACTTCCTTTTTTGCTTCCGCCATAATTAAATATTGAGAATGCTGTGGTACTGCTGCACTGCTGCAGTCCACAGATCACTATAATAGCAGCAGTCTGCAGTGCTATTAGCGTTCTTCATATTATGTGCATATTATCACCAGTCGCTATCAGCACTGAGCACGTAATATAGGTAGCACAGTGAGCAGGGGAGATACACAAGTGAAAGGGAGTGTTAAAACGTACTTATTCTAACTGAAGACATGCAATGTTCGGGCGCGAAAGTGAGAAAATAAGTTAAACTCGTGCCATGCTAGGCGGGCAGGCTCCAGTTACTAACAAAGACGTTTTACCCTTCTAACTTCTAACAAGACCATGCACTGTCAATATTTGCCAAATTAAAGGAGTTGTTGGTTTTAGGCTTTAGGGCCACATCGACTTACATTATAATTTTGGTTTAAATTGATAGGCTTAGATAGACTTAAATAGGCTTCCAATAAGATTTTCAAAAGTGATAAAATATTTTTCAATTCACTCGTAACCGTTTTACGTTTTTGCGACAAGGAGCACACACTGAGCCAACTGAGCTCGGGACGCATACTCTTGCGCGTGTATAAAACTCCATCTGTCATCTGTGCAGTGTCTGTGTAGTAGATAGTTATAAGTTATAACGCAGCTTTTGTATGGGAATTGAGTCGAGTGTCCGGGGTGTGCTAGAGATCTAGATTCCTGACGTAACCTCGACCCTTGAGTTTCAACGTGCGCGGCTGTGGGTGGTGGCGGCCGCATTGTTGAGATGAGGCCGAGATGTTTCTTGTTGATGCGTAGCAACGTGAACCATTAATATCATTTTGGTGGGAAATCGACCGCTAGTTAATTTCCATAAATTTACAAGAGACTTTTAGACTGGGCGAGTTTTAAACTCGTCCTGACTTTGACTTGAAGAATAGAATACATTCGTGTGGGTCAAGGGTCTATACTGGGCCCTCTGTTATTTTTACTAATGGTGAACGACCTACCCAACGTTATCTGCCATGCTGAAAGCCTACTCTATGCAGACGATCTTAAAATTTATGCAGAGATCAAATCAGAAGCGGACTGTTTGGCACTGCAAAGGGACGTCGACGCTATACATCAGTGGAGTGTGTCAAATAAGATGGACTTTAACCCTAACAAGTGCTATGTCATGACCTTTGGTCGAATACGACATCCAGTCTTATTCGATTATAAAATGGATAAACAAAATATCAATAGAACTTTTGCCATGAAAGACTTGGGTGTCACTTTCGACCAAAAGCTGACATTCCACAATCATATTATTTCTTTAGCAAAGGACGCCTTTAGTCGCCTGGGATTTGTCCTCAGAAATGCTAGAGATTTCAGAGATATTAAGGTTGTAAAGCAATTATATAATGTTCTGGTTCGCTCCAAGCTGGAATCAAGTTCAAGTGTTTGGAATCCACACGAGAGCACATATAAACTCCAACTCGAAAAGGTCCAAAAGGCGTATTTGCGATTTCTCTACAAAAAATCTCATGGTTTCTACCCATTTTTGTATCCTACAAAATTCCTGTTAGGGCATCTAGGGTATAACTCGTAAGAAGTTCGACGTGCTTACGATCAAATAGTAATGGCCTGTAAGATTTTTCGTGGAAAGATAGATTCTTCCAACTTAAATGATGAGCTGTGTCAATTATATGTCGCTGATAGATGGACCTCACTTCTGTCCATGTGTCTCACAAACTGTGAGCTAGGTTTTTAGTATTTTGTAAGTATATTATAGTAGTAAGTATATTATTTTTTATGTTGAAACTTTGATTCTATTTTTTTCTTTTTTAATTTTTATTATTGTACTTAGTTTTAATGTTCCTAGCATAATATTATTTTTAGAATTTATTACTTATAGATGTCAATTATTGTAATTGGTTCCGGCCGTTATAATTGAAAATAAATAAATAGATAAAGTGGGTCCATTCAATTCAATTCAATTCAATTCTTATTTTGTGGCTTGTGAAAGTGCTTAATGGGTCCATAAAATAAGAAAAGAAAAATGTCAGTAAATGATATTGTCAATTTCACAATGACATTGACAATTGATTATTTACAAAATTATTCGAGGGTTTAGAGTTTAGGCGTTTGTGTTCAATAATATAAAATTTTGAATAACTATGATTAAAATTTTGAATTTATTTAAAAATAAAGGAAGTATATGAAAATGAAGGCGATTATATTTCTATTGGGTTTGTGCTACAATTTTCTACTTGCAACCGCCGAGCATACTCAGCAGAACGGTCAATGTGATCGCGCCGACCATCCTTGTGATAAAAGCAATGAAATAAGCGAAAAAAGGTATTTATTATACGACGTTAACCCTCCAGAGGGCTTTAACTTACGGCGCGACGTGTACATGAGGTTCGCGATCATGTTAGCAGACGCTATTATTCATGGAAAAGCTAAAAATTTTGAATTGGTATTACCACCTTGGTACAACATATACCATTGGAAATCTGAGTTTAATCGCGAACCAAAACCTTGGGGTATGTTTTTTGATGTTAATTCCCTTAAAAATTACACTTCAGTCATTGAATTATACGAATTAATGAACCAAAGTATGTACGGTCTGAAAATAGACTCGCTCTATGTCCTACAGAATTTTGAAAATGCATTTGAAAATGGGGTTTTCGAAGACAAGTGGAATGTTGTAGGACCTTGTGAATACAAAGGAAAGTTCTGGGGACACAAGAATATATCTGCAAAAAAGGTTTTATGTGTCCAATTTCAAGGCAGCATATCAAAATTATGGGAAATTATAGACACAAACCCACAAGACAGAAAAATAATGTTTGCCCACGGAGAGATACCACTACATGAGTCATATGGCACTAAAAGCTACTGGGATTGTCGAAAAAGTATGGTTTTTAATCATGACTTGTATAAAGCATCAGATATATTTATTAAAATGTTAAATGGCAAGTACATTTCAATACATTGGAGAAGACAAGACTTCCTCTACTCAAATCGTGGGACTTCCATTAAAAATACTGTTAAACAAATTAAAAATGCAATAGAAAACAATTTTTTAACACTTTCCAATGTTTTTATTGCTAGCGATGGCACCATAGGCGAAATTGAAAAACTTATTCACGAATTGTCAAGTAGTGGCTTGACAGGGCATATTTATTTGCCAGATACAAATAAATTCTCTGATGGTCAAATAGCGATTATAGAACAAATTATTTGTGCTAAAGCAGCATTCTTCATAGGAACTCAAGATAGCACATTTACATATAGAATACAAGAGGAAAGAGAGATATTGAGGTTACAAAGTAACACAACATTTAATACATTTTGTCCTGATGTTGGCAAATGTGAAAAACCTGCTAAGTGGACTATTGTGGATTAGAAAAATCTAAAAGTCATGGACAATATATGCTAATAGACTAGACAACATGATGGTTGATGACCTCAGTGCTCAAACCGCAAAATGTGAGAAGACAAGTTAGCATCCCACTTCTTTGTGTTGAGCATAATAAAAATACTGATATATATTTTAAGGCTAAGAGCCACTAAACCAACTATTTGACATGAAATTGGCTTATGCCAGTCAGCTAAGGACTTTATGTCCATAGAATAACAGTGTAAAATTGAAGACATTTTTTGCCTAATTCGGCATGTAGGTAATGGAAAATTCAACTTTTATCAGGTCATTCTCTGTTGCTCAACTGTGATTTTTTTTTAAATTTCCACTTCACCACAGGAGACATGTGGGACAACTTTAGAAAAAATCCCAGTTGACCCCAGTTGAAGAAGGAAGTGGGGATGACTCAGTTGTGGTATATAAGTGGTTTTCCTAGACTTTTCGTCGCCGCGCGGAACTTGTTTGCCTAGCTGATGTTTAATCATAAATCGTTCCCACTGTAAAGTTGTCCCACTTGTCCCCAGTGGGACAACTTGGTCATTGACCTTTTATCACATGGACATAAAGTTCTTTCTGATTACCCTACGCCGATTCCGCATATTGCATAAGTCTAAAATATCCATTATTGTATAAGACATAAAAGTCTTACTAGTCATAGATTCAATGACGAACATGTCAAATCTCGTTGCAAAATCTTAAGTATGTAATTGTGCCATAGTAATTGCAGCCAAAGAAAGATTAGTTCTAAGTATGTACAAATGAGGATTTTACTAATAAAATGCATTAATAAGTAAGTACATGATCTTTTTATTAAATATTTTTGTAATTAAGTACCTGAGACACAAAATTTGTATGGTTGATTTGATGTATGTGACCGTTTTCTACCGGGCATAGTTCCAGACTCCAGGCAGAGAAAGTTGAGATTGAGAAAATTCCTAACGGAAAAATCCACTTACACTCTTTGGCTGACCTAGGGATCGAACCCGGGAACTCATAATTATCGCCAGTCGCGCCTACGAACCACAGCATTTTCGTGTAATGTACTGATGTAACAGATAAAAAAACGAGTTGCAACTTAAAACATTTATTAATTCCAATCATTAAAAACTGACATAAATTGATATCATAATGCTACTAGGTAGATATACCTACGTCACTGTAGGACTACAAGATTGTAGGAACCGTAAGTTTATAATTATTCTAGGGAGATTTAAAATGTCGATAGAATGTAAACGGATACTAAAATGTACAATCTAACGCTTATATTTTAGGTAGGCAGTTCATAAACTGACCATGTACAGCCGCAGCCTACAGAACAAAAAGGTATTGTGATTTTGCTTGTGACAAAATGCGAGGTACGCGCTGATTGGTCGAACGAATCCGCCTGTCGAGAACAACAATGGCGGCGACGGAGCGGGTGCAAAACAGGTTATTCTTTTCGACCAATCAACGCACGCCTTGCGTTTCGCCACACAAAAAATCATAATTTGACGGCTGGCATTGATTTAAAATTTAAAATATAACAGCTTATTGACGGCTGGACATTGTCAGTTTATAAACTGACGGTAATAAAAATGTAGGAGTTAGATTGTAAAATTTAGTGTCCCCTACAATCTATAGATAGTTTATAAGCTCACTAGATTAGTTTACAAACTAATGGTCCTTATAATCTCACGGTGACAGATACAATCAAAGTCACAATCAAAAGTAAAAAAGATTATTCGAATAGGTCAGAATCTAACACTTTTGTACGTCAATGAAGATAAACTGTAATGAGCCTACCGTAAAATAAATTTTGTTACAGAAAACCCTATGGGCCAAACCACACGGGCGGCGCGGCGCCGCACCGCAAGTCATTTCGCCGCGCTGGCGACCACACGGGCAGAGCGGCGTCGCAACGTTCTACGGAGCCGCGGCGGCGCCGCAGCGGCGCCGCAGCGGCGGCAATAAGAAGGGTTGCCCATCGCTACGTAAGCAGAGCGGCGCCGGAGCGGCGCCGCTCTGCTTACACCCCTCCCCGCCTCGTCTCGATTCCGATGCGCGCGCGGCGCGGCGCCGGAGCAAACCGCGCGGCGCCATGTGGCTACAATGCATTTTTGTATGTAGAAAACCGCAGCGGCGCCGCTCAGGCGCAGCGCCGCAGCCGCGCCGCCCGTGTGGTTTGGCTCTATGGTTTTTGATACTTATTAAAAAAAACATTAACATGACCTAAAAACTACTTTCTTACAATTCTCATAAATACGAAGAAACTGGAAGGTTTTCTTTAACAAAATATGTTTTCGCGCAAATAAAAAGCCAGATCCGGAGCCAACCACAAATAATTGAGTGGAAAATTATTCCTTATACACCTATATTTCGAATGGGGTGACGTCTAACCTTATTATCAAATATGTAATCTGTGGGGCTATTGGCGTTCTCGGTGACTATCACTTAAAGCTAAGCGTCCACATTTCAACACGTCATCGGCACGCATCGCAAAAGTTGCCTCTCGGAGCAACGGTGTCGGCATTGCCGATGTGCGATGCGTACGATGCGGACAGGTGGACGCACTTATATGAGTCTTTATACAAAGAATGCTACGATCCGTTGCGTGCGATGCATCCGTTGCGTACGATAGCGACAAGTGGACGCTTACCTTTAGTGACTATTATCTTTATTTGACATTTACTACAAATGTCAAAGTCCGGTTACTAACCAAAGACAAGATAAACTTACTAAGTAGACTGTGCACTGTGTCGGTCCCGAGTGAGAACCACTCGCTGTGTCTATCCTTTTTCTTGTCTCTCCTCCAAATTTGACAGTAAAGTCGTGTTAGAAAGGTAAAACGTCTTTGTAACTAACTCAAACCACAGAACATAAAGACATAAGCCTGATAGCGACTGGTGATTATGAAGAACGCCAATAGCCCTGCAGGTCTGCGGTCCCATAATGACAAAGTTGTGGTGTCTAATGCATTTACACAATCCACAAATTTAATAACTAAACATGCATCTATACAGTGACATCTGTTGGTGTTGCTATATTCCTAATCAAGTGAAAGACCACAGTGCCATCATTAGATAAACATTTCACTGTAGTTTTATTAAATCCATTATTTAAGTTGAATGTACAGGTTTCTGGAATCTTGCTGCGATCCGAACGGCCCAGGCAGTCTACTTTGGTCTCTGAAAATATAGGTTACAAACAAGTAAATTAATAAAAATTGATAAAAGTTGTACCTATTATGAATTTCGATATTGTAACATAGGTATTAATGGACTTGTCGACTTTTTTTCTTTTTTTATGATAGTGAGTGACAAGACGAGCAAATCAGGTGGCTGATGGTAAGCATCATGATTGCCCATAACAGACACAGTGCCACCCAGTGTTTAGAAATTCAAAATTCTGCGCGGCACTGCACTGCGCCTGTCACTCTGAGATATGCGTTGTTGAATCTCATCATGCCCAGTAATTTCGCTGGTAACATTGCCCTTCATACCGGAACACAGTAATGTTTGCACATTACTGCTTGGCGGATGAATAACTGGCAAAGGTGTGGTACTTCCCCAGGCGGCCCCCTGCAAAAGAGGCCTACCACTACCAAAAAAACTACAACTACCACTGCCACTGTCTGTCTGTCAAGACACTTTTTTACGGGAACTCGTGGAGGTATCAGGTTGAAATTGATATCAATACTTAGGCCTGCGGTCCCTTGCGGCCCTTGAAAAAAATTATACTTCTAATTTAACGCAAACCAGTTTTTACTGCATATTTCCATATATTGCGCCTAAACACTATAGTACTTCCTCCAATGTTTGCTGTACTTTGCGACTAGATGGCGCTGTATGACTGTATGTTCTTAGCATACACATACATACGAATGCATTAAATATAATATGGGACAACTTCCACACACGATCATCTGGTCCCAATCTAGGCTAGAAGCCTGTACTATGGTAACCAGAGGACTGATATACATACTTATATAAGCTTATAACACCCAGACACAGATCAAACAGACATGTTCATGCACACAAATGTTTGACCTGGCCGGGGATCGAACCCGGGGCCTGCGGCACAGAAAGCAGAGTTACTACCGTCTGAGCCAACGAGAATGTCAATAAAATTTAAAATCATTTTGCGCCCATTGCGGGGGTTATTGTCTATCATGATACTTTAATACTTACCATTAAAATAAATCCAACCGCCATTCTCGCCTCCATGACATGACCATTCAGTGTTTGTATTGTATTCGACGATGTAAATTTTTTCTTTGTGATGAAAATTTTGCCAACTCATCATAATATTATCCGTAGACAGTCCTTCGAAGGGCACTGCAATAGTTTAGAAACCGGCGAGGTGGATAACGGGAAAAACGACCTTTTTTATGATAGTAACAAGACGAGCAAGATGCCTGATGGTAACCCTCATGATTGCCCATATCAGACACAGAGTGCCACCCAGTGTTTTAATATTCAAAATTCTGCGCGGCACTGCACTGCGCCTGTCACCCTGTGATATGAGTTGTTGAATCTCATCATGCCCAGTAATTTCGCTGATAACATTGCCCTTCAGTCCGGAACACAGTAATGTTTGCACATTACTGCTTGGCGGATGAATAACTGGCAAAGGTGTGGTACTTCCCCAGGCGGGCCCCTGCAAAAGAGCCCTACCACTACAAAAGTGCAAACATTTCTGTGTTCTGGGCTGACGGGCAATGTTCAGCGAAATTACTGGCGAGTTTGAAAAACTAATATCTCAGGGTGACAGCAGTGCAGTGCCGCGCAGAATTTAGAATTTTAAATCACTGGGAGGCACTATCATAATAAAAAGTTCACTAGGAACGAAGGGGTACCTAGGCAAAGGTGTACCCAGGACTCAGTTCCATAGTAGGTACACTCACATTTCGCCAGTATGTTATTGGTCCCGTGTAATAGGAGGCGTACCTATTACTATCTACCGGGCACAGTTCCAGACTCCAGGCAGTTATTGAGATAATTCCAATAACACTGCCTGACTTGGGGATAAAAAATCGAACCAGAGACCTAGATAACACAGGCGTTATATATTATGTAGGTTGACTAGTATAAGAACAGCGCTTTGCCCGCTCGCATTTATGAAATATGGGAGTTTTATACCCCAAAACGCCCATTGACGCACATTTTAGATCCCTTATAGAATGTGAATTTTCAAAGATCCTTTCTCAGCACACGTCCGGACAACGAAAACAACTTACATTCCAAGTTTCAAGTCTCTAGGATCAGTGGTTTGGGCTCTGCGTTGCATGTCAGTGAGTCATTTAGGATTAGGGTTACAACCCCGAAGGACCAAGCAGTCAACAAAATAAATTCCACATTTGTTCCACGAGTTTTGACATAACTCGATAAATAAACAAAAAAAAATATTTCAAGTCTTGATTGTACTGTCCTGACGTTTGTAAGTTTATGTTTCATTCACAAACTAAGGCTGGGTTTTTTGATCACTGGTTAAGTCGACCAATGGTAATTTTTTTTGACAAATAGTTTAAATTCGACAAAATTAGTTTTTTCATCCCTGATTAGCTATTTTTTCCACACGATTTAACCATTGGTTAAAAATTTAAGTATACTATACTTAACATAACATACATTCACGCCTTTTTCCCGAAGGAGTAGACAGAGGTGTACCAAGGACTCAGTCCCACAGTAGATACACCCACATTTCGCCAGTATGTTATTGGTCCCATGTAATAGGGCGCGAGCCTATTGCCATCTACCGGGCACAGTTCCAGACTCCAGGCAGTTATTGAGATAATTCCTAATGGAAAAATCCAATATTTAACACTGCCTGACCTGGGGATCGAACCCGGGACCTCTTGATTGGCAGTCGAGCATGCGCCCTCTACGCCACCGAGGCAGTAAAAAAATTAAGTATAGTTAGTTTGACAAATGGTTAACTTAACCGTAACTAACAATCAAACCGGCCCTAAAAGACGACGCGACGTTCGCATGCGCTGCTATTAATAATAATAACACTTCGTAACGTAATCTGCAACGGTTCGCGTAGAGTTAAGAACATTCAAGAGGAATATAATATAAGTGATATTTATTTTACACTTCGTAACGTAATCTGTAACGGTTCGCGTAGAGTTAAGAACATTCAAGAGGAATATATAAGTGATATTTATTTTACACTTCGTAACGTAATCTGTAACGGTTCGCGTAGAGTTAAGAACATTCAAGAGGAATATATAAGTGATATTTATTTTACACTTCGTAACGTAATCTGTAACGGTTCGCGTAGAGTTAAGAACATTCAAGAGGAATATATAAGTGATATTTATTTTACACTTCGTAACGTAATCTGTAACGGTTCGCGTAGAGTTAAGAACATTCAAGAGTAATATATAAGTGATATTTATTTTACACTTCGTAACGTAATCTGTAACGGTTCGCGTAGAGTTAAGAACATTCAAGAGGAATATATAAGTGATATTTATTTTACACTTCGTAACGTAATCTGTAACGGTTCGCGTAGAGTTAAGAACATTCAAGAGGAATATATAAGTGATATTTATTTTACACTTCGTAACGTAATCTGTAACAGTTCGCGTAGAGTTAAGAACATTCAAGAGGAATATATAAGTGATATTTATTTTACACTTCGTAACGTAATCTGCAACGGTTCGCGTAGAGTTAAGAACATTCAAGAGGAATATATAAGTGATATTTATTTTACACTTCATAACGTAATCTGCAACGGTTCGCGTAGAGTTAAGAACATTCAAGAGGAATATATAAGTGATATTTATTTTACACTTCGTAACGTAATCTGTAACGGTTCGCGTAGAGTTAAGAACATTCAAGAGGAATATATAAGTGATATTTATTTTACACTTCGTAACGTAATCTGTAACGGTTCGCGTAGAGTTAAGAACATTCAAGAGGAATATATAAGTGATATTTATTTTACACTTCGTAACGTAATCTGTAACGGTTCGCGTAGAGTTAAGAACATTCAAGAGGAATATATAAGTGATATTTATTTTACACTTCGTAACGTAATCTGTAACGGTTCGCGTAGAGTTAAGAACATTCAAGAGGAATATATAAGTGATATTTATTTTACACTTCGTAACGTAATCTGTAACGGTTCGCGTAGAGTTAAGAACATTCAAGAGGAATATATAAGTGATATTTATTTTACACTTCGTAACGTAATCTGTAACGGTTCGCGTAGAGTTAAGAACATTCAAGAGGAATATATAAGTGATATTTATTTTACACTTCGTAACGTAATCTGTAACGGTTCGCGTAGAGTTAAGAACATTCAAGAGGAATATATAAGTGATATTTATTTTACACTTCGTAACGTAATCTGTAACGGTTCGCGTAGAGTTAAGAACATTCAAGAGGAATATATAAGTGATATTTATTTTACACTTCGTAACGTAATCTGTAACGGTTCGCGTAGAGTTAAGAACATTCAAGAGGAATATATAAGTGATATTTATTTTACACTTCGTAACGTAATCTGTAACGGTTCGCGTAGAGTTAAGAACATTCAAGAGGAATATATAAGTGATATTTATTTTACACTTCGTAACGTAATCTGTAACGGTTCGCGTAGAGTTAAGAACATTCAAGAGGAATATATAAGTGATATTTATTTTACACTTCGTAACGTAATCTGTAACGGTTCGCGTAGAGTTAAGAACATTCAAGAGGAATATATAAGTGATATTTATTTTACACTTCGTAACGTAATCTGTAACGGTTCGCGTAGAGTTAAGAACATTCAAGAGGAATATATAAGTGATATTTATTTTACACTTCGTAACGTAATCTGTAACGGTTCGCGTAGAGTTAAGAACATTCAAGAGGAATATATAAGTGATATTTATTTTACACTTCGTAACGTAATCTGTAACGGTTCGCGTAGAGTTAAGAACATTCAAGAGGAATATATAAGTGATATTTATTTTACACTTCGTAACGTAATCTGTAACGGTTCGCGTAGAGTTAAGAACATTCAAGAGGAATATATAAGTGATATTTATTTTACACTTCGTAACGTAATCTGTAACGGTTCGCGTAGAGTTAAGAACATTCAAGAGGAATATATAAGTGATATTTATTTTACACTTCGTAACGTAATCTGTAACGGTTCGCGTAGAGTTAAGAACATTCAAGAGGAATATATAAGTGATATTTATTTTACACTTCGTAACGTAATCTGTAACGGTTCGCGTAGAGTTAAGAACATTCAAGAGGAATATATAAGTGATATTTATTTTACACTTCGTAACGTAATCTGTAACGGTTCGCGTAGAGTTAAGAACATTCAAGAGGAATATATAAGTGATATTTATTTTACACTTCGTAACGTAATCTGTAACGGTTCGCGTAGAGTTAAGAACATTCAAGAGGAATATATAAGTGATATTTATTTTACACTTCGTAACGTAATCTGTAACGGTTCGCGTAGAGTTAAGAACATTCAAGAGGAATATATAAGTGATATTTATTTTACACTTCGTAACGTAATCTGTAACGGTTCGCGTAGAGTTAAGAACATTCAAGAGGAATATATAAGTGATATTTATTTTACACTTCGTAACGTAATCTGTAACGGTTCGCGTAGAGTTAAGAACATTCAAGAGGAATATATAAGTGATATTTATTTTACACTTCGTAACGTAATCTGTAACGGTTCGCGTAGAGTTAAGAACATTCAAGAGGAATATATAAGTGATATTTATTTTACACTTCGTAACGTAATCTGTAACGGTTCGCGTAGAGTTAAGAACATTCAAGAGGAATATATAAGTGATATTTATTTTACACTTCGTAACGTAATCTGTAACGGTTCGCGTAGAGTTAAGAACATTCAAGAGGAATATATAAGTGATATTTATTTTACACTTCGTAACGTAATCTGTAACGGTTCGCGTAGAGTTAAGAACATTCAAGAGGAATATATAAGTGATATTTATTTTACACTTCGTAACGTAATCTGTAACGGTTCGCGTAGAGTTAAGAACATTCAAGAGGAATATATAAGTGATATTTATTTTACACTTCGTAACGTAATCTGTAACGGTTCGCGTAGAGTTAAGAACATTCAAGAGGAATATATAAGTGATATTTATTTTACACTTCGTAACGTAATCTGTAACGGTTCGCGTAGAGTTAAGAACATTCAAGAGGAATATATAAGTGATATTTATTTTACACTTCGTAACGTAATCTGTAACGGTTCGCGTAGAGTTAAGAACATTCAAGAGGAATATATAAGTGATATTTATTTTACACTTCGTAACGTAATCTGTAACGGTTCGCGTAGAGTTAAGAACATTCAAGAGGAATATATAAGTGATATTTATTTTACACTTCGTAACGTAATCTGTAACGGTTCGCGTAGAGTTAAGAACATTCAAGAGGAATATATAAGTGATATTTATTTTACACTTCGTAACGTAATCTGTAACGGTTCGCGTAGAGTTAAGAACATTCAAGAGGAATATATAAGTGATATTTATTTTACACTTCGTAACGTAATCTGTAACGGTTCGCGTAGAGTTAAGAACATTCAAGAGGAATATATAAGTGATATTTATTTTACACTTCGTAACGTAATCTGTAACGGTTCGCGTAGAGTTAAGAACATTCAAGAGGAATATATAAGTGATATTTATTTTACACTTCGTAACGTAATCTGTAACGGTTCGCGTAGAGTTAAGAACATTCAAGAGGAATATATAAGTGATATTTATTTTACACTTCGTAACGTAATCTGTAACGGTTCGCGTAGAGTTAAGAACATTCAAGAGGAATATATAAGTGATATTTATTTTACACTTCGTAACGTAATCTGTAACGGTTCGCGTAGAGTTAAGAACATTCAAGAGGAATATATAAGTGATATTTATTTTACACTTCGTAACGTAATCTGCAACGGTTCGCGTAGAGTTAAGAACATTCAAGAGGAATATATTAGTGATATTTATTTTTGTATAAAAGTAGAATCTATCAAATTATCAGACCTCGTAGAACAACAAATGTTGTTATTTATGATGTTGGCTGTCAGCTCCTACGAGGTCGCTGGTGTTTTTAAAGGTAATCCTGTATAGAGAACACTCACCTTCGTCAATAATACTAAGTACAAGACTATACTTCTCATACACACTTTCTGAATAATACATACATGTTAGCTTAGATGTATTGTATTCTTTTTTGTAAAATATTTCAAAAGTGTATATATTGTAGTACGCAGATCGATCTGGAAATGAATGAAAAATAAAGTTGAAACAGTTGTATAGTAGTATTACAATATTAATATGTAGTATTACAGTCAAAGGTAAGAAAGGTTTACATTTATGAGAACATCATGTATGTGCGTAAAAATTGACATAAATTAAAATTGAATAGTGACCTTCATAATTTTAATACTAGGAATAAAGACAAAATAGCTGTACCTAGCTTTAGATTATCTATAACAAATAAAAAGACATTCTTAGGAAATAGTGTACGTTTCTATAATAAAATCCCAAAAGAGATAACTGGGCTCTCAGAGGGTAAATTCAAAACCTATATAAAATCTACTTTACTAAAGAAGGCTTATTATAAAGTCAACCAGTACATAGAGGACAAAGATGACTGGAAACTTCTGCATAGCCGCCTCGCGGCACCTTCAAACAAAACGAATGTGACCAAACCAAATATAGAATAGAATAGAATAGTCTCTTTTATTTCTCTTCCACAAAATTGTTACATTGCGATCTTAGGGCTAGATTTATTGAATATGTTTTGTGGAAGACTGGTGTTTGTGATAGGTTTAATGAAAAACCTGTGGTACAAATCACCAGTACCCCACTCCACTTAATACAATTTAGTTTAAGTACACATTTGTAGATGAAATTGAGTTTGGATAGAAATAATATGACAATTTAATTAAGGGATTAAGATAAATGCACTAAAGTTGTTTTGTATGTCTGATGTATAAGTGAGTGTGTTGCGAGTTGGATTGGTGTTGGTGAGAGTGTTCCTGCACTTCGCAGGTGTTAAGCATGTAAGTGTGATGTTCAGCCTGTATACCTATGATGTGCGTGTGTGTGGGTATATGTTAGGTAATACCTATACTCAATACCTAATAAAACTATTCTTCTTCCGAGACTGTGCCTCATGGGCTATCTTAAGCATAGTACGAATCAATAATATTATGACTGTTATTATTAGGCGTTATTTTAAGGGTGCTAAAAGTTTCTCCGTTTCGTCGTAGTCTAACGTTTTGAGCCATTTAGCGACTGTTTTGTTACATGTTGCAGATAAAAGAGGGTATATGTTTAATTTTTGGTTTATTTTGTTGTAAAGGTAGGGCCCTAGAAAACCAGAAAAATGTTTTGACAGTCTAGTATTGTTGCAAGGAGTACGGCAAACTGAAAATTTCCTACGCTTGTCCTTATGGAGGTTTGGGTTGTAAGACAGTTGTTTATGTTGTTTTTTAACAGTATGAAGTATGAAAGTTTGTCTGACGGTTAGGGCATTCCATTTCTTGTACAGGGCCGTGGTTGGGTAACGAAATGGAAGACTGGCTCCCACTTTTAGGATAGCTCGCTGAGCCCTCTCCAGCTCAATCAGGTAAGTTTTGGCTGCCCCTCCCCAGGAGGTTATACAGTATTCAATGATTGATCTGCAGAGCGCACAGTAAACCATCTCAATGACCTTTCGGTCAGCCACATGTCTTAGTGTTTTGAAGATGTATATTAGTTTACGGAGTCTGGTACCTAATAGTGCAATGTGGTGCCTAAAGCTCAATGACTGGTCTAATATTATGCCAAGATATTTAATTCTGTCCGCCCTTTCAAGAGATGGGCACATGCATACATGAAGTTCCCTCGTACATGTGTGAGCCATAATTTGGTTGTTACTAGGGGGAAGAAGATTGGACCTACAGGCAAAAGCAACATATTTTGTTTTTTTAACATTTAATGTGAGGATATTTTGATGCAGCCATGCACGTACTGTGTCAAACCCTTTTTGGGCTGAAGAAAATACTTCACTCCAGCTATTTCCACTGAAGAAGAGTGCTGTGTCATCAGCAAAGGTCACTACCTTTCCTTTGTGAAGACGTAGGTTACATAATTCGTTAATATAGGCTAAGAACAGTGTCGGGCCGACAATACTGCCCTGCGGGACACCAAAAGTTACCGGCTGTTCGTCACTAATGAGATTATCGATCCGCACACACTGTTTCCTATTTGTTAGATAATCTTTGAATAATTCCAGCTGTAGACCTCTTACTCCGAGCCTTTCAAGTTTATTTAGCAGGAGTGGGATAGAGACCGTGTCAAATGCTTTGGCCAAATCGAGGAAAATTACTATGCATTTCTTTTTTTCATCAAGACCATTAACGATTGAATTGACTAGTTCATTGACTGCATCGTTTGGGGAAAAGTTTGCTCTAAATCCAAATTGCGAAGGCGAAAGAAGTTTATTAGTTTCAAAAAAGTTTATTAATCGTTTGTTCATAAGACGTTCTAATATTTTAGAAATAGTTGGAAGTATCGAGATTGGCCTAAAGTTATTAACACAGTCTCTATCCCCATCCTTATGTATAGGCTTAATAAGTGCTATCTTAAAGATGTCAGGGTAAACACCGCAAGAAAAGGCTAAGTTACAAATATGTGTGATAGGAGCTATTAAAATATTAGCATATCTTTTGATTAGTCTACTCGATATTTCGTCAATACCTACTGAGCATTTTTCCTTCACTCCTATGATAAGTCTAGAGACTTCACACTCATCAGTGGGAAAAAGTACAAAAGAGTTAATAGGTGTGGTTGGTGAAAGTATGGGATTAACACTAACAGTAGGATTTCCTATGGCTTCAGCCAAAGATTTTCCAACATTTGCAAAGAAGATATTAACATCATTGATGCTTTTTTCAGGGTTCGTAGATGATAGAAGAGAAGAAGAATGATCGTTAACTTTATCTTGTCCACTTATATTTTTAATAATTTTCCACAACTGCTTTTTATCCCCCTTGGCATTCTCAATTTCCTGTCTTTCATAAGTTCTTCTAGCTTTTTTTAATAACCTGTTACAAAAATTTCTATATCTCTTGTAAGTCTGATGCAATACCTCATTATTAGGACTCTTTTTCAGTTTCTTATATAGGTTGTCTCTATTACGCATACATTTAATCAGTCCTTTAGTAATCCAAGGCTTATTGATTTTTTTCCTACAAGGTGTCTTATTTAGTTTTGAGTTTTGTTTCACAGTGAAACTATCTGTTGAAAAAATTAAGCCCTACAAGTTTCTTGTGCGTTCTTCTTGTAGAGGTATCTTTCCGAACGCACGGTAGACTCAGTACTGTTAATCTTCATTGACGTGCAAAAGTGTCAAATTATGACCTATTTGAATAAATCTGTTTGAGTTTGAGTTTCACTCACAGGCGGGATTTGACCCGCACCTTCCACCCCAATACGCGTGGTGGGCACTACCAATTGAGCTTCCGTGGATGTACTAGTCATTATCTTATATCTTTAAATGAGCAATTCTTGTATATATATCGGAATCGGCTCCAACGATTTTCATAAAATTTAGTATATAGGGGGTTTCGGGGGCAATAAATCGATCTAGCTAGGAATCATTTTTAGAAAATGTCATTTTATTAAAAAAAAATACCGAGCAAAGCTCGGTCATCCAGATATTGTTATATAAACGACAAAGTCGAGTCCGTCGCGACTTACCCTAGAGATTTTTATTCTGCTGCGCAGTTGTAGAAATGTGCTGTATATTAGCCGATCTTTAAATTGCATTAACTTAGAAGTTTGATGCAAAGGACCGTGGATCTGAGTTGTTGATATGAGTTTCCGCTCCCAAGAAAATGGGTCTTGACAGACGGACAACAAGTTGATCCTATAAGGGTTTCTAATTTCCTTTTGAGGTATAGAACCCTAAATATAAAAAACATAACATACATTCACGCCTTTTTCCCGAAGGGGTAGGCAGAGGTGTACCCAGGACTCAGTCCCATAGTAGATACACCCAAGGGCGTCGCCAGCCGATGATCAAGGGGGGGGGCTAGTCAAGAAATTTCTACCCAAACCCCCATTTAGGTAGAAATTCCTTGGGGCTAGTAGAAGTATAGAGGATGGGAAAAGTAGGTATATAGTCGAGAGCATTGTCAAGCAAGAGAAAACTTCAAGGTGCTTTTGACAGTACAGACATAATGTGACTTGTATTTTTATAGTTTCGTTGTGTAATTTATTCACCATCAAATATTTTAGTTTTATTCGTGTTACTAAAACATTGTTTTCAAGTGTTTTCAATAAACATATTTTTTGAAATTTTTAAGTAACAAAAACATAAATAATCCTAAAATAGGTCAATTTTATGAGAAAATGATGTTTTAAAATATAATTGCATGATATACCATTGTTGGGTAAAAATTCCTTCAAATTGTAATTGCAATTGTCCAAAATGTAAATTTTCCAATTATTATTGTAGCTACAGAAACTTAATTGTAGAAATACAATTCTACTGGTATTTGCCTGTATACAATTTACAATTACAAATTTCTATGAAACAGAAAAGCGCTGCAATCCTACAATTTTGTAGATTTTTACAGTTTTGTAGATTAATTTTCATGAAATAGGACCCAGATGGTTTTGTATTTAAAAATACGTGTCTATCGTATGGCGGCACTTGAATGTCAACATTGATAAAAATAACGGCTACATTTCTTCGAGTCTATAGTATAGAGAAGGGGGGGGCAGCAGCCCCCCCCCGCCCCCCCTTGGCGACGCCCTTGGATACACCCACATTTCGACAGTATGTTATGGTCCCATGTAATAGGGGGCGAGCCTATTGCCATTTACCAGGCACAGTTCCAGACTCCAGGCAGTTATTGAGATAATTCCTAATGGAAAAATCCAATATTTAACACTTTGCCTGACCTGGGGATCGAACTCAGGACCTCTTGATTGGCAGTCGAGCATGCGCCCTCTACGCCACCGAGGCAGTCAGCCTAGGTAGTCAACCCTAAATATGCAGTAAAAAAAAGGACTTACATTGTGGATCCTGGGTAATAGGTCCTTCAAACAAGCAGGAGAGGCTAGCGTTGACATCATCATCTCTCTTCAGGAAGGAGATGCTGAGATGTTCCTGCTTAAATAATTGGGTTCCACTCCGAATGTTATGCTCCTCACTCATGGCGTATTTCGTAGATGGTGTGCAGTGTTCCATAGAAAGAGGTTTCTGCACATTGCGTATCCCATTCACTTCAAATCCTCGGAACTCTAGATAAATAAGCAAATATAATACGGGCTGTTAATTGTTAATACTGCAACCCACGGACACGCTATGCGTGAGTACGTCATTGGTACACGCGTGGCTTGCTCGAATTTAGCGCTCACGTAGCTCAACGATGTCAACGCCATACACGCTGTGTACACGGTACACGCACGGCATGCTCAAATATGGATCTTACATAGTTCAATGCTGTCAACGCTATGCACGCTGTGCACGCGGTACACGGATGCGTGTATAGTGTACACTGCAGTAGAAACTTAAATTAGACCCATGTTGTCAAACAAATGAACTCATTCAGCTTAATTTCCCCCCGCACCCGTGCACAGCTTGCGCAGTGAGAGTGACGGTCAGTCGACTTCAATTATCACTGTGGCCAGGATCTACCGCAGTGGTGGATAATTTGTTTTTGTTTGTAACGAATAGGCTTAGAAACTACTGGACCAATTTTAATAAATCTTTCACTTATTAATTCAACAAACAACAGAGGTGTTAGTATAATTAAAACAACAAATTATAAATCTCAGTTAGCACGGAGGCACACAACAACACTGATAACAACCATTTGCTCGACTCAACTACACTAGACAAGACACTAAATTATTCAGTGAGTACTGAGTACCCGAACTAAGGCTCGGTCTAACGGGCAATCATATTTCCCAGCAATGACTTCTAGGATACTGTTAGAACTGTCCTGCAATCTGCTCATTAACGACGCAGTTTTCTTCGTCTGATGGCGTGGAAGCCATCTACACGCGCCTCTGCGAACATATCTGACGCACTGCAGAAGCATAGCAGTCTCAACAGCACCCTAAATGCATTGTTATACTTAACACGCAGGGGGCTGAGAGTCCTCTGCGTGTAACTGGTCCATAGGCTGCCGTTGTAGAATGATTGGCAATAATCATCACTTAAATAACGTAATCATTACTTTTGGCAAGCAAATTTAGCTTGGGTGACACATCACTCACAACTGTAATTTATTTTGAAAAATATTACCGCGCCACACAATGAATCCTGCACGGAAATTAGTTTATATGCAAACAAAAACATCGCTACAAGTGACTAACGAGTCACATGTGGCGGCGACAAGGCCACGCGGGTATTATGTGCCTTCTAGTATGTTGTAATTCTGTTTTCTATGTAATTGACATACCTGGTATAAACGCGAGTTGTAGAACATATTTAACAACGGCCGTTTCTGAATATAAAATACAAATAAGCTGAGATGTACGGTACTCCTCTTTGTAAATAACTTCATAATTGTATTTATTGAAGTGCGGTAATTGGTCTGAAAAAATAAATGTGATATTACGCTAGTTGTATCAAGCAAGGGCGTCGCCAGCCGATGATCAAGGGGGGGGCTAGTCAAGGAATTTCTACCCAAATTCCCCATTTGCCTGTATACAATTTACAATTACAAATTTCTATGAAATAGAAAAGCCCTAGAATCCTACAATTTTGTAGATTTTTTAGTTTTGTAGATTATTTTTTTTATGAAATAGGACCCAGATTGTTCTGTATTTAAAAATACGTGCCTATCGTTTGGCGGCACTTGAATGTCAACATTGACAATAAAGGCTAAATTTTTTCGATTCTCTAGGGGGGGGCAGCAGCCCCCCCCTGCCCCCCCTTGGCGACGCCCTTGGTATCAAGTTGAAGTAGCAATGGGCAGGTCTACGAATAACAATGTAGGGGCAGGTACATAGCACGTAGAACTGACGGCCGATAGGGCTGTAAGGTTGGTGAATGCAGACCACGGACCGGCAAGCGCAGCGTACGATGTCCAACCACAAGATGGACAAACGATCTAATGAAAATCAGCATGAACACACAGGATGCAATCCCTCGTATTTCCCGTCATTATTACCCGTCCCCTATGACTGGATGATGTAGTGGCAAAGATAGAGAAAGGATTGCTTAGATGGTTCGGACATGTGGAGAGGATGGACGAAAAGAGATTGACAAAGGAGATTTATAAGGCTAGTGTGAATGGTCAAGTCGGTAGGGGTCGACCTAGGCGTACCTTTCATGAACAAGTTGATGTTATCTTAAGGAAAGGCCAGGTCAAAAGTACCAACAACCGACGAGCATGCATGAAGAATGTGATGAAAGTGGAAGAAGCGAAAGTTGTATGTCAGGATCGTAGCAAGTGGAAAGAAATAGTCTCTGCCTACCCCAACGGGAACAAGGCGTGACTGTATGTATGTATTACCCGTCCCCGTATTTCTCAGAATTTCGGTGGGAAAAATAATTGGCAAGGAACCTGATGAACCTGATAAAATTGAATAATGATAAACTTTAGCATAACATACATTCACGCTTTTTTCCCGAAAGGGTAGGCAGAGGTGGACCCAGGACTCAGTCCCATAGTAGATACACCCACATTTCGCCAGTATGTTATTGGTCCCATGTAATAGGGGGCGAGCCTATCGCCATCTACCGGGCTCAGTTCCAGACTCCAGGCAGCAATTGAGATAATTCCTAATGGAAAAATCCAATAATTAAACTTTGCTTGACCTAGGGATCGAACCCGGGACCTCATCATCGGCAGTCAAACTTAAACCACAACGCCACCGAGGCAGACAGTAAATAAATTTTGTAGCGGTAGGCCTCTTTTGCAGGAGGACGCCTGGGGAAGTACCACACCTTTGCCAGTTATTCATCCGCCAAGCAATAATGTGCAAACATTACTGTGTACCGGTCTGAAGGGCAATGTTACCAGCGGAATTACTGGGCATGATGAGATTCAACAACTCATATCTCAGGGTGATAGGCGCAGTGCAGTGCCGCGCAGAATTTTGAATTTTAAAATAGTGGGTGGCACTGTGTCTGATATGGGCAATCATGATGCTTACCATCAGCCACCTGATTTGCTCGCCTTGTCTCTCACTATAATAAAAAAAAAAAAAAAAAAAAATTACACATCATCAGCCGGAAGACTCCACTGCATAACAGAGGCCTCCCCCATAGAACGCCATAAACTATTCATATGGGTCCCCCCATTTTGTATAATCACCACGCTTGTTGTGCGGCTTGATAATCGCATTAATTGGAATAATAATAATATGGGACAACTTCCACACACAGTCATCTAGTCCCAAATTAGGCTAGAAGCTTGTACTATGGCAACCAGATGACTGATATACATACTTATATAAGCTTATAACACCCAGACACAGATCAAACAGACATGTTCATGCACACAAATGTTTGACCTGGCCGGGGATCAAAACCGGGACCTGCGGCACATAAAGCAGAGTTACTACCATCTGAGCCAGCGAGGCTGTCTTACTTGGTGCCGGAGAGGGCTGCTGCCCACTAGAGGAATATGTCCCTCTGCCGGATCTCACGGCTTCCACCAGATGAGAAAGGAGTGGTCCTATTATTATTAATCGTTTACTTCAACCAACAAGGATCATAGGTCCACAATATTAATTACTAAATTAAATTACAATACAAATAAACAAATAAAAAATACAAAATAAAATGAATCGACGTAATAATTGATTGAAATTAGAAATAAATAGTCATAAATTATAAATTGAATTAAATTGAATTATATTGAATTAAATTAAATTGAATTATATTATATTATATATTATACTGAATTATATTATAGTATAACCGGGTACCACACACGGCCATAACAAAAAAAGTAAATATATTAATAAGTAGATTATTCTCAAGTGACTCACATTGTGGATCCTTGGTAATAGGTCCTTCAAACATGCAGGAGCGACTAGCGTTGACATCATCATCTCTCTTCAGGAAGGAGATGCTGAGAGGTTCCTGCTCGTTCAATATCATGTAATCAGATCGATAGCCTTCGTCCGCTGCATACTTGGATCGTGGAACTCCACCACAATTGGCTAAAGTAGTAATTTTCGTGTGACGAAGTTTCAATCCATTCACATTAAAATGACACAGATCTGGAAACAGAAGCTTGCTTTAGTTTAGCATTCATTATTTTACGTGTGATCGAAATGCTGGCGTTTATCTGGCCCAACGTATAAGCATTGCTATTCAACGTGGCAATGCCGCCAGCATCTTGGGTACGTTGCCAGAACAGTGGTTTAGAGCACTTGGATTTTCTATAGGCTGACATGTCGGCCTGTGGATTATCGAAGTGTTCTATAGTATAGTGTATTTATAGGGTAGATAGTAAGTAGGTAGCTCTATTGTTTAGTCTTTTTTCAATAAAGGCATTCTGCCCTTTAAAAAATATTTTTTTTTTATTTTAGATGAGCCGTTTATTCGCTCGAAATAAAACAAGTATAATAAATATTATAAATCACAAATCTCAGTACAATGTCAAAAATGACGTTTGTAACAGGTAAACAAAACGCTAGCGAGTTCTAACTCGACCCCAGCGCCATCTAGCGCAGTTTTTGTTAGATGCATGGACGAATGAATGTTTTGTTACTCTTTCACGCCAAAGCTACTGAAGCAATTGGGCTGAAATTTAGTATGCAGGTTGCTTAGACTCTGGAAGAACACATAGGCATTTTGTAGTAGTAGGCCTCTTTTGCAGGGGACCGCCTGGGGAAGTACCACACCTTTGCCAGTTATTCATCCGCTATGTTTTCTATCCTATTCTATTCTATTCAAGCAGTAATGTACCTGGCCGGGGATCGAACCCGGGCCCTGCGGGACAGAAAGCAGAGTTACTACCATCTGTGCCAACGAGGCTGTCATAATAATGATGAATAATAATAACGTTCAACGTTATGTAACGTAATGAATAATAATAATAATAATAACAATAACGGGTGTATAATAATAATGAATAATAATAACGTTCGCCGGACAGTGTGCCAGACGATCGAACATGGCATGGTGGGCCACGTTCCCCACCACGGGGAACGTGGTACGAGCGCACCGTATTCGATCGTCTATTCATAGTTTTACGGCAACCAAGGGTAGAAAAGATGTGATACTTTTATTGCCGGCAACCCCACGGCAATATACATTCATTTTAGACTATTACACCTACCATCTTCAGCACCGATGACCTCTACATCGTCAGCATTTCCATTTTTCCTCAGTGTTTCGATATTTTGAAGAAGGACTTTAGTCACGGTTGTTAAATTCTTTTCTGAATCACTTATATGACATTCAATTGTCGTGTTGTGATGCTCAGTTGACAGTTTTATGTGCATAAAGCTCATGTAGTAATAGGACTCTGTTGATATAGGGTCCCCATCTGAAACATAATAATATTATGAATGAATGAAAGAAAGAAAGAAAGAAAGAAAAATGCGTTTATTACCCAAGCTTAATAACAAATACCTACGATATTACAATGAATGAATGAATGAATGAATGAATACAATCTGCTAGAACATAATATATTTAGACAGTGGTTGTGGTAATCGGCTTGTGGTCAGCATGTGCTGCGCTCGGCTAACCGTGCACAGCGCTGGTTTTCAGCACCTACCGTCTTATTTAGATTTTTACATCCTTGTGAATGAATGAAAGCTTTATTTGCATGTATACAGGTAAAATTAAAAATTAATAATATGTAGTGGTAAGCCTCTTTAGCAGGGGACCGCCTGGGGAAGTACCACACCTTTACCAGTTATTCATCCGCCAAGCAGTAATGTGGAAACATCACTGTGTTCCGGTGTGAAGGGCAATGTTACTAGCGAAATTACTAGGTATAACGAGATTCAACAACTCATTTCTCAGGCTGACAGGCGCAGTGCAGTGCCGCGCAGAATTTTGAACTTTAAAACACTGGGTGGCACTGTGTCTGATATGGGCAATCGTGATGCTTAACATCAGACACCTGATTTGCTCGTCTTGTCACTCACTATCATAAAAATATATATAGGTATATAACAACAGGTACATCGCTCGACCAAATTGTCGTGCAAATGTTTAACTGAATGACATATTTACTTAAAGTAATAATACATTAAAATGATAAATTATGTTACACAGATTTCTAAATGTCTATTTTTATACATACATAAACATACATTCACGCCTTTTTCCCGAAGGGGTAGGCAGAGGTGTACCCAGGACTCAGTCCCATAGTAGATACACCCACATTTCGCCAGTATGTTATTGGTCCCATGTAATAGGGGGCGAGCCTATTGCCATCTACCGGGCACAGTTCCAGACTCCAGGCAGTTATTGAGATAATTCCTAATGGAAAAATTCAATATTTAACACTTTGCCTGACCTGGGGATCGAACCTGGGACCTCTTGATTGGCAGTCGAGCATGCGCCCTCTACGCCACCCCTCCTAGAGGGCTACGCCCTCTGCGCGCTATTTTTATAATTACATTTTTTTATTTTATTAATTCAATTATGATTAGAAGATGGTAATTTTTAATTAATTATATAAATTGTTATAAAAAAATAGAAATTAAATTAAAATTTAATATTAAAATAATAATAATAATAATTATTATTATTATTAAAATAATCGTCTATGGTAAAATTTAAAAACTTCTGTCACATACCCAAGTATAAAATTTCATATACACGATCTCTTAGTAGTTTGACACAATCCTATGGAAAATTTACTAAATCGATGTTTTGTATTCCCCTGTTTCCTCCGAATATAATTAACCAATTCTATAAATTTACGACATTTAGGAAAAGAGAGTTCAAGAGAAAAAAGAAACAGTGGTGTGTTCATCCTTACTTAGCCGATCGAAGAAAGGACAGCGGCCGGACTGGCGGCCGAGTGAGTGAGACACCCTATAGCGCTATTATTATAGTAGAGGTGGCGCGACCAGCGTGGCGGCGCAACCAATTACATTCTGTGCACGCGTCCGAGTTGGTGGCGCCAAATTGGTTGCGCAACCAAATGGACACCAGGTGAGTAACTCTCTATAGAGCTGTATACATTTTGTTGGCAGCGGCGACTGGTTGCGCCGCCACCAACAAAATGTATGTGTTGGTTGCGCAACCAAATGGACACCAGGTGAGTAACTCTCTATGGAGCTGTATACATTTTGTTGGTAGCGGCGACTGGTTGCGCCGCCATGGTGTCCCGGTGAAATATAGCCCTTAAAGCTAAAAGCAAGCAAATGTAACCAAACCAAATATTGTAACACTCGCAATTAAAAAATTAAACCCATCAAGTTTCTTGTGCGTTCTTCTTGTTACGGTATCTTTCCGAATGCGCGGTAGATTCATTTCTGGTTACTATAATTTTTTTTTTTATGATTGTGACAAGACGAGCAAATCAGGTGCCTGATGGTAAGCATTATGATTGGCCATATTAGACACAGTGCCACCCAGTGTTTTATAATTCAAAATTCTGCGCGGCCCTGCACTGCGCCTGGCACCCTGAGATATGAGTTGTTGAATCTCATCATGCCCCGTAATTTCGCTGGTAACATTGCCCTTCATACCGGAACACAGTAATGTTTGCACATTATTGCTTGGCGGATGAATAACTGGCAAAGGTGTAGTACTTCCCCAGGCGGCCTCCTGCTAATGAGGCCTACCACTACAATTATATATTATTATTTATAATTTATATTATTAATATTGTTTATTGACGTTTAAAATGCCTTTTAAAGAAATATTTAAACAAGTTTTCTTTGACTTTGACTATTAGTATTCTGTGGTTTGACATAAGATATTGAAATATTATCAAATTATCAATTACTAGCGACCCGCCCCGGCTTCGCACGGGTAGCAGAAGTAGGTATAGTGGACGTTTATCAGGAGTAAATTCGTGATACATTGTATTTTAATAAATATAACCCTAATGGTTTACGCAGCGCACGCAAATTAATGACTATTTCTGTTACAATGACCAAACCTTAACACATGTTATAATTTATCGTGGGCTATTTTGAAGATATTGATGAGTACTACAAACCCCTAGTACATTACTTTATTCTACCACCAATACTTTTCACACCACATGAAAAATAATCACTTTTTCGATTATTGTGACTAAACCAAAAAAGATGGATATAATCTATGTATACTGTTTTGTAGGTATTGATAAGTACTACAAACCCCTAGTACATTACTTTACTCTACCACCAATAGTTTTCACACCGCATGAAAATAATCACTTTTTCGATTATTGTGACTAAACCAAAAAAGATGGATATAATCTATGTATACTGTTTTGTAGGTATTGATAAGTACTACAAACCCCTAGTACATTATATTATTCTACCATCAATGCATTTCACAGCGCACGCAAATTTATGAATATGGTAATTATATTATGTAACACCTTGGTTCACAATATTGCAGTTTTCTTACGGATCCCCATTATTTTTCAAAATCTCATATAGCCTATGGCACTCACACTGAATTAAGCTATCCATAAGTGAAAGAATTTTTAAAATCGGTCCAGTAGTTTCGGAGCCTATTCGTTACAAACAAAAAAACAAAAAAACAAAAAAACAAAAAAACAAAGTTTCTCTCTTTATAATATTAGTATAGAT
This sequence comes from Hemistola chrysoprasaria, assembly GCA_947063395.1. Lineage (NCBI taxonomy): Eukaryota > Metazoa > Arthropoda > Insecta > Lepidoptera > Geometridae > Hemistola > Hemistola chrysoprasaria. The sequence goes on along the minus strand of OX346736.1, from coordinate 2,487,463 downwards.
AGTATAGATTATTATCTAAATTGGCAGCAGGGTTAATCAGCATTGGTCCGCAACTATCTAGAGAACGAAAACTTGAACAAACCCGAAATTGGGACTACGTCAGGCACGAGTAGGGTAGGGTCAGGGAGGTAACAGTCCGTCGGGGCCGCGGATGAGTGCTTCGGCGTGCCCGCAGCCCCTTACACATGGCGGCGCGAAGGAACACACCGGGGTTTTTTAGTGGGTATACCCGCCGGCACAGCAACGTACCGACGTACGGTGCTGTGCCGGCGGGGAGTCCCACATAACCATCCTGCGCTCCCCCGGGTGCGGGTGGTATGCGTCACGCATATTTCCCCGGGCACCAAAAAAAAAAAAAAGGGAGGTAACAGTGGCTCGGTATTTTTTCAGAGAAGGAAAAAATGATAAAAACGTCATAGGTTTAGCCTGAAATTTATACACATTATTGTTATAACATTATATTTTAACTTAGCATTTACGAATCTTCGTTATGTACTGCATAAAGAAAATGAGGAGTCTAAAACCAAAAGAAGGGAAATGAGTCACTGTGCACTACCGGGTGTACACACTGACTCACTACCGTGGTACGCAGTGATACTAATAGTACACAGTACAGGCGTAGTAATAACTAAAATAAACGAAGATTTTTACAATAGTTTTTATTAAAAATTTAAAAGAGACAATCACAAATTGTTTCTTTAACAAATCACTACGATGCTTAGAATTTAAGGCAAAGTTTAAGATCTAAGACATCTCAGTGTCTGAATTAACAGTTTTAGTCTATTTCTCCCATATCAAGCTACAATAACTACTATTGAGATCAAAATTATTCGAAATCTTATAGTTGACTCATGAGTCACTATGTACTTTTCAAAAATGAGCCACTGTGTACCACTTCACCATTTTCAAAATATTTCGTCACAGCAAACGAAACTGAAATCAAAAATGAGAAATCACGAGACCATGACAATTGACACATAACTGCCTTAGCCGGATTTAGGGGAGGGCCCCGGGGCTTTCGCCCCGGTTGCCCTCCCCTAAATCCGGCCCTGAGGCCTACGGGCGTCACTGCCTCGTTGAATGCCTGGTCGCAGGCGACTTAAAATGGCGGGGGGAGGACGCTTCTTTGCGTATTAATAGTTACTATTCTTTGATTATGGTATAACAGCTTACACACTTACCTCGTGGAATATATAACAACTCAGCTGATAAATCACCAAAGTAACTCTCACGGTTTGTGGTACATATAAAAAAAGCCTGAGACTGATTGTAATATAGATATCGTCCTCCGAGGGAGTCTACTCCGAAACCACCGTTTACTGTTATGACGCCGGGCGGTGGGGCTGATTCTGTAAACAAATACTTATTATTATAATAATATAATTAATTATTCGTTGTGGAGTTTATTTATTTATTTATTTATTTATTAACAACGTGCCTCTGGGCCGCATTATTTAGCAGTATATTTAGCAGTTTTCCAACTCGCGAACCCAGGGCCAAACACTATAATATTAAGAACAATATCATATTGAATAAAATTAGAAAATTATCAGGAAGTATAAACAACAATAACAATTACAATAAAGGTATTGATCTTTGACAACAATAATATCCCTTTCAAATTATCTATCAAACTATAGAACGCTTGGGTTTCTTTCTACAAACCTCGTCAACATTCTATGAAGGTCATTCAGGGTGATGGTAAACAAGTCTGTCTCTGGATTTACCGGCTTTAGAATAATGCTCCACCCTCTATTCGTGGTTACCGTAAGAGCCGGCTAAGGATTAACAGATCCAGTGGACGAGCAGCAGCGTCCTCTACTAAAAACCATCGAACTGCGCTCGACAACCCGCCTGTCAAGCGTGTCGAGTATTGGCAAAACCCCCCTTTATGGGGGAGGCCTATGTGCAGTAATAGATTACCAACGGCTAAGATGATGATTGCCGCACAGCTTATGGCGAGCTGTTGGGGAGTAGCGACCCCACGGACGTTTGTGTTTACCTCTGGCTTGCCTTTACAGGCCGGCCAGAGTGGAGTCGCGAGAGCCTCGTGCTACGACCCGAGGGTAACGCAACGTGTGTGCAAGTCCAGGGACACACCTCCTACTCTTAGCCGCCCACACAAACGCCTTTATTCTCCTGCGGTGGGCGGCCTTTATGGGGGGTCCGTTTAGTCATCGCCTGCTGTAATATTTTACCATGAGACGGAAGTGGTAGGTGCCGGAGTCTCTAGCAATAGCCCGGTTACCATCCATCTAGAAATCACACCTATAGACCAATCAAGTAGTTTCCATCCATTTAGTCCTTGCACCTAGCGGAGGCTGTCTTTGAGCTCATCTTCTGGTTTCAGATGGTTTCAGAGATGGACGCCGATAGGTGCTATCCATTACGTTTAGATTAAAAGCTCTCGCCTATCAAAAGACCAGGTATAAGTGTTTTCGAGCGACATAACATACATTCACGCCTTTTTCCCGAAGGGGTAGGCAGAGGTGTACCTAAGACACAATCCCATAGTAGATACACCCACATTTCGCCAGTATGTAATTGGTCCCATGTAATAGGGGGCGAGCCTATTGCCATCTACCGGACACAGTTCCAGACTCCAGGCAGTTATTGAGATAATTCCTAATGGAAAAATCCAATATTTAACACAGCCTGACCTGGGGATCGAACCCGGGACCTTTTGATTGGCAGTCGAGCATGCGCTATTTTTCTTTCTTTCTATTAATAATAGAAAGAAATAAAAATGCGTTTATTACCCAACCCTAACAACAAACACGTTATTACATCTGCTAGTACATAGGTATATTGAGACAGTGGTTGTAGTAATCGTCTTCTGGTCAGCATGTGCTGCGCTCGTCTAACAGTGCACAGCGCTGTTTGTCACCACGTACCGTCTTATTTATATTTATACATATTTATCCTTGTGGCATATGCACACCATGTCAAATGATTAAATTATATATATACGAGTATATATATATTTATGATAGTAAGTAACAAGACGAGCAAATCAGGTGCCGGATGGTTAGCATCATGATAGACATTTTTTTTTGCGCTACCATAGAAATATAAATAATGATTTTATACTAGGAATTTTAAAAGTTACTAATAGGGTACTCTTGTTAGAGAAATACTAATAATAATAATCATTTTCATCATCGTCAGCTGGATGACGTCCACTGCTGAACATAGGCCTCCTCCATATAACGTCATACACTTTTTATATGTAATAATAATATCAATGAATTATCTGCTCTATTAATCTGCATTTCAGACACAGTGCCACCCAGAGTTTTAAAATTCTTAATTCTGCGTGGCACTGCACTGCGCCTGTCACCCTGAGATATTAAGTAGTTGTTGAAACTCATCATGGCCAGTAATTTCGCTGATAACATTGCCCTTCAGACCGGAACACAGTAATGTTTGCACATTGACTGCTAGGCGGACGAATAACTGGCAAAGGTGTGGTACTTCCCCAGACGGCCCTCTGCAAAAGAGGCCATCTCATCTCATATCTCAGAGTGACAGGCACAGTGCAGTGCCGTGCAGAATTTTGAATTTTAAAACACTGGGTGGCACTGTGTCTGATATGGGCAATCATGATGCTTACCATCAGGCACCTGATTAGCTCGTCTTGTTACTCATTATCATAAAAAACAAGACAAAGAAAAGTGGACAGCTTTAGAGGAGGCCTTTGTCGAAAGACAAGCTGTATGAACAATCGCCATTGGTTAAAAGTTTAAAAGTATTGTTAATTTAACAGTAATAAAAGCTTATTTTATTTTATGTACTCGCAAAAAACTTACTTGCATGCTGTTTGCAACTCAAACTCAAACTCAAACAGATTTATTCAAATAGGTCATAATCTGACACTTTTGCACGTCAATAAAGATAAACAGTACTGAGTCTACCGTGCGTTCGGAAAGATACCTCTACAAGAAGAACGCACAAGAAACTTGTAGGGCTTAATTTTTTTCAACAGATAGTTATACAATATTTGGTTTGGTTACATTCGTTTTCTTTGAAGGTGCCGCGAGGCGGCTATGCAGAAGTTTCCAGGCATCTTTGTCCTCTATGTACTGGTTGACTTTATAATAAGCCTTCTTTAGTAAAGTAGATTTTATATAGGTTTTGAATTTACCCTCTGAGAGCCCAGTTATCTCTTTAAAGTTATCACAATAAATATAATGCACTTAGCATGTGTAGGTACTAATTAAGAAAGTTTTGAACTTAAGCCAAGGTACATTGAGTTGGTGTTCCAATAAACAATAAATAATACTAACTTATATTATAAATGCGAAACCTTGTGATGATGGATGGATGGATAGATATTTGTTACTCTTTCTTTCACGCCAAAACTGAATTAGGAAAACGATTAGGCCGAAATTCGGATACATTTTATCTCGACATTCCCAAAGCAACGATGACTTTGTGGCTGAAACCGCGGGGCACAGATAGTAAGTTAATAATTCTAAAGCTGTACCGAGTTCGGTGGTTAATATAAAATTCCTCTTACCCGAAAAAGCGCCCATAACCTTCAAGCACAATAACAGCACAAACAACAACCTCATGGCTATCGGGAGCTTGCCTCAGTTAATTATAGTACGTTCTATCGCAACAAATAATATTATGTTTCCAAGCATCACTGCGCACCTTTATATAGGATATGATTTTCCTTATATAAATCTACCAAATTAGCTGATCAGATCAATGGCGGAATTACACATTTGCCGATAAGTAGTTGGCTATTCATATTTTGGCGCCCCTTACCGTTTGCGCCACCGAAAATTCAATTAGGTACCAAGGTCTGCAAGGGCCAAAAATAGGCGTGTTATCTTGCTGCGAGAGCGGTGAAAAATATTAGATACACTATTATACAGGCAGTGTGAAGCTAGCATAGGATTGTGTCAAATTTCTCGTAACTCTCTTAACGTGCCCTCTCAAACTCAAACTCAAATAGATTCATTAAAATAGGTCATAATCTGACACTTTTGCACGTCAATGAAGATAAACAGTACTGAGTCTACCTGCGTTCGGAAAGATACCTCTACAAGAAGAACGCACAAGAAACTTGTAGGGCTTAATTTTTTCAACAGATAGTTTCACAATATTTGGTTTGGTTACATTCGTTTTCTTTGAAGGTGCAGCGAGGCGGCTATGCAGAAGTTTCCAGGCATCTTTGTCCTCTGTGTACTGGTTGACTTTATAATAAGCCTTCTTCTAGAATGTCTTTTTATTTGTTTTAGATAATCTAAAGCTAGGTACAGCTATTTTGTCTTTATTCCTAGTATTAAAATTATGGAGGTCACTATTTAATTTTAATTTTTGTAAATTTTTACGCACATACATGATGTTCTCTTACATGTATAGGGATGGTAGGGTCAGTATGTTTATTTCTTTAAATAATTCCCTCAGGGATTCGCGTGGACGCATCTCATAGATGGCACGAATCGCTCGTTTTTGTAGTATAGAGATAGTTTCTATATCTGCGGCTGACCCCCACAGCAGAATCCCTTAAGACATCCCTCTGAAACACGATAGCGCCCGCAGGTGAAAAGTTGACATGTGTTCGATCCAGAGACTAACTAGGCATATTTCCGCTAGGCCCAGGACGCTTCAGAGTAAGCGGATTCTAGCTCAAATACCGCTCGGCAGGACGCGGTGCTAGTTAGACATGGAGATAGCAGCTGGAGTAAGTCCCAAACTAAATGGAGCCGTCCATTTCGCGCCATCACTATTACCACGGCTAAGAACTTGGTCGTACGATTTACCAAATCTAAGTGGTACCGTTTGACGTTTCATATTTTATTTTTGTATTTCATTCATATTGTTCTTTATAGAACCCATAGTGGGTCATTAAATTCTACAGCAATTTACCTCATGTACCCTTTTCTTTATAGAACAATATGAATGAAATACAAAAATACAATATGAAACGTCAAACGGTACCTCTTAGATTTGGTAAATCGTAGGACCAAGTTGTTAGCCGTGGTAATAGTCATGGCGCGAAATGGACGGCTCCATTTAGTTTGGGACTTACTCCAGCTGCTATCTCCATGTCTAACTAGCACCGCGTCCTGCCAAGCGGTATTTGAGCTAAAATCCGTTTACCCTGAAGCGTCCTCAGCCTAGCGGAAATATGCATAGTTAGTCTCTGGATCGAACACATGTCAACTTTTCACTTGCGGGCGCTATCGTGTTTCAGAGGGATGTCTTAAGGGATTCTGCTGTGGGGGTCAGCCGCAGATATAGAAACTATCTCTATACTACAAAAACGAGCGATTCGTGCCATCTATGAGATGCGTCCACGCGAATCCCTGAGGGAATTATTTAAAGAAATAACATACTGACTCTACCATCCTTATACATTTATGAGAACATCATGTATGTGCGTAAAAATTTACAAAAATTAAAATTAAATAGTGACCTTCTATAATTTTAATATTAGGAATAAAGACAAAATAGCTGCACCTAGCTTTAGGTTATCTAAAACAAATAAAAAGACATTCTTAGGAAATAGTGTACGTTTCTATAATAAAATCCCAAAAGAGATAACTGGGCTCTCAGAGGGTAAATTCAAAACCTATATAAAATCTACTTTATTAAAGAAGGCTTATTATAAAGTCAACCAGTACATAGAGGCCAAAGATGCCTGGAAACTTCTGCATAGCCGCCTCGCGGCACCTTCAAAGAAAACGAATGTAACCAAACCAAATATTGTGAAACTATCTGTTGAAAAAATTAAGCCCTACAAGTTTATTGTGCGTTCTTCTTGTAGAGGTATCTTTACGAACGCAGGTAGACTCAGTACTGTTTATCTTCATTGACGTACAAAAGTGTCAGATTATGACCTATTTGAATAAATGTTTGAGTTTGAATATAACCCCAATGGTTTACGTAGTCAATGGTGCACCCACTATGGGACTGAGTTCTGGGTACAACCTCTGCCTACCCATTCGGGAAAAAGGCGTGTTTGTATGTTTATGTTGGGTTTACGAAGCGTACGCAAATTAAGTAATGACTTATATTGCTGTTATAGTGACCAAGCCGAAGGGGTAGGCAGAGGTGTACCCAGGACTCAGTCCCATAGTAGGTACACCCACATTTCACCAGTATGTTATTGGTCCCATGTAATAGGTAGGGGGCGAGCCTATTGCCATCTACTGGTCACAGTTCCAGACTGTATAATTGATTTTATCCATAAATTTATATCTTGAATATTAGAAGATGAATTAGGCTATGTCCCTGTTATTTCATTTTTGTTCCATAACTCTTCATTTATTTCTAGTGAACGTCTAATTACGCGAGTAAAACTGGGACAGTTATTCATGTTTTTAAAGGGTCATACTTCATTTAACAATGAGTTTCTAAAAAAATTAAAATGACAGGGACATGCTCACTGAAGACCTAGATTTTGCCACCATTGCTCTGACGCAGTTATCTAGGGAGGAAATACGGGAATACATTTGTATGGAAAAATCACCCCTCATGTAACCTCTTAACCGTTCTTTTCTGCCGCATACAAGCAAACTGTGGAATGATCTCCTGCTGCGGTCTTCTCGTTGAGCTACAACATGGGGCTCTTCACAAGGAGAGTGAATAGATTGTTCGGCAATACCCCGTGTGATTCACTGACTAATTCATCAACGCAAACTACTGGACCGATGTTGATGAAATTTGGACAGCAGTAGATTATTTTTATGCCTACACAAGTAGTAAAGGAATTCTTTAAAATTCCACCATAAGTGTTGGAAATAAGGGTTGGAAGTTTGTCTGAAATAAAACGTTTTTTTAAGCCGGTTTACTTCAAATACTACATTAAGCCTCCTTATAATTAATAATCATATATACGTGTTTCAGGGTTTCTTGATGAAAATTTTATTTTTGAGAGGAGTACCTTTGAATACATTCAATATATTTTTAAGTAAAAAATATATTGAATTAAATCCGTTATAAATAAGGTTTTTCAAAATTCAACCCCTAGGGAAAAATCATGGGGTGAAAATTAATATGGCTAAAGTTCAATTTTTAACCTTGAAACTTTGCACAAATTTTACATAAATATACGTAGTCCCGCCTTGTTCCCGTTGGGGTAGGCAGTAGGCACAAATGTTACGTTTATCTTATTTAATAAATACTACATAATATTATAAACTTTGATTGTGTGTTTGTTTGTGACGAATAGGCTCCGAAATTACTGGACCGATTAAAAACATTCTATCATTTATGGAAAGTTTAAGAGTGAGTAACAAAGGCTCAGGTATAAAAGATTTTGAAAATATTTAGGGATCCGTAAGAAAACTGCCAAATAATCATTAATTTGCGTACGCTGTGAAAACTATTGGTGGTAGAATAAAATAATGTACCAAGGGCTTGTAGTAACTATCAATATCTACAAAATAGTCCGCGGCCCTTTTGTCCATCTATTTTGGTTTAATCACAATAATTGAAACAGTAATTAATTGCATAATCTGTGAAAACTATAATAAATTGGTGATAGATTAGAGTAATTGAACATTTGCTTATTTCATTATTCATTATGCACATTTGAAAATCTTTGAAGGTAGTTTGTCTAGGTAACTAAATGTTTATGATAAGGCTGTTTTCAAAGTAGGAAGTTACAAAATAATTGGTATAAGGGAGCAAAATATTATTATCAATATTTACTATTAATGTTAATTATTATATTTAATATTTGTTATTTTCCTTATATTTCATGTCCTCTACTTCCTGCTAATTAAGTGGGTACTGGGTACCTATAAATAAGTATGAATTCATTTATTAAAAGAAATAAATTACTTACCTAAATTAAAGTTTTCGCTGGAAATGAAAATTTATTTTTTATGCAATGTCGAAAACCAAAGTAAAATGTAAAAAAGGTATAAAAAAAGGTGTTGCCATATTTAAAGAAAGAAAGAAAAATTTGTTTATTACCCAACATTAATAGCAAATACGATATTACAATCTGCTAGAACATAATATTATATTAAGACAGTGGTTGTGATAATCGGCTTGTGGTCAGCATGTGCTGCGCTCGGCTAACCGTGCACAGCGCTGGTTTTCAGCACCAACCGTCTTATTTAGATTTTTACATCCTTGTGGCATATGCACACCAAGTGACTTAATATATTGTCTGCTTAATAATATCTGCAGAAGTTTCCAGGCATCTTTGTCCTCTATGTACTGGTTGACTTTATAATAAGCCTTCTTTAGGTTTTATATATAGGTTTTATTCAAAACCTATACAAAATCTACATTAGATTTTGTATAGGTTGGTTTTGAATTTACCCTCTGAAAGCCCAGTTATCTCTTTTGGGATTTTATTATAGAAACGTACACTATTTCCTAAGAATGTCTTTTTATTTGTTTCAGATAATCTAAAGCTAGGTACAGCTTTATTCCTAGTATTAAAATTATGAAGGTCACTATTTAATATTATATTATACTATTATACATATTGTACATAATATTATACTGTAAATATTAGCTTTTTTATGTTTTTATCCTTTGATTGTTAATGATCTTCAAACATGTGAGGTATTTTACTCATTCTTTTCCTGAAAATCATTCGCTTAAAATTAATAAATCTTGTGAGGTTGTATAGATTCCTAAAAGGTTTGTAGTGGTAGGCCTCTTTTGCAGGGGGCCGCCTGGGGAAGTACCACACCTTTGCCAGTTATTCATCCGCCAAGCAGTAGTGTGTAAACATTACTGTGTTCCGGTCTGAAGGTCAATGTTACCAGTGAAATTACTGCGCATGACGAGATTCAACAACTCATATATCAGGGTGACGGGCGCAGTGCGGTGCAGCGCAGAATTATGAATTTTATAACACTGTGTGGCAATGTGTCTGTTATGGGCAATCATGATGCTTGCCATCAGGCACCTGATTTGATCGTCTTGTCACTCACTGTCATAAATAAAATAAATAAATAAAAATAAGGTTTTCATTCTTACATACTAGACGTTTGTAGAGGTTGTAAACCTCCTTCAAAAGTTACAATAATAATTATATTTTACTGGCTGCTTGTATTTTTATATTTTACCGTTTGTATTTTTCATAAAGCTATATTCAAAATAGGGGTTTCGAAATTTAACTAAGAAAAATTTGGATAAAAAGCGGGCTCTTGGATACTTTTGGGTAGTCTGAATCTGAATCCGAGTCTGTATCTACTTCTTCAACAAGTACTAGAAGATACTCGTATAATCGGAAAACGCCTCTATGGCGTTATGGCGTATGACTGCCTCGGTGGCGTAGAGGGCGCATGCTCGACTGCCAATCAAGAAGTCCCGGGTTCGATCCCCAGGTCAGGCATAGTGTTAATATTGGATTTTTCGAATTAGGAATTATCTCAATAACTGCCTGGAGTCTGGAACTGTGCCCGGTAGATGGCAATAGGCTCGCCCCCTATTACATGGGACCAATAACATACTCGTACTGGCGAAATGTGGGTGTATCTACTATGGGACTGAGTCCTGGGTACACCTCTGCCTACCCCTTCGGGAAAAAGGCGTGAATGTATGTTATGTAAAACGCAGAAGTTCTGTTCCTCTGGGCCACAATCTGAGAGGAAGTTAGAATCGTGCCCTCCCCTTAGACTTCTATACGACATCAGTACCTCCGTCGCAACCAAAGAAACACAGGTACGCAGAGTCTCTCTATTATCTGGCGTACCGGGGGAGGGGCACCAAACTACAACTTCTAGAACGACGTTTGGCCAGCGTCCGCACCCACCTTCAACCTCCGTGACGCTTTGTCAGCGTCCAGCATCAGAACCTCTGAGGGCATCCTGCGAGGATATTTCCGGACGACGACGCCCAGACGGCGTCGTTCAAGTCCTGCATCACCTCCTTCCTCGTTAATCGTAGTTTTTCATTCTTAGATTTTTTATACATACTGATGTATTTTACTATTAAATAATTATTTTTTTATTTTTATATAATTTTGTAGTGGTAGGCCTCTTTTGCAGGAGGCCGCCTGGGGAAGTACCACACCTTTGCCAGTTATTCATCCGCCAAGCAGTAATGTCCAAACATTACTGTGTTCCGGTATGAAGGGCAATGTTACCAGCAAAATACTGGGCATGATGAGATTCAACAACTCATATCTCAGGGTGATAGGCGCAGTGCGTGTGTCTGATATGGGCAATCATGATGCTTACCATCAGGCATCTGATGAGCTCGTCTTGTCACTCACTCTCATAAAAAAAAAATTTTTTATTATTTTATTTACTTAGGTAAGACTTAGGTTTTAGGTAGTTACCTCGTTATTTTGTAAGTTATTTGTAACGCGCGCACAACCACCGACTGCCAGCTAAGTATGACGAAACCAGCCTTTGCCAAGCATACCAACTTCAATCCCTGCAGAGGTACACCCACCTTCGTGAAGCTCACCAGCCGGTTATGGGCTTGTTTATAAGATGCGTCTTCATTTTATCTTCGCCGTGGAGATTCAAATAGAGCGTTAGAAGGAAATGACACATTCTTCGACAAGCCGGCAAAGGAAGCGGATCGTCAATAAACTCTCAGTGAAAAGCGCTAAGCATATATGACGTAAAGTGCAAAGATCTTTATTTCCAAGAAATAAATGCAATGGTACAAATATATAGCAACCTGTTTCACTTCTGTTTCATATTAATACCTTGAAGAACAAATTAACCAACAGTGACGTTACACCATGTAATAGAGGTCGAGCCTATTGCCATCTACATCTACCGGGCATAGTTCCAGTCCAGTCACAGAGATAATTCCTAAAGAGGATAAGATTAATAAGATATGATAAAGATAACATAAGATTTTTCGTTACTCGGCTAACATCTGTGTTCGAGCATGGGATATGCTGAAAACCAGCGCTGCTCAGGGTCACCTTGTGCAGCACAACGCAGAGCATATTTCAATTGCTAGTAATTTAGATCTAATTAATTTTTTTTGTAATCTGTATTCGTTTTCTTGTATTTTTCCTATACTAGCAATAAATGTATCTTTATCTATATAGGAAAATCCTCTAACACTGCCTGACCTGGGGATCGAACCCGCGACGCTACTGCCACTACTCTACCGAGGCAGTCTAGTACATTCCTATAAGGAAAATGATATGCTATATAAAGGTGCGTAGTGATGCTTGGAAACATAATATTATTTGTTGCGATAGAACGTACCATAATATTAACTGAGGCAAGCTCCCGATAGCCATGAGGTTGTTGTTTGTGCTGTTATTGTGCTTGAAGGTTATGGGAGCTTTTTCGGGTAAGTTTAAAATATACTATTGTTTTTTTTAAGCCACAGATGTAAAATATAGAGCTGACTAAATGATGCCTGACAGCTGAACAAAAATCAAAGGAAGGCTGGGAATCCAAGGAGGCTGGGACCAGAAAACCTTATACTGTCTATATTATATTTCCGAATAGAAATTGTTACTCGCAATAATATTACCAAACATAGTTAATAGTTGCCATCTAATACATCATCATCATCATCATCTCAGCCGTTGGTAATCCACTACTGAACATAGGCCTCCCCCATAAAGGGGGGTTTTGCCAATACTCGACACGCTTGGCAGGCGGGTTGTCGAGCGCAGTTCGATGGTTTTTTGCAGAGGACGCTGCCCGTTCTCTGGATCTGTTAACACTTAGCCGACTCTTACGGCAACCACGGGTAGAGTGGGTGGAGCACTATTCTAAAGCCGGTAACTCCACGACACGGCACGGCCATCTAATTATCGCCGTTTAATTTATCGTTTGTATTGAAAAATTAAAAAAAAAAATGCGTCCTGCACTTCTAATGCAGGATAATCCGTGGTGGCCGAATCGGTCTACAGATTCTCCGCAACCACAGCGGTGAGGAACTGTACAAGATTTATAAAACTCAAACTCAAACAGATTTATTCTAATAGGTCATAATCTGACACTTTTGCAAGTCAATGAAGATAAACAGTACTGAGTCTACCGTGCTTTCGGAAAGATACCTCTACAAGAAGAACGCACAAGAAACTTGTAGGGCTTAATTTTTTCAACAGATAGTTTCACAATATTTGGTTTGGTTACATAATTTTCTTTGAAGGTGCCGCGAAGCGGCTATGCAGAGGTTTCCAGGCATCTTTGCCCTCTACGTACTGGTTGACTTTATAATAAGCCTTCTTTAATAAAGTAGATTTTATATAGGTTTTGAATTTACCCTCTGAGAGCCCCGTTATCTCTTTTGGGATTTTATTATAGGAACGTATACCATTTCCTAAGAATGTATTTTTATTTGTTTTAGATAATCTAAAGCTAGGTACAGCTATTTTGTCTTTATTCCTAGTATTAATATTATGGAGGTCACTATTTAATTTTATATAATACTAGCGACCCGCCCCGGCTTCGCATGGGTAGCAAAAGTAGGTATAGTGAACGTTTAACAGGAGTAAATTCGTGATACATTGTATTTTAATAGATAAAACCCTAATGGTTTACGCAGCGCACGCAAATTAATGACTATTTCTGTTACAATGACCAAACCTTAACCCATGTTTAAATTTATCGTGGGCTATTTTGAAGATATTGATATGTATTACAAACCCCTAGTACATTCCTTTATTTCTACCACCAATACTTTTCACATCGCATGCATATAATGACTTTCGATTATTGTGACTAAACCAAAATAAATGGATATAATTTATGTATACTGTTTTGTAGGTATTGATAAGTACTACAAACCCCTAGTACATTATTTTACTCTACTACCAATAGTTTTCACACCGCATGAAAAATAATCACTGCTTCGATTATTGTGACTAAACAAAAAAAGATAGATATAATCTATGTATACTGTTTTTTAGGTATTGATAATTACTACAATCCCCTAGTACATTACTTTAATCTACCACCAATAGTTTTCACACCGCATGAAAAATAATCACTTATTCGATTATTGTGAATAAACCAAAAAAGATGGATATAATCTATGTATACTGTTTTGTAGGTATTGATAAGTACTACAAACCCCTAGTACATTACTTTACTCTATCACCAATAGTTTTCACACTGCATGAAAAATAATCACAGCTTCGATTATTGTGACTAAACCAAAAACGATGGATATAATCTATGTATACTGTTTTGTAGGTATTGATAAGTACTACAAACCCCTAGTACATTACTTTACTCTACCACCAATAGTTTTCACACCCCATAAAAAATAATCACTGTTTCGATTATTGTGACTAAACCAAAAAAGATGGATATAATCTATGTATACTGTTTTGTAGGTATTAATAAGTACTACAAACCCCTAGTACATTACTTTACTCTACCACCAATAGTTTTCACACCGCATGAAAAATAATCACTGCTTCGATTATTGTGACTAAACCAAAAACGATGGATATAATCTATGTATACTGTTTTTTAGGTATTGATAATTACTACAACCCCTAGTACATTACTTTAATCTACCACCAATAGTTTTCACACCGCATGAAAAATAATCACTTTTTCGATTATTGTGACTAAACCAAAAAAGATGGATATAGTCTATGTATACTGTTTTATAGGTATTGATAAGTACTACAAACCCCTTGTACATTACTTTAATCTACCACCGATAGTTTTCACACCGCATGAAAAATAATCACTGCTTCGATTATTGTGACTAAACTAAAAAAGATGGATATAATCTATGTATACTGTTTTTTAGGTATTGATAAGTACTACAAACCCCTAGTACATTACTTTACTCTACCACCAATAGTTTTCACACCGCATGAAAAATAATCACTGCTTCGATTATTGTGACTAAACCAAAAAAGATGGATATAATCTATGTATACTGTTTTGTAGGTATTGATAAGTACTACAAACCCCTAGTACATTACTTTACTCTATCACCAATAGTTTTCACACTGCATGAAAAATAATCACAGCTTCGATTATTGTGACTAAACCAAAAACGATGGATATAATCTATGTATACTGTTTTGTAGGTATTGATAAGTACTACAAACCCCTAGTACATTACTTTACTCTACCACCAATAGTTTTCACACCCCATAAAAAATAATCACTGTTTCGATTATTGTGACTAAACCAAAAAAGATGGATATAATCTATGTATACTGTTTTGTAGGTATTAATAAGTACTACAAACCCCTAGTACATTACTTTACTCTACCACCAATAGTTTTCACACCGCATGAAAAATAATCACTTTTTCGATTATTGTGACTAAACCAAAAAAGATGGATATAATCTATGTATACTGTTTTGTAGGTATTGATAAGTACTACAAACCCCTAGTACATTATTTTATTCTACCTCCAATACTTATTACAGCGCATTCATATTATGTCTGTTTCGATTATTGTGACTAAACCAAAATAGATGGATGAAATATCCGTGGACTATTTTGTAGATATTAGTAAGTACTACAAACCCCTAGTACATTATTTTATTCTACCATCAATAGTTTTCACAGCGCACGCATATTAATAAATATATGTGACACCTTGGTTCACAATATTGCAGTTTTCTTACGGATCCCTAATATTTTTCAAAATCTCATATAGCCTATAGCACTCACACTGAATTAAGCTATCCATAAGTGAAAGAATTTTTAAAATCGGTCCAGTAGTTTCCGAGCCTATTCGTTACAAACAAAAAAACAAAGATTCTCTCTTTATAATATTAGTATAGATAGATTATTAAGATGTTGTTTTGGTTACAGAATCAGCTCCAGCACCTGGCACTATAACAATAAACGGTTTCGGAGCCGACTCCCTGGGGGTTCGGTACTTGTATTACAATAATTCTCAGGGTCACTTCGAATGTCATGTAGACCGTAATATCTTAAACCAGGACTATGGTAATGACAACGGCAGACTCAGGTTGATATACATTCCGAAAGGTAAATCCTATTATTTTCATATATGTATTGATAACTAGTTGTGCCTCGCGGGTTCACCCGCGTAGTCTTCGCTCCCGCAGGAATTTTAGGATTAAAAGTACCCCATGGATTATTCCAGGGGGGAAAGTGGGTCAAGTTAACATACAATGACGCCGAGACCAAATCCCTCAAGCTTTGCTTGGCCGGGTACTGCACCGTCCACCGTCAACCAGATACACATTGAGCACACAGAACATTGAGCACGAGGCTCGCCGAACATTCAAAAGAATGATTACATTACAAGGAAGTGTTCTTCGACACTGAGCGTTTCCCTGTCTTGTACTTAACATTCGCGGAATACAGAGAAATGCTCACGACTAGCCATGGGTAACACAGCAGATCTTTATGAGTCACGGCTCAGCTCACAGCTCATCCACTTGAGCCGGAGCCGTGAACCGACTCACAGATCATCTCAAAAATCAATTCAACACATCTCGAAACTAAATGCATGTATTGAACTATTCAGATGAAATATCCAATATGAATCTAATGAGAGCCATCTAGCGAATACAGAGTAAACCTGACTTGCAGAACATAAAATCGGCTCATAATTTTTGTAACTAATGTTACGGGTCAAAAAGATGCGATTCGCGTTCGATGCGATTTTCGACTCTCAAAATGCGTGACAAGGTTGTTTTCTTTGGAATGACAGTGATGAGTACATGAGCCGCAGGCCACCAATGAGCTGTTTAGTTTATAGTTGAGCTGTGACTCGGCGATTCAAACATACATGATCTGTATATTTGAGCCGGCTCAGAGCTGAGTTACCCACGCCTACTCACGACTATCACCGACCATTAAAAATACATACCAAATTTCAGCCCAATCTGTTTAGTAGTTTTGGCGTGAAATAGTATCAAACATCTATCCATCAATCTAACCAAAACTGCGCTAAATTTGAGATTAAAGCTAGAACTACATTAGGCCCACGCACACGTGTGAGACGTGTGAGAAGTACGTAGTGTTGCGTGGCGTGGATCTACTTAATGTAGCTCTCAACAGCTAGTCGCCATACAAAATGTATGGGCTCCGACGCGCCCAGATCGGCGTACGTGGCACCCGTTTGCCAGATGTAGTTCTAGCTTTACTTATATAATATTAGAAGGATATGGCCTTTCTCATCTGGAAGAAGCTGTGAAACCCGGCAGAGGGACATAGACCGAGGGAGAGGGATAGCCTCGTTGGCTCTGATGGTAGTAACTCTTCTTTCTGTGCCGCAGGCCCCGGATTGATCCCCAGCCAGGTCAAACATTTGTGTGCATGAACATGTCTGTTTGATCTGTCCCTGTGTGTTATAAGCTTATATAAGTATGTATATCAGTCATCTGGTTACCATAGTACAGGCTTCTAGCCTAGTTCGGGACCAGATGACCGTGTGTGGAAGTTGTACCATAACATACATTCACGCCTTTTTCCCGAAGGGGTAGGCAGTAATGAATTACATTTTTCTGTAACCTAATTTTTGGATTATATATTTAAAAATTTTCTTGGTGGTTTCAATATAACTCGTCGGCATCGGCTCCGCCAGAATTTTTGGTTCATTTTTTGGTTGATTTGGTTGGTAAATTAGTAATGAAGTTGTCCTAATTTATTTAATTTATTTATATTCGGATAGTGGGCAGCAGCGCTTTCCGGCATCAAGTATTCGAACTGCGATCACCAAGCCGCACAACAAGCGTGCTGATCACCGCCCACGGCAAATCCCTCCAAATGAATAGTATGGCGTTCTATGGAGGAGCCTAAGGGGGAGCCATATGTTCAGCAGTGAAAGTCTTCCTGCTGATAATGATCATGACTTATCATCATCATCATCATCATCATCATCTCAGCCGTTGGTAATCCACTACTGAACATAGGCCTCCCCCATAAAGGGGGGTTTTGCCAATACTCGACACGCTTGGCAGGCGGGTTGTCGAGCGCAGTTCGATGGTTTGTTGCAGAGGACGCTGCTGCCCGTCCTCTGGATCTGTTAACCCTTAGCCGGCTCTTACGGCAACCACGGGTAGAGATGGGTGGAGCACTATTCTAAAGCCGGTAACTCCACGGCCTATAATATAAGCAAAATATTTTAAAACACGCAGATTGTCATGACAAATATTCCATCTATTTCTGGTTGTTGAGCGAGCATATCACTGAACAACTTCAGTTCTCTGGTAATGAACGCCTCAGGTATTGTAGAATGAATTAAATGTTTCAGATGGGATCCCTATATCCACAGAATATAACAAGTACTATGCCAATATTTACATAAAATTGTCAACTGAGCATCACAACGCAAGAATAGAATGTCACACAACTGAGTTAAACATGAATAAAACAACCGTAACCAAAATACTTCTGCAAAATATCGATGTACTCAAGAAGAATGGAAATTCTAACGATCAAGAAGTCATCGGTACTGAAGGTAGATATACTTATTATAAAAACAAACCTATAGAATAACCGTACCAAACGCCACGCGGCTACTTTCATCCCGAGGACCGCTAACGAGTGGAATTCTCTACCGGCGTACGTCTTCTCACTTGAATACGATCTTGGGGTCTTCAAGAGAAGAGTGAATAATTATCTTCTAGGAAAGCGAGCTCCATCTTAGGCCTCATCTTCACTTTCCATCAGGTGAGATTGGGGTCAAACGTAGACCTATTTAATATAAAAAAAAAAACGGCCATTGGGAACCCTCAGGCTCGACGCATACCGGACATCGGCTTCGAGTCAGCGGTGCTCGGCGGAATTTGAACGCTTGCGTCAAACTATAATGTTCAATTTCGTGTGCCATCAGGATAAGTAGGTATATTCTTATACCTAAAAGGGTGATCTAAACGTTATTACTATCATTTATTATGTGCCTAAAGGTACTAAGGGATGCTCCTTATTATGGAAAGATAGATAGATAGATAAACCAATACATATACATAAACATACATTCACGCCTTTATCCCGGAGGGGTAGGCAGAGGTGTACCCAGGACTCAGTCCCATAGTAGATACACCCACATTTCGCCAGTATGTTATTAGTCCCATGTAATAGGGGGCGAGCCTATTGCCATCTACCGGGCACAGTTAAATAGAATATAAATTATCAACCAATAGAACTAACTAAACTGACTCAATGTACAAACGGCGGTCTTATCGCTAATAAGCGATTTCCTCCAGACAACCGATGGATAAATTCATGTATATAAATAACAACTCTAGAAAATCCAAGTGCTCTAAACCACTCAGACTTTTGTAGTGATAAGGCCTCTATTGCAGGGGGCCGCCAGGAGAAGTATCACACCTTTGCCAGTTATTCATCCGCCAAGCAGTAACGAGCAAAGTGCAAAATTACCGTGTTCCGGTCTGAAGGGCAATGTTACCAGCGAAATAAATGGGCATGACGAGTTTCAACATAACTAATAACTCAGAGTGACAGGTGCAGTGCTGTGCCGCGCAGAATTTAGATTTAAAAACACTGGCTGGCATTGGGTCTGATATGGACAATCATGATACTTACCATCAGGCACCTGATTTTCTCGTCTTATTACTCACTATCATAAAAAAAGGTGGCAGTGTATCCAAGTAATTCAAGTGCCCTAAACCACTGTCAGATGGCATCGTACCCAAGATGCTGGCGGCATTGCCACGTTGAATAGCAAAGCTTATACAATGGGCCAGATAAACGACAGCGTGGTATAAAATTAAGTGTACAATGTTTGTCCCTATACAAGTGCCTTCAAGACTTTCTTTTTCCAGATCTGCGACGTTTCAAAGTGAACGGATCAAATCTTGGTTACAAGAATATACCAACTTTAGACCAGTGCACACTTCTTCCCAAATCAATGTTTGCTGTTGACAAGGGTTATCAGTCAGAGTACATGGTATTGAACGAGCAGGAACCTCTCAGCATCTCCTTCCTGAAGAGAGATGATGATGTAAATGCTAGTCTCACCTGCAGGTTTGAAGGGCCTATTACCAAGGATCCACAATGTAAGTTATTTGAGTTTATAGTTAATCACTATTTATTTATTTTTTATATATAATTGCAGAGGCATCGCGTAGGTATACGCGATTCCAATCCAAATCAAAAACAGCCGATATATTTCTGCACACGGTAGCAGCTATCTATGACTAAATTTTCCATACACTGTCAAACTGCTAAGAGGTCCCTCTTTGCTTTTAAATTTCTTAATTTAACTGTTTTATGAAGATTATTTATTGATTATTTAATTACGAAGTACTCCCCTGATATCGATTTATTTGGTGACTCTTTAAAACAATTAAAAAATACTATAATCGCAGTTTACTCTACATCTCATCATAATTTTGTAATATCTCTTTTAAAATATATTCTTTTTTTACTTTTTCCCAATTTGTGCAAGTTATATTCTGTTGTTAATAATTATTATTAGAATTCTTTTTTATTTTATGAGACGTCAATCATACGCGCGAATGTTGTATAACCTATAATTGGTTAAGCATCTTCAATTTGTTTAATTATGTAACTATTTTTGTATATGTGATAGTTGCTTATTTGTTGGTTGCCCTTAATAAATAAATAAATAAATTATATACTATTTTTTTTCTATTATAGGATGTAGGTGACATTGTAAATCATTAAATACTAATATATTACTTAAATTTCCAGACCGATCGCCATATTTGAATGAATACAATTACGAAGTGATTTACAAAGAGGAGTACAGTGTTTCTCAGTTAATATGTACGTTATATTCAGAAGAGGTTTCTCAGAAATATGTTCTACAACTCGTGTTTATACCAGGTGAGACTGAAATATTATGTTAAAGGTATCATAATCAACATCGTCATCATCATCAACCGGAAGACGTCCACTACAGACCATAGGCCTCCCGCATAGAACGCCATAAACGGAGAGCGCTGCCGCCTACTCTGCGTCTCTCTGTAGGACTCATATACGTAACTAACACACATTTTGAAAAGTTTTTCGTTTTTCGGTTATTGTAGTGGTAGGCCTCTTTAGCAGGGGGCCGCCTGGGGAAGTACCACACCTTTGCCAGTTATTCATCCGCCAAGCAGTAATGTGCAAACGTTACTGTGTTCCGGTCTGAAGGGCAATGATACCAGCGAAATTACTGGGCATGACGAGTTTCAACAACTTATATTTCGGGGTGACAGGCGCAGTGCAGTGCCACGCAGAATTTTTGGTGAATGGTATGAATGGTATGAATGAATGAATGATAACACTTTATTGGTACCACAATTATACAAAAAAGGCAAAAAGAAAACTTAAAAACTAGGAAGAGTAACAACTGGCGGCCTTATCGCTCAGAGCGATCTCTTCCAGACAACCATGCAGAGGAAGGATATACAGAACATGACGGGACGGTGGTTCCAAAAACAAATACTTATCGTTCATTCGCTTCTGCTGTCATGAAATCATTTCTTTCCAGATTACAGAGGCTTCGAAGTAAATGGACTAGTGCTAGACCGTACGAAGCCAGAATCTAATGCCTGCTTACCACCACCAAGCCGTGCTATGGACGAGGGCTATCATACTAAGTTTACACTATTTTCTGAAGAAATTCTCAACATTTCCTTCCTAAAGAGCAATTATGATGTCAGGAGCAACCTCACTTGTATGTTTCAAGGGCCTATTACAGAGGATTCGCAATGTAAGTCACTAAAAATAAATTGCACTCCGTTAAAACCTCGCCGTGATGCTCCCTGCGGCAACGGCGTCTGGCAACAGACGACCGCCTGTTCGTCTGTTGCCAGACGCCGGCCGATATCCTGCCAAATGGGCTATGGTCGGCTCTTCAATGAATAAACCGCCACGCCCGGGAGGGGCGCGGTCCCGGGTTCGATCCCCAGATCAGGCAAAGTGTTAAATATTGGATTTAGGAATTATCTCAATAACTGCCGGCAGATGGCAATAAGCTAGCCACCTATTACATGAGACCAATAAAATACAGGCGAAATGTGGATGTACCTACTATGGGACTGAGTTCTGGGTACACCTCTGCCACCCCTTCGGGAAAAAGGCGTGACTGTATGTTATGTTGAAATGTTCAACGTGTATAGTTTTAAAGATGCAGTGTTGTTGCAGTTCGCACAAAGCTCCCTCGCGCAGCACAAAGCTGAGCATATCCAAATGCTAGAAATGTTATTGTTTCTACTATTGTTACTATTGACAGCCTCGATGGCTCAGATAGTAGTAACTCTGCTTTTTGTGCCGCAGGGCCAGGGTTCGATCCCCGGTCAGGTCAAACATTTGTGTGCATGAACATGTCTGTTTGATCTGTGTCTGGGTGTTATAAGCTTATATAAGTATGTATATCAGTCATCTGGTTACCATAGTACAGGCTTCTAGCCTAGTTTGGGACCAGATGACCGTGTGTGAAAGTTGTCCCATATTATTATTATTCTATTTATTATTATATAAATCTAGTTTTTTTTTTGATAACATGATTTTGTACGTAATTTTCTTGTATATACTGGCAATAAATATTTCTTTATCTTTACAGATCAATCACCCTATTACAATAACTATTCTATCGAAATAATGTTCAAAACTGAGTACAGTGGCTCCAAGCTAGAATGTATGTTTCATTCACCGAGTGTGCACAAGAAGTATAGTCTACTCCTTTTATATAAAAACGGTAAGTTTGTATTAACACTAACATTTTGTATTAAAGATGTTAGCGTGCCTTTTCCATTAAATAATACTCGAACACTTCAGCATATTTTACATGATTTATTCCAAGGCCACCATCTTCAATCTCGCTCTACAATCATCTGTCGCTGGCATCCCCCTCCCTGTGTTGCCATCGCGCCCTCGCACATGCCATAGATCTCCGTGAAAGCACACGTTGCCATTAATACATTCCATAAAACCACCAAAACGTTCACAGAATCCGTAGCATGCGCGTCACAAAATAACATCAACCCTACACTCGGCCAACCTGACAACGTATATGTCACCATACACGCATTATATCATAACCCTACAAACCTTCCTCTTGAATCACACTCTGTCTGTTGATGAAAACCGCATTCAAATCCGTTGCGTAGATTAAAAGATCTCAGCGTGCAGACGACGGGGAGCCAACTCGTTTTGGTTTTAGAAAGTGTAGTACTTCGGTAACGTAATGTGGACTCGAAAACAAAGAATGCTCGTAAAGGGCACACTGTTGGAACACACCACAGATCACGGGAGATTTGGCTATTACGCAAAATTGTTCGTATCCCGATGTCTCCACATTTCTCCCTCCAATTACACTAACACAAAAACAAAAACAATGAGTACGACGCACATGCTCATATTTCTCACGCACACTAAGAAACTTGCAGGCACACAAAAGACCTTATTGATTGTACACATGCATAAAAGGGTGGTGCATCAACCCAGTAGCTACGGACTCTGCATAAACACACATATGTAACTAGAGATAGAAACTGGCAATCGATATAAGTAAAATCGATACTTTTCAATAATTATTATCTGCTCTTTCCCTAAGGATACATTATTTACGGTGAAATAAAACATTATAATAAGATTTTTAAGTATTTTATTACTGGTCCGTAAAATGTAAATATTTGCCACTATAACGTATTTGCCATATACGTATTTTCAATATGGGCACCGACCATTCGAAGAGGCGATGAACTTTCTTCAACGGTTGAAAGCACTTAGTCTGAAAGTTAGAAAAGCATAATGTTCCAACCAAAAACAGCTTTGGTTGGAAACCTGGTTGTACCTCTTCCTGTTGCATTTATCCACTCTTCTTTTAAGTTTAGATCCTTCGGATAGCTCGCAAAATATATTATCGCTCGCATAAAACTCGCAAGATATTAATGAATAGTACACGACATATCAACATAAATAATTGACAACACAACAATGGGTTCGTCTCCTCATAATGTCATAATTTTTAATAGACACGGATTGAGTACATCATACAATGCAGGCTACTTTTTGAAATATTATATATATTTCATTACAAAAGTTATCAGACTCGATACATATAAAAAACACATTTCCCTTTTTCGTGACCACTGCGAGAGAAACCGCGGGGCACAGCTATTATATTACATAACATTATTACAAAGTAATCACACTTTAGGAGACAATCTTATATAACTTTCCTATTTTTAAACTATTTATATCATACAAACATGAAATGGGTACAAATTGTTTAAAAAAAAATATTAGTAACCAAAGTAAAATCACCCAGTACAGTAAAATAATCGACAACTAAAAGAAATCACATCTCATCTCTATTTTACGCAAGCCAGTGCAGCGGCCGCACTACGAAATTATTTTGTTAGAGAGAGTTTCTGTAAAATATATTATCCATTGCGCCATTACAACCGACTGATTTTTTATCGAGTTGTACTAAGCAAGCAATGATGTCTGACTTATCCTACTAGTTAGATAATATAATGAACTTGGTACTTCATCTTCAATTTATATATTTTTGCTTAAATTTATTGAAAATACAATATTATTTTAGTACTTACGTATGAGAAGAGATGCCTTTATTCACGTAATTCACTTTGCTGCTCGTATTATTACATACAACTACTGAACAACTCGGTATTTTGTTAAATTCGTTGGAGATGATGCCGCGCGACATAACATTCGACTACTGAGGCGCAATTTTGGCATCAAGCCCGTTTTGTGCCTGATGCGTTCCCAAGGGCCACGCCCCCTCGCCAAATCTCCCTTGTTTGAATGATCTGAGGAACACACTGAACATAATGTTACGAGGTTGTAGTGGTAGGCCTCTCTTGCAGGTCTCCGCCTTTGCCAGTTATTCATCCGCCAAGCTGTAATGTGCAAACATTACTGTGTTCCGGTCTGAAGGGAAATGTTACCAGCGAAATTACTGGGCATGACGAGATTCAACAACTCATATCTCAGGGTGACAGGCGCAGTGCAGTGCCGCGCAGAATATTGAACTTTAAAACACTGGGTGGCACTGTGTCTGATATGGGCAATCATGATGCTTACCATCAGGCACCTGATTTGCTCGTCTTGTTACTATCATAAAAAAATGTTATGTAACACCACCACAATTTACACAGTATATCAATAAACGATTTCTAATTCTTCTCCTTTTACGCACTTAGACTCTTACTTGTCTAGTCCATTGTACGTGAAGGCCTGGCTAATCTAGCCAGCCTAACTCTGCCCAGAAGCTTTCTGGGAACTTCGCAGGCTTCGTGGAGTGTCCTCCCTGTTCCGCAAATTAGTTCACGTTGAAGGGCTACTGCCTCGCATTCCAGGACTACGTGGGTACCGTTTCTTCCGCCATGAAACAGCCTCTGCATAGAGGACTGTCTGTGGCGTTTATAGTGAATAAGCGTTTGTTCAAGGGACAGTGACCTGTTATAGTCCCTATCATTGTTTTAAGGTTCTTTCTGTTTAGACTTAACAGAAGCTTTGTAAGCCGCGTGTTTAAAGTGGGTAAAGCTGATTTTGATTGTCGGCAGTCTATTGTTTGTACCCTTATCTTTGATTATGGAGCTCAACGGATCTCTGGCGGATCCTCATACGAAACTGTAAGAAGGGTATGAGAAGCATTCGGTACGGGCCGGTCACTGTCATCCCAGACTCTCCTCGCCAGTTCACCCGCGGCATCGGTTCCAAGTGATCCGCTGTGTCCTTTTATCCACTGGAGAATAATAGATTAGTCGAAGATATTTCTTACAGGGCCTGATGGCAATCGATGATTAGTTTTTTAGTGGTGTGTCTATTTGATAGACATACAGACATACCGCACCGTGTAGAGATTGCTAGCGTTGAGCTCTGTTATGAGCTCATTTACCATTAAGTTCCACAGAAGCGGAGACAAAACTCAGCCCTGTGGGCATCCTCTATTCACGAGTCCTCGAGTGGTGTTAACTGTGAACTATATAGCTCGTTGTTTTAAGATGTTTTTTATCCAATCTGTGAGTGTTGTGGCCACTCTACATGTGTTAAGTGCCCCACTTATGCTGGAGATTTTCGGTTTGTCGAAAGCACCCGCAATGTACGAATGCGCCCAAGGTTGGCTGTTTGGACTTTAACACATTACCTATGCGTGACACTACATTGTGGAGTGACGACTCAGTTGATTTGCCTGCACTATAAGCATGTTGATTAAGTTGCTGATCTCTTTGTCCCCCAGTCTCTCCAGCGTTTTTAACAAAAACGAGGTAAGACTTATGGGTCTGAAGGAGTTCGTCTGGGTGTCCCTTGCCTGGTTTGGGTATAAATATGATTTTTACCTCTCTCCATATCAAAGGAATGTAGCGGTGTGCTATGCAGGCTCGGAACACCGAGACAAGTTGTTTTATTATAGCATCACCGCTATATCAGGATAAAAAATATCAATATATCAAATAACACTGCTATATTCGGAGGAAATAGGGGAATTATACAAAACATCGATTTGGTAAATTTTCCATAGGATTGTGTCAAACTGCTAAAGCAGTTTGACACAATCCCTTGACTTTAGTCAAAGGTCCCCTTTACTGTTACCTTTACTTATTAATTGGGTCCCCTTAACTCTACCTTCCTGGAAGGAAGGAGATTGACATAAGTTCACTTATATTATGTCAATCTCTATTCAGCCAATCTCTCCACCTGTGCGAACCATCAAAGCGTTCCATCAGAATTGGGTATTTGAAAAAAAAAATGTCGTATTTATCAAGTTATTTTGTAAGTTTAATCACAGGTTTAATGAAAATTATGTACTCGAATTATCCGATTCAAAACTCACTTTCATTTTTTTTTTTTAATTACAACCAATTCTTAATTGATACAATTCCAATAGGAGTCACTTGTTCACGAACGCGCTACGAGTGGTCGCCATGATTGTGACGTCATTATGTTATAGTTATGTATGGTACTTTATAACATTTTGACGTCACTACAGGTCACGAGCTCGTTCGGTACTGGATTAAAAATATTTTTTTAATTTGATATAACTTTGTAATTATAGCGAATAAAAGAAAACTAAAAATAGTTTTGGTACGAATCTTATATAATATGATCTTTCCATTTATGCCAAAAGAAAATAAAATACAAATACTCAATTATGTAAGTACTTATAATGTTTGAAATTTTTACTCGTGTTTCAAATTCCAGCACCCCTACAAGGACTATCTGCAGCCAATGTATTAATGGTTACATACGGCAAGGATTGGGCGTTAATAGACATATTCATTGAATACAACACAAATACCGATTGGTTCTGCCAAGGAGCTGGTCATGCTGGTCACGGTTGGACTTATTTCAATGGTATGTTTATCTCTCTCCTCGGTGGCGTAGAGGGCGCAAGCTCGACTGCCAAACAAGAGGTCCCGGGTTCGATCCCCAGGTCAGGCAAAATGTTAAATATTGGATTTTTCTATCAGGAATTATCTCAATGACTGCCTGGAGTCTGGAACTGTGCCCGGTAGATGGCAAAAGGCTCGCCCCCTATTACATGGGACCAATAACATACTGGCGAAATGTGGGTGCGCCTACTATGGGACTGAGTCCTGGGTACACCTCTGCCTATCCCTTCGGGAAAAAGGCGTGAATGTATGTTATGTTATGTTTGTTTATCTCTGTGCCTCTTAAAATTTGTTAAGACGAATTTGCTTATTATTTTACTCAAGCATTCAAGCAGAAACCAATACGTTTGTATGGAAATAATGGAATAATATTATTTTCAGAGAGCGAAGTAGACTGCCTCGAATATTCTGATCGAAACAAGATACCAGAAATTTGTACATTCAACTTTATTAACGGGTTCAATAAAACTACAGTAAAATGCTCAACATATTCAGAAGGAAGCGTAACCCTTCACCTGATTAAGAATAAACCAACGCCATCGGCTCTCACATCTGATAAAGGTAATGTTTTATTTTGACCTAGTATAGTAGTTGTAGTGGTAGGCCTCTTGTGCAGGAGGCCGCCTGGGGAAGTACCACACCTTTGCCAGTTATTCATCCGCCAAGCAGTAATGTGCAAACATTACTGTGTTCCGGTATGAAGGGTAATATTACCAGCGAAATTACTGGGCATGATGAGATTCAACAACTTATATCTCTCTGGGTGACAGGCGTAGTGCAGTGCCGCGCAGAATTTTGAATATTAAAACACTGGGTGGCACAGTGTCTGATATGGGCAATAATGATGCTTACCATCAGGCACCTGATTTGCTCGTCTTGTCACTCACTATCATAAAAAAAAGTAAATCCACTTACGCCGCAGATACGCTCCCAGTCTGCTTGATTTATTTTCGACCTCATAGACATTAACCGTCATTATAAGCCGGTTTACACAAACCAAACACAACATTTTTATAAAATATTTATTTTGGTATACTGCTACATTTGACAAGGATAAGGACGTGTCCCAGGACAGGAACTCTCCCAGATCTCACTGACGAGGCTGGAGTCAACGAGAACGCAGAACTTCAAATCCTTTTTCCCAACATACATTCACGCCTTTTTCCCGAAGGGGTAGACAGAGGTGTCCCCAGGACTCAGTCCCATAGTAGATACACCCACATTTCGCCAGTATGTTATTGGTCCCATGTAATAGGGGGCGAGCCTGTTATTACCTGTGATAAGTAACATAATTGTGTTTTGTTGACATTTCAGGCAAGATTATCGTTCAAAGCGTAAATGGAGTGGAGACCCTAGCTGGAGGACGGTACCTGTATCACAATAATTCTGCGAATTACTTCAAATGTCTTAAAAATCCCCCTTACGATGGTAAATTATACGTAAGAATGAGATATATACCAAGAGGTAAAGCTTAATTACATATTATATCAGTTAACATACACATAAACATACATTCACGCCTTTTTCCCGAAGGGGTAGGCAGAGGTGTACCCAGGACTCAATCCCATAGTAGATACACCCACATTTCGCCAGTATGTTATTGGTCCCATGTAATAGGGGGCGAGCCTATTGCCATCTATCGGGCACAGTTCCAGACTCCAGGCGGTTATTGAGATAATTCCTAATGGAAAAATCCAATATTTAACACTGCCTGACCTGGGGATCGAACCCGGGACCTCTTGATTGGCAGTCGGGCATGCGCCCTCTACGCCACCGAGGCAGTCCGAGTCCGAGGTTTCAGTTACTGATCAGATATTTGTGGTTAGCTCTCAATTTGGCCTTTTTTTGCGCATAAACTTATTTGGTTAATGAAATAAAACCTTAGTTTCTTCGTATATATGAAAATTTTAAAAAAGTAGTTTTTATAGGTTAAGTATGTTAATTTTTTTTAATAAAAAAAAACGTACGGTTTTCTTTAACAAAATATGTTTTCGCGCAAATAAACGCCAGATCCAGACAAGTTTTCAGTGCCTTTTTTTCTAAGATTTTTTTTCTTTGTGCAGGTTTTTATTTATGAAAACTCGTTTGGATTAAATTAGATTTTTTAACTGAATCTTAATTGTACTTAATTTTCTAGATCCTAGTTGTCTTTATTTTACGTAGTTTTACATTTAGTTGGTATATTTTATATCTTCAAAAATGTGGGTACTTGTGAGCGTGAGGGCGAAATTGCTTGGGACCGCGCCTTCACTAAAATAATTCAATTTCAACAAAAAACATCACAAGCCTCGTGTTTGAAGCCGATGTCACTCGCGTTCGCACTGTTAACTGGCCACACTGTTACCCGTTGGCACCTTTTATTTTTTAATCCGTCCCATCCAGTCACACTGTTACCCGTTGGCACCTTTTATTTTTTAATCCGTCCCATCCAGTCACACTGTGACGCAAGTGTTACTCGATGGGAATTTTTTTCCCAACGAGTCACAGTGTAACTCGCTTAGTGTAACTCGTTGGGAACCCACCACAGAACCGCTCCGAGATATCGTGTCTATGAGCGATGTCTGTGTGTATGCAACAATTACGTCATACGGAAAATAAATGTAGTGTTTGGAGCCTAATTAATCTAAAAAAACTATTATGTTTAAGATGGTTTAACAATAAAACAATGATTATAATAAAACATTTTAAATTCTAAAACATTTATTCGCAAAATTGCAATCCCAACCGTTTGCACTGTAATTCGTCAGGATCCTTTTTTATAAAAAAATTTGAAACGGGCAATAGTGTGACACGTTGGGACAAAAAAATGTTGCAACGAGTAACATTGTTACTCAATGGGCAAAAAAGTCCCAACGTGTCACAACGTGACTCGATGGGAACCCACCAGCTTGTCATCTGTACACTTGTTATTTTGCAACACATAGAGATTCTGCGGAGCGTCTAAGGGCTTGTAAAAATGTTTCAGATGGACACCCATTTGCTCCAAGAATGTTTCACTACGACGAAAGTTATATGTACATGAAGTTGACAGCTGAACATCATAACACGATATTGCAGTGTCTGGTGTCAACTGATCCCCATTATAATATGTATGCGAATAGTCCTTCAACATTGCTGGAAGTCAGATTGGAAAATATTGAAATATTAAAGAAAAATGGAGATTACAATGGTCCTCAAAATGGTATGTACCTTTTTTTATGATAGTGAGTGACAAGACGAGCAAATCAGGTGCCTGATGGTAAGCATCATGATTGCCCATATCAGACACAGTGCCACCCAGTGTTTTAAAATTCAAAATTCTGCCCGGCACTGCACTGCGCTGTCACCCTGAGATGTTAGTTGTTGAAACTCGTCATGGCCAGTAATTTCGCTGGTAACATTGCCCTTCAGACTGGAACACAGTAATGTTTGCACATTACTGCTTGGTGGATGAATAACTGGCACCTGTGCTCTACACTCTCACCCACTCTGTCTCTAGGGTGATATTTACTTAACATGCAATCACGCCCTTTTCCCAAAGGGCAAAGCTGTGTACCCAGACCTCAGTCCCATGGTAGGTACATCCACATTTTGCCGTATGTTATTGGCCCCATGTAATAAGCCCATAATATTACCATTTATCAGGCACCGTTCTAGACTTCAGGCTGTCATAGAGGTAGTTCCTAATGATTAGTTATGTTATTATAACGCCTCGACTTATGACTGCCTCGGTGGCATAGAGGGCGCATGCTCGACTGCCAATCAAGAGGTCCCGGGTTCGATCCCCAGGTCAGGCATAATGTTAAATATTGGATTTTTCCATTAGGAATTATCTCAATAACTGCCTGGAGTCTGGAACTGTGCCTGGTAGATGGCAATAGGCTCGCCCTCTATTACATGGGACCAATAACATACTGGCGAAATGTGGGTGTATCTACTATGGGACTGAGTCCTGGGTACACCTCTGCCTACCCCTTCGGGAAAAAAGGCGTGAACGTATGTTTATGTTGTGTTTTATGTATTTTAGTCACCTTTATGATTCTATATTTATTTATTAACAAGTCTCTGTAACAAAGTAATTGTACTCAGTAATTGTACCGTCTTGTCTGGGTGAATTCACCCAGGTGAACAAAGTGGAATAAACCATATGAACCACCAAATCAGAGCGAGCGTCTATTGATAACTCTACGTTAATTTACTTTTTTTTTTCAGTTTTACGAGGTTTCACAGTCAAAGGGGTGTTGCTCAGTCGCAAAGACGCACTGGAATCAGAGAATTATGAATATGAGTACACATTTTACGATCGAGAGCCTCTCACCATCTCCTTCGTAAAAGATGATGTAAACACAAGTATATCCTGCAAGTTTGAAGGACATATTACTGAGGACCCACAATGTATGTCTTTATCTAAGTTAACTGTTATATTTATAATATTTTGTAGTGGTAGGCCTCTTTTGCAGGAGGCCGCCTGGGGAAGTACCACACCTTTGCCAGTTATTCATCCGCCAAGCAGTAATGTCCAAACATTACTGTGTTCCGGTATGAAGGGCAATGTTACCAGCGAAATTACTGGGCATGATGAGATTCAACAACTCATATCTCAGGGTGACAGGCGTAGTGCAGTGCCGCGCAGAATTTTGAATTTTAAAACACTGGGTGGCACTGTGTCTGATATGGGCAATCATGATGCTTACCATCAGGCATCTGATGAGCTCGTCTTGTCACTCTCTATCATAAAAAAAAAAGAAAAAAATAAATATTATAATGTAATAACTTATTGTATGCCATGAAATGCCATCCAAGAGGACCTTGAGCCGCTTCGACCATTAAATCCGCGATCTTGTAGGTGCTCCATTAACGGTTTATACCTATAGCTCGCCGGCTCGTTGAAGTTCCAACGGCGTTTACTCGCCAATGGATCACCCCCTGTATTATTTATTATGATAACGTTTTTTTTTTTATGATAGTGAGTGACAAGACGAGCAAATCAAGTGCCTGATGGTAAGCATCATGATTGCCCATATCAGACACAGTGCCACCCAGTGTTTTAAAATTCAAAATTCTGCGCGGCACTGCACTACGCCTGTCACCCTGAGATATGAGTTGTTGAATCTCATCATGCCCAGTAATTTTGCTGGTAACATTGCCCTTCATACCGGAACACAGTAATGTTTGCACATTACTGCTTGGCGGATGAATAACTGGCAAAGGTGTGGTACTTCCCCAGGCGGCCCCCTGCTAAAGAGGCCTTTTTTTTTTTTTTTTTTTTTTTGATGCCCGGGGAAAAATGCGTGACGCATACCACCCGCACCCGGGGGAGCGCAGGGTGGTTATGTGGGACTCCCCGCCGGCACAGCACCGTACGTCGGTACGTTGCTGTGCCGGCGGGTATACCCACTAAAAAACCCCGGGGTGTTCCTTCGCGACGCCATGTGTCGGGGCTGCGGGTACGCCGAAGCACTCATCCGCGGCCCCAACGGCGTTTGGTCCTCCGTGGAGGACCCCGCCACGGTGGGGTGAGGGTAATCCTTCACCCCAACCCTCCCAAGGGGCGCGCGGAAACACGCGCGCGCCTCCTCGCGGGCCCT
The DNA here is from genome assembly GCA_947063395.1 of Hemistola chrysoprasaria. Classification (NCBI taxonomy): domain Eukaryota; kingdom Metazoa; phylum Arthropoda; class Insecta; order Lepidoptera; family Geometridae; genus Hemistola; species Hemistola chrysoprasaria. Next base: position 2,454,690 of record OX346736.1, on the reverse strand, counting down.
TTAGGTGGGCAACGGATACCCCCGCATCCGTTGCCCGGGCCCCACATCTTGGGCTTGGAAGGGTGTTCCGTGCCCTCTCGAACGCCTACCGAACGTGCGAGAGGACACGGAATACCCATTCCCGCCCACCACCACCGCAGGGCTCAAGTGAGCCCCGCCTGCGCCATCCACTGTGCCCTATGCTGACTTCATAGGGACACGCGGAGGCGCAACCCACACCGCGGCAAGCCGTCGGCTTTCCTCCCCAATTCGGTCGCAGAGGATAGGGAGAGCGGCGCATCGTAATACCGACACTCCTCTTCCCCTGCGACCCCACCGCCTTCGCCATCTAACGGTGGCGACCCCGTTTGGGCCGCGGAAGGCAGGAAGAGCGGCGCACCGCAATACCGGCACTTCTCTCCCGCCGCGGCCCCACCATTCGGCCGCGATGCGCTACGCATCGCAGCCCGCCTCAGTTGCGTTGCGTCCTGTGGGACGCAACGCAACCTACTCGGCCGCTCACACCTGCCTGGAGGAAAGTGAAGCGGCCGACCACCTCGGGCTCCTCTTCGCTTCACCGTGGGCCCCAACCACGGTTACTGACCCCCACCGCCGCGAGAAGGCGGGAACCCATCGGGGGGTGCTAAAGAGGCCTACCACTACAAATAAATATTATTGACGTCATTGTTCACTACTCTATTGCCGGCACTCCACAGCATACTTAGCTTCAACATCATCATCTCAGCCGTAGAAAGTCCTCTGTTGGACTATGTCCTTGTTGCCTCCTCCATTTAGGTGGGTTTTGCCAATACTCACCACGCTTGGCAGACGGGCGGTTTTTTTTTATGATAGTGAGTGACAAGACGAGCAAATCAGGTGCCTGTTGGTAAGCATCATGATTGCCCATATCAGACACAGTGCCACCCAGTGTTTTAAAATTTAAACTTCTGCGCGGCAGTGCAGTGCGCCTGTCACCCTGAGATATTACTTTGAAACTCGTCATGCTCTGTAATTTCGGTGGTATCAATAGCGCAGTTCCATCGTTTCACGCAGAGGACGCTGCTGATCGTCCTCTGGATCTGATAATCCTTAGCCAACTCTTACGGCACCCATAGGTAGAGAGGGTGGGGATTATTATATTGTCGGTACCGAACTTAATCCTTTTTACCATTGGTTTTTTTTTAATATTCTAGAGGATATCAAAGTTTTTAATGTTCACTACTTATATTACAATCTATAGCATATGACATAGGCTAATGAGTAATTTTAATATACAATTGCTAGAGATAAACTTATTGTAGGAGTAATAAATCATTAACACTTTTTGTCAAGGTGAAGACACTTTGTTCATGTGTTCTTTATGCACATACATCAGCTCACATACATCAACTTTACACTAAGGAATTCACTAATACAACCCTACACTGACTCGAACGGTTTCGTTCTTTGAGTCGTATTTTTAGTAAGGGGTGTCAATCAGCTCGATTGCTTCGACATATAAGTGATTAGAAGCCTTTTTTGGTGAGCTTCGGCCATTGATATAAAGGAAAGGGGAGATGAGGTACGCCGTCACATCGGCGGCGCTAGGTTCGCCCAATCCTACCAATATACGCAACAGTCGCTCCGTTTTCGGTACTGGTGCCGGATAGCAGATCCACCAACTAACACAATCACAACACCGACCTCGAAGATCTCTGAGATCCTTCAGATCAGCTAGTTTCTCTCTAAATAATCAAACAGATCAAACCATTGATAGGGCCCTAGGACACTCCCCTTCTGGGGTGCCAGAGCAAGTCTGACCCCACGTTTTTTGGCGACGGCCCAAGCCGAGGTTCGTATCGTCTAGGTGCCCTTGTGCTAGTCGCCCTTAAACTTTGGGTCGAGCGCCTCCCACTGCCCGGTAAAGCTGTATAGGCCATCTGAGGCCAACATCATAGGTCATTTAAAAAAAAAAAGGTACTGGCTTCTCGAAAATGGCAAGCCCATATTAGATCCCATTAGGTTGACGTACGTCAATAAAGTAAGGTTGTACGAACGAATAATATTGTTGTCTCGGTCGCACTCCCGTCTTAGTTAGGTCTTTCTATCTTTGTTGTTCATTATATGTCACTGTGCAAACTGCACACTGAGCAAATGCCTGCACGTGCACGTGGCAGTTGTTGAGTATGCGCCCTTTTTTATATTAATGGCTTCGGCATATTTTTTTAATAATTTGGTCAACGAGTCAAGGGCGTCGCCAGCCGATGACCAAGGGGGGGGCTAGTCAAGAAATTTCTACCCATATTTCCCATTTGGGTAGACGGTAGATATACAAAAGTACCTGTATACAATTTACAATTGCAAATTTCTATGAAACAGAAAAGCCCCACAACTTTGTAGATTTTTTTCAGTTTTGTACTTTATTTTTTTTATGAAATAGGGCCCAGATCGTTCTGTATTTAAAAATACGTGTCTACCGTATGGCGGCACTTGAATGTCAACATTGACAATAAAGGCTAATTTTTTTCGATTCTCTAGGGGGGGGCAGCAGCCCCCCCTGCCCCGCCCTGCCTGGCGACGCCCTTGTCAACGAGTTCAATGTTAAGGTCCCGATGTAGGTCGCTATTTCGCATGTACCAAAGTGCGTTTGCTAATATATCATTTGTTGATATGTTTTTTTTATTTCAGACAAGGAACAATATGGTACCAAAAATCATACTCGCTACGAATTAATTTACAAAAAGGAATATGAGCCTTCTCAATTAATATGCTCGGTGCATTCAGGGAGTGTGCAAGAAAAGTATATTCTAAAACTTAATCGTAATGTAGAGGGTGAGTTTTTTCATATTTTAATCTTCTTTAATCCATGCGCTCCACACTGAATATAATATTTATATGCAAACTGTGGAATGATCTCCTGCTGCGGTCTTCCCGTTGAGCTACAACATGGGGTTCTTCAAAAGGAGAGTGAATAGACTGTTGGTCGAGTCGGCAACATACTGACAATACCCCTGGCAAAGAATAGCGATGCGATTTGCGACACACTCAGTTGGGCAATTAATTCAGAATAATAATATAATATGGGACAACTTCCTCACACGGTCATCTGGTCTCAAACTAGGCTAGAAGCGCCTGTACTATGGTAACCAGATGACTGATATACATACTTATATAAGCTTTATCACCCAGACACAGATCAAACAGACATCTTCATGCACACAAATGTTTGACCTGGTCAGGGATCTACCCGGGGCCTGCGGTACAGAAAGAAGAGTTACTACCTTCTGAGCCAACGAGGCTGTCAAAAATAAATAAATCATGGGCGGTTCTAAAGCGAATGAACTATGACAATAATTGTCGTATTTAATTGTTTCAGATGTAGTAAAAGGTGTGGCGACATCTAACATTTTAATGAGATACAAGGATTTTAGCGATAGACCGATCGGTGATACGATTTTACTTGAATACAATACAAACACTGAATTGACATGTACAAACTGGGAGTATTATAATGGTAGATATATATCTACATATAAATCTATATAGATAAATCACACAATACATTTATTTGTACCCATTACCACCCCCTACTCATCCTATCATTCCCCTATGCAACTAATATCTCAGGGTGACAGGCACAGCGATGCGCGCGGAATTTTGAATTTTAAAACACTGGGTGGCACTGTGTCTGTTATGGGCAATCATGATGCTTACACCTAATTTGCTCGTCTTGTCACTCACTATCATAAAAAAAACATTTTTTTAGTTAAAAATAAAGTGTAATATTCTTTTTTTACGCTATTATCTGAAAGGATGACAACCATTTGAAGTATATTTTTAATGTTTTCAAGTAGCCTATTGTTTCTTTCAAGAATTCTTTTAAGAATTTTGTAGTGGTAGGCCTCTTTAGCAGGGGACCGCCTGGGGAAGTACCACACCTTTGCCAGTTATTCATCCGCCAAGCAGTAATGTGGAAACATTACTGTGTTCCGGTCTGAAGGGCAATGTTATCAGCGAAATTACTGGGCATGATGAGATTCAACAACTCATATCTCAGGGTGACACGTGCAGTGCCGCGTAGAATTTTGAATTATAAAATACTGGGTGGCACTGTGTCTGATATGGGCAATCATGATGCTTACCATCAGGCACCTGATTAGCTCGTCTTGTCACTCAATAACATAAAAAGTCTGTTCAAATTGACGGGTATATACACCTCCATAACTACCTATATAACTAAGTACACCCTTTTTGTAACTCTCATAATGTTTTTTCAGAAAACGAAGTTGAATGTCCCGAAAAAAGGAAAAATCACGACGCTAAATCCTGTACATTCAACTTGATCAATGGATTTAATAAAACAAAAGTTGTATGTGGGTATTATGAACACCAACGTGTTGATGGTGGATTGGAGATGATTACAGGAAACGAAATGGACGTTTACTTGATCAGGAATAAACCAAGTGGTATTTGAATATTGAAGGTTCTGGAAAGTAATTTTACCAGTAGAATGTATCATTATATATTATCTTAGTATACTTAGGTATTTAGTAACTACATTGTATACCTTATTACCCACTGCAAATAAATGATTGAATTCCATTGAAGTTTTTTTCTAAATACAATACAATACTCTTTCAACATCATCATCATCCAGGCGCTGGTAGTCCACTGCTGAACATAGGCCTCCCCATCATTGGGGGTTGTTGCCAATACTCGCCACGCTTGGCAGGCGGGTGGCGAGCACTACTCTTTATTAAGACCAAAATTTATACAGATTTGACTTAAAAAACTAATAACAGAAGTTAATTCTAATTGGTCGACAATGGGCGGCCTTATCGCTTTAAGCGATCTCTTCCAGGCAACTAGCCTTTGGATGGATAAGGGAATGATAGGATGAGTAGGGGGTAGGAATGGGTACAAATCATAGTATTAAATACTAAATACTTTTTTGGATACTATAAAAGCAGATGTACTTCAGTAGTAGCGTGCTACCTAGACCTAAGCAGTGCCTTCGACCGAGTGGATCACGACCGATTATGGCAAAAATTAGATGACCGCGAAGTACCTGTACAAATAACTAGAGTACTAAGAAACTGGTACAGGCAACAGAAAAACATAGTTCGCTGGAAAAACCAGTTTTCCTCTCCTTCTATGCTAAAATGTGGCGTGAGGCAAGGGGGAAGTATGTCTCCTGCCCTTTTTAACTTATATATGGATCAGTTATCCCATAAGTTAATAAATACAGGAGTAGGCTGTTCCATGAATGGCACCATAATTAACCATATCGCTTACGCAGATGATATGGTTCTCCTGGCTCCTTCGATATCTGCAATGCGCAAACTACTGGCTGTGTGTGAAGAATATGCAGGAGACCATAACATGATCTACAACGCGGAAAAATCGGTTTTTATGGTATTTCATAGCTGGAACACTCCAACAAACCTACCACCTATCAAAATAAAAGGAAGAGCTCTCAAGAAGGTTGAAGAAGTCAAATATCTCGGCCACATAATTACTGCTGATCTGTCGGACCATGCCGATATAGAGAGACAGCGTAGAGCCATCGCAGTCCGAGGCAACATGCTGGCTAGAAGGTTCAGTCGCTGCAGTGACGTCGTCAAGGCACAACTATTCACCAGCTACTGCACCAGCGTCTACACTACTGAGCTGTGGACGACGTACACTAAGGCTGTGATGAGCGACATGCGTGTGCAATATAACGATGCATGGCGAGCTATATTTCGCCTGCCTCGCTGGTGCAGCGCGAGCACTATGTTCGCTGAAGGACGTGTGCCCTGCTGGCAAGCGCTACTCCGGAGCCGCACGGCCGCCTCTCGCGCCGCTATTTTTTGCTCCGATAACGCAGTGGTGGCTGCCGCGAGAGTGTGGGACTGCAGTCCATTACACCGAACATGGCAGGCCTACCACACACCAATCACCTAGTTTTATTTTATAGTTTATTATTAGTTTTAAATTTTCTTAGTTATTTAGGTACTTATAAGATATGTAATTAATCACAATATGGATGTAGAAATCTGGATTAAAACTATTTCATTTCATTTCATTTCATTTCATTTCATTTCATTTTTTTAAATAGGCAAAGTTCCTTTAGAATAGAATAGAATAGAACGCGCACGCGCAATTATTCGCACTATTGTGTCGTCTTCATCGTCTGCGTGATAGGTATTTGTATGCCTTGATGATAATAATAATAATTCACCATGAGACGGAAGTGGTAGGTGCCGGAGTCTCTAGCAATAGCTCGGTTACCATCCATCTAGAAATCACACCTATAGGTGTGATTTTGGCTATAGCCAAATCAAGTAGTTTTCATCCATTCACAATAGTCTTTGTACCTAGCGGAGGCTGTCTTTGAGCTCATAAAAAAAAAAAACTGTAGATGGTTTCAGAGTTAGACCCCGATAGGTGCTATACATTACCTTTAGATTATAAGCTCATAGGGGCCTCTGCACGTTGGACTTAAAAAAAAAACTAGGTCTCCGTGCACGCCTATCAAAAGACCCGCGCCCCTATTATGCATGGTCAAGCGATAGAAGTAAAAGTAGCAGAAGCAGTGAAGTAGCAGTAGCAGTAATTGCAAAATGTCACTTTGAATTCGAATTACGCATGCTTTCTGCACTGCTGTTTTGTCGCTTTGGCACACTAGCGGCCTAATGGAATATTAGCAGTAAATGGAACTAATTATTGCGGTTTAATTTTTTTTATCTGTGGGAGGCTGCTATAGTCTGTTCTATTTTTACCTTTGATTTCATCAAATTATTTATCTTCTATGGGCACGGGCCACTAAATCAATGAGACAGAAGGACGGTTACTATATCACCAGATATTCGAGTAATATATTTTCAACTTGGAGTAAGCGCACTACATTTATTTTTAAGTGGGTGCTTAATTGTTATGATTGTTTTAGTTAAATATTATTTATAGTATAAACTTCATACAGAAGTCCGCAGTCTGTACTACATTAAAGTTCATATTACCTATTAACATCCAATCTATTCATATCAAAATACGGACACAATATTATATAATAATATCTTCGGTGCGGGAGAAATCTCCAATCCCCCAAAAGTGGTTAGGTCAAGTTGAATGGATAAAACAAAACATAACTTTAAAAATATACCTTTTCTTCTTTTTCCTTACCCTTTCCCCCTAAATTCGTGGCTTGAGTCACAGTAGCGGCACAAAAATAATATCTCTTCGGCAGATGGGCGGGAAGGGTAGGAGGTAATCTCCCTTCTCCACATACTAGCCAATTTTGTGCTATTCGATTCCAATTTCTATTTAAATATACATAAAAATCGAAGCCCTGGTAGAGCCGGCTTTCTGTTTGATTGTATTATGTGGCAGCGTTGATGGATTACCTAAATTCTAAATCTGACAACATTAATAATTATCCATTCATAATAATGTCCAGTCTTAATTAATTACTTATATCCTTGTTTAATATGATAATATCTCACTTGAACTATATTTCACCCATATTAGCTGCAAGAGAAGGTAAGTTACGAACGCATAGATTGCATATACCTACTCCAACTGTTGTTGTTGTTTACATATTATCGAAACTAATATTACTACTTGTTAACAGGCCAAACGTAAGGCTCCAGTAGCCAGATGGAACTATATACAGAAGGATGAGGCAGAAACCAGGGGCCGATGTCGTACTTATCACCGTCGTACTGTGGCGGAACGTAAACACCTACCTCTGAGAGGTTGTGGCATAGGCCTCGCGTTTGATTTGGCTGTAAACGTGCTAGAAATAGTGACTGTGACGCATACCTACTAACTAGCTCGAAAGAGAGCACCCTAGGGAACTAATCAAGTGTGCAAGTAACTCATTGAAACTGGCCCATAATAAAACACATATAAAGCTCCAAAATCTTTTATTTTCTCCTACTTAGGTGTGAGAAACAGATAAGTACGCGCGTGTAATAATAAATAAGTGTATTTTTAGTTAGTGTGATCATATTTTAACATATGTTAAAAAATATGCATATATAAGATGCGTGGTCGCGAGCGCTACTGTTGACCATGAGGTCCCGGGTTCGATCCCTAGGTCAGGAAAAATGTGTTATTATTAAGTATGAATTTTCTCAATGACAGTCTAAGTCTAGAGTCTGGAACTGTGCCCGGTAGATGATAATGGACTCTGGAATTACGCTAGTTATGTTATTGGCAATAGTAGTTAACTACATGTAAGTAGGATTATAAATCCTACTTCTTACTAATACTGCAAGCTATTCCTACCTTTCACTATAATACAGCTTAGACCCTGAAATAACACATAGTCTAGGGTACTTTCCAGCGCATAAAACACAGGTAGTATAAGTATATTATATTCTTACTTTCCTTTTTATTATTCTTTTAATGACAATAATTATGTTAAATAAATCTATAAATTCTATAATAAGTAAAAAATAATATGATTATTATCAAAGAAATTCAATTTATAATAGCAAAACAGAATAAACTATGAACAGCTCTATTGATAGTCAGTAATTAGTTCTGGACCCTCAATCCCTAAGTACAAATTATGGGTCTGACGAGTCTTCTTAACAGTCTCTTCTCTCATGTCTACTTGTCTCCATCTATTAAGTGGACATCTCTTGTAGCTGCAAAAGTATAAAATTTTACTAAATAAATAATACTTAAAACAGCCCGATAGCCTGTTGGCTCAGATGGTAGTTACTCTGCTTTCTGTTCCGCAGGATCCGGAGCAGGTTCGAACCCTGTCCAGGTCAAACATTTGTGTGCATGAACATGTCTGTTTGATCTGTGTCTGGGTGTTGTAAGCTTACATAAGTATGTATATAAGTCTTCTGGTTAGCATAGACCAGCTTCTAGCCTAGTTTGGGACCAGATGACCGTGTCTGGAAGTTGTCCCATATAATTATTATGTATAACATGGAGATAAAATAAGAATAATAAATACCTACACCAGTCACTGGGTGGAATTAAATATAAGCTGTGTCCAGTTGCATCGAACCTACACAAGCACAAGAAAGAATCGAGTGGCTGAAAATGAAAGAGATTCTTAGACCTCCTGTATGGATCTTTGAGGATGTTATTGATTGAAAGAGAAGTTGTTGTGTCGAGTGTTATATAATTGTTTAATATACTAAATGAGTCGCATGTAAATGATGAAGTGATTGATTGCGAACTGGTAAATTTAGGCCGCAGCAGTTTGATTTGCAACCGCAGCAAGACGCAGGTTTGGTTTGACCGTACACCTCGAGACATACTTATTTAACAGAAGGATATTTTATGATATTAGGTAGGTACATATCTAGGCTGAATAAAGATAATTTATTAGGTACCTGGTAAGTTAGTGTTTTATCACAATAAACGTTTGCATGTTATGAATTTAATCATTCAATAATAATTATTAATAGGCACCTACCTAGACACATTAAAACAATAAAAAATAAGGCCAAATTACCTTTCTGATGTGTCTTGAGATTCAAATACTTAATTTCTCGTTAATCCTCAACTTTCACAATGGGTAATATTATGGTTTTTGAAGCTGTAAACACACCAATAACCAAAATAAGGTGTTTGAGTTCGACTCAACGACTTGGACTCTTGTTTTATGGGTCTTGTAAATAAGTTTATGCAGGTAAAACATCACGATTTTGGTTAGAGTTTTTTTTGATTTGGATAACAATCTGAACAACAATCTGCAAATAGTAGTCGCCTTCTGTCAGTCCCATTTCGCGCTGCTACTTCTATCGCTCTGCTGTTGAAACGCTTCGGTAATTCCGAAAATTCAGCCTTAGCAGCAATTTCTGCCACAGACCACAAAGATTTCTTCACTAACGACCAATTTTTGGTTCCTTTCCCGACGGTCAGAGGGCGTCTTGAATCGAGCTAGCAATCAATTGCAAGTTTTTTTGGGTAATACGAAACATGCCGTTTGACAGCAGAAATTGAGCAATCTTAAACGCTTTCCACACTTCTGTTGCGTCCGTAATAAGCCCGCCGGTATATCCCGTGTTTTCGAGCGACATAATTATAATAGAATAATATGTCTTAATGCTAGAGAAGATTCAGAACAAATTCATCAGGTATTTATATCTGAAACAGTACGGAGTGTATCCTTTTTATCCGCTTATGTACCCAACTCTGTTTATTTTAGGAATGGTGGGATATAATGAACTGAGGGTCAGAAGGGAACTAACACTCGTTTCTTATATCTTCAAAATACTCAGAGGGAAGGTACATAACGCGGATATTTTGGCGCAAATCAGGCTCCAGGTACCGGACATGTATGTGTGGCGTCGGAGGCGGCCTCCGCTCTTGTGGGTGCCACTCGCTCGAACCAACCTCCTACGTGAGGCACCTCTTACGCGCACATTTCGCACTATCAATATCATAGCAGAAGAAGTAGACGTATTTACATGTACTATGAGTGAATTCACAAAAATATCTCTGCACATCCTGTGCTATAGATTAAAATTATATAATATAATCTTTGTAAAATTGCACGGCTATTGTATTAGGGATGCCTGTGAAAATAGTCGTAAGAAGAAAGAAAGAAAGAAAGAAAGAAAGAAAGAAAGAAAGAAAGAAAGAAAGAAAGAAAGAAAGAAAGAAAGAAAGAAAGAAAGAAAGAAAGAAAGAAAGAAAGAAAGAAAGAAAGAAAGAAAGAAAGAAAGAAAGAAAGAAAGAAAGAAAGAAAGAAAGAAAGAAAGAAATAAATAAATAAATAAATAAATAAATAAATAAATAAATAAATAAATAAATAAATAAATAAATAAATAAATAAATAAATAAATAAATAAATAAATAAATAAATAAATAAATAAATAAATAAATAAATAAATAAATAAATAAATAAATAAATAAATAAATAAATAAATAAATAAATAAATAAATAAATAAATAAATAAATAAATAAATAAATAAATAAATAAATAAATAAATAAATAAATAAATAAATAAATAAATAAATAAATAAATAAATAAATAAATAAATAAATAAATAAATAAATAAATAAATAAATAAATAAATAAATAAATAAATAAATAAATAAATAAATAAATAAATAAATAAATAAATAAATAAATAAATAAATAAATAAATAAATAAATAAATAAATAAATAAATAAATAAATAAATAAATAAATAAATAAATAAATAAATAAATAAATAAATAAATAAATAAATAAATAAATAAATAAATAAATAAATAAATAAATAAATAAATAAATAAATAAATAAATAAATAAATAAATAAATAAATAAATAAATAAATAAATAAATAAATAAATAAATAAATAAATAAATAAATAAATAAATAAATAAATAAATAAATAAATAAATAAATAAATAAATAAATAAATAAATAAATAAATAAATAAATAAATAAATAAATAAATAAATAAATAAATAAATAAATAAATAAATAAATAAATAAATAAATAAATAAATAAATAAATAAATAAATAAATAAATAAATAAATAAATAAATAAATAAATAAATAAATAAATAAATAAATAAATAAATAAATAAATAAATAAATAAATAAATAAATAAATAAATAAATAAATAAATAAATAAATAAATAAATAAATAAATAAATAAATAAATAAATAAATAAATAAATAAATAAATAAATAAATAAATAAATAAATAAATAAATAAATAAATAAATAAATAAATAAATAAATAAATAAATAAATAAATAAATAAATAAATAAATAAATAAATAAATAAATAAATAAATAAATAAATAAATAAATAAATAAATAAATAAATAAATAAATAAATAAATAAATAAATAAATAAATAAATAAATAAATAAATAAATAAATAAATAAATAAATAAATAAATAAATAAATAAATAAATAAATAAATAAATAAATAAATAAATAAATAAATAAATAAATAAATAAATAAATAAATAAATAAATAAATAAATAAATAAATAAATAAATAAATAAATAAATAAATAAATAAATAAATAAATAAATAAATAAATAAATAAATAAATAAATAAATAAATAAATAAATAAATAAATAAATGTAACATAAATATTTATGATAATTCATCAACAATGCTTAAACACCGCTTAGAACCATCCTGAGTACGCGTTTGAACGTGAGATCACTAGATGGCGCTAGTAAACGAGAGCTGTTTTCCTGAAACGCGCTATTGAGATTGTCACTCAAATGAAGATGTCTTCAAGCAAGAACCATTTTGTCATCGGATATACCCAGTACTACTAGTATTATATATACCTGTCCTGTTTTTTAGAAAGAGAGGCTAGCACCCGCGCCCTTCGTCCTTTAGGGGAAAAGGTTTTGTGGGACAACCTCTTGATCTACCTTAGTATACTCGTCATTTGTAAAGAGGCTAGCATCCGCGCCCTTCGTCCTTTAGGGGAAAAGGCTTTGTGGAACAACCTCTCGGTACCCGTCGGAATTACTTCAATAAACGTCTCCACGTCATCAGATTGTTTTTTTCTCCAAGCGTGACGTCCACCTCGACCCGCACACCTCCTACATAAATAAATAAATAAATAAATAAATAAATAAATAAATAAATAAATAAATAAATAAATAAATAAATAAATAAATAAATAAATAAATAAATAAATAAATAAATAAATAAATAAATAAATAAATAAATAAATAAATAAATAAATAAATAAATAAATAAATAAATAAATAAATAAATAAATAAATAAATAAATAAATAAATAAATAAATAAATAAATAAATAAATAAATAAATAAATAAATAAATAAATAAATAAATAAATAAATAAATAAATAAATAAATAAATAAATAAATAAATAAATAAATAAATAAATAAATAAATAAATAAATAAATAAATAAATAAATAAATAAATAAATAAATAAATAAATAAATAAATAAATAAATAAATAAATAAATAAATAAATAAATAAATAAATAAATAAATAAATAAATAAATAAATAAATAAATAAATAAATAAATAAATAAATAAATAAATAAATAAATAAATAAATAAATAAATAAATAAATAAATAAATAAATAAATAAATAAATAAATAAATAAATAAATAAATAAATAAATAAATAAATAAATAAATAAATAAATAAATAAATAAATAAATAAATAAATAAATAAATAAATAAATAAATAAATAAATAAATAAATAAATAAATAAATAAATAAATAAATAAATAAATAAATAAATAAATAAATAAATAAATAAATAAATAAATAAATAAATAAATAAATAAATAAATAAATAAATAAATAAATAAATAAATAAATAAATAAATAAATAAATAAATAAATAAATAAATAAATAAATAAATAAATAAATAAATAAATAAATAAATAAATAAATAAATAAATAAATAAATAAATAAATAAATAAATAAATAAATAAATAAATAAATAAATAAATAAATAAATAAATAAATAAATAAATAAATAAATAAATAAATAAATAAATAAATAAATAAATAAATAAATAAATAAATAAATAAATAAATAAATAAATAAATAAATAAATAAATAAATAAATAAATAAATAAATAAATAAATAAATAAATAAATAAATAAATAAATAAATAAATAAATAAATAAATAAATAAATAAATAAATAAATAAATAAATAAATAAATAAATAAATAAATAAATAAATAAATAAATAAATAAATAAATAAATAAATAAATAAATAAATAAATAAATAAATAAATAAATAAATAAATAAATAAATAAATAAATAAATAAATAAATAAATAAATAAATAAATAAATAAATAAATAAATAAATAAATAAATAAATAAATAAATAAATAAATAAATAAATAAATAAATAAATAAATAAATAAATAAATAAATAAATAAATAAATAAATAAATAAATAAATAAATAAATAAATAAATAAATAAATAAATAAATAAATAAATAAATAAATAAATAAATAAATAAATAAATAAATAAATAAATAAATAAATAAATAAATAAATAAATAAATAAATAAATAAATAAATAAATAAATAAATAAATAAATAAATAAATAAATAAATAAATAAATAAATAAATAAATAAATAAATAAATAAATAAATAAATAAATAAATATGGGACAACTTCCACACACGGTCATCCTGTCCCAAACTAGACTTATATACTTGTCGGAGACGGTAATTAATTTTTGGAGGCAAACGAAGCGCAGCACGATTGCAGCACCGTCGCGATAACGTCAGAGCTCGGCTAGCTTCGTGCTACGTCGGAGTTCGGCTAACTTCGTGCTACGTCAGAGCCTAGTTCGATGGAGGGGCGCGAAGACGACACTCACTTACCGATCGACCTTCGTGGTGAACACTTCGTCCTAGGAACTGTCACTCGTTTCGTTTGCGTTTTAATCGTTAGGAAATAAATGTGTTTCGTGCACTCGCAGTCTCTCTTTACTCGATTACCCAGCAGTACGCCCAGCAGGATGTCCGACGACAACACCAATAATTCCGTGCCTCCGTCATACTTATATTAGGTCCTTACATATGAAATTAGCGTTTTGTCGTACTGACCACTTTGATCTAAAATATCTCCTCTTTGGTTTAGAATTCAAATTTATAAATTCATTTAGCTGGTACATTTCAGTTTTAAAAACAGTCATTCATTTGTTTACTTGCAAACACGCGTCTACTGCTGTGTTACTTTGTTCAACCGACATAATAATAAAGAGATTTTCAATCGAATCATTACTTGCGATGAAAAGTACTGTACGATAATCGGAAGCGCTCGTCGCAATGGCTGAACCCTGGAGACCCAGCCAAATCCTGCCCTAAACGAAAATTTACTCAGAAAAAGTTATGTTTTTTTTAGTAAAGGGATCAATGAACTACCTATGAGATGGCAAAAGTGCATAGATAACAACGGTGCATACTTTGATTAATTAATATATTAAAAAAAAAAAAATTGACTTTATATTCCTCTCGTACAAAACGCCAATTTCATATGTAAAGAACCGAATATAAGCTTATAACACCCAGACACAGATCAAACAGACGTGTCTTCCTTTCATCTCTCGGTGCATTCTTCATTTTTCTCTATCCGATATCCATAATCGTGAATGAGTGACACGGCGCGACGATTTCCAGAACATTCGAACTCGTTGGTTCGAACGATGTTTACTCATAATCAGAGCTGCGAATTTCTCTCTCGACTTTTCTAGCAGATTTTAGGCAATATTCTTGCAGTTAGACGGTAGATGTCGAAAATAGTTGCTTGCGTTAGCATCGCTTCCATCTTGGATTTGGTTCGAAAATTTTCATGGCGCTCGGTTTTTGTGCGCGCGTTACACAATATAACAGAAAATAACAAAGAAAAACTTAAAACTAGTAAGAAGTAACAACTGGAGGCCTTATCGCTCAGAGCTATCTCTTCCAGGCAACCATGCAGGGACATAATATTATATTTTTAGCTTATTTAAGTATGTAAGTATGTATGTGCCGTGGGGTTACCGGCTTTAGAATAGTACCTCACCCTCTCTACCCGTGGTTGCCGTAAGAGCCGGCTAAGGGCTATAGGATCCAGAGGACGGGCAGCAGCATCCTCTGCGTAAAACCATCAAACTGCGCTCGCCAACCCGCCTGCCAAGCGTGGCGAGTATTGGCAACAACCCCCTTATGGGGGAGGCTTATGTTCAGCAGTGGACTTCCAACGGCTGCATGATGAAGTATGTATATCAGTCACCTGGTTACCATAGTACAGACTTCTAGTCTAGTTTGGGACCAGATGACCGTGTGTGGAAGTTGTCTCATATTATTATTATATTATGAGAACACGTATGCCCTCATGTTAGAGAAAGTGCCAAAGGCCTTCCTGAAGTTTTTGAACAGGAAAGTGTATGGGTATGGGTATTACCCATTTATGTACCCAACTAAGTTTCTCATGGGTAGGTACTTTGGGGTATAACTCACTTGAAATAAGGAGAGCTAAGGCCCAATTAGTGACGATGTGCAAAATTCCTAATGGAAAAATTGATGCACCCGATCTCCATGATCAAAGAATAATAACCATGGTGAGCTGCTTCCACAGATCAGGATGAAAGAGATTTCATCTCCTCTGTGGCTGTTTCTGATGTATAAGTACCTACCCGTTATCTAAAGCGTGCGAGATGACGCAGATTATTTCACGTGCCACTGTCCCGACCAGACGCGCTCCCCTATCCCGCGCACTTTATCTGCGCTCAATGCTCTCCTGGAAGCCAACCCTGACTGCGACATGTTTGCCGATGGATAGAAAGTGTTTCTGGATGAGTGTTTGAATTTTTCTGAGAAGAATGAACGGGTAGTACATACATACATTCAAGCCTTTTTCCCGAAGGGGTAGGCAGAGGTGTACCCAGGTCACAGTCCCATAGTAGATACACCCACATTTCGCCAGTATGTTATTGGTTCCATGTAATAGGGGGTGAGCCTAATGCCATCTACCGGGCACAGTTCCAGACTCCAGGCAATTATTGAGATAATTCCTAATGGAAAAATCCAATATAACACTTTGCCTGACCTGGGGATCGAACCCGGACCTCTTGATTGGCAGTCGATCATGCGCCCTCTACGCCACCGAGGCAGTCACGGGTGAATGAATGAATGAATAATAACGCTTTATTGGTACCACAATAACACAGGAAATGACAAAAAGAAAACTTAAAACTAGAAATAGTAACAACTGGCGGTGAACGGGTAGTGTCGTCTATTAATTATAAAAAACTAATTTTATTAGGAAATTTGTACTATATGTAGGTACCTAACCCTTATTGTTTGACATGATTCAATTTGATTTTATTAATTTGAAATTTTATTATTACGATATTGTAATTAGCTGGATTTTTATTATTTTGACCATTATTTATATAATTTTATTTAACATGTTATTTGAATGTTTATACCTATTTATGTGAATTTTGTAATTATGTTAATTAGGCAATTGGCAATACCCTTCCAATTAATTAATAAATTAAAATTAAATTAAATTATTTTATTTTTTATTTATTTAATTTAATTAGAACGGCTGCAATCGCCAGTTACACTAATTAGTAAAGAAAAAAAAAAAACAGTAATTATACAAAAATCAAGAAACATAAATTTAATAATAATATTATGTAAGTGCAAAAATAGAACAATTACAATAAAAAAAATAAAAAATACGTTAGTCAAAAATTATCAATAAATGCTAAATTGAATATATTGGCTGTATGTTGTTGTATTCAGACAATCCCTTGAAAAAAATAACTACTCAATCTCTTTAGAAACCTTATCCATTCGATTTGTATAATAATTGTATATAAACATATTTTCAACGTTTTTAATGTTATTTGTTATTGTGAATGGTAATATTCGGGTATCCGAATCCTTAATAGACGCGTCTCCAGTGAATAATGATGCGTAAGGAACTATAATGTATAATAAACCCTTGTCAGTCACAGTATTATCATAGTTGGTATTACGAGAATTGTGCTTTTGAGCACCAGATGTTGTTTTTGGTATGGTTCTTGGTTTTTCATTAGAACTTGTGTCAAGATCCCATCTAGGTGTCGTTGGTTGTTCAACGGTGCTTGTATCAAGATCCCATCTAGGTGTCGTTGGTTGTTCAACGGTGCTTGTATCAAGATCCCATCTAGGTGACGTTGGTTGTTCAGCGGTGCTTGTATCAAGACTATGTGTCCTTGGTTGTTCAGCGGTGCTTGTATCAAAGTCCCACCTAGGTGTCGTTGGTTGTTCAGCGGTGCTTGTATCAAGATCCCATCTAGATGTCGTTGGATGTTCAACGGTGCTTGTATCAAGATCCCATCTAGGTGTCGTTGGTTGTTCAGCGGTGCTTGTATCAAGATGCCATCTAGATGTCGTTGCATGTTCAGCGGTACTTGTATCAAAG
The DNA here is from genome assembly GCA_947063395.1 of Hemistola chrysoprasaria. Lineage (NCBI taxonomy): Eukaryota > Metazoa > Arthropoda > Insecta > Lepidoptera > Geometridae > Hemistola > Hemistola chrysoprasaria. The sequence continues at coordinate 2,436,823 of OX346736.1, read as the reverse complement.
TCCCACCTAGGTGTCGTTGGTTGTTCAGCGGTGCTTGTATCAAGATCCCATCTAGGTGTCGTTGGTTGTTCAGCGGTGCTTGTATCAAGATCCCATCTAGATGTCGTTGGTTGTTCAGCGGTGCTTGTATCAAGATCCCATCTAGGTGTCGTTGGTTGTTCAGCGGTGCTTGTATCAAGATCCCATCTAGGTGTCGTTGGTTGTTCAGCGGTGCTTGTATCAAAATCCCGTCTAGGTGTCGTTGGTTGTTCAGTGGTGCTTGTATCAAAAAGATCCCGGTTAACATTTGTGGTTGTATGTGATAATTCTGAAAGTAATAAATATTTACCTATCTGTGACAAGAAAACGAATTAGACCGAGTTCTAGTGGGTGGAAAAGTCTCACATAACCCGCTGTGCTCTAAACGAACGAGGGTAACAACCCTGGCAATACATATTCGCGCGTTATTTATCACCTGGGCGCTACTGTTGTAGCCCAGGAAATCCGCATGTGAGATTCGATCCCGGGATTCCGGATTTCAAGCCACAAGCTATACAACCGCTACCGAACTTAACTCTGTGTTATGCCAGGCCTGCAGTGGACCACGAGCGGAAGGTAAAGAAGTTAATGGCGTTAGTTTACAAAATCAATTGCAATACCTGTGGGAGATGATGGAGCCGGCGGTGCTGGTTTCGTTCTAACCAATTCCAAGTCTAAAGTGAAAAGGGCTTCATCGTCAGAATCATATTTGCAAAGAACAGCAGTCTTATTATGTCCATTAATGAAGTTGAAGGTACATGTATGTAGTGTGTTATTTGTATCCGTACGTTCGAGACACTCCACTTCGTCCTCTGGAAGTCAAAAACTTAAATATTAAGTACAGGAGAACGTGTCACCCAGTTCCTTACAAAATCAGCGTCTGGTTAGCCGTGACTGAGGGATGACTTCACGCATGGTTAATCATTTGATATAACATAACACAATCTCGCCTTTTTCCGAAGGGGTAGGCAGAGGTGTACCCAGGACTCAGTGCCATAGTAGGGATGTCCACTTTTTGTCAGTATGTTATTGGTCCCATGTAATAGGGGGCGACCCTATTGCCATCTACCGGGCACAGATCCAGACTCCAGGCAGTTATTGGGATAATTAATTCCTAATGGAGAATCCAATATGTTATGTATAGACAACTAGATCTTGTCATTTGTCAATTCAATAAATATGGCGTCAGGCTACGAACATAATATTGGTTCATATTTCTAGATTTAGCAGTGGCGACGAGGAAAAACGGAAAATGTCGGTAGGAAAATTACGTGAGTTTTCGATTACCAACGGGAATTGGTCAAATTATATAGAAAGAGCATCTGCCATATTTTTATCTGTTCTCACATACTCTATGTCAAAGTCATACGCCGATAATTTTATTGCCCAACGTTGTAAACGGCTCGCGGCCGCACTAGGTATGCCAACATTGGGCCCGAAGATGCTTACGAGCGGTTTGTGATCGGTACGAAGTACAAATTTCCTGCCATATAAGTACTGATGGAATTTCTCAACCGCAAACACAATAGCTAAAGCCTCTTTATGAATCTGACTATAGTGTAACTCATGCACTGTAAGTGCACGAGAAGCATAAGCGACAACGCGCTCTTCTTGTGCCCCAGGTGCTCGTTGCGCCAGCACCGCGCCTAGCCCTCGCGCGCTCGCATCAACTGTCAGTACTGTGTCGCTATTTAAATCAAAGTGCACGAGTGCTTTGGTACTACATAAGAAACTTTTCACTCTGTTAAAAGCAGAAATCTGCACAGATCCCCACCTCCAATGTTTACCTTTTTTAAGCAGAGCGTAGAGTGGGGACAAATGAGTACTCAAATTTTGGATGAATTTCCCATAAAAGTTGACCATTCCAATGAATGATTTTAATTCTGTGACATTCTTTGGGTGGGACATACTAACGATCGCTTTTACCTTATCCGGGTCCACCCGTACCCCACTTTTATCAATAACAAATCCTAAGTATTTAACTTGCTTGCAAAAAAATTCGCACTTGCTCGGTTTCACCTTTAGTCCGTTTTTCTCTAAAACTTCCATCACCTCCTCGATTGACTTTAAGTGGTTGTCAAAGTTTTTACTTTTAATCAAAATATCATCAAAAAATACTACCACATCGGGCATATTTTCAAACATCCTTGTCATGATCTTTTGAAAAATACCTGGGCTAGAAGATAGTCCAAAAACTAACCGATTATATTTGAATAACCCCCTATGAGTATTGATTACGGTTAACCCTCTAGAATTTTCCGACAAAACTATCTGATTATAGGCCTGCGATAAGTCCAATTTCGTAAAATAGACATTACCGCTAAGATCACTCAATAAATCTTCCACTTTTGGAACTGGAAACCTGTCGATCTCTAATACTCTATTAAGGGTTACCTTATAGTCTGCACATAACCTTAAACCACCATCAGCTTTGCGTACCACGACCAGAGGCGTGGCCCAATCCGAATGATCCACTGGTTCAATGACACCAGCCTGCAGCATCGCATCAAGCTCTGCATCAACCCGCTCCCGTATGGCATACGGTATCGGCCTCGTTTAATTGATTCCCAGAAAGGGGAAGTGGCTGCGGAAAAGGATTGTCTTCCCGAGCAAACTTATTTGCACTTTGCGACAGACGCTCTGTTACTAGATTTTGAGGGGCTTAAAAAGGAAACGAGGTCTGACCCAATATTAGGACGTGTGCTATGTTACATAGCAGATGGGTGGCCATCCGAAGTGGATATTCAGGAACTAAAGCCTTATTACAACAGAAGGAAGGAACTATACAGTGAAATGGGGTGTATTATGTGGGGCCATCGCGTCGTAATACCATCGTCGTGTAGGAGGAAAGTAGTTTCGGAACTTCATGATCCGCATATGGGTATTGTTAAAACAAAGGCACTAGGTCGCAGCTATGTGTGGTGGCCCGGAATTGACGAAGCGTTAGAAGCGGAATGTCGCGCGTGCGCTGTATGTGCCGCTGTAGCCGACGCGCCGCCGGCTCAGGCACCGCATTCATGGCCCTGGCCTTCGCGCCCATGGTTGAGACTTCATCTGGACTTCCTAGGCCCTATAGGGGGAGTGATGTATTTAGTTGTGGTAGATGCATGCTCTAAATGGATAGAGGCGATCAGGATGCAAAAGACGACCGCACAGGCAGTCATATCTGCACTGCGGAACTTGTGGGCTAAGTTTGGTCTCCCGAGACAAATTGTTAGTGACAACGGTCCACCGTTTTCCAGTTCTGGGTTCCAAAGTTTCCTGAGTCGCAACGGCATAGAGCACATTTTTTCAGCCCCCTATCACCCCGCCTCAAACGGGGCCGCAGAGAATGCAGTTAAGATCTGTAAACGTGTTATCAAGAAGGCTTATAAACAGAACTTAGATGTAGATACAGCATTGTTTAGGTTTTTATTAGCCTATAGAAATACTGTTCATGACACGACTGGAGATAGTCCAGCCAAAATATTACAAGGTCGCAACCTCCGCATGCGCTTAGATAATTTAAAACCGGATAGGGTATCGAGGGTTGTCACCCGTCAAGAATCCAGAGAAAAGAACACTGGTGGGGCACAACGTCAGTTCGAACCTGGGGACCTGGTATGGTATAGGGAATTTAGCAAAGGTTCTGATAAATGGACAGCTGGTTCGGTCCTAGCACGTTTAGGGAGTAGCGATTATAACATCAAATCTATTTTTGGAACTGAAATCCATAGGCATGTCGATCAGTTAAAAATAAGGGTTGCACGAGAGGATAATATGCAAAAAGGAAAACTTGACGGAATAGTACGTACGTCTGAAGTTTGTACTATTCCGTACAATAGTAGACATCTGCATAAATCTTTAGCTTTGCCCACGATCGGGGGCGAGGAACAATCTGGCGATGCAGATGACCAGGCAAGGGGTAATGCAGTTCCTGGCCAATCTGGCGATGCAGATGAGCGGGCGAGGGGTAGTGCAGTTTCTGGTTCACCGGGCTTTGCAATAACTACGGCTGGAGCGCAGGGTGACGCGACCCCCCCCTTCAGTTCTCCGGTAACGCCCAATGTGTTAGCGGATGGGGAGGCAGGCTTGGACAGGGCTGGTACGAGTGGTGGTAATACCTTTCCTGCCACTCCCCAACTCCGGCTTCCTGTTAGAGTTCGGAAGCCGCCTAGGCGTTACGGATTTGAGGAATTTGATTAATTTAACATAATTCTTTTAGAATAATTAAGGGTGGAGATGTTATGTATAGACAACTAGATCTTGTCATTTGTCAATTCAATAAATATGGCGTCAGGCTACGAACATAATATTGGTTCATATTTCTAGATTTAGCACAATATTTTGCACTTTACCTGACCTGGGGATCGGACCCGGGATCTCATAATCAGCAGTCGAGCTTACGCCCACCACGTGACCGAGGCAGTCGGCTAAATATTTGATTTGACATTTAGTTTCAAATGCAATATCAATGATGCAATTTTTAACATTGAAAATGTTTTTTCTTTCACTTTGGATAGGGGGCATTTTGGCTGAAAGTGCGACAGGCCTAGTGCGCGCAAAGTTGTAGGGTTACGGTGACCGATGAGGGCTTCAAAGATGTAGATTTTGACCGGCTACGAGATTATCCCTACTTATTATATTATATAATATATTTAATATTATAAATGCGAAAGTAACTCTGTCTGTCTGTCTGTTACGCTTTCCCGCTTAAACCTCTCAACCGATTTTGATGAAATTTGGTATAGAGATAGTTTGAATCCCGGGAAAAGACATAGGATAGTTTTTATCTCGATATTCCCACGGGAACGAAGATTACGCGGGTGAAACCGCAGGGCACAGCTAGAATAAAATATTTTTAAAAAAATTTAAAAGTTTTTGAGAAAATTGAAAAAAAAAAAACATCATTTCTGTGGTGAAATTTTAGGGTCGCTCTTCACTGAAATACTCAGGTCTGCGGTCCCTTGTGGCTATGAAAAAACCATACTTCTAAGTTAACGCAATCAAAAGCTATGGTTATTTTACTGCATAATATTTACGCAAATATTTAATTTTTCCATTAGGAATTATCTCAATAACTGCCTGGAGTCTGGAACTGTGCCCGGTAGATGGCAATAGGCTCGCCCCCTATTACATGAGACCATAACATACTGTCGAAATGTGGGTGTATCTACTATGGGACTGAGTTCTGGGTACACCTCTGCCTACCCCTTCGGGAAAAAGGCGTGAATGTATGTTATGTAACATAGGTATGGAACCCTACACTACGTATTCCCACGGGAACGAAGACTACGCGAGTAAAACCGCGGGGCGCAGCTGGTAACATCACATCGCATAAACACACGCGCGCGCACACACACATACTTATGTCAACAAATACACACATAATATGAATGAATGAATGAATGAATAAAAACTCTATTGCTACCACAATATCACAGAAAATAACAAAGAAGAAAACCTTAAAACCAGAAAGAAGTAACAACTGGCGGCCTTATCGCTCAGAGCGATCTCTTCCAGGCAACCATGCAGGGAAAGGAAATACATATATGAAGGGACGGTGGTATCAAACACATTAAACTTAAATAAATAAAATACATACCAAATACTTAATAATAAATATATACCTAGTAGTAATACTATATTAAATACGTAGACTATATACTATATACCAATACATAATATACTTAGATTATGTAAATACATACATAACACTATAATAATATTATACAGATTATATAATATATAGATACACAATTTTGTATAGGTACTTATAAGTGAGCCAATTTTTTATAATATAAATAACAAATTATTTATAAAGAAAGGTAGTGGTCTTTGAGACGTAACTTAAAAGAGGCCAGTGACGGTGCACATTTAACTTCCACGGGAAGATCGTTCCACAGACGAACTGCTTCGACAGTGAAAGATCCACCGTAGAAATCAGTGCCGTGCACTGGAAACCTCAACGTCAGGTTCTCCGATGATCTCAGAGAACAAGAATGAGACGCATGAAGAAATTCAAAACGTTGCCGAAGATAGGAAGCAGATGGATATGCACTCACTTTCATACACGCACACACGTACATACCCTCACTCACACAAATACACACAACACATGGGTAATATTATATATTCATATAGCTTTAGAAATATGAACATAAATATAGGTATACTTAATAGGCTTATTGGACATTGTATGACTGAACCGCGGAGTGAGGGCCTGGTGTCCTGTACCACAGGTTTTCCTTGAAAATCTTTTTCAGGCACCAGACTCACACAAAACAGTTAATCTATAAAATAGTCTAACTACAGACAAGCACATAGTTATAACTTTGTCTGAGAAATAAATAATTAAAAAAATAAAAGTATATCATATTATGAAGAACTTCAATGGCTTACCATTAATGTCTGTCCAGCCATGAGATCCTCCACATGTCAATGCAGAGTTTACGTTGTATTCATAAGTCATCTGTTTTAAACCATTTGCCCCCACGTAATCTAATATCACGTTAGCGTAGAACAATCCTTGTACTTGCACAGGTGTTTGATTTACTGTAATAATAATAATTATTAGAGAGAAACGAGCCCTAGAACAAATACTTAATTCTGACCTTACACAGGCCATCGACATAGCCTACGAGTAAAATCCGAAGACCGAAGTGCGAACGAGACAACAATTTTTGTAGTGGTAGGCCTCTTTTGCAGGGTGCCGCCTGGGAAAGTACCACACCTTTGCCAGTTATTCATCCGTCAAGCAGTAATGTGCAAACATTACTGTGTTTCGGTATGAAGAGCTATGTTACCAGCGAAATTACTGGGCATGCTTCCCATCATGCCCAGTTTCGCAGTAGTTTTAGCACTCTCCACAAGGAATTCCAGTTCACGCAGTAAAAAGCTTTGCTACGCCACCGAGGAAGTATTTGATATAATCTACGAAATAGATGAGACGGAAATATATAATGCATAAACTGGAGAAAGATGTTACGAAAGAAAGTGTACGGGATATTATGAAAGTACGTAAGAGAGGAGAGTTTTTTGGAGTATGCTGAACGGATGATGAAGATTGTAATAGATAGGAATAGGACGAATGCGCGACAGCGCAAGATGATGAATGAAGGAGTGTGTCAGAAACATTGATTTAGAGAAAAGGGGAGATGAGGTACTAGGCTTCTCGAAAATCAACCACAACACCGACCTCGCCGGCGAGGTCGAAGATCTCTCAGATAGTTTCTCTCCAAATAATCAAACAGATCAAACCATTGATAGGGCCCTAGGACATTCCCCATCTGTGGTGCCAGGGTAAGTCTGACCCCACGTATTCTAGCGATGGCCCAAGCCGAGGTTCGTACCGTCTAGGTGCCCTTGTGCTAGTCGCCCTTAAACTTAGGGTCGAGCCTCCTGCGCTCACCACGACCCGGTAAAGCTGTAGAGGCCATCTGAGGCCTACAGCATATTATGTCATTAAAAAAAAAAAAATTGGGTGTGTTTTAATTAAGTCAAAAAATATTTAGCTACGAACGTGTGGTCAAAACGTAGATGATAATAATTATGTATTATGTATTAATACTTACTTGCTGAATTCATGTAGCTTAAAGACAAAGTGAATTCATCATCCTTAACGTTCGAATATAAAGTTTTTCGTGTACATGTTACAACTCTTAAGTTGGCGTACTCCTTTTTATATATTCGTATAACTTCAAATGTATGGCTTTTATTGGTAACCAAATGAGGTAATTGGTCTGAAAATAAAAATTATAACTGTTTTATACCATAATATTGTATTAGCTTTTATTTAAAGAAAACCTTTAGGGTGGATGTGCTACGTCTCAGAAACACAGTTTAATCATAAAATCCAATTCAAAAAATAAAAATACAAATAACTTTATTTGACTCAATAAAACATACAGTGGTCTAAAAAAAAATAGCTATAAGGCTCGAAGCTTATAAATATGTTCTAAATAGATTTATAAAAGAAAATTTTACTATGAATACAATAATAAAATGTGTCCTACAGACCCACACAAAGATAACTCTTGTGTTGTGGGCCTGTAGACCCTTCCAGATGTAGCCAGAGTAGGAGTTGTACAAATTATAGCAAGGTAAGTTTACAAATGTTATCTAGGTTTTTACTTAACAGAAGTAGGTATAAGTAGAGTAAAATGTAAGTAAGGACGAAGATACGTTTGTGACATAAGTGCCTAGACGCAGAGGTCGGCAATGCAAAAGGCAAAGAGGGTTGGTTGAAAAGTCCTAGGCAAACAGGGGTTGTAGCGTCCGTGGCTCAGCGGAAATATGCACATTTCGCCTGAACGCTACCGTGTCTCGGATGGCATGTTAAACTGTTGGTCACGGTTTTTTCCTATAAGATATTTATGTAGGAGGCAGTCGTCCTTGTAAAAGAATCTTGCCGACCTGAAACACTGATGGTATGGATTGTCCATATATAACCATATTCAATGAATTGACTCGAGCAGTGTAATCGGGGTGTATGTCTCGAGAAACAGTATGTAAGGGGAAGTCTGAAAGTTCAAAACCTATATAAAATCTACTTTACTAAAGAAGGCTTGTAGTAAATCACTACATAGAGGACAAAGATGCTTGAAAACTTCCGTATAGCCACCACGCGGCACCTTCCAAACAAACGAATGTAACCGAACCAAATATTGTAAAACAATCAGTTGAAAAAATTAAGCCCTGCAAGTTTCTTGTGCGTTCTTCTTGTAAAGGTATCTTTCCGAACGCACGGTAGACAGTAGACTCATTACTGTTTATCTTCGTTGACGTACAAAAGTGTCAGATTGTGTTCTATTTGAATAAATCTTTTTGAAATGCGGAGGGATGAAAATCATGGGACCAAAAGGACGATGTGGATTAGTAAGTGGTAATGTAGGAAGGGGGCTTTTTTTAAGATATACTGGAGTGGAGAAAGAGGACGCGACGTGATGTGACGGGACTTCCTGCCCTTATCCCACATTAGGTGGGATAAGGAGAGTGAAGAAGCAGTGTAATCGGGGTAACCGGGGGTGGTATTACGAACATGCAATCGCGTAACAGCAGTAAATTCACCTAGTCAATTCACCCAGGTGAATTGACGCGACTGTTTTATTCCACTTTGTGCACCCAGGTGAATTCACCCAGGTGAACAAGGTGGAATAAACCGTAAATTTTGCTATCATTTGTCATTTTTTGTATGCCATTTGACAGCAGACATTAAGCAATCAAACGCTTTCCACACTTCTACTGCTGTTCGTGATAAAGGGGCAGTTCTGTTAGTTAGAGTAGATATAAAATTCAAACAGCAGGCGGACCGCGGTTTATATCCGGACCGCGAATTCAGGACCGCCCAAAAACCTATACTTACATTGAGGTCCATTGAAAATACTTCCAGAAATCTCGCAAGAAGTGTAATTAATGATCGCGTCATTATTAATGCCGTTGAGAAAAGTAATTGTTAGAGGCTCTCTGTCAGAATATACGTAGTACTCATTATTGTGATACATTTTATGACTGTTGTAATTATTGTAATTCTCTTCATAATATTGATTACGATATTTATAATAAGTAAGTCGTAATCCATTCACTTCAAATCCTGAAAATAAAAATAACATCACACTATTCTACTTACTTCCAATCCTACTGTAAAAACTGATTGTTTATGATGATGGAGGAACGCTGACCCCTGAAATACAAGTCTTACGGACTTTGAAAAATATACTTGTACATTACGTATCATACTTGATAGGAATTAATAATAACTATATGCTGCTGTAATAAATGTTAAATGTTGGATTTTTGCATAAGGAATGATATCAATAACTGCCTGGAGTCCGGAACTGTGTCCGGTAACCAGAGCTGGATAGGGAGTGGTACCATTATATTTAATATCGTGCCGCTGTAAGCTGTACAAAGGAAAATGCTCGCAGCAAGACTGTAAAAACTACTGGAGCATTAGCTTTCTAAGCATCGTTGGCTAACTGTATTTGATTAAAAGAGTGATAAATGAAACTACTAAAAATATTTGGGATGTGCAAGCAGGATTTAGAAGAGGGATGAGATGAATGAATTATATTCTGATTTTAACGAAACATAACCGAAACTATCATGGCTCATAGCCAAAAGGTCTATTGTGTAAAGGGATGAGAGTGAATAAGATCAAAACGAAGTAATAGTGTGGTAATAGTTTTGAAAGAGAAGAATTGTAGGGTTATTATATAATGCGTTGTCAAGTTGGCCGAGTGTAGGGTTGATGTTATTTTGTGACGCGCATGCTACGGATTCTGTGAACGTTTTGGTGGTTATATGGAAAGTATTAATGGCAACGTGTGATTTCACGGAGATCTATGGCATGTGCGAGGGCGCGATGGCAACACAGGGAGGTGGATGCCAGCGCGACAGATGATTGTAGAGCACAGAGTACTTTATTATATTGTAGAGCGAGATTGAAGATGGTGGTGGGCTTGGAATAAATCATGTAAAATATTCTGAAGTGTTCGAGTATTATTTAATGGAAAGGCACGCCTACAGAATGTATGACAATTTTCAATGTTGCGAATGATGGAGAAAGAATGGAACAAGTTAAAGGTTTTGTATATCTTGGTTTAAAGTTTACAAGGGATGGAAAGTATGACTGTGACATTGAACGAAGAGTTTTGGTAGGAAGTCAAGTGAATGGGGCGTTGCATATATTTATAAACAGTCAGAAAGTATCTAAAATGGCACGAATTTCCGTCCATAGAGAGGTGCTCATCCTCACACTTTTGTATGATAGTCAATGTTGGGTCTAGCAGAAGAATCATAAAAGAAATAAGAAAGAGAAATAAGAGAAAAGAAGAAACAAGAAGTTTGAGTAGTATGACTGGAGTGACCCTGATGCACAAAGTGAGAAATAGTGTGATAAGGGAATAGAGAGAGAATATAATAGACAAAGAATGTTTAGGTGGTCTGGACATGTGGAGAGGACGAAAAGAGATTGACAAGGCAAGTGTTCAGACAAGACAAGTTTTCAGTGCCTTTTTATTTTTCTATGATTCTTTTTCTTTGTGCAAGTTTTTATACATGAAAACTTGTTTGGTTTAAATTGGATTTTTTACTGATTCTTTGTATTGTTATTTTCTAGATTGTAGTTGTCTTTATTTTACGTAATTATGCAATATATTTTTTACCATCAAAAATGAGGCAACGTGTATGAGCAAGAGGAAAAAAAACCATTGCTCTGACGCAGTTATCTAGGGAGGAAACACAGGAACATACATAAACATACATTCACGCCTTTTTCCCGAAGGGGTAGGCAGAGGTGTACCTAGGACTCAGTCCCATAGTAGATACACCCACATTTCGCCAGTATGTTATTGGTCCCATGTAATAGGGGGCGAGCCTATTGCCATCTACCGGGCACAGTTCCAGACTCCAGGCAGTTATTGAGATAATTCCTCATGGAAAAATCCAATATTTAACACCTTGCCTGACCTGGGGATCGAACCCGGCACCTCTTGATTGGCAGTCGAGCATGCGCCCTCTACGCCACCGAGGCAGTCACAGGAAACACAGGAAACACAGGAATATTAATGACTATAATATGCTTATTCTATTCTCCTGATCCTTAATACTTTCCAAATTTATTCGAACTTAGATTTATATATTTTTTTGCGATAAATGCTTCCTCCTTTTTACTACATACTAGTGGCAAAATACATGGTTAACTACGGTTTAACTACGGGACTATGACAGTTGAGAGTATATTTACCAAATTGATCATAATAGCCTCCAGGGGATCCCAATATTTCTCTATTTACAAGCTTAACTTTCGTCACACTTGTTAGATAAGGATACACCATTTGAGTGATATGGCATTCTAATGTCGTGTCGTGGTGCTCAGTCGTCAATCTCATATAAATACTGTTTTTGTTAATTTTGTAGCTTGTGACTATAGGGGGTCCATCTGAAACAATCCACTCTCATCAACGTTCTTCTTCTGGTTGTGTCGATGTCAGTGTTCAGCTCGCCGAAAGGCCTACATACGGTTCCATCTTATCTGTTGAGTTGAGGTGGTTGACAGGTCGACAACATATAATCACGTTCTTATACGACATGTCTTGTAACAACAGTAGAAGGGATACGTCAGCTTGAAGGTTGAGCTTTTCTTTTCAATTTACAACCGCGAGAGGCATGACGATAGACATGCCTGATGGTAAGCATCATGATTGCCCATATCAGACACAGTGCCGCCCAGTGTTATAACATTCAAAATTCTGCGCGGCACTGCACTGCGCCTGTTACCCTAATATATTAGTTGTTGAATCTCGTCATGCCCAGTAATTTCGCTGGTATCATTGCCCTTCAGACCGGAACACAGTAATGTTTGCACATTACTGCAACACACTACAGTAAACTTGGCGGATGAATAACTGGCAAAGGTGTGGTACTTCCCCAGGCGGCCCCCTGCAAAAGAGGCCTACCACTACAACCAACAACAAAGAAAGAATAGCATTCTGTCTCTTTTTTGATTGACAATAAGCCAATGAGCAATGAGACAGAGTCGCTTACAGTCGCTTGTCACTCAACCGGCGTGCACTCATAATAGCATCGACGTACCAGTGAACATAGAATTATGACGGAAATTGAGCTCTCTGCTAGACGTTGTATAAGACCGTGGTTCCTTTTTCGACAAAGATTATTATTACATTATTCTGAACCTTAGTTTAGTCTGTGGTTTAGTGGAACGTTCATCATTTCATTGACGCAATTTCAAAAAATATTTATAATTACTATATCTTTATGTACTATATAATTCTATACTGTACGTGTATATGTCACTGAACTACTCCTGGCTGGACCGATTTGAATGATTTTTTTTGTATGCGTTTGATGTCCTAATCGCTTGAAATATCATGCAGGATAACGTCTGTCGGGTCCGCTAGTATTTAATAAAATCCTAAATGACTCACTCACTGACATGCAACGCAGAGGTCAAACCACTGATCCTGGAGACTTGAAACTTGGAATGTAGGTTCTTTTCGTTGTCTGGACGTGTGCAAAGAAAGGATTTTTAAAAATTCACATTCTAAGGGGTCCAAAAAGGGTGTCAAAGTTTTTGTATAAAACTGCCATAATTCACAAATGCGAGCGGGCAAAGCCGCTGTTCTTAAACATTTTAAATTTTATAGACTATGTATATATGATAGTATATACATATATATGACTATAGACATCATTATGAATTCATTACACATCTAGAGATTCTATAAAAAGTTACTGATTTTTTTGGTTTTGATTTTGAACGTTCAGTGTGATCCTGCATCTGTGTGCTGTATCGGCTGGTGTTTTAAGTGTCTGGTGTGGAGTGTTTGGTCGCGGCATCTAGCTTCTGAAAATTTACTAAATCGCCAATCGCCGATGCTATAAGTAGCAAGTCTGCTGTGGCCCCTATGCTCTATGTTTAGTACTTTACCTTTTGGGTAATATTCCAATGACGCAATTACTGGCGTACTCCGCAGCGATGCACAGATAAAGGTGTTCTGACTGCGGTTGGTGAACTCATATTGCTCCCATAATTCAGTTGATTGGTCAGTATTCAGGTAAATTTTGGCACCTGGGTGTCTATCTGTAAGTATAAATATTTAAATTATAAAGTTCATCATCATCATCATTCAGCCGTTTAAAGTCCACTGCTGAACATAGGCCTTCCCATAAGGGGGGTTGTTGCCAATACTCGCCACGCTTGGCAGGCGAGTTGACGAGCGCAGTTCGGTGGTCTTACGCAGAGGACGCTGCTGCCCGTCCTCTGGATCTGGATAAGGATAACCCTTAGCCGGCTCTCACGGCAACCACGGGTAGAGAGGGTGAGGTATACTATTCTAAAGCCGGTAACCCCACGGCAAAATTATAAAGTTATTTCTTTAGAAATAATAAACTTGTCAAATGCGTGTTGGGACGCGCATGTGAAGGGCTCCTTACTCTCCACCGTATGTACTGATCCTATAGAAATCCCATCTCATCAAATTAATGTACCTTACACAGCAAATTAATAAAAAAACAATTGTCGGTCAAGTAAGTCACAAAATAAATTCTTTTCAAACGTCAATTTCTAAATTAAGTATCATAAAAAATCTGCGGGTCTACCACTTATATTGAAAAACATGTTTCTTGTACTATTCGGACTCTATTGTTCCTATTGAAACCAATCTTCACACATTGTTTTTGTCCATTTTTTTCTGTCCATTGAAGTGGCACTTGACGATGAACTATTTGTCCGAGACTCCATCTTAATGACCAGCTTTCAAAAAAACAAAAAGCAGATGTTGTAGTATTTTACTAAATTCATGATTTTATTATCCTTACTTATTTTTGTTTTGAAGAGGTAACTGATCATTTTACAAAAATACCAATATGTGGCTTAGATGTAATATTATGTTATGTATTCTTTATCTATTTATTTAACAGTTCCTAAATAGGTTAACCTCACTGCTGCTGTTCAATAGGTACTTTGTTTATCAATGATTTTTACGTATTGAAAATATTTAGAGATATGGTATTTTAAGGGTTGTTAGTTAAGGGAACGTAGGTGGCAATGATTTTTGTTAAAACTTGAAATAATAAGGAAGATACAGTCTTCCTTATTTAGTAACCAGCAGTCTCATCACATCAAGGAGTTTTTATACAGACAACCTGATGATGGTATGCAATAGATATCTAGATTATGGATATTACATAGGATACGGTATCTTACTCGTATAATATAAGGTAAATCATGATAATGATAAATGTGTATTAACAAATATTGTTTGAAATCTTCTTCGAAAACTCTAGTCAGAATTAGTCTTATTTGATTTTAATAAGTCGGAAAAGTGTCTTGTATGGGAAACTCCTTGAATTTTTGAATTTATTTAATTTTTAGTATTTGTTGTTATAGCTATTATAGTTACCCATATTGTGTAAGATTTTCAAGTAGATAACTATTGCCATTATGGAGTTACAGCGTGAAACGTTGAAAAAAAATCGTGATTTGTATGAACGCTCCAGTTATTTATTAATTTTATTTAGTCATAATTATTTCATATTATAGCAATCATAATCATAAACGTTCCGTGAAAAAATCAAATACCTAGCTGATGCCGTTTTCACGATACACGAATGAAATCGAAAAATAAATTTTGAGCAAAAACACGTTGCTTGTATGGAGAGTACCTTTAATTATAAACTTTTTTTTAATTTTATTATTTGTCGTTGTAGCGGCATTAGGGATACATGTTTTGTGAAAATTACAAGTACCTAGCTATTACAGTTTATGAGATAGAGCCCTGTGACAGACGGACGGACGGACGGACGGACGGACGGACGGACGGACGGACAGCGGAGGCTTAGTAATAGGGCTCCTTCGGCACCCTGTTAGGGTTCGGAGCCCTAAAAACGAACTTCTACACTAGGTACCTATATACCAATAAATATAATAGATTCGTATTATATAATATTATGTCGTGGACTGCCTCGGTGAAGTAGTTGGCGCGTAAGCTCGATTGCTGATCGTGAGGTCCCGAATTTGATCCCCAGGTCAGGCAAAGTGCTATTGGATTTTTCCATTACGAATTATCTCTATGACAGCCTGGAGCCTGGAACTGTGCCCGGTAGATGGTAATAGGCTCGCCTCCTATTACATGTGTAGGGTTATCTTATAATGCGTGTATGGGGGCATACACGTTGTCAGGTTGGCCGAGTGTAGGGTTGATGTTATTTTGTGACGCGCATGCTACGGATTCTGTGAACTTTTTGGTGGTTTTATGGAAAGTATTAATGGCAACGTGTGGTTTCACGGAGATCTATGGCCTGTGCGAGGGCGCGATGGCAACACAGGGAGGTGGATGCCAGCGACAGATGACTGGAGAGCGAGATTGAAGATGGTAGGCTTGGAATAAATCATGTAAAATATGCTGAAGTGTTCGAGTATTATTTAATGGAAAAGGCACGGCTACACATGGAACCAATAACATTCTGGGGAAATGTGGGTGTACTACCTACCTATTATGGGACAGAGTCCTGGGTATTCCGCCTACCCCTTTGGGAAAAAGACGTGATGGTATGTTATATGATAAAATGTCAATAGCCGGATAATCGTAAAAAAAGAATCCCTCGATCTTCTTAGCCATTTTAGGAGCTTCATAAAAATCCCTAGGAGAATTGGGAACTCGAATGATGATTGGCTTAAATTTGGCTTAAAATTGGCTTTAATTCAATATATAGATAACGGTGTTTTATTGTTAATTAATTGACCGAGCGAGCGCGTAGAGCGAGCGAAGCGTCAAAGGGTCAACTTGGCCAAAAATGCTTTCGTATGTCCATCCGGCTGTTCTCCTCTACAGGTCGGTCAGAGTTTCAGGTCGTCAAAATTCCTACAATGCCTCCGACATAACCTATCGACTGCCCCCTACATATCTTATAGGAAACAGCCGGGACCTACAGTTTAACGTGCGTCATCACGGTAGCGTCCAGGCGAAAAGTCCACATGGTGAGATTCGATCCAGGGACTCCGGATTTAAAGCCGGGAATATTCCCGCTGGACCACGGATGCTACAAAATACTAAAATAAAGTAAGTAAGTAAAAGCAGACGAGCGAGGTCTACAGCTTACAAAGCCACTAGTTAAATCAACTACTTAAAGTAAGTAATTAAGTCTATTTAATTACTATGTTAAATTTTTATTTCCACAACCGTAAGCACAACTATGTATAGAAAATATTTTTAAAATTAAAAAAAAAAAATCTTTGCAGAAACGACAGAAAAATATTTTTAAACACGCGGCTGGCGGCTAGCTCTCAAGCCGAGTGGCAACCATTTGTCCGATCCTGTGGAGTGACACCCCCTGTACTTACCATAATATGGCTCTCCTAAGACGGTGGCACACATTACTAATAATATAATAAGCTTTAAGATTCTCATATTATTAAAAAGGTACGATGTTTACTTAGCTAACGAATAAAATGAAATATAGTTACTGAAAAACATGTATTTATATTAATTTGAATAGTTTTCCTTAACCCTCGGTTAAGGAAAACCTCGGACTGCCTCGGTGGCGTAGAGGGCGCATGCTCGACTGCCAATTAAGAGGTCCCGGGTTCGATCCTCGGCCATGAGCATATACAATAGAATACCAAGATTTCTGAGGAAGCTTCCCTTGAAACAGTTTAAGACAAAACTGTACCAGTGGCTCTTGGACCGCTCATTTTATAGCGTTCATAATTTTTCGATGTACAATAAATTATTTAGTTTTTAATTCTTATTTTACTTTATTGACATAATTATAATTTGACATCTAGACAATTTAAATTTTATTACTATTATTATTAATATCATAATAAGTTATTGAGCATTGACATAATATAAATAAATAATAATTATATTATGGACAATTATAATTTATTTCTTACAACTAGTATTAATTTAACTAATTTTGAAATGTATTTTAATTGATTGAATGCGACTACTTATATTGTATTATTCTTTTATAAATTGACATTGATGAACTAATTGCATAATTTATTAGTGTAAGAGAAGACTGGACATTTTTTCGCATAACAATATTTTGAAATTTTGCATGTCTGTGAGTCTACGGGCGAAGTATGTGAAACTTACAGCAATATGTACAACTCAACTAACTACCATACTTCAGGCAAATAAATATATTTCATTTCATTTCATTTATTTCATTTCGTTTCATTTCATTTCATTTCAAACGAGATAAGTACAAACTATGTGAAAAAAAATATTATGTGTACAAAAGTATGTGAAACTTACAGCAATATGTACAACTCAACTAACTACCATACTTCAGGCAAATAAATATATTTCATTTCATTTCATTTCATTTAATTTCATTTATTTCATTTCATTTCATTTCATTTCATTTCATTTCATTTCATTTCATTTCATTTCATTTCATTTCATTTCATTTCAAACCAGATAAGTACAAACTATGTGAAAAAAAAAATTATGTGTACAAAAGTATGTGAAACTTACAGCAATATGTACAACTCAACTAACTACCATACTTCAGGCAAATAAATATATTTCATTTCATTTCATTTAATTTCATTTATTTCATTTCATTTCATTTCATTTCATTTCAAACCAGATAAGTACAAACTTCTAGCACAGAGTATAATATTAGTATAATACTATATTATATGAATAATTTGGCCCATGGTAGGTATATAACTTATATTTTATGATTCATTCTTCGTTAACAACGGACTCGCTACTTTAAAGTATGATGTAGTATGTACCTAATATGTAATATTATTTATCCTGCTAAAATTCAATTATAAATAAGTATGGTTAGTTACAGAGTCAAGGTTTAGCATATGTTATTACAGAGTCAAGGTTTAGCATATGATAACATATGCTAAACCTTGACTCTGTAACTAACCATACTTATTTATAATATTATGACTGCCTCGGTGGCGTAGAGGGCGCATGCTCGACTGCCAATCAAGAGGTCTCGGGTTCGATCCCCAGGTCAGGCAAAGTGTTAAAATATTGGATTTTTCCATTAGGAATTATCTCAATAACTGCCTGGAGTCTGGAACTGTGCCCGGTAGATGGCAATAGGCTCGCCCCCTATTACATGGGACCAATAACATACTGGCGAAATGTGGGTGTATCTACTATGGGACTGAGTCCTGGGTACACCTCTGCCTACCCCTTCGGGAAGAAGGCGTGAATGTATGTTTATGTTTATGTATGTTTAAATAATATTATAATGATTAATAAGCATTGCTATTCAACGTGGCAATGCCGCCAGTATTATGGGTACACTGCCATCTTTTTTTATGATAGTGAGTAAGTAACAAGACGAGCAAATCATAATGATGGTGCCTGATGGTAAGGCATCATGATTGCCCATATCAGACACAGTGCCAGCCAGTGTTTTTAAATCTAAATTCTGCGCGGCACTGCACTGCGCCTGTCACTGAGTTATTAGTTTTGTTATAACTCGTCATGCCCATTCACTTCGCTGGTAACATTGCCCTTCAGACCGGAACACGCTAATGTTTGCACATTACTGCCTGGCGGATGAATAACTGGCAAAGGTGAGATACTTCTCCAGGCGGCCCCCTGCAATAGAGGCTTACCACTACAAAAATCTGAGTGGTTTAGAGCACTTGGATTGTCTATAGGCTGACATGTCGGCCTTTGGATTTTCGAAGTGTTCTATGGAATAGTGTATTTAGTTGGGGTTGATAGTTAGTAGGTCTCTATTGTTTTGTATTTTTTCAATAAAGGCGAGTGCCCGACCTAGGAAAAACAAATAACGAGTAAAATAATGACCCACAGTACGGCTATGTTATTTAACTCGGCAGATCAGGTTATCATAGGTCACACTTATCTGTGATAAAATGTAATATTGCCTAATTCACGAAATACTTACCATAATAACAATATGTAGTTTTTTTTTTATGCGATGAGTGGCAAACAAGCGGACTGCCTGCCAAGCAGTTACCGTCGACCTCAGGGCCGGATTTAGGGGAGGGCAACCGGGGCGAAAGCCCCGGGGCCTCCACAAGCAGGGGGCCCCCACAATAGAGACTTCGGAAAAAAAATCTTTTAAATTCCAACTAGTAAACACTAGTGAACATCTTTTCCTTTGATATTTTCTTTTAAATCTAAAATTTAATATCAGATATTCTTGTTTCCGATTATATTTATATGTATTTGTTAAATACTTAGAGAATCTACTTGGTTTCACAATAAATTGTTTATCGAAAAACTCGACAGAAAAAATTCTTCATTTTATTTGGAAAATAATTTGGGGCGAGGGGGCATCCGCTCCTTTGTTGCCCCGAGGCCTCTGGACCTCTAAATCCGGCCCTGGTCGACCTGCAACACCAGAACTGTTGTCGGTGCGTCGCCGACCCGTAAGGCGTTTGTTAATACCCTTTTGAAAGATGTCATGTTGTACGACTGCGGAAAGACCCATGGAGGAAAGTCGTTCCACAATTTGCATGCCATAGAATACTTCGAAAATCCAAAGGCCGACATGTCAGCCTATAGACAATCCAAGTGCTCTAAACCACTCAGATTTTTGTAGTGGTAGGCCTCTATTGCAGGGGGCCGCCTGGAGAAGTATCACACATTTGCCAGTTATTCATCCGCCAGGCAGTAATGTGCAAAGTGCAAACAACCGTGTTCCGGTCTGAAGGGCAATGTTACCAGCGAAATAAATGGGCATGACGAGTTTCAACAAAACTAATAACTCAGTGACAGGCGCAGTGCAGTGCCGCGCAGAATTTAGATTTAAAAACACTGGCTGGCACTGTGTCTGATATGGGCAATCATGATGCCTTACCATCAGACACCTGATTTGCTCGTCTTGTTACTTACTCGCTATCATAAAAAAAGATGGCAGTGTACCCATAATACTGGCGGCATTCAGGTTTAAGAATATTTACTTCTCATAAAGAATACAATTCACTTACATGAGAAAACTTAAAAGTAGTGACAATATTCTGGGCTAATAGTAGATTATAACTTATATTATGACTATGTGGCATTGCCACGTTGAATAGCAATGCTTATCAATCATTATAATATTATTTATCCTGCTAAAATTCAATTATAATAAATATGGTTAGTTACAGAGTCAAGGCTATCATGATAACAACAGATCGAAGTAGGTACATACTACATCGTACTTTAAAGTCAAAGCGAGTCCGTTGTTATCGAAGAATGAATCATAAAATGAGGTACCATGGACCAAATTTTTATATAATACATACCTACTAGCTGACCCGGCGAACTTCGTACCGCCATATTTTATTTTTCTTATCGCAACTGAGGAAATAAAACCCTTCCGGTAAAATCGAATTAGCTAAATTGAAAATAAAACTGGAGTACATACTCAATTGAAAAATTCATATTGTTGTACAAAATGCGTGGGGTGCTTATTATAATTACTACAGGTATACTAAACTATCGTTAATATATTGAATTTCCCGAACGTTCTAGTTCGCATGCTTCGAGAAGAATCGATTGTTCGAAATAGTGGGTCTAAATGGTTCGAGAGGTAGCTTTGTTTATGCTCAGAGGAGGTTTCGAGAACGAATGAGATACCAAAGCTTTGGACATTCAAACCAGAGATGGCGACTCGATAAAATTTGATGGCCAGATCTTGAAAATTTGATTAAAATTTGGCGCCAAGACTTTAATAATTCTCTAACAAAAATAGTACAATTTTTTTTTGTTATTAAGGGTAATAATATTGTAACATAATACGTAGTATAATTATAAAAATATCAGTCACAAACCATTAAAATAATACGGTTATATCGTGAGCATTAATAAATATTACGTGAAATAAAGTAATAGAATTTATATTCTAAGAAACAGAACACAGCGCCATCTATTGGGTGTATTTGCAACCTAGATGTCAAACAATATTGAAGAATTTTATCGATGAATCAACGTACACCGCCATCTATGAGAACTTCATAAAACTAAACAGTAAATAAACACTTGCTTAAGAAACAATTAATTGATACATTTTATTCGTTTACATTCACGACATAAGCGAATAATTGAGATGATAACTATCCTATCCAGTAAGTTAGACCAAAATACGGGTACATGTGAAATTTGATTGAAATCGGTTCAGTAGTTTTGGAGTTTATTCACAACATACATCGTGACACAAGATTTTTATATAATATATAAGATAGTATTATACCAATATTATACCCTGTGCTAGAAGTATGTACTTATCTGGTTTGGAAGAAGACCGCTTTAATAAAATACTGTAATAATTAATTTTAATCAGTCGTTAAGTTACCCGCTTTATAATAGTGCTCCACCCTCTCTTCCCGTGGTTGCCGTAAGAGCCGGCTAAGGGTTAATAGTTCGAGAGGACGGGCAGCAGCGTTCTCTGCAAAAAAACCATCGAACTGCGCTCGACAACCCGCCTGCCAAGCGTGTCGAGTATTGGCAAAACCTCCCTTTAAAGAGGCCTACGTTCATTAGTGTATTACCAACGGCTGAGATAATGAAGAAAAGCACTCACATTACCCATAAGTTTCAAGTCTCTAGAATCAGTGGTTTGGGCTTTGCGTTGCATGTCAGTCAGTGAGTCATTTAAGATTTTGTAATATATGATTTATTATTAGTGCTCGTTTCATTCATTCATTTATTCAATATAAATAATAGAAGATATAGCTGAGCTAAGTACTCTAGCTGTCAGTATTCGTCCGTCGATGGCCTACCAATGTAGTGTTTTGTGTATCTGAGTTTTTTAAAGTGATTGTACTTAAAAGAATTAGGTAAGTACAGATACGAATAATAATAATCTGTGCCTTATAAGTATATTACTTAATATTGCTTACTTATTAATATTACATAAATTTTTCTCAAGGTAAGTACTGTTATAATAAACACAGTTTTTTTTTGTTTATCATATCGGGTTCGATCCCTAGGTCAGGCAGTGTTAAATATTGGGTTTTTCTATTACGAATTATCTCAATTAACTGCTTGTAGTATGGAACTGTGCCCGGTAGACGGCAATAATAGGCCCGTCCCCTATTACATGGTACCAATAACATACTGGCGAAATGTGGGTATACCTACTATGGGATTGAGTTCTGGCACAGTGGCCGCCGTACAAAAAAAAATGGCCGCCATACAAAACTTCAGTTCGAGGCTCGACACGCTCGCCGCAAAAGGGATGGGTGACCGGTGTCCAAGGAAATATGATGGGGGGATGGGGGATGATCGGTTTTTTTTTAATCCAATCTGGCGGCCGAGTTCAGGGTTGCTTCGATTTGGATGAAATTTTGGATTCGGGGGTTTTTGGGGGTTCTGATGGTTCTGGGTACACATCTGCCTACCCCTTCGGAAAAAAGGCATGATTGTATGTTATTTTTTTTTCCCGGGGAAAAATGTACGACGCATACCACCCGAGAGCAAGGTAGTCTTACTTGGGACCTGTCGCCATTCATACCACTGAGGAGATCTGCTCTATGATCCATACTGACGGTATACCGACTAAAAACCCAGGGTGTTCCTTCGCGACCCCATGTCGTTTCAGTGCTGCGGGCACGCCGAAGCACTCATACGCCAAAGAATAATAACTATTACATACGCGAGCGCGGTGCGTAGCTACCTACCGCATCGCGGCCCTCAGTTGCGATGCGTATGACGCACACAGTACTAGGTACCACAGAATATATAATTGTACTTGTAGGTATAAGAATATACATAATCATATCTGCAGGCACACGAAATTGTACCTTATAGTGTGACACAAGCGTTCAAATTCTCTGAGCTCCGCTTATGATTGTTAAAGTTTTTTGTTTTATGATAGTGAGTAACAAGACGAGCAAATCAGGTGCCTAATGGTAAGCATCATGATTGCCCATATCAGACATAGTGCCACCCAGTGTTTTAAAGTTCAAAATTCTGCGCGGCACTGCACTGCGCCTGTCACCCTGAGATATGAGTTGTTGAATCTCATCATGCCCAGTAATTTCGCTGGTAACATTGCCCTTCAGACCGGAACACAGTAATGTTTGCACTTTACTGCTTGGCGGATGAATAACTGGCAAAGGTGTGGTACTTCCCCAGGCGGGCCCCTGCAAAAGAGGCCTACCGCTACATGCAAAATTAAGTAATTTATTAGGTATATTTATAGTTATTTTACGCAGAATAGTTACACTCACAAATTATCTTCTGTGCCATCAGCCATCGTTCACCAAATCGGAAACGACCAGACGCTGCCAAAAATGTCAATAGCAAACAGGGACGAAGCTTTCAAATGCATCGACATAGCGCAAACAGCTTTTTCTATCGGAGACACAGCGAAAGCTGAGAAGTTCCTGCTGAAAGCTGAGAAATTGCATCCGTCAGCTCGAGCTAGGGAGTTATTGAGGCGTGTGCGAGAAGCTGGGCCGTCTACATCGACTTATAAAAGTGGTCGGTGGTCGCCTGAAGGTGTCCAGAGAACTTCGACCCCCGCGAGCCCCAAGCGGGAATTTACTCCGGAACAACGGAATGCAGTCCGTCGTATTAACACACGATGCAAGGATTATTACGAAATACTCGGTAAGATGTTATTTATAATCTTTATGGATTGAAGATTCGCTAAGTATGCGCAGTCATCATCACACACACACATGTGTAAATGTAAATGTAAAGTGGACTCCTTTTCCGCACTTAGACTCTAATTTGGTCCGTTGTGCGTGAAGTCCTCGCTAATCTAGCCAGCCTAACTCCGCCCAGAAGCTCAGAAGCTTCCTGGGAACTTCGCAGGCTTCGCGGAGTGACCTCACTGTTCCGAGGATTTGTTCACGTTGAAGGGTTACTGCCTCGCATTCCAGGACTACGTGGGCAACCGTTTCTTCCGCCTTGAAACAACCCTCTGCATAGAGGACTGTCCGTGGCGTTTATGGTGAATAGATGTTTGTTCAAGGGGCAGTGACCCACACACACATACTCATACACGCACACGACACATGGTTTAATATTATAATATATTAATATAGCTTTAGAAATATGAACATAAATATAGGTATATAATAGGCTTATTGGACATTGTATGACGAACCGCGGAGTGGGGGCCTGGTGACCTGTACCACAGGTTTTCCTTCGAAACCTTTTTCAGGCACCAGCCTCACACAAAACAGTTAATCTATAAAATCTATCAATCAATCAGTCAATCAAATTTATTTATTGACATAAATGTTACAGCATATTTCTATGAATCCATAGGTCCCCGAACTAGTTAAAACTGTTTTTCAGAGACCAGTGGCTTCTCCCATTATTACAAAAAAATAATTAATAAGGTATAAAGAAAAGTAAATATAATAAACTTATATCAGCTTATAAACTAATGCTATTGACAATAATAAATATAATATATATAATAGTGTAAAATAGTCTAATTAGAGATAAGCACATACTTAGTTATTTATAACTTTGTGTGTGAAATAAATAAATAAATTTCCGAACGTAAAAAGTAGGAGTGTTAATAAAACAAGCACGTCAATAATCGTGTTTGTTTTAATCCTAAACGAATGGACAGATTTTGATGCGATTTTTTTGCTGATGGAAAGCTGACTAGATCGTGTGAGTGTTCTTAGTTCTTTGCCAAAGAATACTAATCGGGGGGCACGCCCCGCCAAGTCACGGCCAAGTCACATAACATTAACTATAATAATAAAGAAATCGCAGTAAGGGACCTTAGACTTGGCACGACTTTGTCTAGATTTCATTACTTTTTAGAGATAAACAAGCAGCTCCATCGAGACTTTGCTAGTTTTTTACAGAATGTTTTTGGTGGGATTATAACTACGTAAAGAAGCGACATTCACATTCCGCGCCATTTTACGTCGCCTGCGACAAGTTGTCAACAAGGCAAGTACTTAACACAGATCACTATAATTAGTACGTACTTAACGTACTTACGCACACATTTGACGCCTGTACACACTTATATGTTTTCTATGTTGTATTAGTAGGATATTACGCGGGCGATTGTATGGAGTACCGGGGGTAGATAGATAGATAGATAGATAAATAGATAGATAGATAGATAGATAAATAGATAGATAGATAGATAGATAAATAGATAGATAGATAGATAGATAAAATAATAATACTTTATTGGTACACCACAAAAAATAATCCTTAAAATTAAAAGTAGGTACATAACAAGTAGTGTAATATTGGCGGTCTTATCGCTAAAAGCGATCTCTTCCAAACAACCTGTAATTTAATTAGTGCTAACAAACATAAACCTACATAAACTATATGTACATATTATAAACTTAAAATAAGTACATTATAATGCCTATAACTAAATATATTAAATAATCCCTACTTCCCTACTAATATTATAAATGCGAAAGTAACTCTCTCTGTCTGTCTGTTACGCTTTCCCGCTTAAACCTCTCAACCGATTTTGATGAAATTTGGTATAGAGATAGTTTGAATCCCGGGAAAGGACATAGGATACTTGTTATCTCGATATTCCCACGGGAACGAAGATTACGCGGGTGAAACCGCGGGGCACAGCTAGTATTATATAAATAATATATAAAGTAATCAATATTATAAACTAATAAACATACTTAATAATACATTCTAATAAAATAATGTTACATGAGTACCTACTTAGTACCTAGGGGGTACCTATGTCTCATGGTGATTGATTTAGCCGTTTGGAAGATTATCAGCTCGTTTCTAGCGGCTGAAGGTTAGCAACTTGCTGTGGTATTAAGTATAATATTATTCTGCGATAAATGTGGTTTAATTAATCGATTTAAAATTTGGTTTTCAGTTACTTCAACAACCAAATAACCAAATACCAAGGGTACCTAGTAAATTGGGCTTGATGCTGCATCAGGTTCAAATGTGCCAGGAGCAGGCCTGGGATACTCCGCAATAAAGCTATGAAGCTACAAGAAGCTGGGGCGTCCGTGGGACGGGAAAACTTGTATGGGCTAGACTGAGAGAACAGAATACAGAGATACACGATAGGAGAGGCAGCTTGTAGATAAATATAACTGTTTAGGCGATAATTGTTTAGGCGCTGTTTGACCTGAATTGCACTTTATTGCATCGGAGCTAGATTCGCTTTTTATTCAAATGATTTTGAGGAGTGTCTTTTCTGCCCCTTGAACATTTATTTATCCTGTGCCAGTAGTCAAAAATCCTC
Source organism: Hemistola chrysoprasaria (assembly GCA_947063395.1). NCBI lineage: Eukaryota > Metazoa > Arthropoda > Insecta > Lepidoptera > Geometridae > Hemistola > Hemistola chrysoprasaria. The sequence goes on along the minus strand of OX346736.1, from coordinate 2,410,135 downwards.
TATGCATAGCCCTCACGCGGCACGTTCATAACAGAGAAATGTAACTATTTCAATATTTGAACATTTCAGGAGTAAGTGAATACGCTACAGACGATGAAATAAGGGCAGCGTACAAGGAACTGGCTCTGCAAGTCCATCCCGACAAGAACCATGCTCCCGGGGCTCATGGGGCTTTCCAGGTAGGTTCAAATGCAGTGAGAATAGCGGCCATTGACCCTTAGTATTACGTACGCACCGGATGGCGTAGCACGGACTAATCTTCTCGTATAGGCGTTTGACTTCCATACTTAAAAGTGGTAGTCTGTTTTGTAGGGGGCCGTCTGGGGAAGCACACACCTTTGCCAGTTATTCATAAATGTGCAAACATTGCTGTGTTCCGGTCTGAAGGGCAATATAATGGTTTTTTCAACAATCAATCAAACAATTGGATACGAGTACTGCCATTATAGATTTTTATTAGGTTATGATGATGTTATATTATTCAGGCTATAGGTAACGCAGTAGCGGTCCTAACTCATGCAGAGCAACGCGCGGAATACGACATCAGAGGAGAGCAGCCTCAGTACCGAGCGGACTACACCAGAGGATTCGCCTCTCGGTTCTCTGGGGAGGAACTGTTCAACTGGATCTTCTTTGGTGCTGCTGGTTAGTACGGCTTCCCGCGCTTTCACTATTAATAATAATAATCTTTATTTGCATAATGAGTAACGAGGATATCTGCAGAAGTATGAACTGTGATGCAGATACCGGATACCAACGCCCTCCTCCGGAATTAATGTACCTAGAATGCTTATTCCAGTAACAAAAAAGAATACCAATTACCTACTTAAAATAACAAGATGACAATGATAATGATAATAATTTTACACGACAATATTATTCCTTGGAAGCTGGGGCGGCCGCTGGTGTGGCACGCTACTTGCGTTGACACACTAGCGCCGTCACATGTACCAGAGAGCCAAGGTACGACTGGTGCGGCGGCGGGTTCTGCCGAGCAACGCAAGCGGTGCAAATATGCAAACCTCGGTAGCGGTTGCATTTATTTACTTATCATTGAACCCTAAAGACAATTTTCAAATAAATATTATATTATTATTTCAAAGATTGCGTTGCCAATAAATTTCGTTTGATCGGAGTCTAAAAATAGACGTTTCTGGTGTTTGATCTTATTGATTATTTTGATACCGCTGAGTCTTGCGTAACCTCGGTTCTGTTTTTATTTTAAGGCATAATTAACAGGATACAGGACCTCTTAGCAGTTTGACACAATCCTATGGAAGATTTACTAAATCGATGTTTTGTATTCCCCTGTTTCCTCCGAATACAGTAAACCTATTTGATATATTTATATCTTTATTTTTAAAGTTAATTATATAAAGTAAGTAAGTAAGTAAGCAGTATGTACCTATCATTTTATTTTTGTTTATAAACGCTACATTTTTTTGTAGTGAACATCCAATCACGCGAGTAAAACTGAGATTTTTTGAAGGTCACTATGAAAAATCCAAGGGTTTATAAGAAAAATTAAAATGACAGGGACATAGGTTACTTCACCATAAAAATATCAGGATTATACATATTTATAGAATGGGTTTATTATATTCGGAGGAAACAGGGGAATACACAATACCGATTTGGTAAATTTTTAATAGGATTGTGTCAAATTCCTAAATGGCCATGTACGCTCTTAATTGTACATAATAAAAAAAAATCTTTACAAGAATAATAAAATATATGAACTCAAACTCAAACAGATTTATTCAAATAGTTTATAATATGAAGATATATTATATAGCAGAAAATCTAGAAATTTTTAGATGCAGCGGGCTTAAGCAGTGAATGGACTGCCACAATAGATCAGCAATGGTCGAAGCGGCTTCAGGTCCCTATTGATTATTTTTTTTATGATAGTAAGTGAAAAGACGAGCAAATCAGGTGCCCGATGGTATGCATCATGATTGCCCATATCAGACACAGTGCCACCCAGTGTCTTAAAATTCAAAATTCTCCGCGTCACTACACTGCGCCTGTCACCCTGAGATATAAGTTGTTGAAGCTCGTCATGTCCAGTAATTTCGCTGGTAACAATGCCCTTCAGACCGGAACACAGTAATGTTTGCACATTACTGCCTGGCGGATGAATAACTGGCAAATGTGTGGTATTTCCCCAGGCGTCCCCCTGCAATAGAGGCCTACCACTACTGAAAAATAACTTTGATAATAAATAACTTTGGGACTGATTCCTGGGTTCATCTCTGCATACCCTTTGGGAAAAGGTGTGATGTTATGTTATGTGTTTTACAGTCTCATCAGGTGTATTGCTGTTACTTTGGGTGCTGGGAGAGTTGGAGAAGCCTCGACAAGGGGACCCCGCAAACAAGGACAACACATCTTATGATCGAAAAAGGAAGAGATGTTGATCACGATCGCTGATTGCATTATAACTGTCGCGACTGACGGACGCGACTTTAATAGCTCCGACTCAAACTCAAAATGATTTATTCAAATAGAATAATATTTTCTGACACTTTTGCACGTCAATGAAGATAAACAGTACTAAGCCTACCGTGCGTTTGGAAAGATACCTCTGCATGAAGAACGCACAAGAATTTTGTAGGGCTTAATTTTTTTCAACGTTTCACAACATTTGGTTTGGTTACATTGGTTTGTGTCGGTGTCGCGTGGTGCTATGCAGTAGTTTCCAGGCATCTTTGTCCTCTATGTACTGGTTGACTTTATAATAAGCCTTCTTTCTAAGCGCAGTGCTAATTTCATAATGTATGATATACATATTCAGAAGTATGATAATGAGCACAAAAGCTGCCTGAAAAATGTTACTTGGGACATCTACTTGCCGAGTAGCACTAATCGGCGAGTTGTTAATCAACACTTACTCGAAGATGGTGACAGAGACCCTAAGCTGATTACATTATATGAAAGCGTCCGCGCACACAACCTTGAATGACCTTGAGTCTTCAGACGTCCGAAAGCGATCTGGATAGCCGGCTTTTCACCTCGGCCGAAGGAACGTCTGAAGCTATCTACCTATTACTGTTGAATATTTAGTTTTACCAGAGGCGGATAAATGATATATTATATCATTACCTATATGTACTTACACAAACACCTTTAATATTGAAAATCGCTTTCATTGGGTACCTACGCCATGACGCTAACAAATCACAGAGAACAGAGAGCAAAGAGTACAAGAGCATAGATAATAAAAAGATATTTAAGGATGTGTTCACACAATTATTTAACAATTACACTGCCGCGAACGCGTCCGTAAGTCGGGACTTATAATTTCATGCGCTTATAAGATTTTAATAGGGGACATCTTTTAGCAATTTGATACAAACCTATGAAAAATTTACACAATCGATGTTTTGTAATCTCCTGTTTCTTCCGAAAATAATTATAATCACATTCGATAAAGCTCAAAGTTACAGCAACGTGAGCAGCAAACTCCATCCGTGTAACATCGGTGCAAGACAAAGTGTAACTGACTTGAGTCAAGCCAATTAGCTTTACTTAAGCAGTGGCGGATTTACACATTTGCCGTCAGTAGGCTTTTCATATTTTGGCGCCCCTTAGCGTTTGCGCTACCGAAAATTCAATAAGGTACCCAGGTCTGCAAGGGCCAAAAGTAGGCGTGTGATCTTGCTGCGAGAGCGGTGAACAAATTTTGTACGGTGACAATTAATGCGTCAGTAGAAAAATATTAGAATATTATCCATGAAAGCGCGAACACCTTGTTGCGAGCGCGGTAAAATTTTGTAGAATTTTGATAATAAATGTGCGAGAAACTTGCTGCAAGCTCGGTGAAAAATATTAGATACACTCCTATACAGGCGGTGTAAAGCTAGCTCTAATACTTTATCCTACGTAGATGGTACTAATGTAATCTTTATAATTAAAAATTGCCGCCCCCTAGAATCTGCCGCCCTAGGCTCCAGCCTACTCAGCTTGCTGGTAAATCCGCCACTGGACTTAAGTTCGCCACGCAAATTTTCTATTCATTTATTGAATTCATTGACAATCAGGATTGTGTTTGAAATTACATAATACTAATAATAATAATAAAGCAGGGTATAAAACGCATCTACCTCAGTTGTTATAATATAAATCATTGTGTATACCTATTATATAAAATAAATTGTTATGGAATACATACATATATTATGTACATAGTGTAGGGTTCTATACCTAGATACTTTAACAAAACGCTTCCAATCCCAAAATCAATCCGCCTACAGAACATACAGCGCCATCTATTAGTTCCTTGCGCATAGTATGGAAATATGTAATTAAATGGCCATTACTTTTGATTGTGTTAACTTAGAAGTATGATTTTCTTACAGCCACAAGGGACCGCAGATCTGAGTAGGTAGTTAATATCAATTTCAACTTGATACCTCCACGCGTTCCCGTTAAAAAGTGTCTGGACAGACGGACAGACGGACAACAAAGTGAACCTATAAGGGTTCCTTTTGACGTATAGAACCCTAAAATTACATGGCTCGCCCCCTATTAAATGGGACCAATAACATACTGGTGAAATGTTGGTGTATCTACTATGGGACTGAGTCCTGGGTACACCTCTGCCTACCCCTTCGGGAAAAAGGCGTGAATGTATGTTTTTTTTTATTACCTCACACCAAAAATTTTTAGGATAGTGTAGTTCAGAATTGTTTGATGTTTGGTTGGTTAGTGTTTGATATGCTATGAAAACAACAGATTATTTTAGGGTTCCGTTTGAAAGGAAAAAAGGAACCCTTATAGGAACAACTTTGCTGTCTGTCTGTCTGTCTTTTTCTCGGGAACGAATGGAGAAATCAATTTGAAATTGATATCAACTACTCAGGTCTGCGGTCCCTTGTGGCTGTAAAATATCATACTTCTAAGTTAACGCAATCAAAAGTTATGGCCATTTTACTGCATATTTCCATACTTTGCGCAAGGAACTAATAGATGGCGCTGTATGTCCTTGGTATCTAGGTATGGAACCCTACACTATGCATACCTGTTTGATTTATCTACTTAACTTAATAAAATTTAAATAATTAAGTGATTTTGTTTTATTAATTTCAATAATTTTCTTTTTATTCAAGGAAAATCCTAAGCCCATTTTGATA